>OZ012736.1:234335873-234943865 GCA_963859935.3 Lathyrus sativus | reverse complement strand
ATTACGTTGAGCGTTCTGGCTCCGGTCAGTTTTGTTGAGTATCCAGACTCTGGTTATTACGTTGAGGGTTCACACTCCGGTCATTTTCGTTGAGTATCTAGACTCCTGTCATTACGTTGAGCGTTCAGGCTCCGATCATTTTCGTTGAGTATGCATACTCCGGTCAATACGTTGAGCGTTCAGTCTCCGGTCATTCTCGTTGAGTATTCAGACTTCGGTCATTACATTGAGCGTTCAGGATCCAGTCATTTTCGTTGAATATCATAACTCCATTTATTACGTTGAGCGTTCAGTCTCCGATCAGTTTTCGTTGAGTATCCGGACTCCAGTTATTACGTTGATCGTTCAGGATCCAATCATTTTCGTTGAGTATCATAACTCCATTTATTACGTTGAGCATTCAGGATCCGGTCAGTTTCGTTGAGTATCCTGACTCCAGTTATTATGTTGAGCGTTCATGCTCCGGTCAGTTTCGTTGGGTATCCAAACCTCGGTTATTATGTTGATCGTTTAGGCTCCGGTCATTTTCGTTGAGTATCCAGACTCGGGTTTTACGTTGAGCGTTCGGGCTCCGGTCAGTTTCATTGAGTATCCAGATTCCGGTTATTATGTTGAGCGTTCAGGCTCCGGTCAGTTTCGTTGGGTATCCAGACTCCGGTTATTACGTTGAGCTTTCAGGCTCCGGTTAGTTTTGTTGGGTATCCAGACTCCGGTTATTACGTTGAGCGTTCAGGCTCCAGTTATTTTCGTTGAGTATCCAGACTCCTGTTATTACGTTGAGCGTTCAGGCTCCGGTCAGTTTCGTTGAGTATCCAGACTCTTGTTATTAAGTTGAGCGTTCAGGCTCCGGTCATTTTTGTTTAGTATCCATACTCCAGTCATTCCATTGAGCGTTCAGGCTCCGGTCAGTTTCGTTGAGTATCCAGATTCTGGTTATTACATTGAGCGTTCAGGCTCCGGTCAGTTTCGTTGGGTATCAAGACACCGGTTATTACGTTGAGCGTTCAGGCTCCGGTCAGTTTTGTTGAGTATCCAGATTCCGATTATTATGTTGAGCGTTCAGGCTCCGGTCAGTTTCGTTGGGTATCCAAACTCCGGTTATTACGTTGAGCGTTCTGGCTCCGGTCGTTTTCGTTGAGTATCCAGACTCCGGTTATTAAGTTGAGCGTAAAGCTCCGATCATTTTCGTTGAGTATCCAGACTCCGGTTATTACGTTGAGCGTTCAGGCTCCGGTCATTTTCGTTGAGTATCTAGACTCTGGTTATTACGTTGAGGGTTCAGACTCCGGTAATTTTCGTTGAGTATCTAGAGTCCTGTCATTACATTGAGCGTTCAGGCTCCGATCATTTTCGTTGAGTATGCATACTCTGGTCAATACGTTGAGCGTTCAGTCTCCGGTCATTTTCGTTGAGTATCTAGACTCCTGTCATTACGTTGAGCGTTCAGGCTCCGATCATTTTCGTTGAGTATGCATACTCCGGTCAATACGTTGAGCGTTCAGTTGAGCGTTCAGTCTCCGGTCATTTTCATTGAGTATGCATACTCTGGTTATTACGTTGAGGGTTCAGGCTCCATTTATTTTCGTTGAGTATCCAGACTCCTGTTATTACGTTGAGCGTTCAGGCTCCGGTCAGTGTCGTTGAGTATCCAGACTCTGGTTATTAAGTTGAGCGTTCAGGCTCCGGTCATTTTCGTTGAGTATCCAGACTCCGGTCATTCCATTGAGCGTTCAGGCTCCGGTCAGTTTCGTTAAGTATCCAGATTCCGGTTATTACATTGAGCGTTCAGGCTTCGGTCAGTTTCGTTGGGTATCAAGACACCGGTTATTACGTTGAGCGTTCAGGCTCCGGTCAGTTTCATTGGGTATCCAGACTCCGGTTATTACGTTGATCGTTCTGGCTCCAGTCATTTTCGGTGAGTATCCAGACTCTAGTTATTACGTTGAACGTTCAGGCTCCGATCAGTTTCGTTGGGTATCCAAACTCCGGTTATTACGTTGAGCGTTCTGGCTCCGGTCAGTTTTGTTGAGTATCCAGATTCCGATTATTATGTTGAGCGTTCAGGCTTCGGTCAGTTTCGTTGGGTATCCAGACTCCGGTTATTACGTTGAGCGTTCAGGCTCCGGTCATTTTCGTTGAGTATCCAGACTCCGGTTATTAAGTTGAGCGTCAAGCTCCGATCATTTTCGTTGAGTATCCAGACTCCGGTCATTACATTGAGCGTTCAGGCTCCAGTCATTTTCGTTGAGTATCCAGACTCCAGTTATTACGTTGAACGTTCAGGCTCCATTCAGTTTCGTTAAGTATCCAAATTCCGGTTATTACGTTGATCGTTCCGGCTCCGATCATTTTCGTTGAGTATGCATACTCCGGTCAATACGTTGAGCGTTCAGTCTCCGGTCATTTTCGTTGAGTATTCAGACTCCGATCATTACATTGAGCGTTCAGGATCCAGTCATTTTCGTTGAATATCATAACTCCATTTATTACGTTGAGCGTTCGAGATCCGGTCAGTTTTCGTTGAGTATCCGGACTCCAGTTATTACGTTGAGCGTTCAGGCTCCGGTCAGTTTCATTGGGTATCCAAACTCCGGTTATTATGTTGATCGTTCAGGCTCCGGTCATTTTTGTTGAGTATCCAGACTCGGGTTATTACGTTGAGCGTTCAGGCTCCGGTCAGTTTCGTTGAGTATCCAGATTCCGGTTATTAGGTTGAGTGTTCAGGCTCCGGTCAATTTCGTTGGGTATCCAGACTCCGGTTATTACGTTGAGTGTTTAGGCTCCGGTCATTTTTGTTGAGTATCCAGACTCCGGTTATAAAGTTGAGCGTCAGGCTCCGATCATTTTCGTTGAGTATCCAGACTCCGGTTATTACGTTAAGCGTTCAGGCTCCGGTCATTTTCGTTGAGTATCTAGACTCTGATTATTATGTTGAGGTTTCAGACTTCGGTCATTTTCGTTGAGTATCTAGACTCCTGACATTACGTTGAGCGTTCAGGCTCCGATCATTTTTGTTGAGTATGCATACTCCGGTCAATACGTTGAGCATTCAGTTTCCGGTCATTTTCGTTGAGTATCCAGACTCCGGTCATTACATTGAGCGTTCAGGATCCAGTCATTTTCGTTGAGTATCATAACTCCATTTATTACGTTGAACGTTCGAGATCTGGTCAGTTTCGTTGAGTATCCGGACTCTAGTTATTACGTTGAGCGTTCAGGATCCGGTCAGTTTCGTTTGGTATCCGAACTCCGGTTATTATTTTGATCGTTCAGGCTCCGGTCATTTTCGTTGAGTATCCAGACTCGGGTTATTACGTTGGGCGTTCGGGCTCCGGTCAATTTCGTTGAGTATCCAGATTCCGGTTATTACGTTGAGTGTTCAGGCTCCGGTCAGTTTCGTTGGGTATCCAGATTCTGGTTATTACGTTGAGCGTTCAGGCTCCGATCAGTTTCGTTGGGTATCCAGACTCCGGTTATTACGTTGAGCGTTCAGGCTCCAGTCATTTTCGTTGAGAATCCAGACTCCTGTTATTACGTTGAGCGTTCAGGCTCCGGTCAGTTTCGTTGAGTATCCAGACTCTGGTTATTAAGTTGAGCGTTCAGGCTCCGGTCATTTTTGTTGAGTATCCAGACTCCGGTCATTCCTTTGAGCGTTCAGGATCCAGTCATTTTCGTTGAGTATCATAACTCCATTTATTACGTTGAGCATTCAGGATCCGGTCAGTTTCGTTGAGTATCCGGACTCTAGTTATTACGTTGAGCGTTCAGGCTCCGGTTAGTTTCGTTAGGTATCCAGACTCCGGTGATTATGTTGATCGTTCAGGCTCCGGTCATTTTCGTTGAGTATCTAGACTCGGGTTATTACGTTGAGCGTTCGGGCTCCGGTCAGTTTCGTTGAGTATCCAGATTCCGGTTATTACGTTGAGCGTTTAGGCTCCAGTCAGTTTCGTTGGGTATCCAGACTCCGGTTATTACGTTGAGCGTTCAGGCTCCGGTCAATTTCGTTGGGTATCCAGACTCCGGTTATTACGTTGAGCGTTCAGGCTCCGGTCATTTTCGTTGAGTATCCAGACTCCGGTTATTAAGTTGAGCGTCAAGCTCCGATCATTTTTGTTGAGTATCCAGACTCCGGTCATTACATTGAGCGTTCAGGCTCCAGTCATTTTCGTTGAGTATCCAGACTCCAGTTATTACGTTGAACGTTCAGGCTCCATTCAGTTTCGTTAAGTATCCAAATTCCGGTTATTACGTTGATCGTTCCGGCTCCGATCATTTTCGTTGAGTATGCATACTCCGGTCAATACGTTGAGCGTTCAGTCTCCGGTCATTTTCGTTGAGTATTCAGACTCCGATCATTACATTGAGCGTTCAGGATCCAGTCATTTTCGTTGAATATCATAACTCCATTTATTACGTTGAGCGTTCGAGATCCGGTCAGTTTTCGTTGAGTATCCGGACTCCAGTTATTACGTTGAGCGTTCAGGCTCCGGTCAGTTTCGTTGGGTATCCAAACTCCGGTTATTATGTTGATCGTTCAGGCTCCGGTCATTTTTGTTGAGTATCCAGACTCGGGTTATTACGTTGAGCGTTCAGGCTCCGGTCAGTTTCGTTGAGTATCCAGATTCCGGTTATTAGGTTGAGTGTTCAGGCTCCGGTCAATTTCGTTGGGTATCCAGACTCCGGTTATTACGTTGAGTGTTTAGGCTCCGGTCATTTTTGTTGAGTATCCAGACTCCGGTTATAAAGTTGAGCGTCAGGCTCCGATCATTTTCGTTGAGTATCCAGACTCCGGTTATTACGTTAAGCGTTCAGGCTCCGGTCATTTTCGTTGAGTATCTAGACTCTGATTATTATGTTGAGGTTTCAGACTTCGGTCATTTTCGTTGAGTATCTAGACTCCTGACATTACGTTGAGCGTTCAGGCTCCGATCATTTTTGTTGAGTATGCATACTCCGGTCAATACGTTGAGCATTCAGTTTCCGGTCATTTTCGTTGAGTATCCAGACTCCGGTCATTACATTGAGCGTTCAGGATCCAGTCATTTTCTTTGAGTATCATAACTCCATTTATTACGTTGAACGTTCGAGATCTGGTCAGTTTCGTTGAGTATCCGGACTCTAGTTATTACGTTGAGCGTTCAGGATCCGGTCAGTTTCGTTTGGTATCCGAACTCCGGTTATTATTTTGATCGTTCAGGCTCCGGTCATTTTCGTTGAGTATCCAGACTCGGGTTATTACGTTGGGCGTTCGGGCTCCGGTCAGTTTCGTTGAGTATCCAGATTCCGGTTATTACGTTGAGTGTTCAGGCTCCGGTCAGTTTCGTTGGGTATCCAGATTCTGGTTATTACGTTGAGCGTTCAGGCTCCGATCAGTTTCGTTGGGTATCCAGACTCCGGTTATTACGTTGAGCGTTCAGGCTCCAGTCATTTTCGTTGAGAATCCAGACTCCTGTTATTACGTTGAGCGTTCAGGCTCCGGTCAGTTTCGTTGAGTATCCAGACTCTGGTTATTAAGTTGAGCGTTCAGGCTCCGGTCATTTTTGTTGAGTATCCAGACTCCGGTCATTCCTTTGAGCGTTCAGGATCCAGTCATTTTCGTTGAGTATCATAACTCCATTTATTACGTTGAGCATTCAGGATCCGGTCAGTTTCGTTGAGTATCCGGACTCTAGTTATTACGTTGAGCGTTCAGGCTCCGGTTAGTTTCGTTAGGTATCCAGACTCCGGTGATTATGTTGATCGTTCAGGCTCCGGTCATTTTCGTTGAGTATCTAGACTCGGGTTATTACGTTGAGCGTTCGGGCTCCGGTCAGTTTCGTTGAGTATCCAGATTCCGGTTATTACGTTGAGCGTTTAGGCTCCAGTCAGTTTCGTTGGGTATCCAGACTCCGGTTATTACGTTGAGCGTTCAGGCTCCGGTCAATTTCGTTGGGTATCCAGACTCCGGTTATTACGTTGAGCGTTCAGGCTCCGGTCATTTTCGTTGAGTATCCAGACTCCGGTTATTAAGTTGAGCGTCAAGCTCCGATCATTTTTGTTGAGTATCCAGACTCCGGTCATTACATTGAGCGTTCAGGCTCCAGTCATTTTCGTTGAGTATCCAGACTCCAGTTATTACGTTGAACGTTCAGGCTCCATTCAGTTTCGTTAAGTATCCAAATTCCGGTTATTACGTTGATCGTTCCGGCTCTGGTCGTTTTTGTTGGGTATCCAGACTCCGGTTATTACGTTGAGCGTTCAGGCTCCAGTCATTTTCGTTGAGAATCCAGACTCCTGTTATTACGTTGAGCGTTCAGGCTCCGGTCAGTTTCGTTGGGTATCTAGACTCCGATTATTACGTTGAGCGTCAGGCTCCGATCATTTTTGTTGAGTATCCAGACTCCGGTTATTATGTTGAGTGTTCAGGCTCCGGTCAGTTTCGTTGGGTATCCAAACTCCGGTTATTACGTTGAGCGTTTCGGTTCCGGTCGTTTTTGTTGAGTATCCAGACTCTGGTTATTACGTTGAGCGTTCAGTCTCCGGTCATTTTCGTTGAGTATCCAGACTCCGGTCATTACATTGAGCGTTCAGGATCCAGTCATTTTCGTTGAGTATCATAACTCCATTTATTACGTTGAGCGTTCGAGATCCGGTCAGTTTCGTTGAGTATCCGGACTCCAGTTATTACGTTGAGCGTTCAGGCTCCGGTCAGTTTCGTTGGGTACCAAACTCCGGTTATTATGTTGATCGTTCAGGCTCCAGTCATTTTTGTTGAGTATCCAGACTCGGGTTATTACGTTGAGCGTTCGGGCTCCGATCAGTTTCGTTGAGTATGCAGATTCCGGTTATTACGTTGAGTGTTCAGGCTCCGGTCAGTTTCGTTGGGTATCCAGACTTCGGTTATTACGTTGAGCGTTCAGGCTCCGGTCAGTTTCGTTGGGTATCCAGACTCCGGTTATTACGTTGAGCGTTCAGGCTCCGGTCATTTTCGTTGAGTATCCAGACTCCGGTTATTAAGTTGAGCGTCAGGCTCCGATCATTTTCGTTGAGTATCCAGACTCCGGTTATTACGTTGAGCGTTCAGGCTCCTGTCATTTTCGTTGAGTATCTAGACTCTGGTTATTACGTTGAGGGTTCACACTCCGGTCAGTTTCGTTGGGTATCCAAACTCCGGTTATTACGTTGAGCGTTCAGGCTCCGATCATTTTTGTTGAGTATGCATACTCCGGTCAATACGTTGAGCGTTCAGTCTCCGGTCATTTTCGTTGAGTATCCAGACTCCGGTCATTACATTGAGCGTTCAGGATCCAGTCATTTTCGTTGAATATCATAACTCCATTTATTACGTTGAGCGTTCGAGATCCGGTCAGTTTTCGTTGAGTATCCGGACTCCAGTTATTACGTTGAGCGTTCAGGCTCCGGTCAGTTTCGTTGGGTATCCAGACTCCGGTTATTATGTTGATCGTTCAGGCTCCAGTCATTTTTGTTGAGTATCCAGACTCGGGTTATTACGTTGAGCGTTCGGGCTCCGATCAGTTTCGTTGAGTATCCAGATTCCGGTTATTACGTTGAGTGTTCAGGCTCCGGTCAGTTTCGTTGGGTATCCAGACTTCGGTTATTACGTTGAGCGTTCAGGCTCCGGTCAGTTTCGTTGGGTATCCAGACTCCGGTTATTACGTTGAGCGTTCAGGCTCCGGTCATTTTCGTTGAGTATCCAGACTCCGGTTATTAAGTTGATCGTTCCGGCTCCGGTCGTTTTTGTTGGGTATCCAGACTCCGGTTATTACGTTGAGCGTTCAGGCTCCAGTCATTTTCGTTGAGAATCCAGACTCCTGTTATTACGTTGAACGTTCAGGCTCTGGTCAGTTTCGTTGGGTATCCAGACTCCGATTATTACGTTGAGCGTCAGGCTCCGATCATTTTTGTTGAGTATCCAGACTCCGGTTATTATGTTGAGTGTTCAGGCTCCGGTCAGTTTCGTTGGGTATCCAAACTCCGGTTATTACGTTGAGCGTTCCGGTTCCGGTCGTTTTTGTTGAGTATCCAGACTCTGGTTATTACGTTGAGCGTTCAGTCTCCGGTCATTTTCGTTGAGTATCCAGACTCCGGTCATTACATTGAGCGTTCAGGATCCAGTCATTTTCGTTGAGTATCATAACTCCATTTATTACGTTGAGCGTTCGAGATCCGGTCAGTTTCGTTGAGTATCCGGACTCCAATTATTACGTTGAGCGTTCAGGCTCCGGTCAGTTTCGTTGGGTACCAAACTCCGGTTATTATGTTGATCGTTCAAGCTCCAGTCATTTTTGTTGAGTATCCAGACTCGGGTTATTATGTTGAGCGTTCGGGCTCCGATCAGTTTCGTTGAGTATTCAGATTCCGGTTATTACATTGAGTGTTCAGGCTCCGGTCAGTTTCGTTGGGTATCCAGACTTCGGTTATTACGTTGAGCGTTCAGGCTCCAGTCAGTTTCGTTGGGTATCCAGACTCCGGTTATTACGTTGAGCGTTCAGGCTCCGGTCATTTTCGTTGAGTATCCAGACTCCGGTTATTAAGTTGAGCGTCAGGCTCCGATCATTTTCGTTGAGTATCCAGACTCCGGTTATTACTTTGAGCGTTCAGGCTCCTGTCATTTTCGTTGAGTATCTAGACTCTGGTTATTACGTTGAGGGTTCACACTCCGGTCATTTTCGTTGAGTATCTAGACTCTTGTCATTACGTTGAGCGTTCAGGCTCCGATTATTTTTGTTGAGTATGCATACTCCGGTCAATACGTTGAGCGTTCAGTCTCCGGTCATTTTCGTTGAGTATCCAGACTCCGGTCATTACATTGAGCGTTCAGGATCCAGTCATTTTCGTTGAATATCATAACTCCATTTATTACGTTGAGCGTTCGAGATCCGGTCAGTTTTCGTTGAGTATCCGGACTCCAGTTATTACGTTGAGCGTTTAGGCTCCGGTCAGTTTCGTTGGGTATCCAAACTCCGGTTATTATGTTGATCGTTCAGGCTCCGGTCATTTTCGTTGAGGATCCAGACTCGGGTTATTACGTTGAGCGTTCGGGCTCCGGTCAGTTTCGTTGAGTATCCAGATTCCGGTTATTAGGTTGAGTGTTCAGGCTCCGGTCAATTTCGTTGGGTATCCAGACTCCGGTTATTACGTTGAGTGTTTAGGCTCCGGTCATTTTTGTTGAGTATCCAGACTCCGGTTATAAAGTTGAGCGTCAGGCTCCGATCATTTTCGTTGAGTATCCAGACTCCGGTTATTACGTTAAGCGTTCAGGCTCCGGTCATTTTCGTTTAGTATCTAGACTCTGATTATTATGTTGAGGTTTCAGACTTCGGTCATTTTCGTTGAGTATCTAGACTCCTGACATTACGTTGAGCGTTCAGGCTCCGATCATTTTCGTTGAGTATGCATACTCCGGTCAATACGTTGAGCATTCAGTTTCCGGTCATTTTCGTTGAGTATCCAGACTCCGGTCATTACATTGAGCGTTCAGGATCCAGTCATTTTCGTAGAGTATCATAACTCCATTTATTACGTTGAACGTTCGAGATCCGGTCAGTTTCGTTGAGTATCCTGACTCCAGTTATTACGTTGAGCGTTCAGGATCCGGTCAGTTTCGTTTGGTATCCGAACTCCGGTTATTATTTTGATCGTTCAGGCTCCGGTCATTTTCGTTGAGTATCCAGACTCGGGTTATTACGTTGAGCGTTCGGGCTCCGGTCAGTTTCGTTGAGTATCCAGATTCCGGTTATTAGGTTGAGTGTTCAGGCTCCGGTCAATTTCGTTGGGTATCCAGACTCCGGTTATTACGTTGAGTGTTTAGGCTCCGGTCATTTTTGTTGAGTATCCAGACTCCGGTTATAAAGTTGAGCGTCAGGCTCCGATCATTTTCGTTGAGTATCCAGACTCCGGTTATTACGTTAAGCGTTCAGGCTCTGGTCATTTTCGTTTAGTATCTAGACTCTGATTATTATGTTGAGGTTTCAGACTTCGGTCATTTTCGTTGAGTATCTAGACTCCTGACATTACGTTGAGCGTTCAGGCTCCGATCATTTTCGTTGAGTATGCATACTCCGGTCAATACGTTGAGCATTCAGTTTCCGGTCATTTTCGTTGAGTATCCAGACTCCGGTCATTACATTGAGCGTTCAGGATCCAGTCATTTTCGTAGAGTATCATAACTCCATTTATTACGTTGAACGTTCGAGATCCGGTCAGTTTTGTTGAGTATCCTGACTCCAGTTATTACGTTGAGCGTTCAGGATCCGGTCAGTTTCGTTTGGTATCCGAACTCCAGTTATTATTTTGATCGTTCAGGCTCCGGTCATTTTCGTTGAGTATCCAGACTCGGGTTATTACATTGAGCGTTCGGGCTCCGGTCAGTTTCGTTGATTATCCAGATTCCGGTTATTACGTTGAGTGTTCAGGCTCCGGTCAGTTTCGTTGGGTATCCAGATTCTGGTTATTACGTTGAGCGTTCAGGCTCCGATCAGTTTCGTTGGGTATCCAGACTCCCGTTATTACGTTGAGCGTTCAGGCTCCAGTCATTTTCGTTGAGAATCCAGACTCCTGTTATTACGTTGAGCGTTCAGGCTCCGGTCAGTTTCGTTGAGTATCCAGACTCTGGTTATTAAGTTGAGCGTTCAGGCTCCGGTCATTTTTGTTGAGTATCCAGACTCCGGTCATTCCTTTGAGCGTTCAGGATCCAGTCATTTTCGTTGAGTATCATAACTCCATTTATTACGTTGAGCATTCAGGATCCGGTCAGTTTCGTTGAGTATCCGGACTCCAGTTATTACGTTGAGCGTTCAGGCTCCAGTTAGTTTCGTTAGGTATCCAGACTCCGGTGATTATGTTGATCGTTCAGGCTCCGGTCATTTTAGTTGAGTATCTAGACTCGGGTTATTACGTTGAGCGTTCGGGCTCCGGTCAGTTTTGTTGAGTATCCAGATTCCGGTTATTACGTTGAGCGTTTAGGCTCCGGTCAGTTTTGTTGGGTATCCAGACTCCGGTTATTATGTTGAGCGTTCAGGCTCTGGTCAGTTTCGTTGGGTATCCAGACTCCGATTTTTACGTTGAGCGTTCAGGCTCCGGTCAGTTTCGTTGAGTATCCAAACTCTAGTTATTAAGTTGAGCGTTCAGGCTCCGGTCATTTTTGTTGAGTATCCAGACTCGGGTTATTACGTTGAGCGTTCGGGCTCCGATCAGTTTCGTTGAGTATCCAGATTCCGGTTATTACGTTGAGTGTTCAGGCTCCGGTCAGTTTTGTTGGGTATCCAGACTTCGGTTATTACGTTGAGCGTTCAGGCTCCGGTCAGTTTCGTTGGGTATCTAGACTCCGGTTATTACGTTGAGCGTTCAGGCTCCGGTCATTTTCGTTGAATATCCAGACTCCGGTTATTAAGTTGAGCGTCAGGCTCCGATCATTTTCTTTGAGTATCCAGACTCCGGTTATTACGTTGAGCGTTCAGGCTCCTGTCATTTTCGTTGAGTATCTAGACTCTGGTTATTACGTTGAGGGTTCACACTCCGGTCATTTTCGTTTAGTATCTAGACTCTTGTCATTACGTTGAGCGTTCAGGCTCCGATCATTTTCGTTGAGTATGCATACTCCGGTCAATACGTTGAGCGTTCAGTCTCCGGTCATTTTGGTTGAGTATCCAGACTCCGGTCATTACATTGAGCGTTCAGGATCCAGTCATTTTCGTTGAATATCATAACTCCATTTATTACGTTGAGCGTTCGAGATCCGGTCAGTTTTCGTTGAGTATTCGGACTCCAGTTATTACGTTGAGCGTTCAGGCTCCGGTCAGTTTCGTTGGGTATCCAAATTCCGGTTATTATGTTGATCGTTCAGGCTCCGGTCATTTTCGTTGAGTATCCAGACTCGGGTTATTACGTTGAGCGTTCTGGCTCCGGTCAGTTTCGTTGAGTATCCAGATTCCGGTTATTAGGTTGAGTGTTCAGGCTCCGGTCAATTTCGTTGGGTATCCAGACTCCGGTTATTACGTTGAGTGTTTAGGCTCTGGTCATTTTTGTTGAGTATCCGGACTCCGGTTATAAAGTTGAGCGTCAGGCTCCGATCATTTTCGTTGAGTATCCGGACTCCGGTTATTACGTTAAGCGTTCAGGCTCCGGTCATTTTCGTTTAGTATCTAGACTCTGATTATTATGTTAAGGTTTCAGACTTCGGTCATTTTCGTTGAGTATCTAGACTCCTGACATTACGTTGAGCGTTCAGGCTCCGATCATTTTCGTTGAGTATGCATACTCCGGTCAATACGTTGAGCATTCAGTTTCCTGTCATTTTCGTTGAGTATCCAGACTCCGGTCATACATTGAGCGTTCAGGATCCAGTCATTTTCGTTGAGTATCATAACTCCATTTATTACGTTGAACGTTCGAGATCCGGTCAGTTTCGTTGAGTATCCGGACTCCAGTTATTACGTTGAGCGTTCAGGATCCGGTCAGTTTCGTTTGGTATCCGAACTCCGGTTATTATTTTGATCGTTCAGGCTCCGGTCAGTTTCGTTGAGTATCCAGACTCGGGTTATTACGTTGAGCGTTCGGGCTCCGGTCAGTTTCGTTGAGTATCCAGATTCCGGTTATTACGTTGAGTGTTCAGGCTCCGGTCAGTTTCGTTGGGTATCCAGATTCTGGTTATTACGTTGAGCGTTCAGGCTCCGATCAGTTTCGTTGAGTATCCAGACTCCGGTTATTACGTTGAGCGTTCAGGCTCCGGTCATTTTCGTTGAGAATCCAGACTCCTGTTATTACGTTGAGCGTTCAGGCTCCGGTCAGTTTCGTTGAGTATCCAGACTCTGGTTATTAAGTTGAGCGTTCAGGCTCCGGTCATTTTTGTTGAGTATCCAGACTCCGGTCATTCCTTTGAGCGTTCAGGATCCAGTCATTTTCGTTGAGTATCATAACTCCATTTATTACGTTGAGCATTCAGGATCCGGACAGTTTCGTTGAGTATCCGGACTCCAGTTATTACATTGAGCGTTCAGGCCCCAGTTAGTTTCGTTAGGTATCCAAACTCCGTTGATTATGTTGATCGTTCAGGCTCCGGTCATTTTCGTTGAGTATCTAGACTCGGGTTATTACGTTGAGCGTTCGGGCTCCGGTCAGTTTTGTTGAGTATTCAGATTCCGGTTATTACGTTGAGCGTTTAGGCTCCGGTCAGTTTTGTTGGGTATCCAGACTCCGGTTATTACGTTGAGCGTTCAGGCTTCGGTCAGTTTCGTTGGGTATCCAGACTCCGATTTTTACGTTGAGCGTTCAGGCTCCGGTCAGTTTCGTTGAGTATCCAGAATCTGGTTATTAAGTTGAGCGTTCAGGCTCCGGTCATTTTTATTGAGTATCCAGACTCGGGTTATTACGTTGAGCGTTCGGGCTCCGATCAGTTTCGTTGAGTATCCAGATTCCGGTTATTACGTTGAGTGTTCAGGCTCCGGTCAGTTTCGTTGGGTATCCAGACTTCGGTTATTACGTTGAGCGTTCAGGCTCCGGTCAGTTTCGTTGGGTATCCAGACTCCGGTTATTACGTTGAGCGTTCAGGCTCCGGTCATTTTCGTTGAGTATCCAGACTCCGGTTATTAAGTTGAGCGTCAGGCTCCGATCATTTTCGTTGAGTATCCAGACTCCGGTTATTACGTTGAGCGTTCAGGCTCCTGTCATTTTCGTTGAGTATCTAGACTCTGGTTATTACGTTGAGGGTTCACACTCCGGTCATTTTCGTTGAGTATCTAGACTCTTGTCATTACGTTGAGCGTTCAGGCTCCAATCATTTTCGTTGAGTATGCATACTCCGGTCAATACGTTGAGCGTTCAGTCTCCGGTCATTTTCGTTGAGTATCCAGACTCCGGTCATTACATTGAGCGTTCAGGATCCAGTCATTTTCGTTGAATATCATAACTCCATTTATTACGTTGAGCGTTCGAGATCCGGTCAGTTTTCGTTGAGTATCCGGACTCCAGTTATTACGTTGAGCGTTCAGGCTCCGGTCAGTTTCGTTGGGTATCCAAACTCAGGTTATTATGTTGATCGTTCAGGCTCCGGTCATTTTCGTTGAGTATCCAGACTCGGGTTATTACGTTGAGCGTTCGGGCTCCGGTCAGTTTCGTTGAGTATCCAGATTCCGGTTATTAGGTTGAGTGTTCAGGCTCCGGTCAATTTCGTTGGGTATCCAGACTCCGGTTATTACGTTGAGTGTTTAGGCTCCGGTCATTTTTGTTGAGTATCCAGACTCCGGTTATAAAGTTGAGCGTCAGGCTCCGATCATTTTCGTTGAGTATCCATACTCCGGTTATTACGTTAAGCGTTCAGGCTCCGGTCATTTTCGTTTAGTATCTAGACTCTGATTATTATGTTGAGGTTTCAGACTTCGGTCATTTTCGTTGAGTATCTAGACTCCTGACATTACGTTCAGCGTTCAGGCTCCGATCATTTTCGTTGAGTATGCATACTCCGGTCAATACGTTGAGCATTCAGTTTCCGGTCATTTTCGTTGAGTATCCAGACTCCGGTCATTAAATTGAGCGTTCAGGATCCAGTCATTTTCGTTGAGTATCATAACTCCATTTATTACGTTGAACGTTCGAGATCCGGTCAGTTTCGTTGAGTATCCGGACTCCAGTTATTACGTTGAGCGTTCAGGATCCGGTCAGTTTCGTTTGGTATCCGAACTCCGATTATTATTTTGATCGTTCAGGCTCCGGTCATTTTCGTTGAGTATCCAGACTCGGGTTATTACGTTGAGCGTTCGGGCTCCGATCAGTTTCGTTGAGTATCCAGATTCCGGTTATTACGTTGAGTGTTCAGGCTCCGGTCAGTTTCGTTGGGTATCCAGACTTCGGTTATTACGTTGAGCGTTCAGGCTCCGGTCAGTTTCGTTGGGTATCCAGACTCCGGTTATTACGTTGAGCGTTCAGGCTCCGGTCATTTTCATTGAGTATCCAGACTCCGGTTATTAAGTTGAGCGTCAGGCTCCGATCATTTTCGTTGAGTATCCAGACTCCGGTTATTACGTTGAGCGTTCAGGCTCCTGTCATTTTCGTTGAGTATCTAGACTCTGGTTATTACGTTGAGGGTTCACACTCCGGTCATTTTCGTTGAGTATCTAGACTCTTGTCATTACGTTGAGCGTTCAGGCTCCAATCATTTTCGTTGAGTATGCATACTCCGGTCAATATGTTGAGCGTTCAGTCTCCGGTCATTTTCGTTGAGTATCCAGACTCCGGTCATTACATTGAACGTTCAGGATCCAGTCATTTTCGTTGAATATCATAACTCCATTTATTACGTTGAGCGTTCGAGATCCGGTCAGTTTTCGTTGAGTATTCGGACTCCAGTTATTACGTTGAGCATTCAGGCTCCGGTCAGTTTCGTTGGGTATCCAAACTCCGGTTATTATGTTGATCGTTCAGGCTCCGGTCATTTTCGTTGAGTATCCAGACTCGGGTTATTACGTTGAGCGTTCGGGCTCCGGTCAGTTTCGTTGAGTATCCAGATTCCGGTTATTAGGTTGAGTGTTCAGGCTCCGGTCAATTTCGTTGGGTATCCAGACTCCGGTTATTACGTTGAGTGTTTAGGCTCCGGTCATTTTTGTTGAGTATCCAGACTCCGGTTATAAAGTTGAGCGTCAGGCTCCGATCATTTTCGTTGAGTATCCGGACTCCGGTTATTACGTTAAGCGTTCAGGCTCCGGTCATTTTCGTTTAGTATCTAGACTCTGATTATTATGTTGAGGTTTCAGACTTCGGTCATTTTCGTTGAGTATCTAGACTCCTGACATTACGTTGAGCGTTCAGGCTCCGATCATTTTCGTTGAGTATGCATACTCCGGTCAATACGTTGAGCATTCAGTTTCCGGTCATTTTCGTTGAGTATCCAGACTCCGGTCATACATTGAGCATTCAGGATCCAGTCATTTTCGTTGAGTATCATAACTCCATTTATTACGTTGAACGTTCGAGATCCGGTCAGTTTCGTTGAGTATCCGGACTCCAGTTATTACGTTGAGCGTTCAGGATCCGGTCAGTTTCGTTTAGTATCCAAACTCCGGTTATTATTTTGATTGTTCAGGCTCCGGTCATTTTCGTTGAGTATCCAGACTCGGGTTATTACGTTGAGCGTTCGGGCTCCGGTCAGTTTCGTTGAGTATCCAGATTCCGGTTATTACGTTGAGTGTTCAGGCTCCGGTCAGTTTCGTTGGGTATCCAGATTCTGGTTATTACGTTGAGCGTTCAGGCTCCGATCAGTTTCGTTGGGTATCCAGACTCCGGTTATTACGTTGAGCGTTCAGACTCCAGTCATTTTCGTTGAGAATCCAGACTCCTGTTATTACGTTGAGCGTTCAGGCTCCGGTCAGTTTCGTTGAGTATCCAGACTCTGGTTATTAAGTTGAGCGTTCAGGCTCCGGTCATTTTTGTTGAGTATCCAGACTCCGGTCATTCCTTTGAGCGTTCAGGATCCAGTCATTTTCGTTGAGTATCATAACTCCATTTATTACGTTGAGCATTCAGGATCCGGTCAGTTTCGTTGAGTATCCGGACTCCAGTTATTACGTTGAGCGTTCAGGCCCCAGTTAGTTTCGTTAGGTATCCAAACTCTGGTGATTATGTTGATCGTTCAGGCTCCGGTCATTTTCGTTGAGTATCTAGACTCGGGTTATTACGTTGAGCGTTCGGGCTCCGGTCAGTTTTGTTGAGTATCCAGATTCCGGTTATTACGTTGAGCGTTTAGGCTCCGGTCAGTTTTGTTGGGTATCCAGACTCCGGTTATTACGTTGAGCGTTCAGGCTTCGGTCAGTTTCGTTGGGTATCCAGACTCCGATTTTTACGTTGAGCGTTCAGGCTCCGGTCAGTTTCGTTGAGTATCCAGACTCTGGTTATTAAGTTGAGCGTTCAGGCTCCGGTCATTTTTATTGAGTATCCAGACTCGGGTTATTACGTTGAGCGTTCGGGCTCCGATCAGTTTCGTTGAGTATCCAGATTCCGGTTATTACGTTGAGTGTTTAGGCTCCGGTCAGTTTCGTTGGGTATCCAGACTTCGGTTATTACGTTGAGCGTTCAGGCTCCGGTCAGTTTCGTTGGGTATCCAGACTCCGGTTATTACGTTGAGCGTTCAGGCTCCGGTCATTTTCGTTGAGTATCCAG
The DNA here is from genome assembly GCA_963859935.3 of Lathyrus sativus. Lineage (NCBI taxonomy): Eukaryota > Viridiplantae > Streptophyta > Magnoliopsida > Fabales > Fabaceae > Lathyrus > Lathyrus sativus. The sequence goes on along the minus strand of OZ012736.1, from coordinate 234,926,717 downwards.
ACTCCGGTTATTAAGTTGAGCGTCAGGCTCCGATCATTTTCGTTGAGTATCCAGACTCCGGTTATTACGTTGAGCGTTCAGGCTCCTGTCATTTTCGTTGAGTATCTAGACTCTGGTTATTACGTTGAGGGTTCACACTCCGGTCATTTTCGTTGAGTATCTAGACTCTTGTCATTACGTTGAGCGTTCAGGCTCCAATCATTTTCGTTGGGTATGCATACTCCGGTCAATACGTTGAGCGTTCAGTCTCCGGTCATTTTCGTTGAGTATCCAGACTCCGGTCATTACATTGAGCGTTCAGGATCCAGTCATTTTCGTTGAATATCATAACTCCATTTATTACGTTGAGCGTTCGAGATCCGGTCAGTTTTCGTTGAGTATCCGGACTCCAGTTATTACGTTGAGCGTTCAGGCTCCGGTCAGTTTCGTTGGGTATCCAAACTCCGGTTATTATGTTGATCGTTCAGGCTCCGGTCATTTTCGTTGAGTATCCAGACTCGGGTTATTACGTTGAGCGTTCGGGCTCCGGTCAGTTTCGTTGAGTATCCAGATTCCGGTTATTAGGTTGAGTGTTCAGGCTCCGGTCAATTTCGTTGGGTATCCAGACTCCGGTTATTACGTTGAGTGTTTAGGCTCCGGTCATTTTTGTTGAGTATCCAGACTCCGGTTATAAAGTTGAGCGTCAGGTTCCGATCATTTTCGTTGAGTATCCAGACTCCGGTTATTACGTTAAGCGTTCAGGCTCCGGTCATTTTCGTTTAGTATCTAGACTCTGATTATTATGTTGAGGTTTCAGACTTCGGTCATTTTCGTTGAGTATCTAGACTCCTGACATTACGTTGAGCGTTCAGGCTCCGATCATTTTCGTTGAGTATGCATACTCCGGTCAATACGTTGAGCATTCAGTTTCCGGTCATTTTCGTTGAGTATCCAGACTCCGGTCATTACATTGAGCGTTCAGGATCCAGTCATTTTCGTTGAGTATCATAAGTCCATTTATTACGTTGAACGTTCGAGATCCGGTCAGTTTCGTTGAGTATCCGGACTCCAGTTATTACGTTGAGCGTTCAGGATCCGGTCAGTTTCGTTTGGTATCCGAACTCCGATTATTATTTTGATCGTTCAGGCTCCGGTCATTTTCGTTGAGTATCCAGACTCAGGTTATTACGTTGAGCGTTCGGGCTCCGGTCAGTTTCGTTGAGTATCCAGATTCCGGTTATTACGTTGAGTGTTCAGGCTCCGGTCAGTTTCGTTGGGTATCCAGATTCTGGTTATTACGTTGAGCGTTCAGGCTCCGATCAGTTTCGTTGGGTATCCAGACTCCGGTTATTACGTTGAGCATTCAGGCTCCAGTAATTTTCGTTGAGAATCCAGACTCCTGTTATTACGTTGAGCGTTCAGGCTCCGGTCAGTTTCGTTGAGTATCCAGACTCTGGTTATTAAGTTGAGCGTTCAGGCTCCGGTCATTTTTGTTGAGTATCCAGACTCCGGTCATTCCTTTGAGCGTTTAGGATCCAGTCATTTTCATTGAGTATCATAACTCCATTTATTACGTTGATAATTCAGGATCCGGTCAGTTTCGTTGAGTATCCGGACTCCAGTTATTACATTGAGCATTCAGGCCCCAGTCGTTTTTGTTGGGTATCCAAACTCCGGTTATTACGTTGAGTGTTCCGGCTCCGGTCGTTTTTGTTGAGTATCCAGACTCTAGTTATTACGTTGAGCGTTCCGACTCCGGTCAGTTTCGTTGAGTATCCAGATTCTGATTATTATGTTGAGCGTTCAGGCTCCGGTCAGTTTCGTTGGGTATCCAGACTCCAGTTATTACGTTGAGCGTTCAGACTCCGGTCATTTTCGTTGAGTATCCAGACTCCGGTTATTAAGTTGAGCGTCAAGCTCCGATCATTTTCGTTGAGTATCCAGACTCCGGTTATTACGTTGAGCGTTCAGGCTCCGGTCATTTTCGTTGAGTATCTAGACTCTTGTTATTACGTTGAGGGTTCAGACTCCGGTCATTTTCGTTGAGTATCTAGACTCCTGTCATTATTTTGAGTGTTCAGGCTCCGATCATCTTCGTTGAGTATGCATACTCCGGTCAATACGTTGAGCGTTCAGTCTCCAGTCATTTTCGTTGAGTATCCAGACTCCGGTCATTACATTGAGCGTTCAGGATCTAGTCATTTTTGTTGAGTATCATAACTCCATTTATTACGTTGAGCGTCTAGGATCCGGTCAGTTTCATTGAGTATCCGGACTCCAGTTATTATGTTGAGCGTTCAGGCTCCGGTCAGTTTCGTTGGGTATCCAAACTCCTGTTATTATGTTGATCGTTCAGGCTCCGGTCATTTTCTTAGAGTATCCAGACTCGGGTTATTACGTCGAGCGTTCGGGCTCCGGTCAGTTTCATTGAGTATCCAGATTCCGGTTATTACGTTGAGCGTTCAGGCTCCGGTCAGTTTCGTTGGCTATCCAGACTCTGGTTATTACGTTGAGCGTTCAGACTCCGGTCAGTTTTGTTGGGTATCCAGACTCCGGTTATTACGTTGAGCGTTCAGGCTCCCGTCATTTTCGTTGAGTAACCAGACTCCTGTTATTACGTTGAGCGTTCAGGCTTCGGTCAGTTTCGTTGGGTATCAAGACACCGGTTATTACGTTGAGCGTTCAGGCTCCGGTCAGTTTCATTGGGTATCCATACTCCGGTTATTACGTTGATCGTTCTGGCTCCGGTCATTTTCGTTGAGTATCCAGACTCTAGTTATTACGTTGAACGTTCAGGCACCAGTAAGTTTCGTTGGGTATCCAAACTCCGGTTATTACGTTGAGTGTTCCGGCTCCGGTCGTTTTAGTTGAGTATCCAGACTCTAGTTATTACGTTGAGCGTTCCGGCTCCGATCAGTTTCGTTGAGTATCCAGATTTCGATTATTATGTTGAGCGTTCAGGCTCCGTCAGTTTCGTTGGGTATCCAGACTCCGGTTATTACGTTGAGCGTTCAGGCTCCGGTCATTTTCGTTGAGTATCCAGACTCCGGTTATTAAGTTGAGCGTCAAGCTCCAATCAATTTTGTTGAGTATCCAGACTCCGCTTATTACGTTGAGCGTTAAGGCTCCGGTCATTTTCGTTGAGTATCTAGACTCTGGTTATTACGTTGAGGGTTCAGACTACGGTCATTTTCGTTGAGTATCCAGACTCCTGTCATTTTCGTTGAGTATGCATACTCTGGTCAATACATTGAGCGTTCAGTCTCCGGTCATTTTCGTTGAGTATCCAGACTCCGGTCATTACATTGAGCGTTCAGGATCCAGTAATTTTCGTTGAGTATCCGGACTCCACTTATTACGTTGAAAGTTCAGCCTCCGGTCAGTTTCGTTGGGTATCCAAACTCCGGTTATTATGTTGATCGTTCAGGCTTCGGTCATTTTCGTTGAGTATCCAGACTCGGGTTATTACGTTGCGCGTTCGGGCTCCGGTCAGTTTCGTTGAGTATCCAGATTCCGGTTATTACGTTAAGTGTTCAGGCTCCGGCCAGTTTCGTTGGGTATCCAGACTCCGGTTATTACGTTTAGCGTTCAGGCTCCGGTCAGTTTCGTTGGGTATCCAGACTCCGGTTATTACGTTGAGCGTTCAGGCTCCAGTCATTTTCGTTGAGAATCCAGACTCCTGTTATTACGTTGAGTGTTCAGGATCCGGTCAGTTTCGTTGGGTATCCAAACTCCGGTTATTAAGTTGAGCGTTCAGGCTCCGGTCATTTTCGTTGAGTATCCAGACTCCGGTTATTAAGTTGAGCGTCAGGCTCCGATCATTTTCGTTGAGTATCAAGACTCCGGTTATTACGTTAAGCGTTCAGGCTCCGGTCATTTTCGTTGAGTATTTAGACTCTGGTTATTACGTTGAGGGTTCAGACTTCGGTCATTTTCGTTGAGTATCTAGACTCCTGTCATTACGTTGAGTGTTAAGGCTCCGATCATTTTCGTTGAGTATGCATACTCCGGTCAATACGTTGAGCATTCAGTCTCCAGTCATTTTCGTTGAGTATCCAGACTCCGGTCATTACATTGAGCGTTCAGGATCCAATCATTTTCATTGAGTATCATAACTCTATTTATTACGTTGAACGTTCGAGATCCGGTCAGTTTCGTTGAGTATCTGGACTCCAGTTATTACGTTGAGCGTTCAGGCTCCAGTCAGTTTTGTTGGGTATCCAAACTCTGGTTATTATGTTGATCGTTCAGGCTCCGGTCATTTTCATTGAGTATCCAGACTCAGGTTATTACGTTGAGCGTTCAGGCTCCGGTCAGTTTCGTTGAGTATCCAGATTCCGGTTATTACGTTGAGTGTTCAGGCTCCGGTCAGTTTCGTTGGGTATCCAGACTCCGGTTATTACGTTGAGCGTTCAGGCTCCAGTTATTTTCGTTGAGAATCCAGACTCCTGTTATTACGTTGAGCGTTCAGGCTCCGGTCAGTTTCGTTGAGTATCCAGACTCTGGTTATTAAGTTGAGCGTTCAGGCTCCGGTCATTTTCGTTGAGTATCCAGACTCCGGTCATTCCATTGAGCGTTCAGGATCCATTCATTTTTTTTTAGTATCATAACTCCATTTATTACGTTGAGCTTTCAGGATCCGGTCAGTTTCGTTGAGTATCCGGACTCCAGTTATTACGTTGAGCGTTCAGGCTCCGGTCAGTTTCGTTGGGTATCCAAACTCCGGTTATTATGTTGATCATTCAGGCTCCGGTCATTTTTGTTGAGTATCCAGACTCGGGTTATTACGTTGAGCGTTCGGGCTCCGATCAGTTTCGTTGAGTATCCAGATTCCGGTTATTACGTTGAGCGTTCAGGCTCCGGTCAGTTTTGTTGGGTATCCAGACTCCGATTTTTACGTTGAGCGTTCAGGATCCGGTCAGTTTCGTTGAGTATCCAGACTCTGGTTATTAAGTTGAGCGTTCAGGCTCTGGTCATTTTCGTTGAGTATCCAGACTCTGGTTATTACGTTGAGCGTTCAGGCTCCGGTCAGTTTCGTTGAGTATCCAGATTCCGGTTATTACATTGAGCGTTCAGGCTCCGGTCAGTTTCGCTGGGTATCAAGACACCGAATATTACGTTGAGCGTTCAGGCTCCGGTCAGTTTCATTGGGTATCCAGACTCCGGTTATTACGTTGATCGTTCTGGCTCCGGTCATTTTCGTTGAGTATCCAGACTCCAGTTATTACGTTGAACTTTCAGGCTCCGATCAGTTTTGTTGGGTATCCAAACTCCGGTTATTACGTTGAGTGTTCCGGCTCCGGTCGTTTTTGTTGAGTATCAAGACTCCGATTATTACGTTGAGCGTTCCGGCTCCGGTCAGTTTCGTTGAGTATCCAGATTCCGATTATTATGTTGAGCGTTCAGGCTCAAGTCAGTTTCGTTGAGTATCCAGACTCTGGTTATTAAGTTGAGCGTTCAGGCTCCGGTCATTTTCGTTGGGTATCCAGACTTCGGTTATTACGTTGAGTGTTCAGGCTACGGTCAGTTTCGTTGGGTATCCAGACTCCGGTTATTACGTTGAGCGTTCAGGCTCCGGTCATTTTCATTGAGTATCCAGACTCCGGTTATTAAGTTGAGCGTTCAGGCTCTGATCATTTTCGTTGAGTATCTAGACTCTGGTTATTACGTTGAGGGTTCAGACTCCGGTCATTTTCGTTGAGTATCTAGACTCCTGTCATTTCGTTGAGCTTTCAGGCTCCGATCATTTTCGTTGAGTATGCATACTCCGGTCAATACGTCTAGTGTTCAGTCTCCGGTTATTTTCGTTGAGTATCCAGATTCCGGTCATTACATTGAGCGTTCAAGATCGAGTAATTTTCGTTGAGTATCATAACTCCATTTATTACGTTGAGCGTTCGAGATCCGGTCAGTTTCGTTGAGTATCCGGACTCCAGTTATTACGTTAAGCATTCAGGCTCCGGTCAGTTTTGTTGGGTATCCAAACTCCGATTATTATGTTGATCGTTCAGGCTCCGGTCATTTTTGTTGAGTATCCAGACTCGGGTTATTACGTTGAGCGTTCGGGCTCCGGTCAGTTTCGTTGAGTTTCCAGATTCCAGTTATTACGTTGAGTGTTCAGGCTCCGGCCAGTTTCGTTGGGTATCCAGACTCCGGTTATTACGTTGAGCGTTCAGGCTCCGGTCAGTTTCGTTCGGTATCCAGACTCCGGTTATTACGTTGAGCGTTCAGGCTCCGGTCATTTTTGTTGAGTATCTAGACTCCGGTCATTAAGTTGAGCGTCAGGCTCCGATCATTTTCGTTGAGTATCCAGACTCCGGTTATTACGTTAAGCGTTCAGGCTCCGGTCATTTTCGTTGAGTATCTAGACTCTGGTTATTATGTTGAGGGTTCAGACTTCGGTCATTTTCGTTGAGTATCTAGACTCCTGTCATTACGTTGAGCGTTCAGGCTCCGATCATTTTCAATGAGTATGCATACTCCGGTCAATACGTTGAGCATTCAGTCTCCGGTCATTTTCGTTGAGTATCCAGACTCCGGTCATTACATTGAGCGTTCAGGATCCAATCATTTTCGTTGAGTATCATAACTCCATTTATTACGTTGAACGTTCGAGATCCGGTCAGTTTCGTTGAGTATCCGAACTCCAGTTATTACGTTGAGCGTTCAGGATCCGGTCAGTTTCGTTGGGTATCCGAACTCTGGTTATTATGTTAATCGTTCAGGCTCCGGTCATTTTCGTTGAGTATCCAGACTCGGGTTATTACGTTGAGCGTTCGGGCTCCGGTCAGTTTCGTTGAGTATCCAGATTCCGGTTGTTACATTGAGTGTTCAGGCTCCGGTCAGTTTCGTTGGGTATACATATTCTGGTTATTACGTTGAGCGTTCAGGCTCCGGTCAGTTTCGTTGGGTATCCAGACTCCGGTTATTACGTTGAGCGTTCAGGCTCCAGTCTTTTTCGTTGAGAATCCAGACTCCTGTTATTACGTTGAGCGTTAAGGCTCAGGTCAGTTTGGTTGAGTATCCAGACTCTAGTTATTAAGTTGAGCGTTCAGGCTCCGGTCATTTTTGTTGAGTATCCAGACTCCGGTCATTCCTTTGAGCGTTCAGGATCCAGTCATTTTCGTTGAGTATCATAACTCCATTTATTACGTTGAGCGTTCAGGATCCGGTCAGTTTCTTTGGGTATCCGGACTCCAGTTATTACGTTGAGCGTTCAGGCTCCGGTTAGTTTCGTTAGGTATCCAGACTCCGGTGATTATGTTGATCGTTCAGGCTCCGTTCATTTTCGTTGAGTATCCAGACTCGGGTTATTACGTTGAGCATTCGGGCTCCGGTCAGTTTCGTTGAGTATCCAGATTCCGGTTATTACGTTGAGCGTTCAGGCTCCGGTCAGTTTCGTTGGGTATCCAGACTCCGGTTTTTACGTTGAGCGTTCAGGCTCCAGTCAGTTTCGTTGGGTATCCAGACTCCGGTTTTTACGTTGAGCGTTCAGGCTCCGGTCATTTTCGTTGAGTATCCAGACTCTGGTTATTACGTTGAGCGTTAAGGCTCCGGTCAGTTTCGTTGAGTATCCAGACTCCAGTTATCACGTTGAACGTTCAAGCTCCGATCAGTTTCGTTGGGTATCCAAACTCCGGTTATTACGTTGAGCATTCAGGCTCCGGTCGTTTTTGTTGAGTATCCAGACTCTAGTTATTACAATGAGCGTTCAGGCTCCGGTCAGTTTCGTTGGGTATCCAGACTCCGGTTATTACCTTGAGCGTTCAGGCTCCGGTCATTTTCGTTGAGTATCCAGACTCCGGTTATTAAGTTGAGCGTCAAGCTACCATCATTTTCGTTGAGTATCCAAACTCCGGTTATTACGTTGAGCGTTCAGGCTCCGGTCATTTTCGTTGAGTATCAAGACTCTGGTTATTACGTTGAGGGTTCAGACTCCGGTCATTTTCGTTGAGTATCTAGACTCCTGTCATTACGTTGAGTGTTCAGGCTCCGATCATTTTCGTTGAGTATGCATACTCCGGTCAATATGTTGAGCGTTCAGTCTCCGGTCATTTTCGTTGAGTATCCAGACTCGGTCATTACATTGAGCATTCAGGATCCAGTCATTTTTGTTGAGTATCATAACTCCATTTATTACGTTGAGCGTTTAGGATCCGGTCAGTTTCATTGAGTATCCGGACTCCAGTTATTATGTTGAGCGTTCAGGCTCCGGTCAGTTTCGTTGGGTATCCAAACTCCGGTTATTATGTTGATCGTTCAGGCTCCGGTCATTTTCGTTGAGTATCCAGACTCGGGTTATTACGTTGAGCGTTCGGGCTCCGGTCAGTTTCATTGAGTATCCAGATTCCGGTTATTACGTTGAGCGTTCAGGCTCCGGTCAGTTTCGTTGGGTATCCAGACTCCGATTATTATGTTGAGCATTCAGACTCCGGTCAGTTTCGTTGGGTATCCAGACTCCGGTTATTACGTTGAGCGTTCAGGCTCCAGTCATTTTCGTTGAGTATCCAGACTCCTGTTATTACGTTGAGCATTCAGGCTCCGGTCAGTTTCGTTGAGTATCCAGACTCTGGTTATTAAGTTGAGCGTTCAGGCTCCGGTCATTTTCGTTTAGTATCCAGACTCTGGTTATTATGTTGAGCGTTCAGGCTCCGGTCAGTTTCGTTGAGTTTCCAGATTCCGGTTATTACGTTGAGCGTTCAGGCTCCAGTCAGTTTCGTTGGGTATCAAGACACCGGTTATTACGTTGAGCGTTCAGGCTCCGGTCAGTTTCATTGGGTATCCATACTCCGGTTATCACGTTGATCGTTCTGGCTCCGGTCATTTTCGTTGAGTATTGTCGCTCGCGCGAAAATAAATTGTCGGCATGACAGAAGAATCGCCACCTTTAGTTATTTATCCCTCAGAGCGGGAAAGGAAACGATCGGAAAAACCTGACGAATAAGGGTAAGACAAGGTCATCGTAACCATTGTCTGGGTTCGGGAGTCGGTTACGCAAGGGGAAGGTATTAGCACCCCTCACGTCCGTCGTACTCGACGGGATCCTCGCTTGTTGTGTTTACTTGGACGGGTTGGTTTTATTCTATCTACCTATCAAGGCTGGCTGAAAAAGAAAAGAAAAATGACTCGGCAAAGCGTCGCGCTTTATGCCTACATATTCTCATCAGAGAATGAGAAATCAGAGTCAACGTAGTTCGGCCTAAGAAGGGTTATGGGGGAAGGTAGCTCACCAAGACATCGCCATCTTGTGCCTACGTACTCTCAACAGGCATGAGAGATCAGAGCTTACGTAGTTCGGGAAACTACGGTTTATTTCCTGTTTTTACGAAAGAGGTGTTCTTTATTGTGTTTGCAATTTCAACCGCACTAGAGACTATGACCTGAGAGTGAATGCGTCGCATGTCACCCAAAGGGTACCATACTAAACATCCAGACTGTGGAAAAGAAACTCTCCCACAATCCTTTCTCATATAGCTTAAGGCTCGTAACGTACGAAAGAAATCATTCATGATTACTGTATCTTAAACTGTTTTGAGATGAGAAGAGAACAGGCCTAACTAGGAGGGAGACTATCAAGTCCTACTGTTGTCATGCCATGGATTCATCCTATGGCTGAGGTTTGAACAGGGAACTCCTAGAAGTTGTCATGCATAGGTTTCAACCTAAAAAGTCTATCATCAAATCCTTATCAAAGGAAATGAGAGTCCTAAGGGATCGTGTCAGTGATACACCAAAACAGACAAAGCATCAACTTAACAGTAAAATGCATGCAATGCAAGTGAGGGAGGAAATGTGTGTGGGGCTTCAGCCTCCACAAGCTCATCTCAACCTCAAGCCAGTCATGAAATAACAGTAATCACACTGAAAAATAAACAACATGCTATCAAGCAATAAACAGTAAACTGCAATCATACAGATAAAACGAAATGAAATGCCATCAGGCAAACAAACCACATGGGCAAGGGAGCTGGGCTCTACCGAATACCCGCAAGCAAAGCCACGCAGTAACAATACAAGCAGAGGGAACAACTCAACCTCTAATGCAATCATGCTCCTAGATTCTACTTATTCTAGATATGGACTTAATCTAATGCCACAGACAAGTCAAGCAAAACACACAATACAGAAAAGAAAAACAGAAGAAAGCCTCAGTTCCTCCAGCAGCAACCCAGTCTTCAGACTTCAATCACTTGCTTTTCCAGGTCTCAACCCTACAACATGAGTATCAACCCATCTTCTCCCTTAAGCTTCAGCTTCTTTAATCAGCTCCACCTTCAGGCTTCACCTAATCTCCAGGGATCTTCAAGTGTCAACTTGATCTTCATGCCCTTCAAGCTTCAGCTGGAATGGCAGTCTTCAAGGATTCATCCTCTTCAATAATCTTCAATGAAGTCTTCATCTTCATGCTCAGGCTTTGCATCTCTCAAGACAATCAAAACCAGAGAAACTCACTTACTGGATAAGCTGGGGGATATTGAACTGCTTATTTGATCACCAAAGGTGACCTTTAAGGGTTCAATATCAAATGAGGGGTTCCCTCAAAAGTTCTACCCCCTAGGTATAGCACTTATCCCTCCAAAGGAGAGAGGTGTATACCATGGAAGGACTTTGAATCATAGGGAGGAATGGAGGTGAATGATACCATCCATATTTGAGAAAGAAATTATCTACATCTAAGCTCTTCTTAATCCTAACCCTAAAACAAAACAAAAAAGAAGAAGAACAAGCTCTCAAGCTCCTCCATGCATCTTCAACTCTTCTACAATGCTCCATAATGCTCCACAATGAGATACCAAGCTCCTCAACCCACAGGGAAACTCCAAAGCAAAGCAGACTAAACAATCATGCCCTAAAGGCAACACAAACAATCATTTAATACAAAAATCAACCAAAAATAGCATACTATCATATTAAATCCTAATATACTTTCTAAGGGATCTTACCTACCTACCCTTAAGTCCCATATATTCCCCATAGTCTAAATTGCCCTAAAAACCCAAAATCTACAATTGTTATGGACCTATGTTGAGGTTTTAAACTAATTCTACACTACCTAGAATTGTCTAATCAAAACCATCCTAAAAATCACCACAAAAATATGGCATTAATTCAGGGGGAACCTAAGACATTCATCTATCTACCCTAAAAAGATTGAATTAAAAATCCTAAGGGAGCTACTCTAACCAAATTCTACAAGTTCACATATCAACTAAAAGAATTAAAAAAGCAATTAAATGCAAAAATATGCAAAAAATATAAAAATGCATGATATAAGAAATATTTTTATTTTATATTTTTCTTGACAGAAAATGGAAGGTGGGAAAAAAAATCCCATTGAAAAATAGTGATTTTTCTATTTAATATGAATTTTTAGAGTAAAATAAAATTTGGAGTGAAATTAATATGGAATTAATGCATGGGGGTGCACAAAGTATTAATATGCAGTTATTATTGATGATGGGCCCAGAAGGTGGGGTGCGCATAGCATAGCGCTTGGGCCCAGCTATGATTCAGAAAAACGAAATAAAATAAAAAGAAAAAAAAAACAAAAACGCGGTGCAAATAGCATTGAATTACAGTTAAATCTCAATTGGGCCTTGCATGGGGGGGGGGGGGGGGGGTGGATATCAAAATTCGCCCAAAGCCCAGAATTCCACTTAAGTGGAACACAGCGTTTAATGATGCTGGCTTTCCCTCCATTCCGAAATTGAATTCAAGCCGTTAGATGGCTTTCCAGTCAACGAGTCATACACGTATCCAACGGCAGATGAGTCTTCTTCAACCTTGGGTCATTAGGGTTTGCAACAACACCATTGAAACACACTCCACGCGCCAAACTTCCATCCTCTCGTTCTCCCTCATTTTAGCATCAATTTCAACAAAATAAAACCCTATCTTGACCTATTTTTCACGTAGAACACAACCATGGCCTTGGTTTGCATTAAAACAACCTCTATCATCCAAACCGAACGGGGGAACTCCATGAACTCATAATTTCATCAGTTTTCGACCTTCACCAAACTCAACATTCTTTATACAAAAATAATCCTCATGCTATACTGATTAAAACTAGCCAAAAATCTCGCATTATCATCCCTTAAACAGCATGTTCTAACTCCATCAAGAATTGACCACCATTGATGAATCTTCTCCAATCAGTCCCAAACTCATTAAAATGAACCACCTAATTGTCTCTAATGGTTTTACAATAAGAATTCATCCTAGCCATGCCTAAATTAAGGTGTAGAAGTGGTTTTGCATACCTTGCTTCTTGAAATGGTAGGTGATGCAATTCTTCAATCCAAGCCTTGTAGCTCCTCAAGAACAGTCCTTAGGTGATGAATACTCCTCTGCTTGCACAAGATTGGATGTTGAAAGCTTGTATCTCAAGATCCAATGCCTTTTGCTTCCTTGCAATTTCAATGGAAAGCTTTCAATTCTTCATCAATGGAGTCTCACTCTAGCATGAACACACTCAGCAATGTTTGTGTAGATGATTTGTGAAGAAAAATGGAATGGTAATGAAGAGAAAAATGAAGATTCAATGTGATTTGCAAATGGAGAATTTTGGATTCAATCTCTATTTTCTTCCACAATTAACACTAACCATCACCAACCTTGAATCAATGCAATTCATATTCAATATATAGAATGGTTTGGAAAGGTCTAGAAATTCCTAGAACCATCTAGTAAGAACTTGAACTTTCCATGATATGGTAATTTGCATTTCCAATTCTCACCACATGATATATCATGCAAAAACCCTTATAATCCTTGTAACCAACTTGAATTTCTCCTTACATGATATTTAAGACAAGATACAATGCATAAACACCTTGTTTATTAAGCTTTTCTTTGTTTTGGTTTGGTACCCCATTATGCAAGCAAGACTTTTCCAAAGCAACCCTAAGATGAAAGCCTCAAACCAAAATTGTGGCTGAACCATTGTTCTTAAAATGTCATTTGGAGTCAAAATGACCTTTCATATGACATGGTTTGGACTTATAGCTTATGATTTATGATTTTCAATCTCACTTGAATTAACTTATGCCTCATTTTTAGGCCATTTTTATCACTTTTTGATATGAGCCTTTTCAACATCTCATGACCACCCTACTAGCTTTAAAACATCATTCTAAGAAAGTTTGATGTTGAAGATTTTTCCACTTGAAGCTTGGAAGTAGGAGATATGGCCTTATGCTTGAAATGACCTATAACTTCCAAATGACCAAAATGCCCTTGGCTTGTCAAAGCCATAAGTTGAGTTCTACAAATCCTATCAAGTACTTCTAGTACTCTCTAGAAATCTAAGAAGATGCTATTCAACATTCATGTTGACCAAGAGATCATAGGAATCATCCTACTAGGGAAAAAGTTGTCTGTAAGTTGGGTGACTTTCAAGGACCCAGATTCACATACCTCAGATGACCTGTAATTTGTCAAAACCATAACTTGAGCTCTGCAAATCCTATCAAGGACTTCTACCACTCAAATTAAAGCTAAGAACAAGCTCTACAACATTCATTTTGTGGGGAAGATGAGATGACAATCACATCTTGAGCTAAAACTGCCTGAAGATAGGGATCAAACTAGGGGATTTTACACTGTCAATCCTTAGAAACCCTAGCCTGAAACTTCTTAAACTCTTCAATCATGATGAGTTGGTCTAGGAATCATCCTTATAGTATCTCAATACATTATTCCATGATCACATGGCTCTTGGATTAGGTCTCAACCTTCTCCAAATCTTCAGTTGACCTAGGGTTGACACAGTCAAACCCTAATTCTACCATTCATGGTTGAATCTTCTGAATTCCTGTATAGTGACCTCTCTGGGCATCATGATGGCTTTCAAGACATCTCCTAAGCTTTCTCAAAGCTTCAAGTCCATCCTCATAGTTCTCAGAATCATCTGAGGAGTTCCCACAACTCTCAAGCTATGAGGCACACAACCTTGGTTTTAACCAATTCCTCTGAGGATCTCCCGAGTTTTCTGACAAAGGTATCAACCTTCAAACACTTGATGGGTAAATAAATGTTGGTCAAATTTTAGGGTGCAATAGCTGCCCCTATTCAAACGGCTCGAACCTGACTGGGTGAGGAGCGAACGACTCTCAGCCAATCAAGGTGCGAGACGGTTGAATACCGGTAAACCCGAAAATTTGCCAACTGCACGAGCACACGGTACTCCGCGGGGAACAAATCTTCGAACACTGGAATAGTAGTTGCATGGCAACTAGCTGGAGAAATACTGATCTGACATCGCCGTCAGTTATCCACATTGAATTCTTCTGATATCGCCATCAGAAAACCCAAAACACCCAACATCGCCGTTGGAAGACTAACAAATTCTGAAAAGCACCCAACATCGCCGCTGGAAGATCAAACTATCTGACATCGCCGTCGGACAACCAAACTACTCAACATCGCCACTGGAGAACTAAAGAATCTGACGTACCCAACATCGCCGCTGGGAAACTGAAGAATCTGACATACCCAACATCGCCGCTGGAAAACTGAAGAATCTGACATACCCAACATCGCCGCTGGAGAACTAAATCAGTTTGGCCTCGCCGTCAAAACAAACATACCCAACATCGCCGCTGGAGAACTGACGAGTCTGACAAAACACCCAACATCGCCGCTGGAGCATCCAAGATACCCAACATCGCCGCTGGAGAACTGAAGAGTCTGACATCGCCGTCGGACAACCAAGATACCCAACATCGCCGTCGGACGACCAAAATACCCAACATCGTCGTCGGACAACCAAAATACCCAACATCGCCGCTGGAGAACTGAAGAGTCTGACATTGCCGTCGGACAACCAAGATAATCTGACCTCGCCGTCAAAACAAACATCCAACATCGCCGCCGGAAACAAACATAATCTGACCTCGCCGTCAAAACAAACATCCAACATCGCCGTCGGAAACAAACATAATCTGACCTCGCCATCAAAACAAACATCCAACATCGCCGCCGGAAACAAACACAATCTGACCTCGCCGTCGAATCCAAAATACCCAACATCGTCGCTGGAGAACTGAAGAGTCTGACATCGTCGTCGAACAACCAAAACATCCAACATTGCCGCTGGAAGATTAAATCACCTGACATCGCCGTCAAACAACCGAAATACCCAACATCGCCGCTGGAGAACTACAAAGGAGCTGACATCGCCGTCAGGATGAAGAAATTTCTTTGGGAGATTGGTCACACGGTAACCGGTAATACATAGTCGATCATGCCATCGGGCATCCGAAGAGACTGTCGGGCATCAGCCGGACTTCAACCATCAGGTCGATCATGCCATCAGGCATTCCGCATTAGCTGAGATAACTACTTCATTAACACGGGCAGACTTCAATCATGGAGTCTTCAAAGGAGATTTCAACTACGCCATTGGAAAACCTGCTGGGGATGACGCTTCGCCGCTGAGGAATCTGGAGAACTATCAAGTAACTCCGCTCCGGGGGTCTAGATCTCGTTCTGGATAAATCAACTCTGCTGAGGACTTCAAGAATCATCTTGAACAAACAACTCCGTCGGGGACTTCACGAATCACCTTGAACTGATAACCATTCTGAGCAAACATTCTGCTGGGATTCCAGGAATCATCCTGGGCAACTCTTGCCGGGAACAAACCAATCGTGGCTTGAGCAGCTTCCAAGGATTCGGCTCTCTTGGGGCTTTAAGAATCATCCTGGGCAATCTTAGCTGGGGACTCTAAGTACCAACTTGAGCAACCAACTCTGGAGACTGCACTGGGGTCTTAAGAATCATCTTAAGCACACGACCCTGCCGAGGGATTCAAGAATCATCTTGAACTAAAGACTTCGCTGGGGATCTCAAGAATCATCTTGAGCAAACGACTTCGTTGGGGAGAATGTCAGGAATCATCCTGAGCAACTGATCCTTCGACGGAACACCTGCAAAACAAGAACGGTAACAACCTAGATCATGTTTATTATGCATATGCTTCGGCGCCATGTTCCACACGGTGGAAATGATATGCTATGCTAAATGCTATGCAATCATGCATAATGATGCGATCCCGTCAGCAAAATAAATGCCGAGGGGGAAACCCTCCCGTCAAGGGGGAAGAACTACTCAGATAGAGGAATCATCCTGCTGAGGACTTGGACATGCCAATATCAATTGGACTCCGTCTAGGGAAATGATCTTCAGTTGACTGCTGCAGGGGAAACAACTTCAGCTGATTACTGCAGAGGAACGAAGCTCTACGAGAACCTAGACCTGCTGAAGGAAAGCGATGTCAATCGCGAGAGTAAACTGCGTGGCCGCCTTGGCTACTCTTCTGGGGATAAGACTCTGTGGGGAGACAACTTCAGCTGCTCATCACTCCACTGAGGAAAACCAATCATGGTCTGATCAACGTCAAAGGATTCGGCTCTCTTGGAGATCTGCAAACTCGGCTGAGGAAGGAGAACTCATTCTGCTTCGCTGGAGAGAGTACGACTCTGGGGAAATACAGCATCGGCTGCTCAACGCTCTGCTAGGGAAAATCTACTCATGGTCCCAACTGCTACCAAGGATTCGGCTCTCTTGGGGGTCTGCGGACTCAGCCGGGGAGAGAGAAATCATTCTACTTCACTGGAGAGTACGACTCTAGTGAGGAATTTCAATTCCGCTGGGGAAGAAGGAATCATCCGACTTCGGGGGAGAGTACAACTCTGCAGAGGAATACAGCATCAGCTGTTCCAACACTCTACTAGGGAAGAGGGAATCCTCCGACTTCGGGAGAGAATACGGCTCTGGTGGGGAATCTCAATTCCGTTGGAGACTTCAGTCTGGCACCATCAGTTACTGCATACTTCGGCGTACGAATAGCTTCCTACGAAACCTGCACTTGTGACCCGGTGCGGGGGGAGAATACGAGCTTCGGCGACTTTACTGGGGAAAGCACAAGCTTCGGCGCCCGAACATTTCTATGAAACTTGCACTTGTGACCCGGTGCGGGGGAAAGAAGACATCATTCTTCGGTGCTTGACTCAGCTGAGGAGGTGACGTTCCTTCAGGACGCGTCTACTTGGGGAAGAGAATCATCTCTGCTTGGGGACACATATCAATGCTCACGGTCTTGCGTTCAAACTCTGCGAGGAGAGGCTGCTGAACTCTGCTGGAGAAAGAAGAATCATCCTGCTTCGGGGATGCGCACGGTGCACTGTCTGGAATATGCTACACCTTACGGAGACTGACCCTTCTGGGTAACACTTGCTGGACTATCAAGTCTGATGAGGAATACCTGTGTATCAACACTGCTGGGGATATCAATCCTTAGCTACTCATGGTACAACTCTGTTGGAGATGTACTGATCCTATCAAGGAAACACCTCTGACATCTGCGGAAGATAACAATCGATCACTGAACTTGAATCTCACTTCACCGAGGGAAACAACCCTGAACAGTCTTTTTTGAACACCCTAAGCCCTTATAGGGTACGAAGCAATCTGTTGAGAAATAACTCTTCTCTGGCTGACATCAAAATCTACCCGTCTAGAGATTACTCAATGAGGGAATCACCGTCGACCTCTTCTTGAGGAATGAGTCAATGACCTAGACTCGGGGGGAAAGGGAGTCACACTCGGACTCTGTGGGGATACAACATTGCATCAGTCCCACTGCTGGGGAAATAAACCCAAATCTGTCGGTCAGGGAAAGCTTCAGTCTCAACCCACTTGGGAAAATAGCACATCAGGCTAATCAACGTTCAATGCTTGGGATGGCCATACTCTGCCGGGAATGTCAATCAAACCCTGCTGAGGATAATCTTGATCCTACTCTGATAAGGGATGAACGCCATCTCAATTTGCTGCAGTCTCAAACTGCTCAGGGGGAACAACCTCAAACCGTACATCTTTGCTGATAAACAATCCTGGTTCAACAACGTCAACACAGGGAATACAGACTACCAATCATGGAGCCGAGTAACAGGTTAGGCTGTAGGATAACAATCCAATGACAGCAAGGCTTCTTCAGAAGGCTCAGGTTTTGGCAGGGTAACGACATGATTCCCCGACACTCAACTCTTGCTGGGGTGAACAAACTCATTTGAACAACTTGCCCCAGTACAATTCACCTTGCCCCAAATCCGACTTTTGGGAATAATCATTCTGAACAGAAAGCAGCTGGCAACAAGACAATCTTCGGACGGCCTGCCCCAACATCTGTACAACGGGAGAATTCATCCTCCACTAATCAACTCTCAGCATGGTTGGCTTCAATATCTCTGAAGTAGTTTGCCCCCGAACGAGCGATGAGCGACTCAACCTGCTCTAATTGAACACTGGAGGGATCTGCCCTCAAATCACAAGAGTTCTGGATAACTTCCCCTGATTGGGTCTCGAGAAGATTCACTTCCGATCAACTGCTTCTTGCATAAACTGCCCCATAATCAACTGATACTCCGGGACTTGTCCTCAGACAAACTGATTCCAAACTCACACGAAGTCAATGCCCCGGATTCACAGGGTTTCACAGCATACCGTTCTGATCCAGACTTCTGACGATTCAGTCCTGATTGACTATTCTCTGTTGGAGTTCCTTCGTATCAATTACTGACCTGCAAATAAAATTGTTTATTCACAAATGGTAATTTTAATGCAGTGTTCATGCAAATTTCGAAAAAATGTACTGTCACTCATTTACGTGTCATGCTAGTGAGTGACGAATGAACCAAAGAGTTCAAGCGTAGTGTTGATGTGATCAATGAAAAATACAATAAGGATATGATTAGCAAATCATGTAGGAGTCAGGTTACTCGATCTTATCGCAATGCGCTTTCAGGATAAACCCTGCCTCAATTAGGTCTTTTAAGGGTTGTATCGTGGTCGGGTTCACGGTTCGTGAAACAAAGGATAGTCGTCTCAAATTATGATTTGTACCCACCCCTTCTACGTGATGATCTCCGATCCTAAAGTTCGGTTAACTTGGCTCGAGCGCTCGCCTCTTCGGGAGGTGTGTTGAACCTTGGGAACAACTGGTTAAAGAATTCACAAGGTGTTTCGGAGTGACAGTTACTCCTTTTTCATTTTCGGTGCCTGTATCTACACGACTTTGTCCTTGTTCGAGGATTTTTTTTTATATCCTTTCTTTTTCATTCTTTTGATTCCCTAATTTTTTGCCTGGACTGACTCTTCAGAGTTCTTTTCGATTTTTCTTTTGAAGTCCAGCGGGATGCCCTGATTTTTGCCTAAGTATTTGCTTTCTAGCTTTTCTTTTCTTTTACTTAGCGGACTTTCTTATTCCTTTTTATTTTTCTTTTGGAACGAGTCGTGCAACACTGGCTGTCTTGATTGCTCCGAAAGGATTATAACTGTCTCACTCCTGATCGGTGAGGTTTAACCATTGTGGTTGACGAGGTACAACCTCTGGGGAGGAATATGATGTGATTGGTCCTTGAAAGACAACACTCCTCTATAAGACTTGAATTCTCGGTCAAGCTAACTGACAACTACCCTGCCCCGGGTTAAGATGTGAGGGTTAAAAAGTCCGAAAGAAACTCCTACTTCTCGGCTCGAAGTGGTTAACAAGGGATTCTCTTCCTTATCTCTCCGGTGTTTAGGGGATTTGAAACAATGCCTTATACGTCATCGGCAAGGTTTTATCTGAAAGCAATACGATCATCGGCTATGAGTATTCAGTTTCATCATCCTCCCTCAAATCGTTGCTAATCGTAGTGATAAAGTGGAGTAAATAAAATGCAAGTGTCAGTGCAATGCAGTAAATGAGTGACAACGACATAATTAATTCAGAAAAATGCATAGTCACTTTATTAACATTACCATTCGAAACATACAATGTTTAACTGCAAGTAGTAACTAACAGAAAAGAAACTATGAATGCAAATGATAAAAAAGTCCTAGGACTAACAATGCTGAGGACATCTGCCCGTCTGGACCACTGACTTCTGAACATAACCCTCTGAATCTGCAAGCTCAGACAGCTGAGAGGTTGTCACGCACAACCAAAACTCCCTCTGGAAAGGAAATGTACCCTTTATCGATCAACTGTTGCACTTTCGCCTGAAAAGCCTTGCAATCTTCAGTTGAATGCCCCGGAGATCCACCATGGTAACCACACTGAGCATGGGGATTGTACCCTGGAGGGTAAGGCTTTGGCACGGGCTTGAGAGCTTTCGGTTCCACCAACGAGCTCTGAATAAGATGTGGCAGAATCTGGCTGAGTGGCACTGGAACATGATGAAGGGGATCATTCCTTCTTTCCAGGTCGTTGCGAGGCCTCTTTCGATTCTGGTGCTGGTATTCTTTCCGCCAAGGAGCAAGAGGTCGTCGTTTCTGAATGGCAACGGTCCCTTGTTTAGGCTCTTGTGTCCTTGAACTTGATCCAGGTAGAAACTGCGAGCAAGGCGATGCAGTCACCAAAAGTTGCGGGACATACTCAAGATCTTTCTTAGCTTCAGGCAAAGGAGTGGAATCATTCACCTCTTCTGCAGGGTACGGGATAAACTTTCCCGATTCTCTCATGCCGCCCGGCACAAACCTAATTGTCCTTGAGTCAATAAGGTCTTGAATCTTATTCTTGAGAGCCTTACATGTTTCAACATGGTGCCCCGGCGCTCCTGAGTGGAAATCACAACGTGTGCTGAGATCAAAGTCTGGTGACGCGTCATCCGGTGGATCCAAAGTCCGAAGCTTGAGAACATGGTTCTGAACCAGCAGTGGCAACAACTGGGCATAACTCACAGGTACTGGGTCCACAGCTCTATCAAGTAGCTTCTTCTTTTGATTATGACCTTCAGGGTTATTCTGAGATGCCTGGCGCGGATGCCGACGGGACAGGTCTTGAGCTTCATGCTGTGTAGAGGATTCGTGAGGTCCACTTGGCTTCAGCACAGGTGGCACTGACGGTAATGGAAGAAGTTCTTTGGTCTCCACCTTGGGTGCTTGACCACTCTCCTTTTTTAGCATACTTCTCACCACTCCCATGAGAAAGCTCAACTGATTCTGCAGCTGCTGATTCTCTTCTCTGAGTACTTGCTGGTCCAGGCGCACTGCCTGTATGTCATTCATGACCTGCCCCAACTGGCTTTGGATTTTCCCCAACTCAGCTTGTACCTGCTCCATTAGTCTGAGTTGCTCGATTCTGGCTCAAACCTGCAAACACAAGGGTTAGAAGACAAGCCCCGACTTCTGTCATGCAAGATGAATTATGCTAATGCCATGGGTGTCTGTACGTTTAGGAGATCACCTCTAATTCTGGTGTCAACGTGCCAACATAGTGTCAATGCAGTGATAAGACTGGATCCATTCATGGAAGAAAATATCTCATATTGTTCGGGACACCAGAATCAGGGTACGAAATGCGCCTGCAGCACAGACACCTGCTAATGGAATGCAAAATGAATATGCGAACTAATGCAAAATGCAGTCATGCAATAATATATCCAGGTAACTGCTGTTGTGGAGATTCTGTATCAACAAAACCACGACCACTGATGAGAAGAAAACCCCGGTGTAAGACCACAGATCTGATCTGCCGAGAACAACCATCTGATAGGACCATATACATAGGATCATAATTCTGCTATGTCAAGAACAAATGTCTGATAATAATGACCTCGGATGTATAATCAAGAAATATCTGCTGATGAAGTCTTCAGACCCCAAATCAAAAACCTGCCCTATCAAGAACAAATATACAGCTGCTGATGAGATCTTCAGACCCCACTCAAAATCTGCTCTATCAAGAACAAACAACATCTGCTGACGAGATCTTCAGACCCCGAAAATCTGCTCTATCAAGAACAAACAACATCTGCTGATGAGATCTTCAAATCCCAAAAATCTTCTCTATCGAGAACAAACAACTGATGACAATACTCTGATCAAAACCTGCTCTATCAAGAACAGACATACACCTGATGATAAGATCCTCTGATCAAAACCTGCTCTATCAAGAACAGACAAATCTGCAACTGAGACACCTGGTACCAACATAACTGATTCACTGTCAAGAAAACCAGGTAGTCTGGTGGTCAGAGTTTCCTGCAATAAACCCAATCCCACTCACAGGTATGGACCTAAACTGACTCAAAATACGGCATCCTATGCGTTCATCAGCGTCACAGACTTTCAAGAGGGGTGATACGATACCCAGAAGGTGTGGCATCACCAGCTCATGAAGCGGCCTCACTTAGCTGAATCACAAATGATTGGACCCCAGAGTCGACAATCCACCAAACCAGCAACCGTCTCAACCCAAAGGGTTGAAAGTGAAGCCAACCGGATGAACCGCGTTTGAGCGTGGATTTCATGAGACACTAGTGCCTGCAAAGCAAGCACGCGCCCACTAATTTCCACTCTAAGTCTATGGTGCACTCAAGCCTGGGTCTGGCTTCTCACTCATCAGAACTCCCATCCCACAACAGCACAAATAATCATATTATACTGAAAATAAAATGCGGGAAATAAAGTGCGAGAAGTAAAATGCGAAAAAATAAACGCAACCCAACAGGTAAACATACAAGCGTTAGGATTGACTCTCACAGGGGACGTCGGATCCCCAAACTGACTCGCTTTCGGGACGTTGGATCCCTAGGAAACTACTAAAATCCCCAGCAGAATCCCCAGCAGAGTCGCCAGCTGTCGCTCGCGCGAAAATAAGGTGCCGGCATGACAGAAGAGTCACCACCTTTCGTTATTTATCCCTCAGAGCGGGAAAGGAAACGATCGGAAAAACCTGACGAATAAGGGTAAGACAAGGTCATCGCAACCATTGTCTGGGTTCGGGAGTCGGTTACGCAAGGGGAAGGTATTAGCACCCCTCACGTCCGTCGTACTCGATGGGATCCTCGCTTGTTGTGTTTACTTGGACGGGTTGGTTTTATTCTATCTACCTATCAAGGCTGGCTGAAAAAGAAAAGAAAAATGACTCGGCAAAGCGTCGCACTTTATGCCTACATATTCTCATCAGAGAATGAGAAATCAGAGTCAACGTAGTTCGACCTACGAAGGGTTATGGGGGAAGGTAGCTCACAAAGACATCGCCATCTTGTGCCTACGTACTCTCAACAGGCATGAGAGATCAGAGCTTACGTAGTTCGGGAAACTACGGTTTATTTCCTGTTTTTACGAAAGAGGTGTTTTTTATTGTGTTTGCGATTTCAACCGCACTAGAGACTATGACCTGAGAGTGAATGCGTCGCATGTCACCCAAAGGGTACCATACTAAACATCCAGACTGTGGAAAAGAAACTCTCCCACAATCCTTTCTCAGATAGCTTAAGGCTCGTAACGTACGAAAGAAATCATTCATGATTACTGTATCTTAAACTGTTTTGAGATGAGAAGAGAACAGGCCTAACTAGGAGGGAGACTATCAAGTCCTACTGTTGTCATGCCATGGATTCATCCTATGGCTGAGGTTTGAACAGGGAACTCCTAGAAGTTGTCATGCATAGGTTTCAACCTAAAAAGTCTATCATCAAATCCTTATCAAAGGAAATGAGAGTCCTAAGGGATCGTGTCAGTGATACACCAAAACAGACAAAGTATCAACTTAACAGTAAAATGCATGCAATGCAAGTGAGGGAGGAAATGTGTGTGGGGCTTCAGCCTCCACAAGCTCATCTCAACCTCAAGCCAGTCATGAAATAACAGTAATCACACTGAAAAATAAACAACATGCTATCAAGCAATAAACAGTAAACTGCAATCATACAGATAAAACGAAATGAAATGCCATCAGGCAAACAAACCACATGGGCAAGGGAGCTGGGCTCTACCGAATACCCGCAAGCAAAGCCACGCAGTAACAATACAAGCAGAGGGAACAACTCAACCTCTAATGCAATCATGCTCCTAGATTCTACTTATTCTAGATATGGACTTAATCTAATGCCACAGACAAGTCAAGCAAAACACACAATACAGAAAAGAAAAACAGAAGAAAGCCTCAGTTCCTCCAGCAGCAACCCAGTCTTCAGACTTCAATCACTTGCTTTTCCAGGTCTCAACCCTACAACATGAGTATCAACCCATCTTCTCCCTTAAGCTTCAGCTTCTTTAATCAGCTCCACCTTCAGGCTTCACCTAATCTCCAGGGATCTTCAAGTGTCAACTTGATCTTCATGCCCTTCAAGCTTCAGCTGGAATGGCAGTCTTCAAGGATTCATCCTCTTCAATAATCTTCAATGAAGTCTTCATCTTCATGCTCAGGCTTTTCATCTCTCAAGACAATCAAAACCAGAGAAGCTCACTTACTGGATAAGCTGGGGGATATTGAACTGCTTATTTGATCACCAAAGGTGACCTTTAAGGGTTCAATATCAAATGAGGGGTTCCCTCAAAAGTTCTACCCCCTAGGTATAGCACTTATCCCTCCAAAGGAGAGAGGTGTATACCATGGAAGGACTTTGAATCATAGGGAGGAATGGAGGTGAATGATACCATCCATATTTGAGAAAGAAATTATCTACATCTAAGCTCTTCTTAATCCTAACCCTAAAACAAAACAAAAAAGAAGAAGAACAAGCTCTCAAGCTCCTCCATGCATCTTCAACTCTTCTACAATGCTCCATAATGCTCCACAATGAGATACCAAGCTCCTCAACCCACAGGGAAACTCCAAAGCAAAGCAGACTAAACAATCATGCCCTAAAGGCAACACAAACAATCATTTAATACAAAAATCAACCAAAAATAGCATACTATCATATTAAATCCTAATATAATTTCTAAGGGATCTTACCTACCTACCCTTAAGTCCCATATATTCCCCATAGTCTAAATTGCCCTAAAAACCCAAAATCTACAATTGTTATGGACCTATGTTGAGGTTTTAAACTAATTCTACACTACCTAGAATTGTCTAATCAAAACCATCCTAAAAATCACCACAAAAATATGGCATTAATTCAGGGGGAACCTAAGACATTCATCTAACTACCCTAAAAAGATTGAATTAAAAATCCTAAGGGAGCTACTCTAACCAAATTCTACAAGTTCACATATCAACTAAAAGAATTAAAAAAGCAATTAAATGCAAAAATATGCAAAAAAATATAAAAATGCATGATATAAGAAATATTTTTATTTTATATTTTTCTTGACAGAAAATGGAAGGTGGGAAAAAAAATCCCATTGAAAAATAATTATTTTTCTATTTAATATGAATTTTTAGAGTAAAATAAAATTTGGAGTGAAATTAATATGGAATTAATGCATGGGGGTGCACAAAGTATTAATATGCAGTTATTATTGATGATGGGCCCAGAAGGTGGGGTGCGCATAGCATAGCGCTTGGGCCCAGCTATGATTCAGAAAAACGAAATAAAATGAAAAGAAAAAAAAAACAAAAACGCGGTGCAAATAGCATTGAATTACAGTTAAATCTCAATTGGGCCTTGCATGGGGGGTGGATATCAAAATTCGCCCAAAGCCCAGAATTCCACTTAAGTGGAACGCAGCGTTTAATGCTGTTGGCTTTCCCTCCATTCCGAAATTGAATTCAAGCCGTTAGATGGCTTTCCAGTCAACGAGTCATACACGTATCCAACGGCAGATGAGTCTTCTTCAACCTTGGGTCATTAGGGTTTGCAACAACACCATTGAAACACACTCCATGCGCCAAACTTCCATCCTCTCGTTCTCCCTCATTTTAGCATCAATTTCAACAAAATAAAACCCTATCTTGACCTATTTTTCACGTAGAACACAACCATGGCCTTGGTTTGCATTAAAACAACCTCTATCATCCAAACCGAACGGGGGAACTCCATGAACTCATAATTTCATCAGTTTTCGACCTTCACCAAACTCAACATTCTTTATACAAAAATAATCCTCATGCTATACTGATTAAAACTAGCCAAGAATCTTGCATTATCATCCCTTAAACAGCATGTTCTCACTCCATCAAGAATTGACCACCATTGATGAATCTTCTCCAATCAGTCCCAAACTCATTAAAATGAACCACCTAATTGTCTCTAATGGTTTTACAAAAGAATTCATCCTAGCCATGCCTAAATTAAGGTGTAGAAGTGGTTTTGCATACCTTGCTTCTTGAAATGGTAGGTGATGCAATTCTTCAATCCAAGCCTTGTAGCTCCTCAAGAACAGTCCTTAGGTGTTGAATACTCCTCTGCTAGCACAAAATTGGATGTTGAAAGCTTGTATCTCAAGATCCAATGCCTTTTGCTTCCTTGCAATTTCAATGGGAAAGCTTTCAATTCTTCATCAATGGAGTCTCATTCTAGCATGAACACACTCAGCAATGTTTGTGTAGATGATTTGTGAAGAAAAATGGAATGGTAATGAAGAGAAAAATGAAGATTCAATGTGATTTGCAAATGGAGAATTTTGGATTCAATCTCTATTTTCTTCCACAATTAACACTAACCATCACCAACTTTGAATCAATGCAATTCATATTCAATATATAGAATGGTTTGGAAAGGTCTAGAACTTCCTAGAACCATCTAGTATGAACTTGAACTTTCCATGATATGGTAATTTGCATTTCCAATTCTCACCACATGATATATCATGAAAAAACCCTTATAATCCTTGTAACCAACTTGAATTTCTCCTTACATGATATTTAAGACAAGATACAATGCATAAACACTTTGTTTATTAAGCTTTTCTTTGTTTTGGTTTGGTACCCCATTATGCAAGCAAGACTTTTTCAAAGCAACCCTAAGATGAAAGCCTCAAACCAAAATTGTGGCTTAACCATTGTTCTTAAAATGTCATTTGGAGTCAAAATTACCTATCATATGACATGGTTTGGACTTATAGCTTATGATTTATGATTTTCAATCTCACTTGAATTAACTTATGCCTCATTTTTAGGCCATTTTTATCACTTTTTGATATGAGCCTTTTCAACATCTCATGACCACCCTACTAGCTTTAAAACATCATTATAAGAAAGTTTGATGTTGAAGATTTTTCCACTTGAAGCTTGGAAGTAGGAGATATGGCCTTATGCTTGAAATGACCTATAACTTCCAAATGACCAAAATGCCCTTGGCTTGTCAAAGCCATAAGTTGAGTTCTACAAATCCTATCAAGGACTTCTAGTACTCTCTAGAAATCTAATAAGATGCTCTTCAACATTCATGTTGACCAACAGATCATAGGAATCATCCTACTAGGGCAAAAGTTGTCTGCAAGTTGGGTGACTTTCAAGGACCCAGATTCACATACCTCAGATGACCTGTAATTTGTCAAAACCATAACTTGAGCTCTGCAAATCCTATAAAGGACTTCTACCACTCAAATTAAAGCTAAGAACAAGATCTACAACATTCATGTTATGGGGAAGATGAGATGACAATCACATCTTGAGCTAAAACTTCCTGGAAGATAGGGATCAAACTAGGGGATTTTACACTGTCAATCCTTAGAAACCCTAGCCTGAAAATTCTTAAACTCTTCAATCATGATGAGTTGGTCTAGGAATTATCCTTATAGTATCTCAATACATCATTCCATGATCACATGGCTCTTGGATTAGGTCTCAACCTTCTCCAAATCTTCAGTTGACCTAGGGTTGACCCAGTCAAACCCTAATTCTACCATTCATGGTTGAATCTTCTGAATTCCTGTATAGTGACCTATCTGGGCTTCATGATGGCTTTCAAGGCATCTCCTAAGATTTCTCAAAGCTTCAAGTCCATCCTCATAGTTCTCAGAATCATCTGAGGAGTTCCCACAACTCTCAAGCTATGAGGCACACAACCTTGGTTTCAACCAATTCCTCTTGATGGGTAAATAAGTGTTGGTCAAATTTTAGGGTGCAACAAGTATCCAGACTCCAGTTATTACGTTGAACGTTCAGGCTCCAGTCAGTTTCGTTGGGTATCCAAACTCCGATTATTACGTTGAGTGTTCCGGCTCCGGTCATTTTTGTAGAGTATCTAGACTTTAGTTATTACGTTGAGCGTTCTGACTCCGATCAGTTTCGTTGAGTATCCAGATTCCGATTATTATGTTGAGCGTTCAGGCTCTGGTCAGTTTCGTTTGGTATCCAGACTTCGGTTATTACGTTGAACGTTCAGGCTCCGGTCATTTTCGTTGAGTATCCAGACTCCGGTTATTAAGTTGAGCGTCAAGCTCCGATCATTTTCGTTGAGTATCCAGACTCCGCTTATCACGTTGAGCGTTCAGGCTCCGGTCATTTTCGTTGTGTATCTAGACTCTTGTTATTACGTTGAGGGTTCAGACTCCGGTCATTTTCGTTGAGTATCTAGACTCCTGTCATTACGTTGAGCGTTCAGGCTCCGATCATTTTCGTTGAGTATGCATACTCTGGTCAATACGTTGAGCGTTCAGTCTCCGGTCATTTTCGTTGAGTATTCAGACTCCGGTCATTACATTGAGCGTTCAGGATCCAGTCATTTTCGTTGAGTATCATAACTCCATTTATTACGTTGAGCGTTCAGGATCCGGTCAGTTTCGTTGAGTATCCGGACTCCAGTTATTATGTTGAGCGTTCAGGCTCCGGTCAGTTTCGTTGGGTATTCAAACTCCGGTTATTATGTTGATCGTTCAGGCTCCGGTCATTTTCGTTGAGTATCCAAACTCGGGTTATTACGTTGACCGTTCGGGCTCCGGTCAGTTTCATTGAGTATCCAGATTCCGGTTATTATGTTGAGCGTTCAGGCTCCGGTCAGTTTCGTTGGGTATCCAGACTCCGGTTATTACGTTGAGCGTTCAGGCTCCGGTCAGTTTCGTTGGGTATCCAGACTCCGGTTATTACGTTGAGCGTTCAGGCTCCAGTCATTTTCGTTGAGTATCCAGACTCCTGTTATTACGTTGAGCGTTCAGGCTCCGGTCAGTTTCGTTGAGTATCCAGACTCTGGTTATTAAGTTGAGCGTTCAGGCTCCGGTCATTTTCGTTGAGTATCCAGACTCTGGTTATTATGTTGAGCGTTCAAGCTCTGGTCTGTTTCGTTGAGTATCCAGATTTCGGTTATTACGTTGAGCATTCAGGCTCCAGTCAGTTTCGTTGGGTATCAAGACACCGGTTATTACATTGAGCGTTCAGGCTCCGGTCAGTTTCATTGGGTATCCAGACTCCGGTTATTACGTTGATCGTTCTGGCTCCGGTCATTTTCGTTAAGTATCCAGACTCCAGTTATTACGTTGAACGTTCAGGCTCTAGTCAGTTTCGTTGGGTATCCAAACTCCGGTTATTACGTTGAGTGTTCCGGCTCCGGTAGTTTTTGTAGAGTATCTAGACTCTAGTTATTACGTTGAGCGTTCTGGCTCCGATCAGTTTCGTTGAGTATCCAGATTCCGATTATTATGTTGAGCGTTCAGGCTCTGGTCAGTTTCGTTTGGTATCCAGACTCCGGTTATTACGTTGAACGTTCAGGCTCCGGTCATTTTCGTTGAGTATCCAGACTCCGGTTATTAAGTTGAGCGTCAAGCTCCGATCATTTTCGTTGAGTATCCAGACTCCGCTTATCACGTTGAGCGTTCAGGCTCCGGTCATTTTCGTTGAGTATCTAGACTCTGGTTATTACGTTGAGGGTTCAGACTCCGGTCATTTTCGTTGAGTATCTAGACTCCTGTCATTACGTTGAGCGTTCAGGCTCCGATCATTTTCGTTGAGTATGCATACTCTGGTCAATACGTTGAGCGTTCAGTCTCCGGTCATTTTCGTTGAGTATCCAGACTCCGGTCATTACATTAAGCGTTCAGGATCCAGTCATTTTCGTTGAGTATCATAACTCCATTTATTACGTTGAGCGTTCAGGATCCGGTCAGTTTCGTTGAGTATCCGGACTCCAGTTATTATGTTGAGCGTTCAGGCTCCGGTCAGTTTCGTTGGGTATTCAAACTCCGGTTATTATGTTGATCGTTCAGGCTCCGGTCATTTTCGTTGAGTATCCAAACTCGGGTTATTACGTTGACCGTTCGGGCTCCGGTCAGTTTCATTGAGTATCCAGATTCCGGTTATTATGTTGAGCGTTCAGGCTCCGGTCAGTTTCGTTGGGTATCCAGACTCCGGTTATTACGTTGAGCGTTCAGGCTCCGGTCAGTTTCGTTGGGTATCCAGACTCCGGTTATTACGTTGAGCGTTCAGGCTCCAGTCATTTTCGTTGAGTATCCAGACTCCTGTTATTACGTTGAGCGTTCAGGCTCCGGTCAGTTTCGTTGAGTATCCAGACTCTGGTTATTAAGTTGAGCGTTCAGGCTCCGGTCATTTTCGTTGAGTATCCAGACTCTGGTTATTATGTTGAGCGTTCAAGCTCTGGTCTGTTTCGTTGAGTATCCAGATTTCGGTTATTACGTTGAGCATTCAGGCTCCAGTCAGTTTCGTTGGGTATCAAGACACCGGTTATTACATTGAGCGTTCAGGCTCCGGTCAGTTTCATTGGGTATCCAGACTCCGGTTATTACGTTGATCGTTCTGGCTCCGGTCATTTTCGTTAAGTATCCAGACTCCAGTTATTACGTTGAACGTTCAGGCTCTAGTCAGTTTCGTTGGGTATCCAAACTCCGGTTATTACGTTGAGTGTTCCGGCTCCGGTAGTTTTTGTAGAGTATCTAGACTCTAGTTATTACGTTGAGCGTTCTGGCTCCGATCAGTTTCGTTGAGTATCCAGATTCCGATTATTATGTTGAGCGTTCAGGCTCTGGTCAGTTTCGTTTGGTATCCAGACTCCGGTTATTACGTTGAACGTTCAGGCTCCGGTCATTTTCGTTGAGTATCCAGACTCCGGTTATTAAGTTGAGCGTCAAGCTCCGATCATTTTCGTTGAGTATCCAGACTCCGCTTATCACGTTGAGCGTTCAGGCTCCGGTCATTTTCGTTGAGTATCCAGACTCGGGTTATTACGTTGAGCGTTCGGGCTCCGGTCAGTTTCATTGAGTATCCAGATTCCGGTTATTACGTTGAGCGTTCAGGCTCCGGTCAGTTTCGTTGGGTATCCAGACTCCGGTTATTACGTTGAGCGTTTAGGCTCCGGTCAGTTTCGTTGGGTATCCAGACTCCGGTTATTACGTTGAGCGTTCAGGCTCCAGTCATTTTCGTTGAGTATCCAGACTCCTGTTATTACGTTGAGGGTTCAGGCTCCGGTCAGTTTCGTTGAGTATCCAGACTCCGGTTATCAAGTTGAGCGTTCAGGCTCCGGTCATTTTCGTTGAGTATCCAGACTCTAGTTATTACGTTGAGCGTTCCGGCTCTGATCAGTTTCGTTGAGTATCTAGATTCCGATTATTACGTTGAGCGTTTGGGCTCCGGTCAGTTTCGTTGGGTATCCAGACTCCGGTTATTACGTTGAGCGTTCAGGCTCCGCTCAGTTTCGTTGGGTATCCAGACTCCGGTTATTATGTTGAGCGTTCAGGCTCCAGTCATTTTCGTTGAGTATCCAGACTCCTGTTATTACGTTGAGCATTCAGGCTCCGGTCAATTTCGTTGAGTATCCATACTCCGGTTATTAACTTGAGCGTTCAGGCTCCGGTCATTTTCGTTGAGTATCCAGACTCTGGTTATTTTGTTGAGCGTTCAGGCTCCGGTCAGTTTCGTTGAGTATCCAGATTCCGGTTATTACGTTGAGCGTTCAGGCTCCGGTCAGTTTCGTTGGGTATCAAGACACCGGTTATTACGTTGAGCGTTCAGGCTCCGGTCAGTTTCATTGGGTATCTAGACTCCGGTTATTACGTTGAGCATTCAGGTTCTGGTGATTTTCGTTGAGTATCCAGACTCCGGTTATTCCGTTGAGTGTTCAGGCTCCGGTTAGTTTCGTTAGGTATCCAGACTCCGGTTATTACGTATAGCGTCCATGCTCTGGTAAGTTTTCTTGAGTATCTAGACTCCGGTCATTATGTTGTGTGTACAGGCTCTGGTCATTTTTGTTGAGTATCCAGACTCGGGTCATTACGTTGAGCGTTCAGGCTCCGGTTCTTTTCGTTGCGTATCTAGACTCCAGTCATTCTGTTGAACATTCAGGCTCCGGTCAGTTTTGTTGAGTATCTAGACTCCGGTTATTAAGTTGAGCATTCAGGCTCCGGTCATTTTTGTTGAGTATCCAGACTCCGGTTATTACGTTAAGCGTTCAGGCTCCGGTCATTACGTTGATCGTTCAGGCTCCGGTCAGTTTCGTTGAGTATCCAGACTCCGTTTATTAAGTTGAGCATTCAGGCTCCAGTCATTTTTGTTGAGTATCCAGACTCCGGTTATTACGTTGAGCGTTATGGCTCCGGTCAGTTTCGTTGAGTATCCAGACTCCGGTTATTAGGTTGAGCATTCAGGCTCCGGTCTGTTTTGGTGAGTATCCAGACACTAGTTATTAAGTTTAGCGTTCAGGCTCCGGTCAGTTTTGTTGGGTATCCAGACTCTGGTTATTACCTTGAGCATTCAGGCTCCGGTCAGTTTCGTTGATTATCCAGACTCCGGTTATAACGTTGAGCACTCACGTTCCGGTCAGTTTCGTTGGGTATCCAGGCTCCGGTTATTACGTTGAGCGTTTAGGCTCCGGTCATTTTTGTTGAGTATCCAGACTCCGATTATTATGTTGAGCGTTCAGGTTCCGGTCAGTTTCGTTGAGTATCCAAACTCTGGTTATTAAGTTGAGTGTTCAGGCTCCGGTCATTTTCTTTGAGTACCCAGACTCCGGTTATTAGGTTGAGCGTTCAGGCTACGGTCATTTTCGCTGAGTATCCAGACTCCTGTTATTACGTTGAGCGTTCATGCTCCGGTCAATTTCGTTGAGTATCCAGACTCCGGTTATTAAGATGAGCGTTCAGGCTCTGGTCAGTTTCGTTGGGTATCCAGACTCCGGTTATTACGTTGAGCGTTCAGGCTCCGGTCATTTTTGTTGAGTATCCGGTCCGGTTATTACGTTTAGTATTCAGGCTCCGGTCATTTTTGTTGAGTCTCCAGACTCCGGTTATTAAGTTTTGTGTTCAAACTCCGATTAGTTTCATTGAGAATCTAGACTCCGATTAATACGTTGAGAGCTCAGGCTCCGCTCAGTTTCGTTGGGTATCCAGACTCCGGTAATTACGTTGAGCATTCAGGCTCCGGTCATTTTCGTTGAGTATCCAGACTCTGGTTATTACGTTGAGCGTTCAGGCTCCAGTTATTTTAGTTGAGTATCCAGACTCTGGTTATTACGTTGAGCGTTCCGGCTCCGGTCAGTTTCGTTGAGTATCCAGACTCCGGTTATTAAGTTTGGCGTTCAGGCTCTGTTCAGTTTCGTTGGGTATCCAGACTCTGGTTGTTACATTAAGCGTTCAGGCTCCTGTCAGTTTCGTTGATTATCCAGACTTCGATTATTATGTTGAGCACTCACGCTCCGGTCAGTTTCGTTGGGTATCCAGACTCCAGTTATTACATTGAGCGTTCAGGCTCCGGTCATTTTTGTTGAGTATCCAGACTCCGGTTATTACGTTGAGCGTTCAGGTTCCGGTCAGTTTCGTTGATTATCTAGACTCCGATTATTTCGTTGAGCTTTCACGCTCCAGTCAGTTTCGTTGGGTATCTAGACTTTAGTAATTACGTTGAGCGTTCAGGCTCCGGTCATTTTTGTTGAGTATCCAGTCCGGTTATTACGTTTAGCATTCAGGCTCCGGTCATTTTTGTTGAGTCTCCAAACTCCAGTTATTACATTTTATGTTCAAACTCTGATTAGTTTCGTTGAGAATCTAGACTCCGATTATTACGTTGAACATTCAAGCTCCGGTCAGTTTCGTTGGGTTTCCAGACTCCGGTTATTATGTTGAGCATTCAGGTTTCGGTGATTTTCGTTGAGTATCCAGACTCCGATTATTCCGTTGAGCGTTCAGCCTCCGGATAGTTTCGTTAGGTATCTAGACTCCGGTTATTACGTATAGCGTCCAGGCTCCGGTCAGTTTCGTTGAGTATCTAGACTCCGGTTATTAAGTTGAGCGTTCAGACTCCGGTCAGTTTTGTTGGGTATCCAAACTCCAGTTATTACGTTGAGCGTTCAGGCTCTGATCATTTTTGTTGAGAATCCAGTCCGGTTATTACGTTGAGCATTCAGACTCCGGTTATTACGTTTTATGTTCAAAGTCCGATTAGTTTCGTTGAGAAGCTAGACTCCGATTATTACTTTGAGCGTTCAGGCTCCGGTCAATTTCGTTGGGTATCCAGACTCCGGTTATTACGTTGAACATTCAGGTTCCGGTGATTTTCGTTGAGTATCCAGACTCCGGTTATTCCGTTGAGTGTTCAGGCTCCGGTTAGTTTCGTTAGGTATCCAGACTCCGGTTATTACGTATAGCGTCCATGCTCTGGTAAATTTTCTTGAGTATTTAGACTCCGGTCATTATGTTGTGTGTACAGGCTCTGGTCATTTTTGTTGAGTATCCAGACTCGGGTCATTACGTTGAGCGTTCAGGCTCCGGTCATTTTCGTTGCGTATCCAGACTCCGGTCATTCTGTTGAGCGTTCAGGCTCCGGTCAGTTTTGTTGAGTATCCAGACTCCGGTTATTAAGTTGAGCATTCAGGCTCCGGTCATTTTTGTTGAGTATCCAGACTCCGGTAATTACGTTAAGCGTTCAGGCTCCGGTCATTACGTTGATCGTTCAGGCTCCGGTCAGTTTCGTTGAGTATCCAGACTTCGTTTATTAAGTTGAGCATTTAGGCTCCGGTCATTTTTGTTGAGTATCCAGACTCCGGTTATTACGTTGAGCGTTATGGCTCCGGTCAGTTTCGTTGAGTATCCAGACTCCGGTTATTAGGTTGAGCGTTTAAGCTCCGGTCAGTTTTGTTGAGTATCCAGACACTAGTTATTATGTTTAGCATTCAGGCTCCGTTCAGTTTTGTTGGGTATTCAGACTCTGGTTATTACCTTGAGCATTCAGGCTCCGGTCAGTTTCGTTGATTATCCAGACTCCGGTTATGACGTTGAGCACTCACGTTCCGGTCAGTTTCGTTGGGTATCCAGACTCCGGTTATTACGTTGAGCGTTTAGACTCCGGTCATTTTTGTTGAGTATAGACTCCGATTATTATGTTGAGCGTTCAGGTTCCGGTCAGTTTCGTTGAGTATCCAAACTCTGGTTATTAAGTTGAGTGTTCAGGCTCCGGTCATTTTCTTTGAGTATCCAGACTCCGGTTATTAGGTTGAGCGTTCAGGCTACGGTCATTTTGGCTGAGTATCCAGACTTCTGTTATTACGTTGAGCGTTCATGCTCCGGTCAATTTCGTTGAGTATCCAGACTCCGGTTATTAAGTTGAGCGTTCAGGCTCCGGTCAGTTTCGTTGTGTATCCAGACTCCGGTTATTACGTTGAGCGTTCAGGCTCCGGTCATTTTTGTTGAGTATCCAGTCCGGTTATTACGTTTAGCATTCAGGCTCCGGTCATTTTTGTTGAGTCTCCAGACTCCAGTTATTAATTTTGTGTTCAAACTCCGATTAGTTTCATTGAGAATCTAGACTCCGATTAATACGTTGAGCGCTCAGGATCCGATCAGTTTCGTTGGGTATCCAGACTCCGGTTATTACGTTGAGCATTCAGACTCCGGTGATTTTCGTTGAGTATCCAGACTCTGGTTATTCCGTTGAGCTTTCAGGCTTCGGTTAGTTTGGTTAGGTATCCAGACTCCGGTTATTACTTATAGCGTCCATGCTCTGGTAAGTTTAGTTGAGTATCTAGACTCCGCTCATCATGTTGAGTGTACAGGCTCCAATCATATTTGTTGAGTATCCAGACTCCGGTCATTACTTTGAGCGTTCAGGCTCCGGTCATTTTCGTTGAGTACCCAGACTCCGGTCATTCTGTTGAGCGTTCAGGCTCCGGTCGTTTTTGTTGAGTATCCAGACTCCGGTTATTATGTTGAGCATTCAGGCTCCGGTCATTATGTTGATCGTTCAGGCTCCGGTTAGTTTCGTTGAGTATCTAGACTCAAGTTATTACGTTGAGTGTTCATGCTCTGGTCAGTTTCGTTTGGTATCCAGACTCCGGTTATTACATTGAGCGTTAAGGCTCCGGTCGTTTTTGTTGAGTATCCAGACTCCGGTTATTATATTGAGCATTCAGGCTCTGGTCAGTTTTGTTTAGTATCCAAACTCCAGTTATTAAGTTGAGCGTTCAGGCTCTGGTCATTTTCTTTGAGCGTTCAGGCTCCGGTCATTTTCGTTGAGTATCCAGACTCTAGTTATTACGTTGAGCGTTTAGGCTCCGGTCAGTTTCGTTGAGTATCCAGACTCTGGTTATTAAGTTTATCGTTTAGGCTCTGTTCAGTTTCGTTGGGTATCCAGACTTCGGTTATCACGTTGAGCGTTCAGGCTCTTGTCAGTTTTGTTGATTATCCAGACTTCGGTTATTACGTTGAGCACTCACGCTCCGGTCAGTTTCGTTGGGTATCCAGACTCCGGTTATTACGTTGAGCGTTCAGGCTCCGGTCATTTTTGTTGAGTATCCAGACTCCGGTTATTACGTTGAGCGTTCAGGTTCCGGTCAGTTTATTTGAGTATCCAAACTCCAGTTATTAAGTTGAGCTTGCAGGCTCCGGTCATTTTCTTTGAGTATCCAGACTCCGGTTATTACGTTGAGAGTTTAGGCTCCGGTCATTTTTGGTGAGTATCCAGACTCTGGTTATTACGGTGAGCGTTCAGGCTCCGGTCAGTTTCGTTTAGTGTACAGACTCCTGTTATTAGTTGAGCGTTCGGGCTCTGGTCAGTTTTGTTGGGTATCCAGACTCCGGTTATTACGTTGAGTGTTCAGGCTCCGGTCAGTTTCGTTGAATATCTAGACTCCGATTATTTCATTGAGCTTTCACGCTCCGGTCAGTTTCGTTGGGTATCCAGACTTTAGTTATTACGTTGAGCGTTCAGGCTCCAGTCATTTTTGTTGAGTATCCAGTCCGGTTATTACGTTTAGCATTCAGGCTCCGGTCATTTTTGTTGAGTTTCCAGACTCCTGTTATTACATTTTATGTTCAAACTCCGATTAGTTTCGTTGAGATTCTAGACTCCGATTATTATGTTGAGCATTCAAGCTCCGGTCAGTTTCGTTGGGTTTCCAGACTCCGGTTATTACGTTGAGCATTCAGGCTCTGGTGATTTTCGTTGAGTATCCAGACTCCGGTTATTCCGTTGAGCGTTCAGGCTCCGGTTAGTTTCGTTAGGTATCTAGACTCCGGTTATTACGTATAGCTTCCAGGCTCCGGTCAGTTTTGTAGAGTATCCAGACTCCGATTATTAAGTTGAGCGTTCAGACTCCGGTCAGTTTCGTTGGGTATCAAAACTCCGATTATTATGTTGAGCGTTCAGGCTCCGGTTATTACGTTTTGTGTTTAAACTCCGATTAGTTTCGTTGAGAATCTAGACTCCGATTATTACTTTGAGCATTCAGGCTCCGGTTAATTAACTTGGGTATCCAGACTCCGGTTATTAAGTTGAGCATTCAGGTTCCGGTGATTTTCGTTGAGTATCCAGACTCCGGTTATTTGGTTGAGCGTTCAGGCTCCGGTTAGTTTTGTTAGGTATCCAGACTCCGGTTATTACGTATAACGTCCATGCTCTGGTAAGTTTTCTTGAGTATCTAGACTCCGGTCATTACGTTGTGTGTAAAGGCTCCGGTTATTTTTGTTGAGTATCCAGACTCGGGTCATTACGTTGAGCGTTAAGGGTCCGGTCGTTTTCGTTGCGTATCCAGACTCCGGTCATTCTGTTGAGCATTCAGGCTCCGGTCAGTTTCGTTGAGTATCCAGACTCCGGTTATTAAGTTGAGCATTCAGGCTCCGGTCATTTTTGTTGAGTATCCAGACTCCGGTTATTACGTTAAGCGTTCAGGCTCCGGTCATTACGTTGATCGTTCAGGCTCCAGACAGTTTCGTTGAGTATCCAGAATCCGGTTATTAAGTTGAGCATTTAGGCTCCGGTCATTTTTGTTGAGTATCCAGACTCCGGTTATTACGTTGAGCGTTATGGCTCCGGTCAGTTTCGTTGAGTATCCAGACTCCGGTTATTAAGTTTAGCGTTCAGGCTTCGTTCAGTTTTGTTGGGTATCCAGACTCCGATTATTACCTTGAGCATTCAGGCTCCGGTCAGTTTCATTGATTATCCAGACTCCGGTTATAACGTTGAGCACTCACTTTCCGGTCAGTTTCGTTGGGTATCCAGACTCCGGTTATTATGTTGAGCGTTCAGGATCTGGTCATTTTTGTTGAGTATCAAGACTCCGGTTATTATGTTGAGCGTTCAGGTTCCGATCAGTTTCGTTGAGTATCCAAACTCTGGTTATTAAGTTGAGTGTTCAGGCTCCGGTCATTTTCTTTGAGTATCCAGACTCCGGTTATTAGGTTTAGCATTCAGGCTCCGATCATTTCGCTGAGTATCCAGACTCCTGTTATTACGTTGAGCTTTCAGGCTCCGGCCAATTTCGTTGAGTATCCAGACTCCGGTTATTAAGTTGAGCGTTCAGGCTCTGGTCAGTTTTGTTGGGTATCTAGACTCCGGTTATTACGTTGAGCGTTCAGGCTTCGGTCATTTTTGTTGAGTATCAAGTCCGGTTATTACGTTTAGCATTCAGGCTCTGGTCATTTTTGTTGAGTCTCCAGACTCCGGTTATTAAGTTTTGTGTTCAAACTCCGATTAGTTTCATTGAGAATCTAGACTCCGATTAATACGTTGAGCGCTGAGGCTCCGGTCAGTTTCGTTGGTTATCCAGACTCCGGTTATTACGTTGAACATTCAGGCCCCGGTGATTTTCGTTAAGTATCCAGACTCCGGTTATTCCGTTGAGCGTTCAGGCTCCGGTTACTTTTGTTAGGTAACCAGACTCCGGTTATCACGTATAGCGTCCATGCTCAGATAAGTTTTGTTGAGTATCTAGATTCCGGTCATTACGTTGAGTGTCCAGACTCCGGTTATTTTTGTTGAGTATCCAGACTCCGGTCATTACGTTGAGCGTTCAGGCTCTGGTCATTTTCGTTGAGTATCCAGACTCCAGTCATTCTGTTGAGCGTTCAGACTCCGGTCAGTTTTGATGAGTATCCAGACTCCGGTTATTACGTTGGGCGTTCAGGTTTCGGTCACTACGTTGATTGTTCAGGCTCCGGTAATTTTTGTTGAGTATCCAGTCCGGTTATTACATTTACCATTCAGGCTCAGGTCATTTTTGTTGAGTCTCCAGACTCCGGTTATTACGTTTTGTGTTCAAACTCCGATTAGTTTCGTTGAGCATCTAGACTCCGATTATTTTGTTGAGCTTTCAGGCTCCGTTCAGTTTCGTTGGGTTTCCAGACTCCGATTATTACGTTGAGCATTCAGGCTCCGGTAATTTTTGTTTAGTATCCAGACTCTTGTTATTACGATGGGCGTTCAGGCTCCAGTCATTATGTTGATCGTTCAGGCTCCGGTCACTTTCGTTGAGTATCTAGAGTCTAGTTATTACGTAGAGCATTCAGGCTCTGGTAGTTTTCGTTTGGTATCCAAACTCCGGTTATTACATTGAGAGTTAAGGCTCCGGTCATTTTGTTGAGTATCCAGACTCCGGTTATTACGTTGAGCGTTCAGGCTCCGGTCAGTTTCGTTTAGTATCCAAACTCCGGTTATTAAGTTGAGCGTTCAGGCTCCGGTCATTTTCTTTGAGTATCCAAATGCCGGTTATTACGTTGAGCCTTCAGGCTCTGGTCATTTTCGTTGAGTATCCAGACTCCGGTTATTATGTTGAGCGTTCAGGCTCCGGTCAGTTTCGTTGAGTAATCAGACTCCAGTTATTAAGTTTAGTGTTCAGGCTCTGTTCAGTTTCATTGGGTATCCAGACTCCGGTTATTACGTTGAGCACTCACGCTCCAGTCAGTTTCTTTGGGTATCCAGTCTCCGGTTACTACGTTGAGCGTTCAGGCTCCGGTCAATTTTGGACTGTATCCAGACTCCGGTTATTACGTTGAGCGTTCAGGTTCTAGTCAGTTTCGTTGTGTATCCAAACTCCGGTTATTAAGTTGAACGTTAAGGCTCTGGTCATTTTCTTTGAGTATCCAGACTCTGGTTATTACGTTGAGCGTTCAGGCTCCGGTCATTTTTGTTGAGTATCCAAACTCCGATTATTACGTTGAGCGTTCAGGCTCTGGTCAGTTTTAGTGAGGATCCAAACTCCGGTTATTTTGTTGAGCGTTCAGGCTCCGGTCAGTTTCGTTGGGTATCCAGACTCTGGTTATTACGTTGAGTGTTCAGGCTCCGGTCAGTTTTCTTGAGTATCCAGACTCCGATTATTTCGTTGAGCTTTCACGCTTCGGTCAGTTTCGTTGGGTATACAGACTCTGGTTATTACATTGAGCGTTCAGGCTCCGGTCATTTTTGTTGAGTATCCAGTCCGGTTATTACATTTAGCATTCAGGCTCCGGTCATTTTTGTTGAGTCTCCAGACTCCGGTTACAACGTTTTGTGTTCAAACTCCGATTAGTTTCGTTGAGAATCTAGACTTCGATTATTTCGTTGAGCTTTCAGGCTCCGGTCAGTTTCGTTGGGTTTCCAGACTCCGGTTATTACATTGAGCATTCAGGCTCCGGTGATTTTTGTTGAGTATCCAGACTTCGATTATTCCGTTGAGCGTTCAGGCTCCGGTTAGTTTCGTTAGGTATCCAGACTCCGGTTATTACGTATAACGTCCAGGCTCCGGTCAGTTTCGTTGAGTATCCAGACTCCGGTTATTAAGTTGAGTGTTCAGGCTCCGGTCAGTTTCGTTGGGTATCCAGACTCCAGTTGTTACGTTGAGCCTTAGGGCTCCGGTCATTTTTGTTGAGTATCCAGTCCGGTTATTACGTTGAGCATTCAGGCTCCGGTCATTTTTGTTGAGTCTCCAGACTCCGGTTATTACATTTTATGTTCAAACTCCGATTAGTTTCGTGGAGAATCTATACTCCTATTATTACGTTGAGCATTCAAGCTCCGGTAAGTTTCGTTGGGAATCCAGACTCCGGTTATTACGTTGAGCATTCAAGCTCCGGTAAGTTTCGTTGGGTATTCAGACTCCGCTTATTCCGTTGAGCGTTCAGGCTCCGGTTAGTTTCGTTAGGTATCCAGACTCCGGTTATTACGTATAGCATCCATGATCTGGTAATTTTTTTGAGTATCTAGACTCCGGTCATTAAGTTGAGTGTACAGGCTCCGGTCATTTTAGTTGAGTATCCAGACTCCGGTCATTACGTTGAGCGTTCAGGCTCCGGTCATTTTCTTTGAGTATCCAGACTCCGGTCATTCTATTGAGCGTTCAGGCTCCAGTCAATTTCGTTGAGTATCCAGACTCCGGTTATTAAGTTGAACATTCAGGCTCCGGTCATTTTTGTTGAGTATCCAGACTCCGGTTATTACGTTGAGCGTTCAGGCTCCGTTCATTACATTGATCGTTTAGGTTCCGGTCAGTTTCATTGAGTATCTAGATTCCAGTTATTACGTTGAGCGTTCAGGCTCTGGTCAGTTTCGTTTGGTATCCAGACTCCGGTTATTAAGTTGAGCGTTCAGGCTCCGATCATTTTCTTTGAGTATCAAGACTCCGGTTATTACGTTGAGCGTTCAGGCTTCGGTCTTTTTCGTTAAGTATCCAAACTCCGGTTATTAAGTTGAGCGTTCAGGCTCCGGTCATTTTCTTTGAGTATCCAGACTCCGGTTATTACGTTGAGCGTTCAGGCTCCGGTCATTTTCGTTGAGTATCCAGACTCTGGTTATTACGTTGAGCGTTCAGGCTCCGCTCAAGTTCGTTGAGTATCCAGACTCCGGTTATTAAGTTTAGCGTTCAGGCTCTGTTCAGTTTCGTTGGGTATCCAGACTCCGGTTATTACGTTGAGCGTTCAGGCTCCGGTCAGTTTCGTTGATTATCCAGACTCCGGTTATTATGTTGAGCACTCACGCTCTGGTCAGTTTCGTTGGGTATCCAGACTCCGGTTATTAAATTGAGCGTTCAGGCTCCGGTCATTTTTGTTGAGTATCCAGACTCCGGTTATTACATTGAGCGTTCAAGGTTTCGGTCAGTTTCATTGAGTATCCAAGCTCCGGTTATTAAGTTGAGCGTTCAGGCTCCGGTCATTTTCTTTGAGTATCCAGACTCCGGTTATTACGTTGAGCGTTCAGGCTCCAGTCATTTTCGTTGAGTATCCAGACTCCGGTTATTACGTTGAACGTTAAGGCTACGGTCAGTTTCGTTGAGTATCTAGACTCCAGTTATTAAGTTGAGCGTTCAGGCTCCGGTCAGTTTCGTTGGGTATCCAGACTCCGGTTATTACGTTGAGCTTTCAGGCTTCGGTCATTTTCGTTGATTATCCAGACTCCGATTATTTCGTTTAGGTTTCACGCTCCGGTCAGTTACGTAGGGTATCCAGACTCTGGTTATTACGTTGAGCATTCAGGCTCCGGTCATTTTTGTTGAGTATCCAGTTCGGTTATTACGTTGAGCGTTCAGGCTCCGGTCAGTTTCGTTGGGTTTCCAGACTCCGGTTATTACGATGAGCATTCAGGCTCCGGTGATTTTCGTTGAGTATCCAGACTCCGGTTATTCCGTTAAGCGTTCAGGCTCCGGTTAGTTTTGTTACGTATCCAG
Organism: Lathyrus sativus; assembly: GCA_963859935.3. NCBI lineage: Eukaryota > Viridiplantae > Streptophyta > Magnoliopsida > Fabales > Fabaceae > Lathyrus > Lathyrus sativus. The sequence goes on along the minus strand of OZ012736.1, from coordinate 234,884,223 downwards.
ACTCCGGCTATTACGTATAGCGTCCACGCTCTGGTCAGTTTTGTTGAGTATCCAGACTCCGGTCATTAAGTTGAGCGTCTAGGCTCCGGTCATTTTCGTTTAGTACCCAGACTCCGGTCATTACGTTGAACGTTCAGGCTCCGGTCATTTTCTTTGAGTATCCAGACTCTGGTTATTACGTTGAGCGTTCAGGCTCCGCTCATTTTCGTTGAGTATCCAGACTCTGATTATTACGTTGAGCGTTCAAGCTCCGGTCAGTTTCAGTGAGGATCCAGACTCCGGTTATTATGTTGAGCGTTCAGGCTCCGGTCAGTTTCGTTGGGTATCTAGACTCTGGTTATTACGTTGAGCGTTCAGGCTCCGGTCAGTTTTGTTGAGTATCCAGACTCCGATTATTTCGTTGAGCTTTCACGCTCCGGTCAGTTTCGTTGGGTATCTAGACTCTGGTTATTACATTGAGCATTCAGGCTCCGGTCATTTTTGTTGAGTATCTAGTCTGGTTATTACATTTAGCATTTAGGCTCCAGTCATTTTTGTTGAGTATCCAGTCCGGTTATTACGTTGAGCATTCAGGCTTCGGACATTTTTGTTGAGTCTCCAGACTCCGGTTATTATGTTTTGTGTTCAAACTCCGATTAGTTTCGTTGAGAATCTAGACTCCTATTATTACGTTGAGCATTCAAGCTCCGGTAAGTTTCGTTGGGTATCCAGACTCCGGTTATTACGTTGAGCATTCAGGCTCCGGTGGTTTTCGTTGAGTATCCAGACTCCGCTTATTCCGTTGAGCGTTCAGGCTCCGATTAGTTTCGTTAGGTATCCAGACTCCGGTTATTACGTATAGCGTCCATGATCTGGTAATTTTTTTTTAGTATCTAGACTCCGGTCATTAAGTTGAGTGTACAGGCTCCGGTCATTTTTGTTGAGTATCCAGACTCCGGTCATTCTGTTGAGCGTTCAGGCTCTAGTCAATTTCGTTGAGTATCCAGACTCCGGTTATTAAGTTGAACATTCAGGCTCCGGTCATTTTTGTTGAGTATCTAGACTCCGGTTATTACGTTGAGCGTTCAGGCTCCCGTCATTACATTGATCGTTTAGGTTCCGGTTAGTTTCGTTGAGTATCTAGATTCCAGTTATTACGTTGAGCGTTCAAGCTCTGGTCAGTTTCGTTTGGTATCCAGACTCCGGTTATTAAGTTGAGCGTTCAGGCTCCGATAATTTTCTTTGAGTATCCAGACTCCGGTTATTACGTTGAGCGTTCAGGCTCCGGTCATTTTCGTTGAGTATCCAGACTCCAGTTATTAAGTTGAGCGTTCAGGCTCCGGTCAGTTTCGTTGGGTATCCAGACTCCGGTTATTACGTTGAGCTTTCAGGCTTCGGTCATTTTCGTTGAGTATCCAGACTCCGATTATTTCGTTTAGGTTTCATGCTCCGGTCAGTTTCGTTGGGTATCAAGACTCTGGTTATTACGTTGAGCTTTGAGGCTCCGGTCATTTTTGTTGAGTATCCAGTTCGGTTATTACGTTTAGCATTCAGGCTCCGGTCATTTTTGTTGAGTCTCCTGACTCCGGTTATTATGTTTTGTGTACAAAATTCGATTAATTTCGTTGAGACTCCGGTTATTCCGTTAAGCGTTCAGGCTCCGGTTATTTTGTTAGCTATCCAGACTCCGGTTATTACGTATAGCGTCCATGCTCTGGTCAGTTTTGTTGAGTATCCAGACTCCGGTCATTAAGTTGAGCGTCCAGGCTCCGGTCATTTTCGTTTAGTACCCAGACTACGGTCATTACGTTCAGCGTTCAGGCTCCCGTCATTTTCTTTGAGTATCCAGACTCTGGTTATTACGTTGAGCGTTCAGGCTCCGGTCATTTTCGTTGAGTATCCAGACTCTGATTATTACGTTGAGCATTCAGGCTTCGGTCAGTTTCAGTGAGGATCCAGACTCCGGTTATTATGTTGAGCGTTCAGGCTCCGGTCAGTTTCGTTGGGTATCTAGACTCTGGTTATTACGTTGAGCGTTCAGGCTCCGGTCAGTTTTGTTGAGTATCCAGACTCCGATTATTTCGTTGAGCTTTCACGCTCCGGTCAGTTTCGTTGGGTATCTAGACTCTGGTTATTACATTGAGCGTTCAGGCTCCGGTCATTTTTGTTGAGTATCCAGTCTGGTAATTACATTTAGCATTTAGGCTCCAGTCATTTTTGTTGAGTCTCCAGACTCCGGTTATTACGTTTTGTGTTCAAACTCCGATTAGTTTCGTTGAGAATTTAGACTCCGATTATTTCGTTGAGCTTTGAGACTCCGGTCGGTTTCGTTGGGTTTCCAGACTCCGGTTATTACATTGAACATTCAGGCTCCGGTGATTTTCGTTGAGTATCTAGTCTCCGGTTATTCCCTTGAGCGTTCAGGCTCCGGTTAGTTTCGTTAGGTATCCAGACTCCGATTATTACGTATAGCGTCCAGGCTCCGGTTAGTTTCGTTGAGTATCTAGACTCCGGTTATTAAGTTGAGTGTTCAGGCTCCGGTCAGTTTCGTTGGGTATCCAGACTCCAGTTATTACGTTGAGCCTTCAGGCTCCAGTCCTTTTTTATGAGTATCCAGTCCGGTTATTACGTTGAGCATTCAGGCTCCGGTCATTTTTGTTGAGTCTCCAGACTCCGAATATTACGTTTTATGTTCAAACTCCAATTCGTTTCGTTGAGAATCTAGACTCCGATTATTACGTTGAGCATTCAAGCTCCGGTATGTTTCGTTGGGTATCCAAACTCCGGTTATTACATTGAGCATTCAGGCTCCGGTGATTTTCGTTGAGTATCCAGACTCCGGTTATTTCGTTGAGCGTTCAGGCTCCGGTTAGGTTCATTAGGTACCCAGACTCTGGTTATTACGTATATCGTCCATGATCTGGTAAGTTTTGTTGAGTATCTAGACTCCGGTCATTAAGTTGAGTGTACAGGCTCCGGTCATTTTTGTTGAGTATCCAGACTCCGGTCATTACCTTGAGCGTTCAGGCTTCGGTCATTTTCGTTGAGTATCCAGACTCCGGTCATTCTGTTGAGCGTTCAGGCTCCAGTCAGTTTCGTTGAGTATCCAGACTCCGGTTATTAAGTTCAACACTCAAGCTCCGGTCATTTTTGTTGAGTATCCAGACTCTGGTTATTACGTTGAGCGTTCAGGCTCCGGTCATTACGTTGACCGTTCAGGTTCCAGTCAGTTTCGTTGAGTATCTAGACTCCAGTTATTACGTTGAGCGTTCAGGCTCTGGTCCGTTTCGTTTGGTATCCAGACTCCGGTTATTACGTTGAGCGTTTAGGCTCCGGTCAGTTTCGTTGATTATCCAGACTCCGGTTATTACGTTGAGCACTCACGCTCTGGTCAGTTTCGTTGGGTATCCAGACTCCGGTTATTACGTTGAGCGTTCAGGCTTTGGTCAGTTTCGATGATTATCCAGACTCCGATTATTACGTTGAGCACTCACGCTCTGGTCAGTTTCGTTGGGTATCCAGACTCCGGTTATTACGTTGAGCTTTCAGGATCCGGTCATTTTCGTTGAGTATCCAGACTCCGATTATTTCGTTTAGCTTTCACGCTCCTGTCAGTTTCGTTGGGTATCCAGACTCTGGTTATTACGTTGAGCGTTCAGGCTCCGGTCATTTTCGTTGAGTATCCAGTTCGGTTATTACGTTTAGCATTCAGGCTCCGGTCATTTTTGTTGAGTCTCCTGACTCCGGTTATTTTGTTTTGTGTACAAAATCCGATTAGTTTCGTTGAGAATCTAGACTCCCATTATTACGTTGAGCGTTCAGGCTCCGGTCAGTTTCGTTGGGTTTCCAGACTCCGGTTATTACGATGAGCATTCAGGCTCCGATGATTTTCGTTGAGTATCCAGACTCCGATTATTCTGTTAAGCGTTCAGGCTCCGGTTAGTTTTGTTAGGTATCCAGACTCCGGTTATTACGTATAGCATCCACGCTCTGGTCAGTTTTGTTGAGTATCCAGACTCCGGTCATTAAGTTGAGCGTACAGGCTCCGGTCATTTTCGTTTAGTACCCAGACTCTGGTCATTACGTTGAGCGTTCAGGCTCCGTTCATTTTCTTTGAGTATCCAGACTCTGGTTATTACGTTGAGCGTTCAGGCTCCAGTCATTTTCGTTGAGTATCCAGACTCCGATTATTACGTTGAGCGTTCAGGCTCCGGTCAGTTTCAGTGAGGATCCAGACTCCGGTTATTATGTTGAGCGTTCAGGCTCCGGTCAGTTTCGTTGGGTATCCAGACTCCAGTTATTAAGTTTAGCGTTCAGGCTCTGTTCAGTTTCGTTGGGTATCCAGACTCCGATTATTTCGTTGAGCTCTCACGCTCCGGTCAGTTTCGTTGGGTATCTAGACTCTGGTTATTACATTGAGCGTTCAGGCTCCGGTCATTTTTGTTGAGTATCCAGTCAGGTTATTACATTTAGCATTTAGGCTCCCGTCATTTTTGTTGAGTCTCCAGACTCCGGTTATTACGTTTTGTGTTCAAACTCCGATTAGTTTCGTTGAGAATTTAGACTCCGATTATTTAGTTGAGCTTTGAGGCTCCGGTCGGTTTCGTTGGGTTTCCAGACTCCGGTTATTACATTGAGCATTCAGGCTCCGGTGATTTTCGTTGAGTATCTAGACTCCGGTTATTCCCTTGAGCGTTCAGGCTCTGGTTAGTTTCGTTAGGTATCCAGACTCCGGTTATTACGTATAGCTTCCAGGCTCCGGTTAGTTTCGTTGAGTATCCAGACTCCGGTTATTAAGTTGAGTGTTCAGGCTCCGGTCAGTTTTGTTGGGTATCCAGACTCCGGTTATTACGTTGAGCCTTCAGGCTCTAGTCATTTTTGATGAGTATCCAGTCCGGTTATTACGTTGAGCATTCAGGCTCTGGGCATTTTTGTTGAGTCTCCAGACTCAGAATATTACGTTTTGTGTTCAAACTCCGATTCGTTTCGTTGAGAATCTAGACTCCGATTATTACGTTGAGCATTCAACCTCCAGTCAGTTTCGTTGGGTATCCAGACTCCGGTTATTACGTTGAGCATTCAGGCTCCGGTGATTTTCGTTGAGTATCCAGACTCCGGTTATTCCGTTGAGCGTTCAGGCTCCGGTTAGGTTCATTAGGTTCCCAGACTCTGGTTATTACGTATAGCGTCCATGATCTGGTAAGTTTTGTTGAGTATCTAGACTCCGGTCATTAAGTTGAGTGTACAGGCTCCGGTCATTTTTGTTGAGTATCCAGACTCCGGTCATTACCTTGAGCGTTCAGGCTCCGGTCATTTTCGTTGAGTATCCAGACTCCGGTCATTCTGTTGAGCGTTCAGGCTCCAGTCAGTTTCTTTGAGTATCCAGACTCCGGTTATTAAGTTCAACATTCAAGCTCCGGTCATTTTTGTTGAGTATCCAGACTCTGGTTATTACGTTGAGCGTTCAGGCTCCGGTCATTACGTTGACCGTTCAGGTTCCGGTCAGTTTCGTTGAGTATCTAGACTCCAGTTATTACGTTGAGCCTTCAGGCTCTGGTCCGTTTCGTTTGGTATCCAGACTCCGGTTATTACATTGAGCGGTTAGGCTCTGGTCATTTTTGTTGAGTATCCAGACTCCGGTTATTACATTGAGCGTTCAGGCTCCGGTCAGTTTCGCTTAGTATCCAAACTCCGGTTATTAAGTTGAGCGTTCATGCTCCGGTCATTTTCTTTGAGTATCAAGACTCTGGTTATTACGTTGAGCGTTCTGGCTTCGGTCTTTTTCTTTGAGTATCCAGACTTTGGTTATTACGTTGAGCGTTCAGGCTCCGGTCAGTTTCGTTGAGTATCCAGACTCCAGTTATTAAGTTTAGCGTTCAGGCTCTGTTCAGTTTCGTTGGGTATCCAGACTCCGGTTATTACGTTGAGCGTTTAGGCTCCGGTCAGTTTCGTTGATTATCCAGACTCCGGTTATTACGTTGAGCACTCACGCTCTGGTCAGTTTCGTTGGGTATCCAGACTCCGGTTATTACGTTGAGCGTTCAGGCTTTGGTCAGTTTCGATGATTATCCAGACTCCGATTATTATGTTGAGCACTCACGCTCTGGTCAGTTTCGTTGGGTATCCAGACTCCGGTTATTACGTTGAGCTTTCAGGCTCCAGTCATTTTCGTTGAGTATCCAGACTCCGATTATTTCGTTTAGCTTTCACGCTCCGGTCAGTTTCGTTGGGTATCCAGACTCTGGTTATTACGTTGAGCGTTCAGGCTCTGGTCATTTTCGTTGAGTATCCAGTTCGGTTATTACGTTTAGCATTAAGGCTCCGGTCATTTTTGTTGAGTCTCCTGACTCCGGTTTTTTTGTTTTGTGTACAAAATCCGATTAGTTTCGTTGAGAATCTAGACTCCCATTATTACGTTGAGCGTTCAGGCTCCGGTCAGTTTCGTTGGGTTTCCAGACTCCGGTTATTACGATGAGCATTCAGGCTCCGATGATTTTCGTTGAGTATCCAGACTCCGATTATTCTGTTAAGCGTTCAGGCTCCGGTTAGTTTTGTTAGGTATCCAGACTCCGGTTATTACGTATAGCGTCCACGCTCTGGTCAGTTTTGTTGAGTATCCAGACTCCGGTCATTAAGTTGAGCGTACAGGCTCCGGTCATTTTCGTTTAGTACCCAGACTCCGGTCATTACGTTGAGCGTTCAGGCTCCGGTCATTTTCTTTGAGTATCCAGACTCTGGTTATTACGTTGAGTGTTCAGGCTCCAGTCATTTTCGTTGAGTATCCAGACTCCGATTATTACGTTGAGCGTTCAGGCTCCGGTCAGTTTCAGTGAGGATCCAGACTCCGGTTATTATGTTGAGCGTTCAGGCTCCGGTCAGTTTCGTTGGGTATCCAGACTCCAGTTATTAAGTTTAGCGTTCAGGCTCTGTTCAGTTTCGTTGGGTATCCAGACTCCGATTATTTCGTTGAGCTCTCACGCTCCGGTCAGTTTCGTTGGGTATCTAGACTCTGGTTATTACATTGAGCGTTCAGGCTCCGGTCATTTTTGTTGAGTATCCAGTCCGGTTATTACATTTAGCATTTAGGCTCCCGTCATTTTTGTTGAGTCTCCAGACTCCAGTTATTACGTTTTGTGTTCAAACTCCGATTAGTTTCGTTGAGAATTTAGACTCCGATTATTTAGTTGAGCTTTGAGGCTCCGGTCGGTTTCGTTGGGTTTCCAGACTCCGGTTATTACATTGAGCATTCAGGCTCCAGTGATTTTCGTTGAGTATCTAGACTCCGGTTATTCCCTTGAGCGTTCAGGCTCCGGTTAGTTTCGTTAGGTATCCAGACTCCGGTTATTACGTATAGCTTCCAGGCTCCGGTTAGTTTCGTTGAGTATCCAGACTCCGGTTATTAAGTTGAGTGTTCAGTCTCCGGTCAGTTTTGTTGGGTATCCAGACTCCGGTTATTACGTTGAGCCTTCAGGCTCCAGTCATTTTTGATGAGTATCCAGTCCGGTTATTACGTTGAGCATTCAGGCTCCGGTCATTTTTGTTGAGTCTCCAGACTCAGAATATTACGTTTTGTGTTCAAACTCCGATTCGTTTCGTTGAGAATCTAGACTCCGATTATTACGTTGAGCATTCAAGCTCCGGTCAGTTTCGTTGGGTATCCAGACTCCGGTCATTACCTTGAGCGTTCAGGCTCCGGTCATTTTCGTTGAGTATCCAGACTCCGGTCATTCTGTTGAGCGTTCAGGCTCCAGTCAGTTTCGTTGAGTATCCAGACTCCGGTTATTAAGTTCAACATTCAAGCTCCGATCATTTTTGTTGAGTATCCAGACTCTGGTTATTACGTTGAGCGTTCAGGCTCCGGTCATTACGTTGACTGTTCAGGTTCCGGTCAGTTTCGTTGAGTATCTAGACTCCAGTTATTACGTTGAGCGTTCAGGCTCTGGTCCGTTTCGTTTGGTATCCAGACTCCGGTTATTACATTGAGCAGTTAGGCTCTGGTCATTTTTGTTGAGTATCCAGACTCCGGTTATTACGTTGAGCTTTCAGGCTCCAGTCATTTTCGTTGAGTATCCAGACTCCGATTATTTCGTTTAGCTTTCACGCTCCGGTCAGTTTCGTTGGGTATCCAGACTCTGGTTATTACGTTGAGCGTTCAGGCTCTGGTCATTTTCGTTGAGTATCCAGTTCGGTTATTACGTTTAGCATTAAGGCTCCGGTCATTTTTGTTGAGTCTCCTGACTCCGGTTTTTTTGTTTTGTGTACAAAATCCGATTAGTTTCGTTGAGAATCTAGACTCCCATTATTACGTTGAGCGTTCAGGCTCCGGTCAGTTTCGTTGGGTTTCCAGACTCCGGTTATTACGATGAGCATTCAGGCTCCGATGATTTTCGTTGAGTATCCAGACTCCGATTATTCTGTTAAGCGTTCAGGCTCCGGTTAGTTTTGTTAGGTATCCAGACTCCGGTTATTACGTATAGCGTCCACGCTCTGGTCAGTTTTGTTGAGTATCCAGACTCCGGTCATTAAGTTGAGCGTACAGGCTCCGGTCATTTTCGTTTAGTACCCAGACTCCGGTCATTACGTTGAGCGTTCAGGCTCCGGTCATTTTCTTTGAGTATCCAGACTCTGGTTATTACGTTGAGTGTTCAGGCTCCAGTCATTTTCGTTGAGTATCCAGACTCCGATTATTACGTTGAGCGTTCAGGCTCCGGTCAGTTTCAGTGAGGATCCAGACTCCGGTTATTATGTTGAGCGTTCAGGCTCCGGTCAGTTTCGTTGGGTATCCAGACTCCAGTTATTAAGTTTAGCGTTCAGGCTCTGTTCAGTTTCGTTGGGTATCCAGACTCCGATTATTTCGTTGAGCTCTCACGCTCCGGTCAGTTTCGTTGGGTATCTAGACTCTGGTTATTACATTGAGCGTTCAGGCTCCGGTCATTTTTGTTGAGTATCCAGTCCGGTTATTACATTTAGCATTTAGGCTCCCGTCATTTTTGTTGAGTCTCCAGACTCCAGTTATTACGTTTTGTGTTCAAACTCCGATTAGTTTCGTTGAGAATTTAGACTCCGATTATTTAGTTGAGCTTTGAGGCTCCGGTCGGTTTCGTTGGGTTTCCAGACTCCGGTTATTACATTGAGCATTCAGGCTCCAGTGATTTTCGTTGAGTATCTAGACTCCGGTTATTCCCTTGAGCGTTCAGGCTCCGGTTAGTTTCGTTAGGTATCCAGACTCCGGTTATTACGTATAGCTTCCAGGCTCCGGTTAGTTTCGTTGAGTATCCAGACTCCGGTTATTAAGTTGAGTGTTCAGTCTCCGGTCAGTTTTGTTGGGTATCCAGACTCCGGTTATTACGTTGAGCCTTCAGGCTCCAGTCATTTTTGATGAGTATCCAGTCCGGTTATTACGTTGAGCATTCAGGCTCCGGTCATTTTTGTTGAGTCTCCAGACTCAGAATATTACGTTTTGTGTTCAAACTCCGATTCGTTTCGTTGAGAATCTAGACTCCGATTATTACGTTGAGCATTCAAGCTCCGGTCAGTTTCGTTGGGTATCCAGACTCCGGTCATTACCTTGAGCGTTCAGGCTCCGGTCATTTTCGTTGAGTATCCAGACTCCGGTCATTCTGTTGAGCGTTCAGGCTCCAGTCAGTTTCGTTGAGTATCCAGACTCCGGTTATTAAGTTCAACATTCAAGCTCCGATCATTTTTGTTGAGTATCCAGACTCTGGTTATTACGTTGAGCGTTCAGGCTCCGGTCATTACGTTGACTGTTCAGGTTCCGGTCAGTTTCGTTGAGTATCTAGACTCCAGTTATTACGTTGAGCGTTCAGGCTCTGGTCCGTTTCGTTTGGTATCCAGACTCCGGTTATTACATTGAGCAGTTAGGCTCTGGTCATTTTTGTTGAGTATCCAGACTCCGGTTATTACATTGAGCGTTCAGGCTCCGGTCAGTTTCGCTTAGTATCCAAACTCCGGTTATTAAGTTGAGCGTTCAGGCTCCGGTCATTTTCTTTGAGTATCAAGACTCTGGTTATTACGTTGAGCGTTCAGGCTTCGGTCTTTTTCTTTGAGTATCCAGACTCTGGTTATTACGTTGAGCGTTCAGGCTCCGGTCAGTTTCGTTGAGTATCCAGACTCCAGTTATTAAGTTTAACGTTCAGGCTCTGTTCAGTTTCGTTGGGTATCCAGACTCCGGTTATTACGTTGAGCGTTTAGGCTCCGGTCAGTTTCGTTGATTATCCAGACTCCGGTTATTACGTTGAGCACTCACGCTCTGGTCAGTTTCGTTGGGTATCCAGACTCCGGTTATTACGTTGAGCGTTCAGGCTTCGGTCAGTTTCGATGATTATCCAGACTCCGATTATTAGGTTGAGCACTCACGCTCTGGTCAGTTTCGTTGGGTATCCAGACTCCGGTTATTAAATTGAGCGTTCAGGCTCCGGTCATTTTTGTTGAGTATCCAGACTCCGGTTATTACATTGAGCGTTCAGGTTTCGGTCAGTTTCATTGAGTATCCAAGCTCTGGTTATTAAGTTGAGCGTTCAGGCTCCGGTTATTTTCTTTGAGTATCCAGACTCTGGTTATTACGTTGAGTGTTCAGGCCCCAGTCATTTTCGTTGAGTATCCAGACTCTGATTATTACGTTGAGCGTTCAGGCTCCGGTCAGTTTCAGTGAGGATCCAGACTCCGGTTATTATGTTGAGCGTTCAGGCTCCGGTCAGTTTCGTTGGGTATCCAGACTCCAGTTATTAAGTTTAGCGTTCAGGCTCTGTTCAGTTTCGTTGGGTATCCAGACTCCGATTATTTCGTTGAGCTCTCACGCTCCGGTCAGTTTCGTTGGGTATCTAGACTCTGGTTATTACATTGAGCGTTCAGGCTCCGGTCATTTTTGTTGAGTATCCAGTCCGGTTATTACATTTAGCATTTAGGCTCCCGTCATTTTTGTTGAGTCTCCAGACTCCAGTTATTACGTTTTGTGTTCAAACTCCGATTAGTTTCGTTGAGAATTTAGACTCCGATTATTTAGTTGAGCTTTGAGGCTCCGGTCGGTTTCGTTGGGTTTCCAGACTCCGGTTATTACATTGAGCATTCAGGCTCCAGTGATTTTCGTTGAGTATCTAGACTCCGGTTATTCCCTTGAGCGTTCAGGCTCCGGTTAGTTTCGTTAGGTATCCAGACTCCGGTTATTACGTATAGCTTCCAGGCTCCGGTTAGTTTCGTTGAGTATCCAGACTCCGGTTATTAAGTTGAGTGTTCAGTCTCCGGTCAGTTTTGTTGGGTATCCAGACTCCGGTTATTACGTTGAGCCTTCAGGCTCCAGTCATTTTTGATGAGTATCCAGTCCGGTTATTACGTTGAGCATTCAGGCTCCGGTCATTTTTGTTGAGTCTCCAGACTCAGAATATTACGTTTTATGTTCAAACTCCGATTCGTTTCGTTGAGAATCTAGACTCCGATTATTATGTTGAGCATTCAAGCTCCGGTCAGTTTCGTTGGGTATCCAGACTCCGGTCATTACCTTGAGCGTTCAGGCTCCGGTCATTTTCGTTGAGTATCCAGACTCCGGTCATTCTGTTGAGCGTTCAGGCTCCAGTCAGTTTCGTTGAGTATCCAGACTCCGGTTATTAAGTTCAACATTCAAGCTCCGATCATTTTTGTTGAGTATCCAGACTCTGGTTATTACGTTGAGCGTTCAGGCTCCGGTCATTACGTTGACTGTTCAGGTTCCGGTCAGTTTCGTTGAGTATCTAGACTCCAGTTATTACGTTGAGCGTTCAGGCTCTGGTCCGTTTCGTTTGGTATCCAAACTCCGGTTATTACATTGAGCAGTTAGGCTCTGGTCATTTTTGTTGAGTATCCAGACTCCGGTTATTACATTGAGCGTTCAGGCTCCGGTCAGTTTCGCTTAGTATCCAAACTCCGGTTATTAAGTTGAGCGTTCAGGCTCCGGTCATTTTCTTTGAGTATCAAGACTTTGGTTATTACGTTGAGCGTTCAGGCTTCGGTCTTTTTCTTTGAGTATCCAGACTCTGGTTATTACGTTGAGCGTTCAGGCTCCGGTCAGTTTCGTTGAGTATCCAGACTCCAGTTATTAAGTTTAGCGTTCAGGCTCTGTTCAGTTTCGTTGGGTATCCAGACTCCGGTTATTACGTTGAGCGTTTAGGCTCCGGTCAGTTTCGTTGATTATCCAGACTCCGGTTATTACGTTGAGCACTCACGCTCTGGTCAGTTTCGTTGGGTATCCAGACTCCGGTTATTACGTTGAGCGTTCAGGCTTCGGTCAGTTTCGATGATTATCCAGACTCCGATTATTAGGTTGAGCACTCACGCTCTGGTCAGTTTCGTTGGGTATCCAGACTCCGGTTATTAAATTGAGCATTCAGGCTCCGGTCATTTTTATTGAGTATCCAGACTCCGGTTATTACATTGAGCGTTCAGGTTTCGGTCAGTTTCATTGAGTATCCAAGCTCTGGTTATTAAGTTGAGCGTTCAGGCTCCGGTCATTTTCTTTGAGTATCCAGACTCTGGTTATTACGTTGAGCGTTCAGGCTCCAGTCATTTTCGTTGAGTATCCAGGCTCCGGTTATTACGTTGAACGTTAAGGCTCTGGTCAGTTTCGTTGAGTATCCAGACTCTGGTTATTAAGTTGAGCGTTCAGGCTCCGGTCAGTTTCGTTGGGTATCCAGACTCCGGTTATTACGTTGAGCTTTCAGGCTCCGGTCATTTTCGTTGAGTATCCAGACTCCGATTATTTCGTTTAGCTTTCACGCTCCGGTCAGTTTCGTTGGGTATCCAGACTCTGGTTATTACCTTGAGCGTTCAGGCTCCGGTCATTTTCGTTGAGTATTCAGTTCGGTTATTACGTTTAGCATTCAGGCTCCGGTCATTTTTGTTGAGTATCCTGACTCCGGTTATTTTGTTTTGTGTATAAAATCCGATTAGTTTCGTTGAGAATCTAGACTCCCATTATTACGTTGAGCGTTCAGGCTCCGGTCAGTTTCGTTGGGTTTCAAGACTCCGGTTATTACGATGAGCATTCAGGCTCCGGTGATTTTCGTTGAGTATCCAGACTCCGGTTATTCCGTTAAGCGTTCAGGCTCCGGTTAGTTTTGTTAGGTATCCAGACTCCGGTTATTACGTATAGCGTCCACGCTCTGGTCAGTTTTGTTGAGTATCCAGACTCCGGTCATTAAGTTGAGCGTCCAGGCTCCGGTCATTTTTGTTTAGTACCCAGACTCCGGTCATTACGTTGAGCGTTCAGGCTCCGTTCATTTTCTTTGAGTATCCAGACTCTGGTTATTACGTTCAGCGTTCAGGCTCCGGTCATTTTCGTTGAGTATCCAGACTCCGATTATTACGTTGAGCGTTCAGGCTCCGGTCAGTTTCAGTGAGGATCCAGACTCCGGTTATTATGTTGAGCGTTTAGGCTCCGGTCAGTTTCGTTGGGTATCTAGACTCTGGTTATTACGTTGAGCGTTCAGGCTCCTGTCAGTTTTGTTGAGTATCCAAACTCCGATTATTTTGTTGAGCTCTCACGCTCCGGTCAGTTTCGTTGGGTATCTAGACTCTGGTTATTACATTGAGCGTTCAGGCTCTGGTCATTTTTGTTGAGTATCCAGTCCGGTTATTACATTTAGCATTTAGGCTCCTGTCATTTTTGTTGAGTCTCCAGACTCTGGTTATTACGTTTTGTGTTCAAACTCCGATTATTTTCGTTGAGAATTTAGACTCCGATTATTTAGTTGAACTTTGAGGCTCTGGTCGGTTTCGTTGGGTTTCCAGACTCCGGTTATTACATTGAGCATTCAGGCTCCGGTGATTTTCGTTGAGTATCTAGACTCCGGTTATTCCCTTGAGCGTTCAGGCTCCGGTTAGTTTCGTTAGGTATCAAGACTCCGGTTATTACGTATAGCTTCTAGGCTCCGGTTAGTTTCGTTGAGTATCCAGACTCCGGTTATTAAGTTGAGTGTTCAGGCTCCGGTCAGTTTTGTTGGGTATCCAGACTCCGGTTATTATGTTGAGCCTTCAGGCTCCAGTCATTTTTGATGAGTATCCAGTCCGGTTATTACGTTGAGCATTCAGGCTCCGGTCATTTTTGTTGAGTCTCCAGACTCAGAATATTACGTTTTGTGTTCAAACTCCGATTCGTTTCGTTGAGAATCTAGACTCCGATTATTACGTTGAGCATTCAAGCTCCGGTCAGTTTCGTTGGGTATCCAGACTCCGGTTATTACGTTGAGCATTCAGGCTCCGGTGATTTTCGTTGAGTATCCAGACTCCGGTTATTCCGTTGAGCGTTTAGGCTCCGGTTAGGTTCATTAGGTACCCAAACTCTGGTTATTACGTATAGCGTCCATGATATGGTAAGTTTTGTTGAGTATCTAGACTCCGGTCATTAAGTTGAGTGTACAGGCTCCGGTCATTTTTGTTGAGTATCCAGACTCCGGTCATTACCTTGAGCGTTCAGGCTCCGGTCATTTTCGTTGAGTATCCAGACTCCGATCATTCTGTTGAGCGTTCAGGCTCCAGTCAGTTTCGTTGAGTATCCAGACTCCGGTTATTAAGTTCAACATTCAAGCTCCGGTCATTTTTATTGAGTATCCAGACTCTGGTTATTACGTTGAGCGTTCAGGCTCCGGTCATTACGTTGACCGTTCAGGTTCCGGTCAGTTTCGTTGAGTATCTAGACTCCAGTTATTACGTTGAGCGTTCAGGCTCTGGTCCATTTCGTTTGGTATCCAAACTCCGGTTATTACATTGAGCGGTTAGGCTCTGGTCATTTTTGTTGAGTATCCAGACTCCGGTTATTACATTGAGCGTTCAGGCTCCGGTCAGTTTCGCTTAGTATCCAAACTCCAGTTATTAAGTTGAGCGTTCAGGCTCCGGTCATTTTCTTTGAGTATCAAGACTCTGGTTATTACGTTGAGCGTTGAGGCTTCGGTCTTTTTCTTTGAGTATCCAGACTCCGGTTATTACATTGAGCGTTCAGGTTTCGGTCAGTTTCATTGAGTATCCAAGCTCTGGTTATTAAGTTGAGCGTTCAGGCTCCGGTCATTTTCTTTGAGTATCCAGACTCTGGTTATTACGTTGAGCGTTCAGGCTCCAGTCATTTTCGTTGAGTATCCAGGCTCCGGTTATTACGTTGAACGTTAAGGCTCTGGTCAGTTTCGTTGAGTATCCAGACTCTGGTTATTAAGTTGAGCGTTCATGCTCCGGTCAGTTTCGTTGGGTATCCAGACTCCGGTTATTACGTTGAGCTTTCAGGCTCCGGTCATTTTCGTTGAGTATCCAGACTCCGATTATTTCGTTTAGCTTTCACGCTCCGGTCAGTTTCGTTGGGTATCCAGACTCTGGTTATTACCTTGAGCGTTCAGGCTCCGGTCATTTTCGTTGAGTATTCAGTTCGGTTATTACGTTTAGCATTCAGGCTCCGGTCATTTTTGTTGAGTATCCTGACTCCGGTTATTTTGTTTTGTGTATAAAATCCGATTAGTTTCGTTGAGAATCTAGACTCCCATTATTACGTTGAGCGTTCAGGCTCCGGTCAGTTTCGTTGGGTTTCAAGACTCCGGTTATTACGATGAGCATTCAGGCTCCGGTGATTTTCGTTGAGTATCCAGACTCCGGTTATTCCGTTAAGCGTTCAGGCTCCGGTTAGTTTTGTTAGGTATCCAGACTCCGGTTATTACGTATAGCGTCCACGCTCTGGTCAGTTTTGTTGAGTATCCAGACTCCGGTCATTAAGTTGAGCGTCCAGGCTCCGGTCATTTTTGTTTAGTACCCAGACTCCGGTCATTACGTTGAGCGTTCAGGCTCCGTTCATTTTCTTTGAGTATCCAGACTCTGGTTATTACGTTCAGCGTTCAGGCTCCGGTCATTTTCGTTGAGTATCCAGACTCCGATTATTACGTTGAGCGTTCAGGCTCCGGTCAGTTTCAGTGAGGATCCAGACTCCGGTTATTATGTTGAGCGTTTAGGCTCCGGTCAGTTTCGTTGGGTATCTAGACTCTGGTTATTACGTTGAGCGTTCAGGCTCCTGTCAGTTTTGTTGAGTATCCAAACTCCGATTATTTTGTTGAGCTCTCACGCTCCGGTCAGTTTCGTTGGGTATCTAGACTCTGGTTATTACATTGAGCGTTCAGGCTCTGGTCATTTTTGTTGAGTATCCAGTCCGGTTATTACATTTAGCATTTAGGCTCCTGTCATTTTTGTTGAGTCTCCAGACTCTGGTTATTACGTTTTGTGTTCAAACTCCGATTATTTTCGTTGAGAATTTAGACTCCGATTATTTAGTTGAACTTTGAGGCTCTGGTCGGTTTCGTTGGGTTTCCAGACTCCGGTTATTACATTGAGCATTCAGGCTCCGGTGATTTTCGTTGAGTATCTAGACTCCGGTTATTCCCTTGAGCGTTCAGGCTCCGGTTAGTTTCGTTAGGTATCAAGACTCCAGTTATTACGTATAGCTTCTAGGCTCCGGTTAGTTTCGTTGAGTATCCAGACTCCGGTTATTAAGTTGAGTGTTCAGGCTCCGGTCAGTTTTGTTGGGTATCCAGACTCCGGTTATTATGTTGAGCCTTCAGGCTCCAGTCATTTTTGATGAGTATCCAGTCCGGTTATTACGTTGAGCATTCAGGCTCCGGTCATTTTTGTTGAGTCTCCAGACTCAGAATATTACGTTTTGTGTTCAAACTCCGATTCGTTTCGTTGAGAATCTAGACTCCGATTATTACGTTGAGCATTCAAGCTCCGGTCAGTTTCGTTGGGTATCCAGACTCCGGTTATTACGTTGAGCATTCAGGCTCCGGTGATTTTCGTTGAGTATCCAGACTCCGGTTATTCCGTTGAGCGTTCAGGCTCCGGTTAGGTTCATTAGGTACCCAAACTCTGGTTATTACGTATAGCGTCCATGATATGGTAAGTTTTGTTGAGTATCTAGACTCCGGTCATTAAGTTGAGTGTACAGGCTCCGGTCATTTTTGTTGAGTATCCAGACTCCGGTCATTACCTTGAGCGTTCAGGCTCCGGTCATTTTCGTTGAGTATCCAGACTCCGATCATTCTGTTGAGCGTTCAGGCTCCAGTCAGTTTCGTTGAGTATCCAGACTCCGGTTATTAAGTTCAACATTCAAGCTCCGGTCATTTTTATTGAGTATCCAGACTCTGGTTATTACGTTGAGCGTTCAGGCTCCGGTCATTACGTTGACCGTTCAGGTTCCGGTCAGTTTCGTTGAGTATCTAGACTCCAGTTATTACGTTGAGCGTTCAGGCTCTGGTCCATTTCGTTTGGTATCCAAACTCCGGTTATTACATTGAGCGGTTAGGCTCTGGTCATTTTTGTTGAGTATCCAGACTCCGGTTATTACATTGAGCGTTCAGGCTCCGGTCAGTTTCGCTTAGTATCCAAACTCGAATTATTAAGTTGAGCGTTCAGGCTCCGGTCATTTTCTTTGAGTATCAAGACTCTGGTTATTACGTTGAGCGTTGAGGCTTCGGTCTTTTTCTTTGAGTATCCAGACTCTGGTTATTACGTTGAGCGTTCAGGCTCCGGTCAGTTTCGTTGAGTATCCAGACTCCAGTTATTAAGTTTAGCGTCCAGGCTCTGTTCAGTTTCGTTGGGTATCCAGACTCCGGTTATTACGTTGAGCGTTTAGGCTCCGGTCAGTTTCGTTGATTATCCAGACTCCGGTTATTACGTTGAACGTTAAGGCTCCGGTCAGTTTCGTTGAGTATCCAGACTCCGGTTATTAAGTTGAGCGTTCAGGCTCCGGTCAGTTTCGTTGGGTATCCAGACTCCGGTTATTACGTTGAGCTTTCAGGCTCCGGTCATTTTCGTTGAGTATCCAGACTCCGATTATTTCGTTTAGCTTTCACGCTCCGGTCAGTTTCGTTGGGTATCCAGACTCTGGTTATTACCTTGAGCGTTCAGGCTCCGGTCATTTTCGTTGAGTATTCAGTTCGGTTATTACGTTTAGCATTCAGGCTCCGGTCATTTTTGTTGAGTATCCTGACTCCGGTTATTTTGTTTTGTGTATAAAATCCGATTAGTTTCGTTGAGAATCTAGACTCCCATTATTACGTTGAGCGTTCAGGCTCCGGTCAGTTTCGTTGGGTTTCAAGACTCCGGTTATTACGATGAGCATTCAGGCTCCGGTGATTTTCGTTGAGTATCCAGACTCCGGTTATTCCGTTAAGCGTTCAGGCTCCGGTTAGTTTTGTTAGGTATCCAGACTCCGGTTATTACGTATAGCGTCCACGCTCTGGTCAGTTTTGTTGAGTATCCAGACTCCGGTCATTAAGTTGAGCGTCCAGGCTCCGGTCATTTTCGTTTAGTACCCAGACTCCGGTCATTACGTTGAGCGTTCAGGCTCCGTTCATTTTCTTTGAGTATCCAGACTCTGGTTATTACGTTCAGCGTTCAGGCTCCGGTCATTTTCGTTGAGTATCCAGACTCCGATTATTACGTTGAGCGTTCAGGCTCCGGTCAGTTTCAGTGAGGATCCAGACTCCGGTTATTATGTTGAGCGTTTAGGCTCCGGTCAGTTTCGTTGGGTATCTAGACTCTGGTTATTACGTTGAGCGTTCAGGCTCCTGTCAGTTTTGTTGAGTATCCAAACTCCGATTATTTTGTTGAGCTCTCACGCTCCGGTCAGTTTCGTTGGGTATCTAGACTCTGGTTATTACATTGAGCGTTCAGGCTCTGGTCATTTTTGTTGAGTATCCAGTCCGGTTATTACATTTAGCATTTAGGCTCCTGTCATTTTTGTTGAGTCTCCAGACTCCGGTTATTACGTTTTGTGTTCAAACTCCGATTATTTTCGTTGAGAATTTAGACTCCGATTATTTAGTTGAGCTTTGAGGCTCTGGTCGGTTTCGTTGGGTTTCCAGACTCCGGTTATTAAATTGAGCATTCAGGCTCCGGTGATTTTCGTTGAGTATCTAGACTCCGGTTATTCCCTTGAGCGTTCAGGCTCTGGTTAGTTTCGTTAGGTATCAAGACTCCGGTTATTACGTATAGCTTCTAGGCTCCGGTTAGTTTCGTTGAGTATCCAGACTCCGGTTATTAAGTTGAGTGTTCAGGCTCCGGTCAGTTTTGTTGGGTATCCAGACTCCGGTTATTATGTTGAGCCTTCAGGCTCCAGTCATTTTTGATGAGTATCCAGTCCGGTTATTACGTTGAGCATTCAGGCTCCGGTCGTTTTTGTTGAGTCTCCAGACTCAGAATATTATGTTTTGTGTTCAAACTCCGATTCGTTTCGTTGAGAATCTAGACTCCGATTATTACGTTGAGCATTCAAGCTCCGGTCAGTTTCGTTGGGTATCCAGACTCCGGTTATTAAGTTGAGCATTCAGGCTCCGGTGATTTTCGTTGAGTATCCAGACTCCGGTTATTCCGTTGAGCGTTCAGTCTCCGGTTAGGTTCATTAGGTACCCAGACTCTGGTTATTACGTATAGCGTCCATGATCTGGTAAGTTTTGTTGAGTATCTAGACTCCGGTCATTAAGTTGAGCGTACGGGCTCCGGTCATTTTTGTTAAGTATCCAGACTCCGGTCATTACCTTGAGCGTTCAGGCTCCGGTCATTTTCGTTGAGTATCCAGACTCCGGTCATTCTGTTGAGCGTTCAGGCTCCAGTCAGTTTCGTTGAGTATCCAGACTCCGGTTATTAAGTTCAACATTCAAGCTCCGGTCATTTTTGTTGAGTATCCACACTCTGGTTATTACGTTGAGCGTTTAGGCTCCGGTCATTACGTTGACCGTTCAGGTTCTGGTCAGTTTCGTTGAGTATCTAGACTCCAGTTATTACGTTGAGCGTTCAGGCTCTGGTCCGTTTCGTTTGGTATCCAGACTCCGGTTATTACATTGAGCGGTTAGGCTCTGGTCATTTTTGTTGAGTATCCAGACTCCGGTTATTACATTGAGCGTTCAGGCTCCGGTCAGTTTCGCTTAGTATCCAAACTCCGGTTATTAAGTTGAGCGTTCAGGCTCCGGTCATTTTCTTTGAGTATCAAGACTCTGGTTATTACGTTGAGCGTTCAGGCTTCGGTCTTTTTCTTTGAGTATCCAGACTCTGGTTATTACGTTGAGCGTTCAGGCTCCGGTCAGTTTCGTTGAGTATCCAGACTCCAGTTATTAAGTTTAGCGTTCAGGCTCTGTTCAGTTTCGTTGGGTATCCAGACTCCGGTTATTACGTTGAGCGTTTAGGCTCCGGTCAGTTTCGTTGATTATCCAGACTCCGGTTATTACGTTGAGCACTCACGCTCTGGTCAGTTTCGTTGGGTATCCAGACTCCGGTTATTACGTTGAGCGTTCAGGCTTCGGTCAGTTTCGATGATTATCCAGACTCCGATTATTACGTTGAGCACTCACGCTCTGGTCAGTTTCGTTGGGTATCCAGACTCCGGTTATTAAATTGAGCGTTCAGGCTCCGGTCATTTTTGTTGAGTATCCAGACTCCGGTTATTACATTGAGCGTTCAGGTTTCGGTCAGTTTCATTGAGTATCCAAGCTCTGGTTATTAAGTTGAGCGTTCAGGCTCCGGTCATTTTCTTTGAGTATCCAGACTCTGGTTATTACGTTGAGCGTTCAGGCTCCAGTCATTTTCGTTGAGTATCCAGACTCCGGTTATTACG
This sequence comes from Lathyrus sativus, assembly GCA_963859935.3. Classification (NCBI taxonomy): domain Eukaryota; kingdom Viridiplantae; phylum Streptophyta; class Magnoliopsida; order Fabales; family Fabaceae; genus Lathyrus; species Lathyrus sativus. The sequence goes on along the minus strand of OZ012736.1, from coordinate 234,863,618 downwards.
TTGAACGTTAAGGCTCCGGTCAGTTCCGTTGAGTATCCAGAATCCGGTTATTAAGTTGAGCGTTCAGGCTCCGGTCAGTTTCGTTGGGTATCCAGACTCCGGTTATTACGTTGAGCTTTCAGGCTCTGGTCATTTTCTTTGAGTATCCAGACTCCGATTATTTCGTTTAGCTTTCACGCTCCGGTCAGTTTCGTTGGGTATCCAGACTCTGGTTATTACCTTGAGCGTTCAGGCTCCGGTCATTTTCGTTGAGTATCCAGTTCGGTTATTACGTTTAGCATTCAGGCTCCGGTCATTTTTGTTGAGTCTCCTGACTCCGGTTATTTTGTTTTGTGTATAAAATCCGATTAGTTTCGTTGAGAATCTAGACTCCCATTATTACGTTGAGCGTTCAGGCTCCGGTTAGTTTCATTGGGTTTCAAGACTCCGGTTATTACGATGAGCATTCAGGCTCCGGTGATTTTCGTTGAGTATCCAGACTCCGGTTATTCCGTTAAGCGTTCAGGCTCCGGTTAGTTTTGTTAGGTATCCAGACTCCGGTTATTACGTATAGCGTCCACGCTCTGGTCAGTTTTGTTGAGTATCCAGACTCCGGTCATTAAGTTGAGCGTCCAGGCTCCGGTCATTTTCGTTTAGTACCCAGACTCCGGTCATTACGTTGAGCGTTCAGGCTCCGTTCATTTTCTTTGAGTATCCAGACTCTGGTTATTACGTTGAGCGTTCAGGCTCCGGTCATTTTCGTTGAGTATCCAGACTCCGATTATTACGTTGAGCGTTCAGGCTCCGGTTAGTTTCAGTGAGGATCCAGACTCCGGTTATTATGTTGAGCGTTCAGGCTCCGGTCAGTTTCGTTGGGTATCTAGACTCTGGTTATTACGTTGAGCGTTCAGGCTCCTGTCAGTTTTGTTGAGTATCCAAACTCCGATTATTTCGTTGAGCTCTCACGCTCCGGTCAGTTTCGTTGGGATTCTAGACTCTTGTTATTACATTGAGCGTTCAGGCTCCGGTCATTTTTGTTGAGTATCCAGTCCGGTTATTACATTTAGCATTTAGGCTCCTGTCATTTTTGTTGAGTCTCCAGACTCCGGTTATTACGTTTTGTGTTCAAACTCCGATTAGTTTCGTTGAGAATTTAGACTCCGATTATTTAGTTGAGCTTTGAGGCTCCGGTCGGTTTCGTTGGGTTTCCAGACTCCGGTTATTACATTGAGCATTCAGGCTCCGGTGATTTTCGTTGAGTATCTAGACTCCGGTTATTCCCTTGAGCGTTCAGGCTCCGGTTAGTTTCGTTAGGTATCCAGACTCCGGTTATTACGTATAGCTTCCAGGCTCCGGTTAGTTTCGTTGAGTATCCAGACTCCGGTTATTAAGTTGAGTGTTCAGGCTCCGGTCAGTTTTGTTGGGTATCCAGACTCCGGTTATTACGTTGAGCCTTCAGGCTCCAGTCATTTTTGATGAGTATCCAGTCCGGTTATTATGTTGAGCATTCAGGCTCCGGTCATTTTTGTTGAGTCTCCAGACTCAGAATGTTATGTTTTGTGTTCAAACTCCGATTCGTTTCGTTGAGAATCTAGACTCCGATTATTACGTTGAGCATTCAAGCTCCGGTCAGTTTCGTTGGGTATCCAGACTCCGGTTATTACGTTGAGCATTCAGGCTCCGGTGATTTTCGTTGAGTATCCAGACTCCGGTTATTCCGTTGAGCGTTCAGGCTCCGGTTAGTTTCATTAGGTACCCAGACTCCGGTTATTACGTATAGCGTCCATGATCTGGTAAGTTTTGTTGAGTATCTAGACTCCGGTCATTAAGTTGAGTGTACAGGCTCCGGTCATTTTTGTTGAGTATCCAGACTCTGGTCATTACGTTGAGCGTTCAGGCTCCGGTCATTTTCGTTGAGTATCCAGACTCCGGTCATTCTGTTGAGCGTTCAGGCTCCAGTCAGTTTCGTTGAGTATCCAGACTCCGGTTATTAAGTTGAACATTCAAGCTCCGGTCATTTTTGTTGAGTATCCAGACTCCGGTAATTATGTTGAGCGTTCAGGCTCCGGTCATTACATTGATCGTTCAGGTTCCAGTCAGTTTCGTTGAGTATCTAGACTCCAGTTACTACGTTGAGCGTTCAGGCTCTGGTCCGTTTCGTTTGGTATCCAGACTCCGGTTATTACATTGAGTGGTTAGGCTCCGGTCATTTTTGTTGAGTATCCAGACTCCGGTTATTACATTGAGCGTTCAGGCTCCGGTCAGTTTCGCTTAGTATCCAACTCCGGTTATTAAGTTTAGCGTTCAGGCTCCGTTCATTTTCTTTGGGTATCAAGACTCCGGTTATTACGTTGAACGTTTAGGCTTCGGTCTTTTTCGTTGAGTATCCAGACTCTGGTTATTACGTTGAGCGTTCAAGCTCCGGTCAGTTTCGTTGAGTATGCAGACTCCGGTTATTAAGTTTAGCATTCAGGCTCTGTTCAGTTTCGTTGGGTATCCAGACTCCGGTTATTACGTTGAGCACTCACGCTCTGGTCAGTTTCGTTGGGTATCCAGACTCCGGTTATTACGTTGAGCGTTCAGGCTCCGGTCATTTTTGTTGAGTATCCAGACTCCGGTTATTACATTGAGCTTACAAGTTTCGGTCAACTTCATTGAGTATCCAAGCTCCGGTTATTAAGTTGAGCGTTCAGGCTCCGATCATTTTCTTTGAGTATCCAGACTCCGGTTATTACGTTGAGCGTTCAGGCTCCGGTCATTTTTTTTGAGTATCTAGACTCCGGTTATTACGTTGAACGTTAACGCTCCGGTCAGTTTTGTTGAGTATCCAGACTCCGGTTATTAAGTTTAGCGTTCAGCCTTCGGTCAGTTTCGTTGGGTATCCAGACTCCGGTTATTACGTTGAGCTTTCAGGCTCCGGTCAGTTTCGTTGAATATCCAGACTCCGATTATTTCGTTGAGTTTTCACGCTCCGGTCAGTTTCGTTGGGTATCCAGACTCTTGTTATCACGTTGAGCGTTCAGGCTCCGGTCATTTTTGTTTAGTATCCAGTTCGGTTTTTACGTTTAGGATTCAGCCTCCGGTCATTTTTGTTGAGTCTCCAGACTCCGGTTATTACATTTTATGTACAAAATCCAATTAGTTTCGTTGAGAATCTAGACTCCCATTATTACGTTGAGCGTTCAGGCTCCGGTCAGTTTCGTTGGGTTTCTAGACTCCGGTTATTACGTTGAGCATTCAGGCTCCGGTGATTTTCGTTGAGTATCCAGACTCCGGTTATTCCGTTAAGCGTTCAGGCTCCGGTTAGTTTCTTTAGGTATCCAGACTCTGGTTATTACGTATAGCGTCCACGCTCTGGTCAGTTTTGTTGAGTATCCAGACTCCGGTCATTACGTTGAGCGTCCAGGCTCCGGTCATTTTCGTTTAGTATCCAGACTCCGGTCATTACGTTGAGCGTTCAGGCTCCGGTCATTTTTGTTGAGTATCCAGACACTGGTCATTCTGTTGAGCGTTCAGGCTCCGGTCAGTTTCATTGAGTATCCAGACTCCGGTTATTAAGTTGAGCATTCAGGCTCCCGTCATTTTTGTTGAGTATACAGACTCCGGTTCTTACGTTGAGCGTTCAGGCTCCGGTCATTACGTTGATCATTCAGGCTCGGGTCATTTTCGTTGAGTATCTAAACTCCGGTTATTATATTGAGCGTTCAGGCTCCGGTCATTTTTGTTGGGTATCCAGACTCCGGTTATTACATTGAGCGTTCAGGCTCCGGTCAGTGTCGTTGAGTATCCAGAATCCAGTTATTAAGTTGAGCGTTCAGGCTCCATTCTGTTTTGTTGGGTATCCAGACTCTGGTTATTACGTTGAGCATTCAGGCTCCGGTCCGTTTTGTTGAGTATCCAGACTCCTGTTATTACATTGAGCACTCACGCTCCGGTCAGTTTCGTTGGGTATCCAGACTCTGGTTATTACGTTGAGCGTTCAGGCTCCGGTCAGTTTCATTGGGTATCCAGACTTTGGTTATTACGTTGAGCATTCAGGCTCCGGTGATTTTCGTTGAGTATCCAGACTCCGGTTATTACGTTGAGCGTTCAGGCTCCGGTCAGTTTCGTTGGGTATCCAGACTCCAATTATCACGTTGAACGTTCAGGTTCCGGTCAATTTTGTTGAGTATCCAGACTCCGGTTATTAAGTCGAGCGTTCAGGCTCCGGTCAGTTTCGTTGAGTATCCAGACTCCGGTTATTACGTCGAGCGTTCAGGCTCCGGTCAGTTTCGTTGGGTATCCAGACTCCGGTCATTACGTTCAGCGTTCAGGCTCCGATCATTTTCGATGAGTATCCAGACTCTGGTCATTCTATTGAGCGTTCAGGCTCTGGGCAGTTTCGTTGAGTATCCACACTCCGGTTATTAAGTTGAGCATTCAGGATCCAGTCATTTTTGTTGAGTATCGAGACTCCGGTTATTACATTGAGCATTCAGGCTCCGGTCATTACCTTGATCATTCAGGCTTCGGTCACTTTCGTTGAGTATCTAGACTCCAGTTATTACGTTGAGCATTCAGGCTCTGGTCAGTTTCGCATGGTATCCAGACTCCGGTTATTACGTTGAGCGTTAAGGCTTCGGTCATTTTGTTGAGTATCCAGACTCCGGTTATTATGTTGAGTGTTCAGGCTCCGGTCATTTTCGTTTAGTATCCAAACTCCGGTTATTAAGTTGAGCGTTCAGGCTCCGGTCATTTTCTTTGAGTATCCAGACTCCGGTTATTACGTTGAGCGTTCAGGCTCCGGTCATTTTCGTTGAGTATCCAGACTCCGGTTATTATGTTGAGCGTTCAGGCTCCGGTCAGTTTCATTGAGTATCCAGACTCCGGTTATTAAGTTTAGTGTTTAGGCTCTGTTCAGTTTCGTTAGGTATCGAGGCTCCGGTCATTTTCGTTGAGTATCCAGATTCCGATTATTACGTTGAGCGTTCAAGCTCCGGTCAGTTTCGTTGGGTATCTAGACTCTGGTTATTATGTTGAGCGTTCAGGCTCCGGTCAGTTTCGTTGGGTATCCAGACTCTGGTTATTACTTTGAGCGTTCAAGCTCCGGTCAGTTTTGTTGAGTATCCAGACTCCGATTATTTCATTGAGCTTTCACGCTCCGGTCAGTTTCGTTGGGTATCCAGACTCTGGTTATTACGTTGACCGTTCAGGCTTCGGTCAGTTTTGTTGAGTATCCAGAAGAGAGTGAAGAGAGGTATGAAACTCTGTGTTTCATTAATCAACCTTGGGTGGGCTTAGTGAATTAAGTGTTATTGACACCTCCTGCGTGGCCCAAGTTGGATTTTGAACGTGATAGTCTTGCTATTTGCCACGAGCATTTTACATTTTCCTTTGGTTTTCCTGATTTTCTTTTTAATTGGTTTGGGCTTAGTCTTAAGCGCTTTTGACACCCCCTCCTTGGGCCCAGCCTGGAGAATAACTTGAGAATATTGCTATTTCACACGCCACTTTCATAATTTTCTTTATATTTCTTTTATTTTACATGTTTCATAAAGTTTAGGATTTTAATCACCATAATTAGGAAAATTAACATTTTTAGTCTAGATTTTCCCCCCTGACTCTTTAGAGAGTCTAGAATTTAATAGGGTTAGAATTTTATTAATTCATGCATTTTATTTTTTAATTGCATTTTTGGAAGTTTAATTGGTTTTATTTTGAATATGTTTGATACATGATCTTGCTGATTTTAGTATGGGTGTTTGGTGTATAATTTTTATGTGATTCTTTTTGGATTGTGTAGCTTAGAAATGCATGTACCCTTAGTATTTTTCCCATAATTTTGTGAGATAAATATAGGCTGTTTTGAACACTAAACTTTAAGTGGTGTAGATTTAGGGTTTTAAATAGTACCCTTAGGTTTAGGGCATAGTTTTAGGATTTAATGATTGGTTAACCCCCTGGTTTTTGTATGGAGTGATTCTTAATAGGTTTAGGAACCCTTAGAATTTTTTATAGAATTTTACAATCAGTTTTAGTATTTTAATTAGATTTAGTTTTAGGACTAACTTTTAGGTGTTTCTAACACACTAACTTGACTAGTTTAACCCAATAGTTCCCATTAGACTTAAGTGGTGGTGCCTTTGCTTTTGGATGAACATGAAGACAACTTGAAGATGCTTTGGAGAGCTTGAAGGAGCTTGAAGTTGAAGCCTTGTCCTTTGGTGGAGTGCTTGTCAGGAGCTTAGGAAAACTAGGGTTTTAGGAAGAGCATTAGATTAGTTTTGCTTGTTTCTTCAAACATGGAGTATATTGTTCATCTCCATTCAATACAATGACACAAAGTCCTCTTAAAGAAGTCACATCTCTCCTTTGGAGGGATGAATAGCATGCTTTAAGAGTAGAACTTTGAGGATGTCGTTCTCTTATAATGTTAAGTTCTTAGTGGCTTCCTTTGGTTGTCATTAAGTTACTTAACATTTCAACCTGATCTTGTTGATTGATTCTCCTTTGGAGGTTTCTTGTTGAAGCTTGTTGAGAATGAAGTTTGTGCTTGTTGAAGCTAGAAGCTTGTTGAAGCTAGGAGTGTTGCTTGTTGAAGCTGTTTGCTTATTGAAGCTGCTTGCTTGATGAAGTTGTTTGCTGGTTAAAGCTAGGTGTTTGTTAAAGCTTGTTGAAGTATGTTGAGTGTGAAGATAGAAGCTTGTTTAAGTTTGTTTGTTGAAGCTATTCATGAAGATGAAGGTTGTTGCTGTCAACTTTTTGCTGTTTAATCAATTCTTGCTGTCAGAGCTGCTGCTTGTGCTGTTTGCTGTAGGAGTTTGATGCTGCTGCTTGGGCTGCCTCCTCTGTTTTATTTTTGGTTTTTCTGTATTGTTTGTTGGCTTGTGCAGCTTGCCCCCTTAAGGTTTGAAGTGAATGTTGATTCACTTTGCCTGTTGTTTTCCCAGGTTCGAGATAGAGCATGACTCCCTTGCCTCGCTTGTATTACTGCATTGCATGCATTTTACTGTATTTGCTTGCTTTCTTTTCTGTTTATCCCCTAGGATCTCTGATTTCCTCTGTGCAGGAGGGAATTATGACAGACATTAGGATTCTTATCCATGCATGACAACATTAGGTTAGTTTTTATTCCCTTTTCAACCCTAGGCTTTTTAGAGGTTCTCTCTCTTCTTATCTCAAAACAACTCAAAAATACAATAATAAGGTTAATCGATGCCGTACGTTACGAGCCTTAAGCTATTTGAGAAAGGGTTGCTGGAGAGCTTATTTCCAGTAGTCTGGCTGCTTAGTGTGGCACCCTTTGGGTGACACGTGACTTAGTCACTCTCAAATCATAGTCTCTAGTGCGTCAGAGATTGCAAACAAACTAAAAAACACTTCTTTCGTAAAAGATTCAAAACAAACATCAAAGTGTCATTTTTGTCCGCTTGGACTCTTAATCAAGAAAAACCCTTTCATAAGGTAATAAAAAACAGTCAGACAAGCTTGTGTCTTCCGTAGCCCGAACTACGTTTGGTCTGATCTTTCATGCTGTATGAAAGTACGTAGGCATAGGATGCCGTATCCTAGCGAGCAACCTTCCCCCCTTCATCCGTAGTTAGCCGAACTACGTAGACTCTGACTTTCCCATTGCACGAGGGAATACGTAGGCATAGAGCGGTGAAGCTCTATCGAGTCTCTTTTATATTTTCTTTCCTTTTGTCCCTTGACCTTTAGTATAGATAGAGTAACAATCCGTACAAGAAAACAAGCGTGGATCCCGTCGAGTACGACGGATGTGAGAGGTGCTAATACCTTCCCCTTGCGTAACCGACTCCCGAATCCAGGATTTGGTTGCGACGACCATTCCTTTCCCGTTTTGCGTTAGGTTTACTTCGAGCGTTTCCTTTCCCTCTGTTGGGATAAATAACACACGGTGGCGACTCTTCTGTCATAGCCGGCGCCGATTTTTGCAGTAGCGACAGCTGGCGACTCTGCTGGGGACTCCAACGGTTCCCTACACGAGTCAATCCTAGCGCTTGTTTTCCCGTCGTGGGTTTTGTATGGATTTACCTTTCTGTATTTACTTTCAGCATTATATTATTGTTGTTATGCTGGGTAGGGGTTCAGATTGAGAGATAAGCCGGACCTGGGCTTGAGTGCACCTAGAATTAGTTGTGGAAAATAGTGGGCGTGTGCATGCTTTGTATGTACTAGTGTCCCGGAAAATTCACGCTCGGACGAGGTTCTTCTGGTTGACTTCTTTTTAAACCCTTTGGGTTGAGGGGGTTGTTGGTTAGTTGGTGTTGCACCCCAAAATTTGCCCAACATTTCTTTACCTAGCTTATGTTTCATTTCATGCACATTAGCATTATCATTTGCATTTCATTCACATGTGTGCAGGAGATCAAGAGGTATGATTACCAATCAAGAGCTATACAATAATGTGAGGCTAGCTAAGAAGGTTATTAAAGTGTTCAAGGGTTGATATCTTTGTTAGAGAAGGTAGAAGATCCTTAGGGAGAGTGATTGAAACCAAGAATGTGGGCCTCCTAACTTGAGAGTTATGGGGAAGACCATTAGATGATTCTAAGGCCATAAAGATGGGCTTGAGGTCTTGAGAGAGCTCATGATAAAGTGTTTAATATCACTTTGAGGCCTAGACAGGTCATTGTGCAAGAATAAGAAGCCTCAGCCATGAGTGGTGCAATTAGGGTTTGATTGGGTTAACCCTAAGTCAACTGATGACTTGGAGAAGGTTGAGACCTAGTCCAAGAGCCATGTGATCATGGATTGATACATTGAGATGTTCTAAGGATGATTCCAAGGTTAACTCATCATGATTGAAGAGCTTGAGACGTTTCAGGTTAGGGTTTCTAAGGCTTGACAGTGTAAAATCCCCTAGTTTGACCTCTATCTTCAAGGCAATTTAGCTCAAGATGTGATTGTCATCTCATCTTTCCCCTAACATGATTGTTGTAGAGCATGATCTTAGATTTAATTTGAGTGCTAGAAGTCCTTGATAGGATTTGTAGAACTCAAGTTTTGGCTTTGACAAGTTACAAGTCATCTGAGGAATGTGAATTTGGAGCTTGAAAGTTACCCAACTTGCATGAAACGTTTGCCCTAGAAGGATGATTCCTATGAACTTTTGGTCAACATGAATGTTGTTCCTTATCCTCTTAGCTTTCTAGAGAGTACTATAAGTCCTTGATAGGATTTGTAGAACTCAATTTATGGCTTTGACAAGTCAAGGGTATTTTGGGTATTTGGGCATTACAGGCCATTTTGAATCATGAGTCCATTACACCATCTTGCAAGCCTCAAATGCATTTTTGTTCAACATGAAAGTTCTTAAAAATGATGTTTTTAGCTTGTATAAACATCAAGTGTTCATTGATATGGGTTATATCAAGCATTGGTGGAAGAAAGTTCATATAAAAGCCATTTTAATGAATTAAAATGAGAAAATTCAAAATAATTGAGATTAACATGTTTTCAAGTCAAATTTGTGGTCATTTTGAATGGAATTGATGTTTTAGAAAGATTGGAATTGTCACATTTTTTATTTGAGTTGCTTAACATAGCCATTTGGATGATTGCTTCACAAGTAAGAAACATACCCTATACACTCCATATGTTGAAACCAAAGGAAGAAAACCACTTCATTACACTCCATGATGCTTAAGTGAATGGTTTGGAATGATTGTGGAGCATGACCAAGGCTTGAAGGCACATATACATATTGAAATTTGGAGGAAAAAGTGAAGATCCAAAACTCATGAATGGGCCTAGTTTGGGCTTCTAATCCATTGAAACAGAACATAAAAGGGATTTAGAACTGAATGAGAGGGGTTGGTGATCATTTTTCGTGAAGGAGCCATTGGAGAGAGGTGGAGCAAGAAACTTGAAAGTGAAAATTCATTTTGGAGAATTAAGGGGTTTCAGCCAGAGTGAAGCATCAAGAAACATTCTCCATTAATCCTTGAAGAATTCTGCAAGGTTTGGAAGAGAATTGAGGCGTGTATCCACTGCAATTCAAGCTCCAAGGTAGGTTCTAACTTCTTGAAATTTCTCACTGATTATGCACTTTTAATGAATTAGAAGCATGTGGTTAGGTTCCCTTGTTGATATAGATGGATCTTGGATAGTTAATTGCAACTTTGGGGACGATTTAGATTGAATGCCATTTTCGGTTGAGATTGTATTTTCGCGATCCGTGCGTTTTTAGAGTGAGTAAATGGTATGGTTGGATTCCTGAGGAAATTCTGGTCAAGATTCATGTAGACATCGTGGCCAATGGTTGAGTGTAGAGAGACCTAGGGTTGCACAGGGGTGACCGGAGAAGTCACCGGCGACGGCCTTGCTGCGCGCGCAGGTTTGATGCTTGCAGAGATTCAAATTGGAGAAGAGATAATCTCCTCCGTCCGTTTGTGTGGAAAACTTGACTTGGTCTTTTCATCCTAGTGCTCTTGTTGAGCCACGTAAGCTGGCCCCTCAACGCAGCGTTTGATTTAAGTTGGAAACTCAGGCTTTGGTTTTCGCTATGTGAACCAAAACGTGTTGGTTCGAGTCCTGGCATGTACACTTTTTCTTTTGATTAATTTGAACTGAAGTGAGCTGAATGAATTCAGGCGCATGGGCCTTCACATTAGTTGCTATAAACACCCCACTCTGGGCCCAACCCACATGTTAAACTGGTTTTAATTGCTATTTACCACGCTGGTTTAATTAATTTCCTTGAATTTCTTTATTTTCATCATTTCATATGGCTTAGAGATTAATTCATAAAGAATAGGAAATTAACTCAATTAATTCCAAACTTTTTTCCCCTGATTCATGATTGAATCTAGAATTTTGTAGATAAAAAATATTGATAATTCATGCATTTTTTATTTTTATTTGCATTTTTGAATATTAATTGATATTAGAATAACCATGGTTGATACTTTGTTTTGATGAATTTGGTTTGAGCATTTGGTGATGATTCTTGCCTTGATTTTTTGTGTATAGCTAGCATAGATATGCATGTTCCCCTTAGATGTTTCTCACATTTTTTTGATGAATGTAGGTGGTAGTTTTAAGTTGAAACTTTAGGTGCTCTATTTTTAGGGTTTATGTTTGGTACCTTGTGATCTAGGTTTTATTTCTAGGACTTGGTGGATGATTCAACCCCTGAACTTTGTATGGTAGATTCATGATTGAATTAGGGTCCCATAGTTATTTTTGTAGGATTTTACAATTGGTTTTAGTATTTTAGTTAGGACTAACTTTAGTGCTAGGTTTTAGGTGATCCTAGCTTGCTAATTCAACTAGAATGACTTCTTTAGTTCTCTTAGATTAGGGTTTTGCCTCTCTTGCTCTTGGATGGTGTTGAATACAAGCTTGGGCTACCATGGATTGAATGAGGAAGCTTGGATGTGAAGATTTCCCTTCTTTTGGTGTAGTGTTGATAAGGTGTTAAGACTAGGGTTTGTAGGCAGAGCTTCTAGATGGATTCTCTTCTTGCATAAACATGGAAGGTGTTGATCACTTCCATTCTTCCCTATGATGTGAGGTCCCCTTGTAAAGGCCTCATCCCTCCTTTGGTAGGATGTGTGGCTCTTTACAAGTTGGTAGAACCTTTGAGGGTTCCTTTCTCTGATGATGGAATGCTTAGTGGTGACCTTTGGTCTTCACTCTGCTGTCAATCATCCAAATCTTGCTCTTGTTAGATGAATCTTTCTCCCTTGCTAGAGGATGGAATTCCTTGTTAGAAGCCTTGAAGATGATAGAAGTTGCTACCTATTTGTGTTTGAAGACTACCCTAAGAGCTGAAGCTTGAAGATCAAGAGGAACAAGTTGACACTTGTGAGAAGAAGATCAAGCTGAGATTGAAGAAAGAGCTGAAGCTTGAAGAAGATGAAGAACAAGTTGGCACTTGTGGAGGGAATCCATTGGAGATTGAATTAAGAAGCTGAAGCTTGAGGAGGGAAAGCAAATGGATACTTGTGAGTTCAATGATTGGAGTGCCTGAAGGCACAAGTTGATGCTTGCTAGTGGGATTGAGGCCTGAAGGTGGAGTTCACTTTGGAGCTGAGGCCTGAAGAAGAAAGGATAAGTTGATACTTATGGTTGATGTATTGAAATCTTGGAGAAGTAAGTTGATATTTGCTATTGAATATGATAGCCTTGAAGAGCAGTTGAAGACTGAGGACTGAACTGCTGTCAGAGGAGAGCTTTGCTGTAAAGCTGTGGAAGTTGTTGATCTGTTTTCCTTATTGTCAGTTTCTTTCTGTGCAACTGTATTGATGTGACTTGTCTGATTTGCTTAATGCATTAGAATAAGTTCATGATTAGATTCTTTTAAGCTAGGAGCATGATTGCACTAGAGGTTGAGTTGCTCCCTCTGCTTGTATTTTTACTGTATGGCTTTGCTTGCTGGTATTTGGTAGAGCCCAGCTCCCTTGCCTATGTGGTCTGGTGTGTTTGCTTGATGGCATTTTACTTCTCCTTATGATTGCAGTTATTGTATTTTGCTTGATAGCATGTTATTTCTCCTGTGTGATTGCAGTTATTCATTTTTGACTTGAGGTTGAGATGAGCTTGTGGAGGCTGATGCCCCACACACATTTCCTCCCTCACTTGCATTGCATGCATTTTACTGTATATCTGTTTACTGTTTAAGCTGATGCTTTATCTGCTTTATCTGTTTATCTTGACATGATCCCCTAGAAACCTCACTTCTTTTGATAAGGAAATGATGATTAGAACTTTAGGTTGAAACCTATGCATGATAACTTCTAGGAGTTCCCTATTTCAAACCTCAACCATAGGATGAATCCTTGGCATGACAACATTAGGACTTGATAGTCTCCCCTTAGTTGAACCTGCTCGTTCTCACTTCTCATCTCAAATCAAGTTAAAATACAGTAATAAAGGTTAACTGATGTCGTACGTTACGAGCCTTAAGCTATCTGAGAAAGGGTTGTCGGAGAGTTTCTTTTCGACAGCTTGGATGTTTAGTATGGTACCCTTTAGGTGACATACGACGTATTCACTCTCGGGTCATAGTCTCTAGTGCGATATTGGTTGCAAACATCCATAAAAAAGAGTTCTTCCATAAAAGACAGAAAACAAACTTCATACCTTTTTGCCCCGTGGGCCCATAATTCAAAGGAAGCTTTTCTGAAGAAAAGAGTGTCGTTAAATCTCAGTTCTACCGCAAACGGTAACGCCTAAGTCTCCAAGGATCGAGCTGCGTACACCAAATTGCTGGAACTGTTTGTTAACCCTACTCAGAAAAACAGATGAATCTGAACCCCCGTAATCCGTATTATCCCGAACTACATAAGCTCTGATCTCTCATACCTGTTGAGAGTACGTAGGCACAATACTGATGTATTGGTGAGCCACCTTCCCCCATCCGTTACCCGTAGTTAGTCGAACTACGTTGACTCTGATTTCTCATTCTCTGATGAGAATACGTAGGCATAAAGTGCGACGCTTTGCCGAGTCATTTTCTTTTCTTTTCAGACCAGCCTTGATAGGTAGATAGATAAAACCAACCCGTCAGATAAACACAACAAGCGTGGATCCCATCGAGTACGATGGACGTGAGGGGTGCTAATACCTTCCCCTTTGTGTAACCGACTCCCGAACCCAGACAACGGTTGCGATGACCTTGTCTTATACCTTTTCGTCAGGTTTTTCCGATCGTTTCCTTTCCCGTTCTAAGGGATAAATAACGAAAGGTGGCGACTCTTCTGTTTTGTCGGCACCTTATTTTCGCGGTAGCGACAGCTGGCGACTCTGCTGGGGATACTTGATAGTTTCCTGGGATCCAACTTCCCTTATGCAAGTCAGTTTGGGGATCCAACGTCCCCTGCGAGAGTCAATCCTAGCACTTGTATGATTACTTGTTGGGTTGTGTTTATTTATCGCATTTATTTCCCGCATTTTATTTTCAGTATGGTATGATTACTTGTTGGGCTGTTGTGGAAATTAGTGGGCGCGTGCTTGCTTTGCAGGCACTAGTGTCTCATGAAATCCACACTCAGACGAGGTTCTCCCGGTTGACTTCTTTTCCAGCCCTTTGGGCCCGAGGGGTTGTTGGTTTGGAGGATTGTCGACTCTGGGGACCGATCATTTGGGATTCAGCCGAGTGAGGCCGCTTCAGGAGACGGTGATGCCACACCTTCTGGGTATCGTATCACCCCTCTTGAATGTCTGTGACGCTGATGACCGCATAGGATGCCGAACTTATGTCAGTTTAGGTCCATACCCGTGAGCCGGGTCGGGTTTGTTGCAGGAAACCTTGACCTTCAGACTACCTGGTTTTCTTGATAGTGAATCAGTTTTGTTGGTATCAGAGGTTCTCATCATCAAATGTATATGTGTTCTTGACAGAGCAGAGATGTGGTCCTGTATCAGAGGTCCTTATCTTCAGAGATGTATATGTGTTCTTGACAGAGCAGAGATATGGTCCTGTATCAGAGGTCCTTATCTTCAAAAATGTATATGTGTTCTTGACAGAGCAGATTTGTGGTCCTATATCAGAGGTCCTTATCTTCAGAGATGTATTTGTTCTTGACAGAGCAGATTTGTGGTCCTATATCAGAGGTCCTTGTCTTCAGATATGTGTGTTCTTGACAGAGCAGATTTATGGTCCGATACCATGGTTTTCTTCTCATCAGAGATAGATTTGTTCTTGACAGAGCAGTATTATGGTTTTGTTGATACAAGATCTTCACCTTCATCACTTCAACAGCACAATCGTCTTGATCTCCTGCTACATGATTGCATTTTACATTGTTGTGCATATTCATCTGCATTTCATTAACGTGTGTCTGTGTTACAGGTACCGTTTCCCCTAATTCAGGTTTTCTTACCTTCTATTATGCTGTCATGGGTTCTCTGAGGAAGACTGTGGCCTACAAGCTCCCTACTCCTGATGTTGTTCAGTTGACTGGTTTGATTGCTTTGGCAGATGATTCTGTGAGAGGTGAATTCAGAAAGTCTTATGGGAAACTGCTCAGCTTGGTTCATAAACCTTCTGTGTTTGAGTTGAACGGGTTGCACGCCTTGCTGCAGTTCTACGGTCCTCCTTTGAGATGCTTTACTTTCCAAGACTTTATTCTCGCACCCACACTAGAGGAGTATGCTGATTTGTTAGGTGTGCCTATCAAGAGTCAGATGCCTTTTGTTCATATGGATGTTGAGCCTAATTTGGCTAGTCTAGCCCCTTCACTTCATCTAGATGCCTCCGAGTTGGTCTTGTCTAGTTGGAACAGGGTTCCCAGTTTCT
Source organism: Lathyrus sativus (assembly GCA_963859935.3). NCBI lineage: Eukaryota > Viridiplantae > Streptophyta > Magnoliopsida > Fabales > Fabaceae > Lathyrus > Lathyrus sativus. The sequence goes on along the minus strand of OZ012736.1, from coordinate 234,848,392 downwards.
CCTTGCAGTTCTTAGTGGGAAAAGCTCAGCAGTGCGCCAAAGACGGATGTTGGATCGTGTTCAACGCCATCCTTACTCTGTGCATATACGACATCATTCTGTTCCCTAATATGCCTGACTTTGTAGACTTCGACGCATTTCACATCTTTGCATCAGGGAACCCCATCCCTACCTTGATAGGAGATGTCTACCATTTCGTCCACTACAAGAACGAGAACCGAAGGGGCAAGAATGTCTCGTGTTGTGTACCCCTGCTCTAAAGATGGCTTGATAGTCACCTACCCAAGAAGGGTCCCTTTGCTTCGTCTGCAGCCACCGCTGAGTGGTCTGAGCGTTTGATGAGTCTGTCAGTGGAGGATATTGTCTGGTTTGATAGAGATAAGTTGGGTACTGAGATTATCTTCAGCTGCAGTGGGTTTCCGAATGTGCCTTTGATAGGCAAGAAGGGTTGTATAAACTATAATCCATCTCTGCTGGTCCGACAATTTTCTTATGCTCTGAGAGCTTCGCCGAAGGATGAAGAGGTGCAGGAATCTCTGTATCTCACTAGTCTTCTAGAGGGGGATATGTTATCTAAGCTTCAGGACGCTTGGAATGGTATCAGTAAGCGGGGAAAGCCGTTGCTGGGAAAAAGTAATAGTCAAGCCTACGCTTCATATGTGACCTGGATCAGAGCCAGAGCATATATTATAGGGATGCCGTTTCGTCCTGCCAAGCCAGAAAGCCCTCCAGTGATTGAAGAGCCTACCACTGTGCCTATTCAGCAGTACAATCAAGTGTTAGCTGAGAGAGATGAGCTGAAGAAGGCAAATGAAGAACTGGAGAAAGAATTGGCTCAACTCAGAAGCGAGAAAAGCGAAGCCGTCCATTCCTTCAAGAGGAAAACATAGCTGGTGAGCCAGTTAGGGACGGATTTGACTAAGCAGATAGCTGAGCGTGAGCGCTTGGGCCGGGACTTCAAACCTGTCAATGACGTACTGGCCACTAAGAAGCAGCACTTGGATGAAGCGTACCGGAGGATATCCAAGTTTAATCAGCATTGGAAGGCCACCCTAGCCAACCGCAAAGAACGGGAGGATAAGCTGAAACAGCAGATCTCCAAGTTGAAAGCCCAGGTGAAGGCTAGTGAGAAGAGGTTTGATGAAGAAGCCGCTCGCAGATATGCCACTGAAGGCCTGCTCAACAAGGCTCTTGCTAACCTGAAGGAGCGCAAACAGACGTTTGAATCCAAGAAGCGGAAGTTAGAAGATTGTTTCGGCGAAGGAGCATGGGAAGACTCAATTGAAGGTCTTCAATACACTATTACGCAGAGGGAGTTACTCGTCGAAGGGTTGCTCACTCAGCCTGATCATCCAGAAATGAGGGATCTGTTAGAAGAGTTTCGAGCCCGTGGCCGTACTTGACTATGTTTGTAATCCTTTTGTTTTGATCATTGTTGTATGCTGACCATCACCAGGCTTGTTGGTCGAGGTCATGCTATTCATTCTGCTTGTACTCAGTGACATTGTATACCGCCTTGAGGGGCTTTCTTCGTATATATGAGATGTTATTTCCATGACTGGACTCAGACTTCTTATTATCAGCACTGGCACTCAAGCACTAGGATCGGGGGGAAATCTCCCTAACGCACAGACACACATTTGCATTCGCATGAAGCATCTGCATAACGAGAAATTTGTCATTTTTTCTAACCCTTTTGTGTGTAAAGGTTGTTTCAGGTTGTTCCAGGATTGATCAAAGACCAATCCACCGTTACCAGACCAGAGAAAATCAAGCCAGAGCAATGGAGCAAGTGCAGACTGACGTTCAAGAACTCCGAAAGAGGATGGACCGCTTCATGGAGCTCATGCAAGTGGTTGCCAACGGCCAAGACCAGCTTAGAACATTGGTCCAACCTCTGATTTCAAGGGTTGATAGCAATGGTGTACTCCATGGCGGGAATGTTCCAACCCCTCCACCTGTTGAAACTCCTCAGAATGGCGTCCCCGTGACTGGGGGGAACGGTAGTGGTAACGGCAATGTGATCGCTAACATGGGGCTCAACGGTAATACGACTGGCGTCGGTAATGGAAATTTTGAAGCTAATATCAATGTTGGGCTGGGCAACGGCATCACGGGTGTCGGAAATCTGTATGGGCCTCAGCCGTGGTTAGAAGACCGTCAAGAAGATTTGTTCTCCCAGAAGGGTGCTGAAGGAAAGCTGACTGCTGAAGCACGTCTAAGGTTTAAGGCACTCGAGGACAAGATGAGGAATTTCGAGAACCTGAACACTATGGGTGTCGACATGTCCAAATTGGGATTGATTGCTGATTTCAAGGTACCTCCCAAATTCAAGGTACCCGACTTTGAGAAGTACAAGGGCACCACCTGCCCTCGTGTCTACTTAAGGTCATACTATCGAAATATGTCCGCTCACTCTGAAGACGAGAAGTTGCTGATGCACTTCTTTCAGGATAGCTTGTCCGGGCCATCCTTGGAATGGTACATGAGTCTGGAGCCTACCAGTGTGCGCACGTGGAAGGAACTCGCTGAAGCCTTCGTGCACCATTACCAGTATAACAGTGACTTGGCTCTGAACCGAGTTCAACTGCAGAATTTGTCACAGAGGAATAACGAAGGGTTCAAGGAATACGCCCAGAGGTGGCGTGAATTAGCAGCTAGAGTTCAGCTGCCGATGGTGGAACGGGAGCTTGTTGAAATGTTTGTAGCCACCCTCCCAGGGGTTTATTACGAGAAATTGGTCAGTAGTATGTCTGGAAGCTTCTCAGATCTCATCATCATGGGCGAGCACGTTGAAAATGGGATCAAACTAGGGAAAATTCAAGGTGCCGATCCAGCCTCAGCTGGAGGAGGAAAGAAACCGTATGGTAACAAAAGGCGTGAAGGAGAGACGAGCGCCGTGTCCAACGCTTGAAGGAAGGGTAGGGGCCAGCACCAGCAGGTGACCAGTATAACCATCCCCGCTGTCCAACAACCCCAGCCACAACAGCAGCAGCCGAATCAGCAAGGGTACAAAAAGTATCAGAACAGGGCACCTCTATCAAGTCGTCACCTTGAGACGCCGCCCATGTCTTATGCTCAACTGTTACAAACTCTGCTTCAGTTGCAGTTAATCTAGAAGAGAACCCTGGCTCCCTTGACAGGGGCACCTCCGCCAGGTTATGATGCGAATGCAACCTGTGAGTTTCACTCGGGGGCACCCGGCCACACTATAAAAAACTGCAAAGCCTTCAAGCACAAGGTGCAGGATATGGTAGATGCTAAGATCATCAATTTCTCAGATAATGTGCCAAATGTCACGAAGAACCCTATGCCGAATCATAGGGGAGATGGGGTAAATGCCCTTATTAAAGACGAGATCTTGGATTTGTTGACTGACGTCAGAGATCTGAAGACACCGCTTAGCTTCGTCAAGGCCAAGCTGATGAAGAGAGGCTTCTTTCTGGGCTGCGGAGAACTATGTATGGGCTGTGCGACTAGGCCTGATGGGTGTGAACAGTTGATAGAGGGGATCCAGAGTCTGATGACCGAAGGAATGTTGCAGTTTAGCCGAAGGGCCGAATGTGGATCTAGAGAGGTAATGCTGAAGCAAGATGATGAGGTTGCTACCATCACCATCCCTCGCCGGACGATAACTATTTCTGCACCCAGACCGCCCACGATTACCATCACCAAGGCTGGGCCGATACCTTTTGAAAGCACCAATGTTGTCCCGTGGCATTATGGGGCGGACGTCTACTGCAAAGGGCAGAAGTTAGAATTGGAACCCTCGGGGCAATCTGTGGATAACCTAGTGGGCATTGGCGGAATCATGCGCAGCGGAAGAGTATTTGCTCCACCGGAGATTGTGGCGGACAAAACGGACAAAGTTGATGTAACCGATAAGGGGAAGAGTAAAGTCATTGAGGAAACCCCTCGGGGGGTAGAGAAGGACTTACTTGTTAAGGACGCTGAAGAGTTCATGAGGCTGATCAAGAAGAGTGATTACAAGATCGTGGATCACCTCCATCAAACACCCTCGAAAATTTCCATCCTGAATTTGTTGTTGTGTTCGGAGTCACATTGCAACGCGCTGTTAAAGGTTTTGAATGCCACATATGTACCGCAAGAGATCTCGGTCAACCAGTTGGAAGGGGTCGTAGCCCACGTAAATGCTGGGAACGGGTTAGGGTTCACTGACCTGGAGCTGACGCTGAAGGGAAGAAACCACAACAGCGCCCTGCACATCTCGATAGAGTGTAGGGGAACGATTATGTCTCATGTGTTAGTGGACACAGGGTCATCGCTCAATGTTCTTCCGAAGAAAGCATTGATGAAGTTAGATACTCGAGGATTGATTTGCACACCCAGTGATCTGGTTGTGAAAGCGTTCAATGGAACCAAGCGTCATGTCTTTGGAGAGGTGACTTTGCCAATCCAAGTGGGGCCGGAAACTTTCGACGCAGTCTTCTACATCATGGACATCATGCCCGCCTACAGCTGTCTCCTAGGCCGGCCATGGATCCATTCTGCTGGCGCCGTGACCTCCACGTTGCACCAGAAGCTCAAGTATGCTGTCGGAGGCAGCATCGTAACTGTTTGTGGGGAGGAAGACATATTGGTGAGCCATTTGTCGTCCTTCATGTATGTTGAGATGGATGGAGAAATACACGAAACCTTATGTCAGGCGTTCGAAGCTGTTGAGGTCAAGGAAGTGGCTCCAGTAATGACCGAGAAACCGGAGATGACTCTCTCTTCCTTCAAGGAAGCCCGGGCCGTTGTTCAAGCCGGGTCTACCCCGGGCTGGGGGCGAATTCTAGAGTTACCTAACAAGCAAGACAAGTTTGGGTTAGGATACTCTCCTGCGACTGAATCCTCCTCTTCTCACACTGCGTCGCGAGGTAAAGGGCCGATCCAGTTTACAAGCGGCGGGGTAATATTTGAAAGTGTCAACGCGGTGTCTGAAGACGACGAAGACAGTGATTGCGACCTAGACTCTTGGATCCAGCCAAGCAAACCAGGCGAGAGCCTCAACAACTGGTCCATCAGGGATATCATCCAAGTGACAGACAAAGAGTAATGATTTACTTTCTCCAATTATTGTATAATCCTATGTCCTACCCGGGGCATAGTGGTTTTATTGTCAGGGCCTTGTTTGATTATGTACATGCATTTTACCAATAAATCAAAGGGCGTTTTTCTTCGTATTCAAATGTTGTGATCTCTGTTGTTCCTGTTTTATATTTGTTTTGAAAAAACAACAAAATGGCAATGTGGTTTGTGCTAACCTGCATATCCTTGTTTTAAGCTTAACCCTTGTTATCGCAGGATCCACATAGCAGATGACATCGACTCTGGACCTTCTACGACTCACTTCGACTTCGATTGCCCGATCTATCAAGCCTAAGAAGAGATTGATGAAGACGAAGACCTTCCCGAAGAGTTGGCCCGCTTGTTGAAACAAGAAGAGAAAGTTATTCTGCCTCACGAAGAAGATATTGAGATTGTGAATCTAGGTTCTGAAGAACTTGTCAGGAACGTCAGGATAGGGGCCGCATTGCAAAGTGATGTCAAGCAGAGATCGGTCGAGATGCTGAGAGAGTATAGTGACATCTTTGCTTGGTCATACGAAGATATGCCCGAACTTGATACTGACATCGTGGTCCACCACTTGCCGCTGCGAGAAGATTGTCCTCCCGTCAAGCAGAAACTTAGGAGGACACGACCAGATATGGCCGTTAAGATCAAAGAAGAAGTTCAAAAGCAGCTTGATGCTGGCTTCTTAGCGGTCACTACTTACCCTCTGTGGGTCGCCAACATAGTGCATGTACCAAAGAAGGACGGTAAGGTATGAATGTGCGTCGATTATTGGGATTTGAATAGGGCGAGCCCTAAATATGATTTCCCGCTCCCTCATATTGATGTGTTGGTCGACAATACAGCTCAGTTCTCCGTATTTTCGTTCATGGATGGCTTCTCCGGTTACAATCAGATCAAGATGGCGCTAGAAGACATGGAGAAAACTACGTTTATCACTCCTTGGGGAACATTTTGCTACAAGGTAATGCCTTTCGGTCTGAAGAACACATGGGCCACTTACCAACGAGCAATGGTCACGTTGTTTCATGATATGATTCATCATGAGATTGAAGTTTATGTGGATGACATGATAGCGAAGTCCCAAACGGAGGAAGGACATCTGGTCAATTTGCTGAAGCTTTTTGAGAGGCTCAGGAAGTTCAGGTTGAGGCTGAATCCTAACAAGTGTACTTTCGGAGTACGATCGGGAAAACTACTGGGGTTTATCGTGAGTGAAAGAGGCATTGAGGTCGATCCTGCGAAGATAAAAGCGATACAAGAAATGCCAGCGCCAAAAACCGAAAAAGAAGTTCGTGGTTTCCTGGGCAGAATAAACTACATTGCAAGGTTTATTTCTCAGCTCACGGCCACCTGCGAACCGATGTTCAAACTATTAAAGAAAAATCAGGCGATTATCTGGAACGAGGATTGCCAAAAGGCATTTGATAAGATAAAACAGTATCTGCAGGAACCTCCGATCTTGATACCCCCAGTGGCCGGAAGACCCTTAATCATGTACTTGACAGTTCTTGAGAATAGTATGGGGTGTGTTCTCGGTCAGCACGACGAGACGGGCAGAAAGGAGCATGCCATCTATTATTTGAGTAAAAAGTTCACAGATTGTGAATCTCGTTACTCAATGCTGGAGAAAACGTGTTGTGCACTAGCCTGGGCTGCCAAACGTTTACGACAGTACATGCTCAATCACACAACCATGCTAATTTCGAAGATGGATCCGATCAAGTACGTCTTCGAGAAGCAAGCGCTTTCAGGCAGGATTGCCAGATGGCAAATGGTGTTGACGGAATATGACATTCAGTATGTTTCCCAGAAGGCCATCAAGGGAAGCGTATTGTCTGAATACCTTGCTGAACAGCCGATCAAGGATTATCAGCCGATGAAATTTGAATTCCCTGATGAGGATATCATGTTTCTTAAAGCGAAAGATTGCGATGAACCGTTGCCCGACGAGGGGCCAGATAGGAAATCCCAATGGAAATTGATATTTGACGGGGCGGTTAATTCTTATGGAAGTGGCATTGGGGCGATCATCACGACTCCCCATGGATCCCACATCCCGTTTACCGCTAGACTGACGTTTTCGGTCACCAATAATGAAGCGGAGTACGAAGCATGCATTATGGGTCTAGAAGAAGCAATTGATTTGAGAATCAAGAACCTAGATGTATACGGTGACTCGGCGCTTGTGATCAACCAGATTAAAGGGGAGTGGGAGACTCGTCAATCGAATTTGGTGTCGTACATGAACTATGCCAGAAGGCTACTTCCGTTCTTTGATCGAGTGGAACTCCATCATGTGCCCAGGGCCGAAAATCAGATGGCTGATGCCTTAGCCACGTTGGCTTCAATGTATAAAGTCAATTTTTGGAATGAAGCTCCAAGGATTGTCCTTTCTCGTCTTGATAGACCTGCATTCGTCTTTGCGATCGAGGAAGCCTCTGATGGCAAACCATGGTTCCATGATATCCAGACTTTCCTTATGACTAAGAAGTATCCCGCGGGAGCGTCGACCCAGGATAAGAAGACTCTGAGGAGGCTGTCTGGAAACTTTTATCTCAATCCTGATGGAGTTTTGTATAAAAGAAACCACAATCTCGTGCTACTCAGATGTGTAGATGAGAAAGAGGCGAGTATGCTCATGGAAGAAGTCCATGAAGGCACATTTGGTACGCACGCCGGCGGGCATGCTATGACAAGAAAAATCCTGAGAGCAGGATATTACTGGCTGACGATGGAGTCGGATTGCTTTAAATTCGCGAAGAGATGCTATAAATGCCAGATTTATGCTGATAAGATTCACGTGCCGCCGTGCCCTTTGAATGTCATGTCCTCCCCGTGGCCGTTCTCCATGTGGGGCATCGACATGATAGGCAAGATCGAGCCCACTACATCTAATGGTCATCGCTTCATTCTAGTAGCTATCGACTACTTCACCAAGTGGGTGGAGGCAGCCTCATATGCTAATATGACCAAGCAGATGGTGGCTAGATTCATGAAGAGGGACATCATTTGTCGATACGGAATTCCCGAGCGGATCATTACTGATAATGGTTCGAATCTGAATAACAAGATTATGAAGGAGTTGTGCCAGAGTTTCAAGATTGAACACCACAACTCATCTCCTTACTGGCCGAAGATGAATGGCGCCGTTGAAGCGGCCAATAAGAACATTAAGAAGATTGTACAGAAGATGGTTGTGACCTATAAGGATTGGCACGAGATGTTGCCATTTGCACTGCACGGTTATCATACAACGATACGTACATCAATCGGGGCAACTCCTTTCTCCTTAGTGTACGGTATGGAAGCTGTCCTACCGATTGAAGTTAAGATTCCTTCTTTGCGAGTTTTGGTTGATGTGAAACTCGAAGAGGCAGAATGGATTAACAACCGACTAAACCAACTCAGCCTGATGGACGAGAAGAGGTTAGCATCGATTGCATATGGTCGTCTATACCAAAGCCGAATGAAGAAAGCTTATGATAAGAAGGTGCGTCCTAGAAGCTTTCAGACGGGTGATCTCGTCCTGAAGAAGATTCTTCCTCCACACTTCGATCACCGGAGCAAGTGGACTCCCAATTACGAAGGTCCGTACGTCGTCAGCAAGGTCTTCTCGGGAGGAGCCTTGTTGTTGTCCACGATGGATGGTGAAGATTTTGCATCCCCGGTGAACGCGGACGCAGTTAAAAAATACTTTGCTTAAAAAATGACCCACTAGAAAGAAAAATGAATATCCAGGCAAAAAAGGGGCATCCCGGCGAACCGTAAAAAGGAAAAAGGTTCGGGCAAAAATTAGGGATATAAAGAAAAGAATGTACACCCGCAAAGTCGAAAACCTGGAAGGCCGACTTTGGCAAAAAAGGGTATCCCGGTGAATCGAAAACCCGGAAGGGCGATTCAGGCAAAAGTTAGGGATTTGAAGAAGCAAATGACTGCGTTTCGCGTATGGACTTTCATTGTTTAGTCATCCTGTTTGTGGTGTTGCAGGTATAGCATGTTCCAGGCAGTACGCCGTACGCGTTCCCAAGCAGGATGATTCCTTCTCCTCCAGCAAATGTAGCAGCATCTCCCCCATGGAGTCTAAACATGAGACCAAAAGCATTGATATGTCTCCACAAGCAGAGAAGATTCTCTCTCTGATCAGAGGCATCCTGAAGGATCGTCGTCTCCCCAGCTGAGTCATATACTGAAGTGTGCAGCGCTCGATATTACAGACTGAAGTCTCCAGGAATCGAAATTCCCCACGGAGTTGTACCCTCCCCGGCAAGCAGGATGATTCCTTCTTCCCTAGCCGAATCTGCAGTTCCCCAAGAGAGTCGAGTCCTTGGAAGTCGTGCAGACCATGATTGGTTTTCCCCAGTAAAGTATTGAATAGTTGATGTTGTATTTCCCCACCGGAGTCGTTATCTCCGGGAAAGTTTTAGCCACGAAGGTCGTGTAGTTTATTTCTGCGATTGACATCGTTTTCCTCAGCAGTTGTGGTTCGTATACCCAAATGAGTAGATCTAGGTTCTCGTAGAACTTTGTTCCCCTACAGCAGTCGACTGAAGTTCGTTTCCCCAGGCGGAGTCCAATTGAGATTGGTGTGATTTCTTCTCCTCGGCAGGATGATTCCTTCCTCCACTCGAGTGGTTCTTTCTCCTTGACAGGAGGATTCTCCCTTCAGCATTTATTTTGCCGATGGGGTCATAGCATTTTGCATGATTGCATAGCATTTACCCTAAACGCGTAACATTTCCACCGTGTGGAGCATTACGCCATTGTCAAAGCATATGCATATGAAACATGAGCTAGGCCGTTACCGTTCTTGTTTTGCAGGTGTTCTTCCGCATAATGGTTTGCTCAAGATGATTCTTGAATTCCCCAGCGAAGTTGATTGCTTAAGATGATTCTTAAAATCCCCAGTGAATTCGCCGGAGTTGGTTGCTCAAGTTGATGCTTATGGTCCCCGGCAGGGTGTTTGCTCAGGATGATTCCTGAAATCTCCACCAAAGTTATTGGTTCAGGATGAGTCTTGAAGTCCCCGGCGGAGTTATTTGTCCAAGATAATGCTTGAAGTCCTCAGCAGAGTGGATTCACCCAAAATGATTTCTGGATCCCCGAAGCATAGTTACTTGATAGTTCTCCAGAATCCCCAACGGAGATGTGTCATCCCCAGGTTTTAAACAGAAAAGTTGAAATTTCCTTGAAGACTTGATGATTGAAGTCCAGCTGCGATGTCGAAGCAGTTTGCCTAGCTGACGCGGAGTGCCTGACGGTAAAAGAATTGTATATCCTTATTTAGTTCATGATTGACCAAGAATTCTATTCCCGACTTACTAACGAAGTCCGGATGACGCCCGAAAGTTTTTTGAATGCCCGACGGCATAATTAACTTGATTGTTAAAAAGTTCCTAAAAACCTGATGAGTCCCGAGGAATTCTTCTGCAGCAGTGCCGCAGAATGCCTGATGGCAATGTCAGCTATGTACCGCCGGTTACCGAGTAACCAGTGAGCCCTTGATGACTTGAGGACGAAGATCTACAGTGAAATCATATGATCATCCTGACGGAGATTTGAGATTAGACCTTTCACCAACTACCGTGTGACCAATTCCCCAGCAAGTTGTCGCGCAACTGTCATGCTCAGTTTGAAGACGTGCCTACCAATCAAAGTATCGTTTACCTGTGCGGTGGAAGATCGCCTGTTGCCGTGTAACTAGTGATCCCTCGATGATTATAGGACGCAATGATATCAGATAAATCAGAGAATCATCCTGACGGAGATTCAGATCAGTATTTCTCCAGCTAGTTGCCGTGCAGCTATTATTTCAGTTTCCGAAGATTTGTCCCCATCAGAGTACCGTGTACTTGTGCAGTTGGCAAATTTCCGGGTTTATTGGTATTCAACCGTCTTTTACCTTGATTGTTTAAGAGCCGTTCGCTTCTCACCCAGTCAGGTCCAAGCCGTTTGAATAGGGGCAGCTGTTGCACCCCAAAATTTGCCCAACATTTCTTTACCTAGCTTATGTTTCATTTCATGCACATTAGCATTATCATTTGCATTTCATTCACATGTGTGCAGGAGATCAAGAGGTATGATTACCAATCAAGAGCTATACAAGACTGTGAGGCTATCTAAGAAGGTTATTCAAGTGTTCAAGGGTTGATATCTTTGTCAGAGAAGGTAGAAGATCCTCAGGGAGACTGATTAAAACCAAGAATTTGGGCCTCCTAACTTGAGAGTTATGGGGAAGACCATCAGATGATTCTAAGGCCATAAAGATGGACTTGAGGTCTTGAGAGAGCTCATGATAAAGTGTTGAATATCACTTTGAGGCCTAGACAGGTCATTGTGCAAGAATAAGAAGCCTCAGCCATGAGTGGTGCAATTAGGGTTTGACTGGGTCAACCCTAAGTCAACTGATGACTTGGAGAAGGTCGAGACCTAGTCCAAGAGCCATGTGATCATGGATTGATACATTGAGATGTTCTAAGCATGATTTCAAGGTTAACTCATCATGATTGAAGAGCTTGAGAAGTTTCAGGTTAGGGTTTCTAAGGCTTGACAGTGTAAAATCCCCTAGTTTGACCCCTATCTTCAAGGCAATTTAGCTCAAGATGTGATTGTCATCTCATCTTACCCCCAACATGATTGTTGTAGAGAATAATCTTAGCTTTAATTTGAGTGCTAGAAGTCCTTGATAGTATTTGTAGAACTCAAGTTATGGCTTTGACAAGTTACAAGTCATCTGACGAATGTGAATTTGGAGCTTGAAAGTTACCCAACTTGCATGAAACGTTTTCCCTAGAAGGATGATTCCTATGAACTTTTGGTCAACATGAATGTTGTTCCTTATCCTCTTAGCTTTCTAGCGAGTACTAGAAGTCCTTGATAGGATTTGTAGAACTCAAGTTATGGCTTTGACAAGTCAAGGGTATTTGGGTATTTGGGCATTACAGGCCATTTTGAATCATGAGTCCATTACACCATCTTGCAAGCCTCAAATGCATTTTTGTTCAACATGAAAGTTGTTCAAAATGATGTTTTTAGCTTGTCTAAACATCAAGTGTTCATTGATATGGGTTATATCAAGCATTTATATGGGTTATATCAATCTTAGTGTTCATTGAATTTCTTTATTTTCATCATTTCATATGGCTTAGAGATTAATTCATAAAAAATAGGAAATTAACTCAATTAATTCCAAAAAAATTTTCCCTGATTCATGATTGAATCTAGAATTTCGTAGATAAAAAATATTGATAATTCATGCATTTTTTTATTTTTATTTGCATTTTTGAATATTAATTGATATTAGAATAACCATGGTTGATACCTTGTTTTGATGAATTTGGTTTGAGCATTTGGTGATGATTCTTGCCTTGATATTTTGTGTATAGATAGCATAGATATGCATGTTCCCCTTAGATTTTTCTCACATTTTTGTGATGAATGTAGGTGGTAGTTTTAAGGTGAAACTTTAGGTGCTCTATTTTTAGGGTTTATGTTTAGTACCTTGTGATCTAGGTTTTATTTCTAGGACTTGGTTGATGATTCAGCCCCTGAACTTTGTATGGTAGATTCATGATTTAATTAAGGTCCCATAGTTATTTTTTTAGGATTTTAAAATTGGGTTTAGTATTTCAGTTAGGACTAACTTTAGTGCTAGGTTTTAGGTGATCCTAGCTTGCTAATTCAACTAGAATGACTTCTTTAGTTCCCTTAGATTAGGGTTTTGCCTCTCTTGCTCTTGGATGGTGTTGAAGACAAGCTTGGGCTACCATGGATTGAATGAGGAATCTTGGATGTGAAGATTTCCCTTCTTTTGGTTTAGTGTTGATTAGGTGTTAAGATTAGGGTTTGTAGGCAGAGCTTCTAGATGGATTCTCTTCTTGCATAAACATGGAAGGTGTTGATCACTTCCATTCTTCCCTATGATGTGAGGTACCCTTGTAAAGGCCTAATCCCTCCTTTGGTAGGATGTGTGGCTCTTTACAAGTTGGTAGAACCTTTGAGGGTTCATTTCTCTGATGATGGAATGCTTAGTGGTGACCTTTGGTCTTCACTCTGCTGTCAATCATCCAAATCTTGCTCTTGTTAGATGAATCTTTCTCCCTTGCTAGAGGATGGAATTCCTTGTTAGAAGCCTTGAAGATGATAGAAGTTGCTACCTCTTTGTGTTTGAATACTACCCTAAGAGCTGAAGCTTGAAGATCAAGAGGAACAAGTTGACACTTGTGAGAAGAAGATCAAGCTGAGATTGAAGAAACAGATGAAGCTTGAAGAAAATGAAGAACAAGTTGGCACTTGTGGAGGGAATCCATTGGAGATTGAATGAAGAAGCTGAAGCTTGAGGAGGGAATGCAAATGGATACTTGTGAGTTCAATGCTTGGAGTGCCTGAAGGCACAAGTTGATGCTTGCTAGTGGGATTGAGGCCTGAAGGTGGAGTTCACTTTGGAGCTGAGGCCTGAAGAAGAAAGGATAAGTTGATACTTATGGTTGATGTATTGAAAGCTTGGAGAAGTAAGTTGATATTTGCTATTGAAGATGATAGCCTTGAAGAGCAGTTGAAGACTGAGGACTAAACTGCTGTCAGAGGAGAGCTTTGCTGTAAAGCTGTGGAAGCTGTTGATCTATTTTCCTTATTGTCTGTTTCTTTCTGTGCAACTGTATTGATGTGACTTGTCTGATTTGCTTGATGCATTATAATAAGTTCATGATTAGATTCTTTTAAGCTAGGAGCATGGTTGCACTAGAGGTTGAGTTGCTCCCTCTGCTTGTATTTTTACTGTATGGCTTTGCTTGCTGGTATTTGGTAGAGCCCAGCTCCCTTGCCTATGTGGTCTGGTGTGTTTGCTTGATGGCATTTTACTTCTCCTGTATGATTGCAGTTATTGTATTTTGCTTGATAGCATGTTATTTCTTCTGTGTGATTGCAGTTATTCATATTTGGCTTGAGGTTGAGATGAGCTTGTGGAGGCTGATGCCCCACACACATTTCCTCCCTCACTTGCATTGCATGCATTTTACTGTATATCTGTTTACTGTTTAAGCTAATGCTTTATCTGCTTTATCTTTTTATCTTGACATGATCCCCTAGGAACCTCACTTCTTTTGATAAGGAAATGATGATTAGAACTTTAGGTTGAAACCTATGCATGATAACTTCTAGGAGTTCCCTGTTTCAAACCTCAACCATAGGATGAATCCTTGGCATGACAACATTAGGACTTGATAGTCTCCCCTTAGTTGAACCTGCTTGTTCTCTCTTCTCATCTCAAATCAAGTTAAAATACAGTAATAAAGGTTAACTGATGTCGTACGTTACGAGCCTTAAGCTATCTGAGAAAGGGTTGTCGGAGAGTTTCTTTTCGACAGCTTGGATGTTTAGTATGGTACCCTTTGGGTGACATACGACATATTCACTCTCGGGTCATAGTCTCTAGTGCGATATTGGTTGCAAACATCCATAAAAAACAGTTCTTCCGTAAAAGACAGAAAACAAACTTCAAACCTTTTTTCCCCGTAGGCCCATAATTCAAAGGAAGCTTTTCTGAAGAAAAGAGTGTCGTTAAATCTCAGTTCTACCGCAAACGGTAATGCCTAAGTCTCCAAGGATCGAGCTGCGTACACCAAACTGCTGGAACTGTTTGTTAACCCTACTCAAAAAAACAGATGAATCTGAACCCCCGTAATCCGTATTATCCCGAACTACGTTAGCTCTGATCTCTCATACCTGTTGAGAGTACGTAGGCACAATACTGATGTATTGGCGAGCCACCTTCCCCCATCCGTTATCCGTAGTTAGTCGAACTACGTTGACTCTGATTTCTCATTCTCTAATGAGAATACGTAGACATAAAGTGCGACGCTTTGCCGAGTCATTTTCTTTTCTTTTCAGACCAGCCTTGATAGGTAGATAGATAAAACCAACCCGTTAGATAAACACAACAAGCGTGGATCCCATCGAGTATGATGGACGTGAGGGGTGCTAATACCTTCCCCTTTGCATAACCGACTCCCGAACCCAGACAACGGTTGTGATGACCTTGTCTTATACCTTTTCGTCAGGTTTTTTCGATCGTTTCCTTTCCCGTTCAGAGGGATAAATAACGAAAGGTGGTGACTCTTCTGTTTTGCCGGCACCTTATTTTCGCGGTAGCGACAGTTGGATTGTCGACTCTGGGGACCGATCAATTGGAAGTTGGCTAAGTGAGGCCTCTTCAGGACATGATGATGCCACACCTTCTGGGTATCGTATCATCAGTCTTGAAAGTCTGTGACGCCGACGACCGCATAGGACGCCGTACCTTGTGTCAGTTGATAGGACACCTACCTGTGAGAGGGATTGGGGCATGCAGGAAACTTGACCTCCAGACTACTCGGTTTTCTTAATATTGGATCAGTATGTGTGGTTACTTGGGTTCTTCATCAGAACAGTGTTATAGGTCTGTTGAGACCAGGTTGGAGTATTGTTATGGGTCTGTTGAGACCAGGTTTGAGCAGTATTACGGGTCTGTTGAGACAGATATGGATGGATCTCTTCAGCAATATATCACTTGATCCCTGTCGCATGTTTGCATATTGCATTGTTGCATACTCATTTTGCATATCATTAACGTGTGTCTGTGCTGCAGGTGCATTTCATACCTTCTGATTCTAGTTGCCCGGATTTCTGGCTGCTATCATGGATACTTTGAAGAAGACTGTGGCATACAAGTTGCCTACTCCAGATGTTTCTTCTTTGCTTGGTTTGATGTCTCTAGCCGATGATGATGTGAAGAGAAGTTTCAGGAAGAGTTATGGGAAACTGATTAGGTTGGTCTGCAAACCAACTATGTATGAGCTGAACGGATTATATGCACTTATGAAGTTTTATGATCCCCCGTTGAGGTGTTTTACTTTCCCTGACTTCATTCTGGCTCCGACCATGGAGGAATATGCTGAGGTCTTGGAGTTAACCATTCAGAACAGGGTACCCTTCATTCATATGGATGCTAAGCCCAAGCTGGAGGATTTGGCTGTTGCTTTGCATTTAGACTCCTCAGAGTTGCTGTTAACCTCGTGGAATGGAGTTTCTGGTTTTTCACTCAAGTTCTTGGTTGGGAAAGCACAAGAGTATGCCAAGAGTGGCTGTTGGATTGTGTTTAATGCTATCCTTGCTTTGTGTATCTATGGCATTGTACTGTTCCCTAATATGCCTGACCTTGTTGATTTGGATGCATTCCATATATTTGCTCCAGGCAATCCTGTGCCTACACTGATTGGAGACTTCAATCACTCTCTGCATTATAAGAACGAGAATAGGAGGGGCAAGAACGTCTCTTGTTGTGTGCCTTTGTTGTATATGTGGTTTGAAAGTCACCTGCCCAAGAAGGGTATCTTTGTTGAGTCTGCAGCTACGGTGGAATGGTCTGAGCGTCTGATGGGGCTTTCTTCAGAAGATGTTGTCTGGTTTGATAGGGATTTACTAGGATCTGAGATTATCTACAGTTGCACAGGATATCCTAACGTTCCTCTGATTGGGAGGAAAGGGTGCATTAACTACAATCTGTCATTGTTGATCAGGCAATTCGGTTATGCTTTGAGAAGCCCGCCAAAAGAGGAGGAAGTGTAGGAATCTCTGTACTTCACAGGTGGTCTGAGTGGAGAATAGTTATCCAAGCTTCAGCGTACTTGGAATAACATCTGCAAGAAAGGGAAGCCGTTGTTGGGTAATAATGATAGTCAAGCCTATCCTCCGTACCAAGTCTGGATCCAAGATAGGGCAAAGCAGGCGTTGATGTTGTTTCCTGCAGTATTACCTCCTGCTCCCCTCGTGGTTGAGGAACCAACTACTGTTTCTATTGAGAGATATGAGCAGGTTGTGAAGGAGAAAGAAGAGCTGATGAAAGCCAACGAGAAGTTGGAAGAAGAGCTAGTTCAGCTCAGAAGCGAAAGAAATGAAGTCGTTTATTCCTTCGAGCAGCAAACAAAGCTGGTGAACCAGTTAGGTACAGAACTGACTGAACAACGAAAGAAGCGTGAATGTTTGGGGATAGATTTCAAGAGCTCTCATGACATGCTGGAGTCTAAGAAGAAAGCACTTGATATAGCCTACCGGGAGATCTCTACATTCGGCAAAACTTGGAACGCTACGCTGACAAATAACAAAGAAAGAGAAGACAAACTGAAGCAGCAGATCTCTGAACTGGAAGATCAGTTGAAAGCTAGCCAGAAAAAGTTTGAAGAAGAGGTTATGCAGAGATATGACGTTTAGAATGCTTTGAATGAAGTTGTCAAGCGCAAGAAAGAGTCTGCATCCCAGAAGCAAAAGCTAGAGGAGTGCTTGGGAGAGGGTGCTTGGGAGGAATCCATTGGGGATCTCCAGCGTGTTATCAGGCAAAGAGACTCGCTCGTCGAAGGGTTGCTTTCTCAGCCGGACCATCCCAAGACCAAGAGATTGTTAGAGGAGTATCGGGCATATGGTCGCACTTGATTACCTTATGCACTGTTGTATATGCTTTATTTGCATTGTGCTGACCATCACCAAGATTGTTGGTTGAGGTTATGCCTTCTTGTTATTGTACACTCAGTGATATTGTATTTCTGACTTGATGGGCTCTTCGCAGCAATATATGAGATGTTTTTCCCATGGGTGGATCCAGGCTTCTTAGCACTTCACTTCGCAGGCACTACACTGGCACTTTGGCACTAGAATCAGGGGTTGATCTCCCTAACGCACAGACACATATTGCATCTGCATATTCATTTGTGCATTGTCAGTTACTTGTTGAATCTGTATCTTATTTCCTGCATCTCACAGGTTTTTCAGGATTGACGACCAAAGAATCCACCGCTACTCAACCAGAAACAACTGTAAGAAAGAAATGGATCAAGTTCAGAATGAGATGCAGGAAATCTGTGAGAAGCTGACTCTGTTCATGCAAGCTATGGAGAGCATGGCCAAGGGCCAGGAGAGCCTTCAGACCTTGGTGCAGCCGCTGCTGACGCGGACAAACGGATATGGCAATACTGACTACAATTCTGTTGGAACTCCTCGCCGGGAGGATGAGATACCGGTAGTTACTCCACCTGTTGCGACTGTCAACGGTAACACTGGTACTGGTGCAGGTGCTGGTGCTGGTAACGGCAATACTGGAAATGGTGGTGATGGGCATGTTGTTAACAACAATGGCAACACTGGGGACGCCAATCAAGGATTCGGTGACAATGCTGGCTTTGGAAAAAATGGGTATGGCAATGTCAATCAGGACGGGAACTTCGGGTTCAACAATCAAGGCCTTGGTAATGACGGTTACGGCAACAATCAGGGGTATGGCCACGGTAATGGTGGATTCGGTAATGTGAATAACAACGGTGCTGGAGCATTTCCTTTCAACAATGGTTTTGGACCTGCTGGGGTCAATAAAGGGTTCGGCAACCGAGGACAGGGTCCCATGTTCAATCAACAAGGATTTGGCCGTAACATGGGTTACGATGGATATGGCAATGACTGGAATGTGGATCACCAGGACGACGCTTTTTTGGGAAGAGGTATGGGACCTGAGGGCCCCATTGACCCTGTTCAGAGGATCAGAATGCTAGAAGAGCAGATGAAAGGTGTGGTTAATCAGAACTCCGATGGGCTAGATATGACTACTATGGGGTTGGTACCAGGGCTGAGGGTGCCATTAAAATTCAAGGCTCCAACATTCAACAAATACAAAGGGGATACCTGCCCAAAGGTCCATGTATGTTCTTATTATAGAAGGATGTCTGCATATTCCAATGATGAAAGGATGTTCATGCATTTCTTTCAGGATAGCTTATCGGGACCATCATTGGAATGGTACATGGGACTGGAGCCCACTCAGATTAAAAGCTGGAAGCAGTTGGCTGATGCTTTCGTTATGCATTACAAATATAACAGCGATTTGCGCCAAACAGAGTTCAGTTGCAGAGTCTGTCGCAGAAAAGTGGTGAAAGTTTCAAAGAGTACGCGCAGCGGTGGCGCGATATGGCAGCTCGGGTGCACCCTCCTTTGGTTGAAAGGGAGATGAATGACATGTTTGTGGGGATATTTACAGGAATGTACTATGACAAGTTACTCAATGTTTCAATGGGTAGCTTCTCCGATATGATCCTTATGGGAGAAAGGATCGAAAATGGAATTAAAATTGGAAAGATTCAGGCAGGCGAATCTACTTCAGCTGGGGGTGCGAGAAAAGCGTTCGGCGGAAGACGACAGGGTGACACAAGCGCTGTATTTGGTGGCAGAGGCCGGGGCTGAGGCAGAAATCAGTACATTCAACCTCAACAAATAGCTAGTGTTACTATTCCAATCCAAGCACAACAACAGCAACAACAACCACAGCAGCAGCAAAGGTAGAATGAGGGTCAGAGAAGGTTTCAGAATGTAAAGCCGGAGAGGGTATTTGATAAGCCTCCGTCGACATATGCAGAGCTTCTTCAGACATTGCTGGGGTTGAATTTGGTCGAGAAAAGAACATTGGAACCGCCTACAAGACCGGTACTTCCTTATGGGTATGACGCTAATAAGCATTACGAATTCCATTCCGGGGCGCCCGGACATGATGTAGAATCTTGTCATGCTTTCAAGCATAAAGTTCAAGACTTGTTAGACAGTAAAGCCATCAACTTTGGCCAGGTGGGGCCCAATATTGTACAACAGCCTATGCCTAATCATGGGGCAAATGCCATCTTGACAGAAGAAAATTTGAACTTGGTGATGGATGTTAACGAACTAAAGACACCATTGAGTGAGGTGAAAAGCAGGTTGCTCAGAGGGGGAGTATTCCCTGGTTGTGATGAATACTGTTTAGAGTGTTGGACCCAGCCTGAGGGTTGTACTGATTTGAAGCAGGGCATTCAGGCCATGATCGACGAAGGGACCTTGCAATTTGATCGAACTGCGGTTGAGAAGCCTGTGGAGGCATTATATGATGAGCAGAATGATATTGCAACGGTGACGATCCCGAGGAAGACTATAACGATAACGGCGCCCGCCCAGCGGCCAACTATTACGATTACCAAAGCAGGGCCTGTTCCCTTTGAGAGTACGAAAGTTGTCCCGTGGACATACGGATTAGAAGTATATTGCAACGGTGAAAAGATTGTGGTGAATAGCCAGCCAACTGGGACTGTTGATAATGTCGTTGGAACGGGGGGCCTGACCCGTAGCGGAAGGATCTTTACCTCACCTGTAATAGAAGCAGAGAGATTGGCCAAAGGCAAAGCCAAAGTAAATGAAAGCGGGCCTATTCAGTTGAAAGAAAAGGATACGTCACTCAAGGACGTAGAGGAGTTCATGAGACTGATTCGCAAAAGCGACTACAAAATTGTTGAACACCTACAGCAGACACCATCGAAGATTTCTATCTTGTCGTTGTTGTTATGTTCTGAGGCCCACCGGAACGCCTTGCTAAAGATTCTGGATACGTCATTTGTGCCTCAAGAAGTTTCTGTAAATCAGTTATAGGGGATAATGGCACATGTCAATGCTGGACATAGCCTGGGTTTCACAGATTTTGATCTAACACCCAGGGGTCGAGAGCACAACATGGCTTTGCATATATCGGTGGAATGTCGGGGCACCGTAATGTCGCGTGTACTGGTGGATACTGGATCGTCGTTGAACGTATTGCCAAAGAAAGCCATGATGAAATTGGACATACGGGGAATTATTTGCACGCCCAACGATTTGGTTGTGAAAGCGTTTGACGGGACGAAAAGATCAGTGTTTGGGTCAATAACATTACCGCTTCAGGTGGGGCCAAAAATTTTTGATACCGAATTCTACATCATGGATATCCATCCAGCTTATAGCTGCCTTATTGGGCGCCCATGGATCCACGCTGCAGGGGCCGTAACGTCCACATTGCATCAGAAGTTGAAGTACATGGTGGGTGATAATGTTGTTACCATTTGCGGGGAGGAGGACATTTTGGTCAGTCACCTGTCATCGTTCAGATATGTTGAGGTCGACGGAGAAATACACGAGACACCTTGTCAAGTCTTCAAAGGGTTGCGGATTAAAGACAAAGCTCAGGGTCCCAGCAAAATGCCAGAGGTGGCAGTGTCATCCTACAAGGAAGCTCAGGCTTTAGTGCAGACTGGTGAGACTAAAGGTTGGGGGCAAGTACTGGAGATTACCGTGAAGAATGACAAGTTTGGGCTAGGGTATCGACCGACGTCATCAGCGTCATATTCAGGAGCGCCCAGGTTCAAGGGACCGATAACGATTACGCCAAGCGGGGTGTGCTTTGAGAAAATCAACGCTATTTCCGATGCTGAAGACGGAGATAGTGACTGCGATATGGACGCGTGGATCAAGCCAAGCGTGCCAGGACAAAGTCTCTACAACTGGTCCATCCGGGAAACTGTCCCAGTGACTCTTAAACAGTAATGATTTGTTTTGTCAATTGTTGAATAATCCTATGTCCTACCCGGGGCATAGTGATTTTACCTTAGGGCTACTTGATTATGTGTATTGCACTGTTTTAATCATGAAATAAAGGCGTTTTCATATACAAATATTGTGATCCCTGTTTTTCTTGTTTTTACTTTAACAATAAATGGCAACGTGGTTATTTTCTTTGTTTGCGTTTTGAAGCATTTAACCATTTCCTTTGCAGGACTAATATTTCAGATGACATCTTCTACGAACCGCCTATGACTCGTTTCGACTTCGAGCACCCAGTATTCCAAGCAGAGGAAGAGATTGTTGAGGATAGCGACTTGCCAGAGGAGCTGACTCGTTTATTGAAACAGGAAGAGAGAATCATTCTGCCTCATCAGGAGGAAATTGAGATTATCAACTTGGGGTCGGAAGAAGTTGTGAGAAATATCCGTATAGGGGCTGCGCTGCAGAGCGACATCAAGCAAAGGCTGATTGAGATACTGCGAGAGTATAGTGATATATTTGCTTGGTCGTACGAGGATATGCCTGGGTTGGATACGGACGTGGTTATGCACCGTCTGCCGTTGCGAGAGGAATGTCCGCCTGTTAAGCAGAAACTCAGAAGAACCAGACCAGACATGGCTGTGAAAATCAAAGAGGAAGTTCAAAAACAATGGGATGCTGGTTTCCTAGCCGTTACAACTTATCCGTCATGGGTCGCTAATACAGTACCAGTGCCGAAGAAGGACGGTAAAGTGAGAATGTGTATAGACTACCGTGATTTAAATAGGGAGAGCCCGAAAGATGACTTTCCACTTTCTCACATTGATGTGCTGGTTGATAACATTGCTCAGTTCTCCGTATTCTCCTTCATGGACGGCTTCTCAGGCTATAATCAGATCAAAATGGCACCGGAAGACATGGAGAAGACTACCTTCATTACTCCCTGGGGAACATTTTGCTACAAAGTGATGCCCTTCGGACTGAAGAACGCTGGGGCAACATATCAACGTGCTATGACGACTCTCTTTCATGACATGATGCACAAAGAGATTGAGGTTTATGTTGATGATATGATTGCCAAATCTCAAACAGAGGAGGAGCATTTGATTAATCTGCTGAAACTGTTCAAAAGACTTAGGAAGTTCAGGTTAAGACTGAACCCTAACAAGTGCACCTTTGGGGTGAGATCGGGTAAACTGCTGGGGTTTATTGTGAGCAAAAAGGGAATAGAGGTTGATCCTGCAAAGATAAAAGCTATACAAGAAATGCCGACGCCTAAAACAGAAAAAGAAGTGCGTGGGTTTTTAGGGAGGTTGAACTACATTGCTCGGTTCATATCTCACCTAACTGCGACATGCGAGCCGTTATTCAAGTTGTTGAAAAAGGATCAGGTGTTGACCTGGAATGAAAATTATTAAAAGGCGTTCGACAAGATAATAGAATACTTGTAGGAACCTCCTGTTTTGATACCCCCAGTGGCCGGGAGACCTTTGATTATGCATTTACAGTTCTTGAGGAAAGTATGGGTTGTGTTCTCGGTCAACACGACGAGACCGGACGTAAAGAGCATGCGATCTACTATTTGAGTAAGAAGTTTACTGACTGTGAGTCCAGATACTCAATGCTCGAGAAGACGTGTTGCGCGCTAGCCTGGGCCGCCAAACGTTTGAGACAATACATGCTGAATCATACAACCATGCTAATTTCAAAGATGGATCCAATCAAATATGTGTTTGAGAAGCAAGCACTCTCCGGAAGAATCGCCCGATGGCAGATGGTGTTAACAGAATACGATATCCAATATGTCTCGCAAAAGGCTATTAAAGGTAGCGTTCTGTCAGAGTACCTTGCTGAGCAGCCGGTTGAGGACTACCAATCGATGAGGTTTGATTTTCCTGACGAGGATATCATGTACCTGAAAATGAAGGATTGTAAAGAACCGTTGCCGGACGAAGGACCAGAATTGGGTTCCAAATGGCAGTTGATATTTGACGGAGCAGTTAATTCCTATGGTAGCGGAATAGGTGCAATTATCACTACTCCTCATGGGTCGCACATCCCATTTACTGCCCGATTGACTTTTCCTGTTACCAATAATGAGGCTGAATATGAGGCTTGCATCATGGGTCTGGAAGAAGCCATTGATTTGAGAATCAAGAACCTGGATGTATACGGAGACTCAGCTCTAGTGGTGAATCAGATTAAAGGAGAATGGGAGACACGTCAGCCCAATTTGATACCCTATATGAATTATGCAAGGAGATTGTTGCCTTTCTTTGACAAAGTAGAATTGCATCACGTACTGCGAGCAGAAAATCAAATGGCTGACGCCCTGGCGACATTGTCTTCAATGTATAAAGTTAACTTCTGGAACGAGGCTCCCCAGATTGTTATCTCTCGGCTTGATAGGCCTGCCTTCATATTTGCCATTGACGAGGCTCCCGATGGTAAACCATGGTACTTTGACATCCAGAATTTCCTGAAGAACAAGGAGTATCCGACTGGGGAATTCAGTCGAGATCAGAAGACTCTCAGGAGATTGGCTGGCAATTTCTATCTGAACCCGGACGGTGTCTTGTATAAAAGAAACCACGACTTGGTGTTGCTACATTGTGTAGACGAGAAAGAGGCGAAGTTGCTCATGGAAGAGATACATGAGGGTACATTTGGTACACATGCTGGTGGGCATGCTATGACAAGAAAGTTGCTGCGGGCAGGTTATTATTGGCTAACCATGGAAACAGATTGTTTCAAGTTTGCAAAGAGGTGTCATAAATGCCAGATTTATGCAGACAAAATCCATGTGCCTCCAAGTCCTCTGAATGTGATGTCATCACCATGGCCTTTCTCGATGTGGGGAATTGACATGATTGGCAAGATTGAGCCTACGGCATCAAACGGACATCGGTTCATTTTGGTGGCAATCGATTACTTCACCAAATGGGTGGAAGCAGCATCATATGCCAATGTGACCAAACAAGTGGTAGCCAGATTTATCAAACGAGATATTATCTGCAGATATGGAATCCCTGAGCGGATTATCACCGACAACGGTTCAAATTTGAATAATAAAATGATGAAAGAGCTGTGTCAGAATTTTAAGATTGAGCATCACAACTCTTCTCCTTACCGGCCCAAGATGAATGGCGATGTCGAAGCGGCCAATAAGAACATAAAGAAGATTGTTCAGAAGATGGTTATGACATATAAGGACTGGCACGAGATGTTACCTTTCGCTTTGCACGGTTATCGTACGACGGTACGCACATCAACCGGGGCAACCCCTTTCTCATTGGTATACGGGATGGAGGCGGTGTTACCGTTGGAGGTCGAGATTCATTCCCTGAGGGTTTTACGTGATGTCCAACTCGACGAGGCAGAATGGATTAAAGATAGACTGAATCAGCTCAGCTTAATGAATGAGAAGAGACTGGCTTCTCTAGCATGCGGTCGATTGTATCAGAGCCGGATGAAGAAAGCTTACGACAAGTAGGTGTGCCCTCGAAGCTTTCAGACGGGCGATCTTGTTTTGAAAAAGATTCTCCCCCCAGAATCAGATCACAGGGGCAAGTGGACTCCCAATTACGAAGGTCCCTATGTTGTCAGAAAAGTCTTCTCTGGAGGAGCCTTGTTACTATCCACCATGGATGGTGAGGACTTTACGTCTCTTGTGAATTCGGACGCAGTTAAAAAATACTTTGCTTGAAAGTGACCCGCTGGACAGTAAAAAGAGAGTCCAGGCAAAAATGGGGCATCCCGGCGAACCATAAAAAAATGAATAAAGGTTCGGGCAAAAGTTAGGGATAAAATTGAAAAGATGTACACCCGCGAAGTCGAAAACCTGAAAAGGGCGACTTCGGCAAAAAAGGGTATCCCGGTGAATTGAAAACCCGCAAAGGGCGGTTCGCGCAAAAGTTAGGGATTGGAAAAGCAAATGACTGCGGTCCGAATTTGATACGGCATTGCTTAGTGGTTTGGGAGTACCTGGGGGCCGTCTATCAAAAAACAATCTCTTCCGAAGATCGAGTACTGGGAAAGCGCAGAGCCAGGCGATTCATAGGAGGATCAGCTCATGGTGTTTGTCTGTGCCATGTTGCCGACATGTATACAAATATTGTTTTGTATTTTCTTTATGCTTCTTGTGCATATATTTATGTGTGTTTGTGCGTAACTTCCTCTTTTCAGAAGTTGCATCTAGTGTACAAAAATTTTCCTATTATGAGGCCCGTTATCAATAAAACATGTTATTCAGTACTTGATGCTTGTTCTTTACTGTTTTGTTTGTGAAAGACGCTGATGTTTTTCATAAACTTGCACTTACATAATCTTGCTGGCCCTTGCCAATAATTGCTAAAACTTCGAATTGACTGAAGTAATGTCACAGATGCTAACCCGGATAGATTCTGTTGTGTAGGCCTGTTTTGTCTCATTTGTGTTTTGCAGGGTTCTTACCTTTGGAGCAAACGGTCAGGAATTGTATTCCCCAGCCAAGGTCGCTTGGCGTAAGACCTGACTCCAATTGATGTCATTCCTCAGCTAGTCGCAGCTTATTTTCCCCAGGAGAGTGTCCTCATGGAAAGTCGTCCATAGGATTAACCCCAGCAAGTCAAAATCAATGTCCCCTGCAGAGGTTGCGCTCCTCAGCGAATCGAAGATGTGCACGTTCAATCTCCAGCATGGGAGATTCCCGCAATAGTTAACCAAGTTGTTGGTTCGAAAGGTTTATATCCGCGAAGGATGATTTTCTTGCTCCCCACAGGTTGTCTTGCCTCCGTCGGGATGATTGTCCCCAACGGAGTGGTAACTCTGAACATGTAAACTGTGCCCAGACAGTGTGCTTTGCCCAGAAGTGTCGCTTCTTCCCCAGCTAAGTTTGTTCACCAACAGGGTGTTTGTTCTTTCCTCCCAGTGGAAATTGATGTTTAATCTCTCCCCGACAAAGTTGACTGTGTTTCCGGCATTTATTTTACCGGAATACCTTATGATACTTGTTCTCCCCAACGGAGTTGGCTTTATCCTCAACATTCATGCTGTTGAGACATCATTATCAGAGTGGCCCCGACAGCTTGAGCCTGCATTTGCATTTGCATATGTCGTCATATTTGCATCTACTCAAATGCGTAGCATTTTTGTGCCGTACGGAGCATTACACCATTCTCAAACATACGCATTTTGAAACATAAATCAGGTTGGTTAACCTTTTGCTTTTAGGTGTGTTTTCTCAGCAGGAGTATGGAGTTTTAGCTCAGATCTATTACCAGGTATTCGAGATCTCGCTGTGAGACGTGTGATGATACGGTTCATCTTACTATTTTCCCCACAGAGTTGCTTGTTGAAGTTTCTCTTATCCGGCCAGCGGATTATTTTCTTCAAATTTGCTGTTACGTCAGCGTCAAAGGGTTTCATGAATCAAAATTTCAGAAGCTGCCGCCGGTTATCGAAAAAGGCGTCCGGCAGTTTGGTTTCCAAATATCCCCCGTAGAGTCCTCCTCAAAGTCGTTGTCACGTCAGCGCTAAAAGGTTTGTGCGTTGGGACCAATGGAGTTAGCTACTGCAGAGATAAGCAGACAAACTATATTCAGAGTATCTTCCCGTATGGATAAATTAATCTATTTTCCTACTGGTTGACAGAAGTATTTCCCCGGAAGTCGCCAAAATTTTATTGCCTATGTTGATAGGACTTCCTCGTGTTGACGAGATATGAGTCCTGACATGGACAATTTATTCCTGTATCGATGGATTTCTTCATGCTGGCGAAGTGTGTGTCCTAACATGGACAGATTTATTTCCTCATGTTGACTAGATGTGCTAGTCCTAACGTGGGCAGATTTGATTTCTCCGTGTTGACGGAATGTGAAGTCCTGACGTGGACAAATTGATTACTCTTCGTGTTGACGAAATGGTGTCCTGACGTGGACCATTTATCCCCAGCAGATATCTTTCTTCGTATTAGCGAAATGTGCGTCCTGACGTGGACAAGTTTATAGTTCCTCGTGTTGACGAGATGCGCGAGTCCTGGCGTGGACAAATTTATCTTTCTTCGTGTTGACGAAACGGTGTCCTCACGTGGACAATTTACTCCTATGTTGATAGGATTTCCTCGTGTTGACGAGATGTGAGTCCTGACGTGGACGAATCAAGTTACCTTCCCTCGTGTTGACGAGATGCGAGTCCTGACGTGGACAAGTTTACCGTTCTTCGTGTTGACGAGATGGAATCCTGACGTGGACAAATTTATTTCTCTTCATGGTGACGGGTTTATTTCCTCGTGTTGACGAGATGTGAGTCCTGACGTGGACAATTTATTCCTATGTTGATAGGAGTTCCTCGTGTTGACGAGACGCAAATAAGATTTTATTGCCTATGTTGATAGGATCTCCTCGTGTTGACGAGATGCGGACAACTCATCCCCAGCGAAGTCGCCGGGATTTCTCCGTGTTGACGGAATGTGGAGTCCTGATGAGGACAAGTTTTATTCCTGTGATGATAGGATTTCTCCGTGTTGACGGAATGTGGAGTCCTGATGAGGACAAGTTTTATTCCTATGACGATAGGATTTCTTCGATTTGACG
Organism: Lathyrus sativus; assembly: GCA_963859935.3. Taxonomy (NCBI): domain Eukaryota; kingdom Viridiplantae; phylum Streptophyta; class Magnoliopsida; order Fabales; family Fabaceae; genus Lathyrus; species Lathyrus sativus. The sequence goes on along the minus strand of OZ012736.1, from coordinate 234,820,352 downwards.
AAATTTTAGTCCTAACGTGGACAAGTTTATGATGGGATTTCTTCGTGTTGACGAAGTGTGCGTCCTAACATGGACAAAGTTTTGCTCTTGTTGAGGGGATTTCTTCGTGTTGACGAAACAAGCGTGCTAACATGGACAAAGTTCTATTCCTGTGTTGTTGAGATTTCTTCGGGTTGACGAAATGTGATTCCTGACGTGGACAGATTTGTATTTATTCGTGATTTGACGAAATTTGGGTCCAGATGTGGACAAGGTTACTCCTGTGACGACAAAATCTCTATTCGTGTTGACGAATTTGTTTTTCTTCTTGTGTTGACAAGGTTAGTCAAGTTGTGGACGGAGATGTTTTTGCAAAAATTGTTCAGTACCTGTGGCGTTACGTAGGTGGTTGAAGTTGAAATTTGAATTATTATCAGACGTTGGATCAGTTGTTGCCGTAACAACCAGATTCAGTTGGTGGATGTCGTTCCCCAAGCAGTTGTGCAGTTTATTTCTGCGGTTGGCAAATTTCCGAGTTCCTTGGTATTCAACCGTCTCGTACCTCGATTGTTTGAAGGCCGTTCGCTCTTCACCCAGTCGGGTCCAAGCCGTTTGAATAGGGGCAGTTGTTGCACCCCAAAATTTGCTCAACCTTTTCTTACCTGGTTTATGTTTCATTGCATTGTCATTTGTATAGTTACATCATGTACATAGTTCAATCATTGGCATATCATAGCATAGCATGCATCCAACAGGGGATCAAGTGTGATTCTTATCAGAAGAAGCCTAGCAAGAGGTCTTATCCAAGTTTAAGAAGTCATCCAGGCCATCAAGAAGTGATTTGAAGTCTTGAGAAGTTTGAGTGCCTACATGTGGGTTTTGCTCCTATCTTGAGGAATATTGAGAATCATCAGTGGGATGTGAAACATGGAATGTGAATTTGAGGTATGTATGGGTCTCATGGAATTCCTAGAGGGCCCTATTGAAGCTGAGACAAGTCATTGATTCAAGTACAAGAGCCACAGTTGAGGTGCAGTCAACTAGGGTTTCATCTAGGTCAATCCTGGGTCAATTGAGTAATTTAAGAGCATCAAAGCCTACTTTGAGGTCATGGGGATCATGGAATTGTATGTTGATACATGTGTGGTGTTGTGACAAGCTCAAGCAAAGAATAATTAAGAATGTGGGAAGTTGCTAAATTAGGGTTTTAGTGTAAAATCCCCTGTTTAGTGCCTAACTTCAAAGCCACATAAATCAAAATACAAGTTTCAAATGGATCTTTGTACAACATGGAACTTGTAGAGCATCTCAATACCTTTAATTTGAGTACTAGAAGTCCTCAAGGGGAGTTATAGAACTCAAGTTATGGTCCAGACAAGTTACAGGTCATCAGATGACTATGAAATTTATCTGTGAAAGTCACTTGACTTCCAAGCAACTTTTGGTCAACATGAATGTTGTTCCTTATCCTCTTAGCTTTCCATAGAGTACTAGAAGTCCTTAATAGGATTGGTAGAACTCAAGTTATGATCTTTGCAAGCCAGGGGTATTTTGGGAAAGTGAGATTATAAGTCACTTTGGATTATAGGTCCATAACTCCAACTTGCAAGCTTCAAATAGAAAATTGTCCAACATGGAACTTGTTAAAAATGATGTTTTGAGTGCAACCAAGTGGTCATGAGAGTTTGGTTTGGCTTGGAACACAAAGTTGCTTGAAATGGATTTGAAAGGAGAGAAAAATAAGCATTAAAAGGCAAAAAAAAAATAGAATTTAATGATTGGTGTCCAAACAGGTCCATATTATATGTCATTTTGATCAGAAAACACATTCTAAGAAGGATGGCACTATTACATTTGGCATTTGGGATCAATTACACATACTTCCCTTTTGTAACTTAAGGTGGAAGTAACACATCAATTCATTGCCTTTGGATCAGAAACAAGGAGCATATCACTTCCATCCAATTCTAAATGTCATGAGGTGAGAAATTCATTCATGTTGACGTGGACAATGTCATGAGCATATCACTTCCTGACGTGGACAATTTATTCCTGTATCGACGGGATTTCTTCGTGCTGGAGAAGTGTGCGTCCTAACATGGACAAATTTATTTCCTCATGTTGACGAGATGTGCTAGTCCTAACGTGGGCAGATTTGATTTCTCCGTGTTGACGGAATGTGAAGTCCTGACGTGGACAAATCAATTACTCTTCGTGTTGACGAAATGATGTCCTGACGTGGACCATTTATCCCCAGCAGATATCTTTCTTCGTATTGGCGAAATGTGCGTCCTAACGTGGACAAGTTTATAGTTCCTCGTGTTGACGAGACGCGCGAGTCCTGGCGTGGACAAATTTATCTTTCTTCGTGTTGACGAAACGGTGTCCTGACGCGGACAATTTACTCCTATGTTGATAGGATTTCCTCGTGTTGACGAGATGTGAGTCCTGACGTGGACGAATCAAGTTACCTTCCCTCGTGTTGACGAGATGCGAGTCCTGACGTGGACAAGTTTACCGTTCTTCGTGTTGACGAGATGGAATCCTGACGTGGACAAATTTATTTCTCTTTATGGTGACGGGTTTATTTCCTCGTGTTGACGAGATGTGAGTCCTGACGTGGACAATTTATTCCTATGTTGATAGGAGTTCCTCGTGTTGACGAGACGCAAATAAGATTTTATTGCCTATGTTGATAGGATCTCCTCGTGTTGACGAGATGCGGACAACTCATCCCCAGCGAAGTCGTCGGGATTTCTCCGTGTTGACAGAATGTGGAGTCCTGATGAGGACAAGTTTTATTCCTATGACGATAGGATTTCTTCGATTTGACATAATTTGAGTCCTAACGTGGACAAGTTTATGATGGGATTTCTTCGTGTTGACGAAGTGTGCGTCCTAACATGGACAAAGTTTTGCTCTTGTTGAGGGGATTTCTTCGTGTTGACGAAACAAGCATCCTAACGTGGACAAAGTTATATTCCTGTGTTGTTGAGATTTCTTCGGGTTAACGAAATGTGATTCCTGACGTGGACAGATTTGTATTTATTCGTGATTTTACGAAATTTGGGTCCAGATGTGGACAAGGTTACTCCTGTGACGACAGAATCTCTATTCGTGTTGACGAATTTGTTTTTCTTCTTGTGTTGACAAGGTTAGTCAAGTTGTGGACGGCGGTGTTTTTGCAAAAATTGTTCAGTACCTGTGGCGTTACGTATGTGGTTGAAGTTGAAATCAGAATTATTATCAGACGTTGGATCAGTTGTTGCCGTAACAACCAGATTCAGTTGGTGGATGTCGTTCCCCAAGCAGTTGTGCAGTTTATTTCTGCGGTTGGCAAATTTCCGAGTTCCTTGGTATTCAACCGTCTCGTACCTCGATTGTTTGAAGGCCGTTCGCTCTTCACCCAGTCGGGTCCAAGCCGTTTGAATAGGGGCAGTTGTTGCACCCCAAAATTTGCTCAACCTTTTCTTACCTGGTTTATGTTTCATTGCATTGTCATTTGTATAGTTACATCATGTACATTGTTCAATCATTGGCATATCATAGCATAGCATGCATCCAACAGGGGATCAAGTGTGATTCTTATCAGAAGAAGCCTAGCAAGAGGTCTTATCCAAGTTTGAGAAGTCATCCAGGCCATCAAGAAGTGATTTGAAGTCTTGAGAAGTTTGAGTGCCTACATGTGGGTTTTGCTCCTATCTTGAGGAATATTGAGAATCATCAACGGGATGTGAAACATGGAATGTGAATTTGAGGTATGTATGGATCTCATGGAATGCCTAGAGGGCCCTATTGAAGCTGAGACAAGTCATTGATTCAAGTACAAGAGCCACAGTTGAGGTGCAGTCAACTAGGGTTTCATATGGGTCAATTGAGTAATTGAAGAGCATCAAAGCCTATTTTGAGGTCATGGGGTTCATGGAATGGTTTGTTGATACATGTGTGGTGTTGTGCCAAGCTCAAGCAAAGAATAATCAAGAATGTGGGAAGTTGCTAAATTAGGGTTTCAGTGTAAAATCCCCTGTTTAGTGCCTAACTTCAAAGCCACATAAATCAAAATACAAGTTTCAAATGGATCTTTGTACAACATGGAACTTGTAGAGCATCTCAATACCTTTAATTTGAGTACTAGAAGTCCTCAAGGGGAGTTATAGAACTCAAGTTATGGTCCAGACAAGTTACAGGTCATCAAATGACTATGAAATTTATCTGTGAAAGTCACTTGACTTCCAAGCAACTTTTGGTCAACATGAATGTTGTTCCTTATCCTCTTAGCTTTCCATAGAGTACTAGAAGTCCTTAATAGGATTGGTAGAACTCAAGTTATGATCTTTGCAAGCCAGGGGTATTTTGGGAAAGTGAGATTATAAGTCACTTTGGATTATAGGTCCATAACTCCAACTTGCAAGCTTCAAATGGAAAATTGTCCAACATGGAACTTGTTCAAAATGATGTTTTGAGTGCAACCAAGTGGTCATGAGAGTTTGGTTTGGCTTGGAACAAAAAGTTTCTTGAAATGGCTTTGAAAGGAGAGAAAAATAAGCATTAAAAGGCAAAAAAAATAGAATTTAATGATTGGTGTCCAAACAGGTCCATATTATATGTCATTTTGATCAGAAAACACATTCTAAGAAGGATGGCACTATTACATTTGGCATTTGGGATCAATTACACATACTTCCCTTTTGTAACTTAAGGTGGAAGTAACACATCAATTCATTGCCTTTGGATCAGAAACAAGGAGCATATCACTTCCATCCAATTCTAAATGTCATGAGGTGAGAAATTCATTCGTGTTGACGTGGACAATGTCATGAGCATATCACTTCCTGACGTGGACAATTTATTCCTGTATCGACGGGATTTCTTCGTGCTGGCGAAGTGTGCGTCCTAACATGGACAGATTTATTTCCTCATGTTGACGAGATGTGCTAGTCCTAACGTGGGCAGATTTGATTTCTCCGTGTTGACGGAATGTGAAGTCCTGACGTGGACAAATCGATTACTCTTCGTGTTGACGAAATGGTGTCCTGACGTGGACCATTTATCCCCAGCAGATATCTTTCTTCGTATTGGCGAAATGTGCGTCCTAACGTGGACAAGTTTATAGTTCCTCGTGTTGACGAGACGCGCGAGTCCTGGCGTGGACAAATTTATCTTTCTTCGTGTTGACGAAACAGTGTCCTGACGTGGACAATTTACTCCTATGTTGATAGGATTTCCTCGTGTTGACGAGATGTGAGTCCTGACGTGGACGAATCAAGTTACCTTCCCTCGTGTTGACGAGATGCGAGTCCTGACGTGGACAAGTTTACCGTTCTTCGTGTTGACGAGATGGAATCCTGATGTGGACAAATTTATTTCTCTTTATGGTGAATGGTTTATTTTCTCGTGTTGACGAGATGTGAGTCCTGACGTGGACAATTTATTCCTATGTTGATAGGAGTTCCTCGTGTTGACGAGACGCAAATAAGATTTTATTGCCTATGTTGATAGGATCTCCTCGTGTTGACGAGATGCGGACAACTCATCCCCAGCGAAGTCGCTGGGATTTCTCCGTGTTGACGGAATGTGGAGTCCTGATGAGGACAAGTTTTATTCCTATGACGATAGGATTTCTTCGATTTGACAAAATTTGAGTCCTAACGTGGACAAGTTTATGACGGGATTTCTTCGTGTTGACGAAGTGTGCGTCCTAACATGGACAAAGTTTTGCTCTTGTTGAGGGGATTTCTTCGTGTTGACGAAACAAGCGTCCTAACATGGACAAAGTTCTATTCCTGTGTTGTTGAGATTTCTTCGGGTTGACGAAATGTGATTCCTGACGTGGACAGATTTGTATTTATTCGTGATTTGACGAAATTTGGGTCCAGATGTGGGCAAGGTTACTCCTGTGACGACAGAATCTCTATTCATGTTGACGAATTTGTTTTTCTTCTTGTGTTGACAAGGTTAGTCAAGTTTTGGACGGAGGTGTTTTTGCAAAAATTGTTCAGTACCTGTGGCGTTACGTATGTGGTTGAAGTTGAAATCAGAATTATTATCAGACGTTGGATCAGTTGTTGCCGTAACAACCAGATTCAGTTGGTGGATGTCGTTCCCCAAGCAGTTGTGCAGTTTATTTCTGCGATTGGCAAATTTCCGAGTTCCTTGGTATTCAACTGTCTCGTACCTCGATTGTTTGAAGGCCGTTCGCTCTTCACCCAGTCGGGTCCAAGCCGTTTGAATAGGGGCAGTTGTTGCACCCCAAAATTTGCTCAACCTTTTCTTACCTGGTTTATGTTTCATTACATTGTCATTTGTATAGTTACATCATATACATAGTTCAATCATTGGCATATCATAGCATAGCATGCATCCAACAGGGGATCAAGTGTGATTCTTATCAGAAGAAGCCTAGCAAGAGGTCTTATCCAAGTTTGAGAAGTCATCCAGGCCATCAAGAAGTGATTTGAAGTCTTGAGAATTTTGAGTGCCTACATGTGGGTTTTGCTCCTATCTTGAGGAATATTGAGAATCATCAGTGGGATGTGAAATATGGAATGTGAATTTGAGGTATGTATGGATCTCATGGAATGCCTAGAGGGCCCTATTGAAGCTGAGACAAGTCATTGATTCAAGTACAAGAGCCACAGTTGAGGTGCAGTCAACTAGGGTTTCATCTGGGTCAATTGAGTAATTGAAGAGCATCAAAGCCTACTTTGAGGTCATGGGGTTCATGGAATGGTTTGTTGATACATGTGTGGTGTTGTGCCAAGCTCAAGCAAAGAATAATCAAGAATGTGGGAAGTTGCTAAATTAGGGTTTCAGTGTAAAATCCCCTGTTTAGTGCCTAACTTCAAAGCCACATAAATCAAAATACAAGTTTCAAATGGATCTTTGGATAATATGGAACTTGTAGAGCATCTCTATACCTTTAATTTGAGTACTAGGAGTCCTCAAGGGGAGTTATAGAACTCAAGTTATGGTCCAGACAAGTTACAGGTCATCAGATGACTATGAAATTTATCTGTGAAAGTCACTTGACTTCCAAGCAACTTTTGGTCAACATGAATGTTGTTCCTTATCCTCTTAGCTTTCCATAGAGTACTAGAAGTCCTTAATAGGATTGGTAGAACTCAAGTTATGATCTTTGCAAGCCAGGGGTATTTTGGGAAAGTGAGATTATAAGTCACTTTGGATTATAGGTCCATAACTCCAACTTGCAAGCTTCAAATGGAAAATTTTCCAACATGGAACTTGTTCAAAATGATGTTTTGAGTGCAACCAAGTGGTCATGAGAGTTTGGTTTGGCTTGGAACACAAAGTTGCTTGAAATGGCTTTGAAAGGAGAGAAAAATAAGCATTAAAAGGCAAAAAAAAAATAGAATTTAATGATTGGTGTCCAAACAGGTCCATATTATATGTCATTTTGATCAGAAAACACATTCTAAGAAGGATGGCACTATTACATTTGGCATTTGGGATCAATTACACATACTTCCCTTTTGTAACTTAAGGTGGAAGTAACACATCAATTCATTGCCTTTGGATCAGAAACAAGGAGCATATCACTTCCATCCAATTCTAAATGTCATGAGGTGAGAAATTCATTCGTGTTGACATGGACAATGTCATGAGCATATCACTTCCTGACGTGGACAATTTATTCCTGTATCGACGGGATTTCTTCGTGCTGGCGAAGTGTGCGTCCTAACATGGACAGATTTATTTCCTCATGTTGACGAGATGTGCTAGTCCTAACATGGGCAGATTTGATTTCTCCGTGTTGACGGAATGTGAAGTCCTGACGTGGACAAATTGATTACTCTTCGTGTTGACGAAATGGTGTCCTGACGTGGACCATTTATCCCCAGCAGATATCTTTCTTCGTATTGGCGAAATGTGCGTCCTGACGTGGACAAGTTTATAGTTCCTCGTGTTGACGAGACGCGCGAGTCCTGGGGTGGACAAATTTATCTTTCATCGTGTTGACGAAACGGTGTCTTGATGTGGACAATTTACTCCTATGTTGATAGGATTTCCTCGTGTTGACGAGATGTGAGTCCTGACGTGGACGAATCAAGATACCTTCCCTCGTGTTGACGAGATGCGAGTCCTGACATGGACAAGTTTACCGTTCTTCGTGTTAACGAGATGGAATCCTAACGTGGACAAATTTATTTCTCTTCATGGTGTCGGGTTTATTTCCTCGTGTTGATGAGATGTGAGTCCTGACGTGGACAATTTATTCCTATGTTGATAGGAGTTCCTCGTGTTTACGAGACGCAAATAAGATTTTATTGCCGATGTTGATAGGATCTCCTCGTGTTGACGAGATGCGGACAACTCATCCCCAGCGAAGTCGCCGGGATTTCTCTGTGTTGACGGAATGTGGAGTCCTGATGAGGACAAGTTTTATTCCTATGACGATAGGATTTCTTCGATTTGACGAAATTTGAGTCCTAACGTGGACAAGTTTATGATGGGATTTCTTCGTGTTGACGAAGTGTGCGTCCTAACATGGACAAAGTTTTGCTCTTGTTGAGGGGATTTCTTCGTGTTGACGAAACAAGCGTCCTAACATGGACAAAGTTCTATTCCTGTGTTGTTGAGATTTCTTCGAGTTGACGAAATGTGATTCCTGACGTGGACAGATTTGTATTTATTCGTGATTTGACGAAATTTGGGTCCAGATGTGGACAAGGTTACTCCTGTGATGACAGAATCTCTATTCGTGTTGACGAATTTGTTTTTCTTCTTGTGTTGAAAAGGTTAGTCAAGTTGTGGACGAAGGTGTTTTTGCAAAAATTGTTCAGTACCTGTTGCGTTACGTAGGTGGTTGAAGTTGAAATCAGAATTATTATCAGACGTTGGATCAGTTGTTGCCGTAACAACCAGATTCAGTTGGTGGATGTCGTTCCCCAAGCAGTTGTGCAGTTTAATTCTACGGTTGGCAAATTTCCGAGTTCCTTGGTATTCAACCGTCTCGTACCTCGATTGTTTGAAGGCCGTTCGCTCTTCACCCAGTCGGGTCCAAGCCGTTTAAATAGGGGCAGTTGTTGCACCCCAAAATTTGCTCAACCTTTTCTTACCTGGTTTATGTTTCATTGCATTGTCTTTTGTATAGTTATATCATGTACATAGTTCAATCATTGGCATATCATAGCATAGCATGCACCCAACAGGGGATCAAGTGTGAATCTTATCAGAAGAAGCCTAGCAAGAGGTCTTTTCCAAGTTTGAGAAGTCATTCAGGCCATCAAGAAGTGATTTGAAGTCTTGAGAAGTTTGAGTGCCTACATGTGGGTTTTGCTCCTATCTTGAGGAATATTGAGAATCATCAGTGGCATGTGAAACATGGAATGTGAATTTGAGGTATGTATGGATCTCATGGAATGCCTAGAGGGCCCTATTGAAGCTGAGACAAGTCATTGATTCAAGTACAAGAGCCACAGTTGAGGTGCAGTCAACTAGGGTTTCATCTGGGTCAATCCTTGGTCAATTGAGTAATTGAAGAGCATCAAAGCCTACTTTGAGGTCATTGGGTTCATGGAATGGTATGTTGATACATGTGTGGTGTTGTGCCAAGCTCAAGCAAAGAATAATCAAGAATGTGGGAAGTTGTTGAATTAGGGTTTTAGTGTAAAATCCCCTGTTTAGTGCCTAACTTAAAAGCCACATAAATCAAAATAAAAGTTTCAAATGGATCTTTGTACAACATGGAACTTGTAGAGCATCTCAATACCTTTAATTTGAGTACTAGAAGTCCTCAAGGGGAGTTATAGAACTCAAGTTATGGTCCAGACAAGTTACAGGTCATCAGATGACTATGAAATTTATCTGTGAAAGTCACTTGACTTCCAAGCAACTTTTGGTCAACATGAATGTTGTTCCTTATCCTCTTAGATTTCCATAGAGTACTAGAAGTCCTTGATAGGATTGGTAGAACTCAAGTTATGATCTTTGCAAGCCAGGGGTATTTTGGGAAAGTGAGATTATAAGTCACTTTGAATTATAGGTCCATAACTCCAACTTGCAAGCTTCAAATGGAAAATTGTCCAACATGGAACTTGTTCAAAATGATGTTTTGAGTGCAACCCAGAGGTCATGAGAGTTTGGTTTGGCTTGGAACACAAAGTTGCTTGAAATGGCTTTGAAAGGAGAGAAAAATAAGCATTAAAAGGCAAAAAAAAAATAGAATTTAATGATTGGTGTCCAAACAGGTCCATATTATATGTCATTTTGATCAGAAAACACATTCTAAGAAGGATGGCACTATTACATTTGGCATTTGGGATCAATTACACATACTTCCCTTTTGTAACTTAAGGTGGAAGTAACACATCAATTCATTGCCTTTGGATCAGAAACAAGGAGCATATCACTTCCATCCAATTCTAAATGTCATGAGGTGAGAAATTCATTCGTGTTGATGTGGACAATGTCATGAGCATATCACTTCCTGACGTGGACAATTTATTCCTGTATCGACGGGATTTCTTCGTGTTGGCGAAGTGTGCGTCCTAACATGGACAGATTTATTTCCTCATGTTGACGAGATGTGCTAGTCCTAACATGGGCATATTTGATTTCTCCGTGTTGACGGAATGTGAAGTCCTGACGTGGACAAATTGATTACTCTTCGTGTTGACGAAATGATGTCCTGACGTGGGCCATTTATCCCCAGCAGATATCTTTCTTCGTATTGGCGAAATGTGCGTCCTGACGTGGACAAGTTTATAGTTCCTCGTGTTGACGAGATGCGCGAGTCCTGGCGTGGACAAATTTATCTTTCTTCGTGTTGACGAAACGGTGTCCTGACGTGGACAATTTACTCCTATGTTGATAGGATTTCCTCGTGTTGACGAGATGTGAGTCCTGACGTGGACGAATCAAGTTACCTTCCCTCGTGTTGACGAGATGCGAGTGCTGACGTGGACAAGTTTACCGTTCTTCGTGTTGACGAGATGGAATCCTGACGTGGACAAATTTATTTCTCTTCATGGTGACGGGTTTATTTCCTCGTGTTGACGAGATGTGAGTCCTGACATGGACAATTTATTCCTATGTTGATAGGAGTTCCTCGTGTTGACGAGACGCAAATAAGATTTTATTGCCTATGTTGATAGGATTTCCTCGTGTTGACGAGATGCAGACAACTCATCCCCAGCGAAGTCGCCGGGATTTCTCCGTGATGACGGAATGTGGAGTCCTGATGAGGACAAGTTTTATTCCTGTGATGATAGGATTTCTCCTTGTTGACGGAATGTGGAGTCCTGATGAGGACAAGTTTTATTCCTATGACGATAGGATTTATTCGATTTGACGAAATTTGAGTCCTAACGTGGACAAGTTTATGATGGGATTTCTTCGTGTTGACGAAGTGTGCGTCCTAACATGGACAAAGTTTTGCTCTTGTTGAGGGGATTTCTTCGTGTTGACGAAACAAGCGTCCTAACATGGACAAAGTTCTATTCCTGTGTTGTTGAGATTTCTTCGGGTTGACGAAATGTGATTCCTGATGTGGACAGATTTGTATTTATTCGTGATTTGACGAAATTTGGGTCCAGATGTGGACAAGGTTACTCCTGTAACGACAGAATCTCTATTCGTGTTGACGAATTTGTTTTTCTTCTTGTGTTGACAAGGTTATTCAAGTTATGGACGAAGGTGTTTTTGTAAAAATTGTTCAGTACCTGTGGCGTTACGTAGGTGGTTGAAGTTGAAATCAGAATTATTATCAGACGTTGGATAAGTTGTTGCCGTAACAACCAGATTCAGTTGGTGGATGTCGTTCCCCAAGCAGTTGTGCAGTTTATTTCTGCGGTTGGCAAATTTCCGAGTTCCTTGGTATTCAACCGTCTCGTACCTCGATTGTTTGAAGGTCGTTCGCTCTTCACCCAGTCGGGTCCAAGCCGTTTGAATAGGGGCAGTTGTTGCACCCCAAAATTTGCTCAACCTTTTCTTACCTGGTTTATGTTTCATTGCATTGTCATTTGTATAGTTACATCATGTACATAGTTCAATCATTGGCATATCATAGCATAGCATGCATCCAACAGGGGATCAAGTGTGATTCTTATCAGAAGAAGCCTAGCAAGAGGTCTTATCCAAGTTTGAGAAGTCATCCAGGCCATCAAGAAGTGATTTGAAGTCTTGAGAAGTTTGAGTGCCTACATGTGGGTTTTGCTCCTATCTTGAGGAATATTGAGAATCATCAGTGGGATGTGAAACATGGAATGTGAATTTGAGGTATTTATGGATCTCATGGAATGCCTAGAGGGCCCTATTGAAGCTGAGACAAGTCATTGATTCAAGTACAAGAGCCACAGTTTAGGTGCAATCAACTAGGGTTTCATCTGGGTCAATCCTGGGTCAATTGAGTAATTGAAGAGCATAAAAGCCTGCTTTGAGGTCATGGGGTTCATGGAATGGTATGTTGATACATGTGTGGTGTTGTGCCAAGCTCAAGCAAAGAATAATCAAGAATGTGGGAAGTTGCTAAATTAGGGTTTTAGTGTAAAATCCCCTGTTTAGTGCCTAACTTCAAAGCCACATAAATCAAAATACAAGTTTCAAATGTATCTTTGGACAACATGGAACTTGTAAAGCATCTCAATACCCTTAATTTGAGTACTATAAGTCCTCAAGGGGAGTTATAGAACTCAAGTTATGGTCCAGACAAGTTACAGGTCATCAGACGACTATCAAATTTATCTGTGAAAGTCACTTGACTTCCAAGCAACTTTTGGTCAACATGAATGTTGTTCCTTATCCTCTTAGCTTTACATAGAGTACTAGAAGTCCTTGATAGGATTGGTAGAACTCAAGTTATGATCTTTGCAAGCCAGGGGTATTTTGGGAAAGTGGGATTATAAGTCACTTTGGATTATAGGTCCATAACTCCAACTTGCAAGCTTCAAATGGATAATTGTCCAACATGGAACTTGTTCAAAATGATGTTTTGAGTGCAACCAAGTGGTCATGAGAGTTTGGTTTGGCTTGGAACACAAAGTTGCTTGAAATGGCTTTGAAAGGAGAGAAAAAAAAGCATTAAAAGGCAAAAAAAAATAGAATTTAATGATTGGTGTCCAAACAGGTCCATATTATATGTCATTTTGATCAGAAAACACATTCTAAGAAGGATGGCACTATTACATTTGGCATTTGGGATCAATTACACATACTTCCCTTTTGTAACTTAAGGTGGAAGTAACACATCAATTCATTGCCTTTGGATCAGAAACAAGGAGCATATCACTTCCATCCAATTCTAAATGTCATGAGGTGAGAAATTCATTTGTGTTGACGTGTACAATGTCATGAGCATATCACTTCCTGACGTGGACAATTTATTCCTGTATCGACGGGATTTCTTCGTGCTGGCGAAGTGTGCGTCCTAACATGGACAGATTTGTTTCCTCATGTTGACGAGATGTGCTAGTCCTAACGTGGGCAGATTTGATTTCTCCGTGTTGACGAAATGTGAAGTCCTGACGTGGACAAATTGATTACTCTTCGTGTTGACGAAATGGTGTCCTGACGTGGGCCATTTATCCCCAGCAGATATCTTTCTTCGTATTGGCGAAATTTGCGTCCAGACGTGGACAAGTTTATAGTTCCTCGTGTTGACAAGATGCGCGAGTCCTGGCGTGGACAAGTTTATCTTTCTTCGTGTTGAATAAACGGTGTCCTGACGTGGACAATTTACTCTTATGTTGATAGGATTTCCTCGTGTTGACGAGATGTGAGTCCTGACGTGGAAGAATCTAGTTACCTTCCCTCGTGTTGACGAGATGCGAGTCCTGACGTGGACAAGTTTACCGTTCTTCGTGTTGACGAGATGGAATCCTGACGTGGACAAATTTATTTCTCTTCATGGTGACGGGTTTATTTCCTCGTGTTGACGAGATGTGAGTCCTGACGTGGACAATTTATTCCTATGTTGATAGGAGTTCCTCGTGTTGACGAGACGCAAATAAGATTTTATTGCCTATGTTGATAGGATCTCCTCGTGTTGACGATATGCGGACAACTCATCCCCAGCGAAGTCGCCGGGATTTCTCCGTGATGACGAAATGTGGAGTCCTGATGAGGACAAGTTTTATTCCTGTGATGATAGGATTTCTCCGTGTTGACGGAATGTGGAGTCCTGATGAGGACAAGTTTTATTCCTATGACGATAGGATTTCTTTGATTTGACGAAATTTGAGTCCTAACATGGACAAGTTTATGATGGGATTTCTTCGTGTTGACGAAGTGTGCGTCCTAACATGGACAAAGTTTTGCTCTTGTTGAGGGGATTTCTTCGTGTTGACGAAACAAGCGTCCTAACGTGGACAAATTTCTATTCCTGTGTTGTTGAGATTTCTTCGGGTTGACGAAATGTGATTCTTGACGTGGACAGATTTGTATTTATTCGTGATTTGACGAAATTTGGGTCCAGATGTGGACAAGGTTACTCCTGTGACGACAGAATCTCTATTCGTGTTGACGAATTTGTTTTTCTTCTTGTGTTGACAAGGTTAGTCAAGTTATGGACGAAGGTGTTTTTGCAAAAATTGTTCAGTACCTGTGGCGTTACGTAGGTGGTTGAAGTTGAAATCAGAATTATTATCAGACGTTGGATAAGTTGTTGCCGTAACAACCAGATTCAGTTGGTGGATGTCGTTCCCCAAGCAATTGTGCAGTTTATTTCTGCGGTTGGCAAATTTTTGAGTTCCTTGGTATTCAACAATGTCGTACCTCGATTGTTTGAAGGCCGTTAGCTCTTCACCCAGTCGGGTCCAAGCCGTTTGAATAGGGGCAGTTGTTGCACCCCAAAATTTGCTCAACCTTTTCTTACCTGGTTTATGTTTCATTGCATTGTCATTTGTATAGTTACACCATATACATAGTTCAATCATTGGCATATCATAGCATAGCATGCATCCAACAGGGGATCAAGTGTGATTCTTATCAGAAGAAGCCTAGCAAGAGGTCTTATCCAAGTTTGAAAAGTCATCCAGGCCATCAAGAAGTGATTTGAAGTCTTGAGAAGTTTGAGTGCCTACATATGGGTTTTGCTCCTATCTTGAGGAATATTGAGAATCATCAGTGGGATGTGAAACATGGAATGTGAATTTGAGGTATGTATGGATCTCATGGAATTCCTAGAGGGCCCTATTGAAGCTGAGACAAGTCATTGATTCAAGTACAAGAGCCACAGTTGAGGTGCAATCAACTAGGGTTTCATCTGGGTCAATCCTGGGTCAATTGAGTAATTGAAGAGCATCAAAGCCTACTTTGAGGTCATGGGGTTCATGGAATGGTAAGTTGATACATGTGTGGTGTTGTGCCAAGCTCAAGCAAAGAATAATCAAGAATGTGGGAAGTTGCTAAATTAGGGTTTTAGTGTAAAATCACCTGTTTAGTGCCTAACTTCATAGCCACATAAATCAAAATACAATTTATAAATGGATCTTTGGACAACATGGAACTTGTAAAGCATCTCAATACCTTTAATTTGAGTACTAGAAGTCCTCAAGGGGAGTTATAGAACTCAAGTTATGGTCCAGACAAGTTACAGGTCATCAGATGACTATGAAATTTATCTGTGAAAGTCACTTGACTTCCAAGCAACTTTTGGTCAACATGAATGTTGTTCCTTATCCTCTTAGGTTTCCAATGAGTGCTAGAAGTCCTTGATAGGATTGGTAGAACTCAAGTTATGATCTTTGCAAGCCAGGGGTATTTTGGGAAAGTGAGATTATAAGTCACTTTGGATTATAGGTCCATAACTCCAACTTGCAAGCTTCAAATGGAAAATTGTCCAACATGGAACTTGTTTAAAATGATGTTTTGAGTGCAACCAAGTGGTCATTAGAGTTTGGTTTGGCTTGGAACACAAAGTTGCTTGAAATGGCTTTGAAAGGAGAGAAAAATAAGCATTAAAAGGCAAAAAAAAATAGAATTTAATGATTGGTGTCCAAACAGGTCCATATTATATGTCATTTTGATCAGAAAACACATTCTAAGAAGGATGGCACTATTACATTTGGCATATGGGATCAATTACACATACTTCCCTTTTGTAACTTAAGGTGGAAGTAACACATCAATTCATTGCCTTTGGATCAAAAACAAGGAGCATATCACTTCCATCCAATTCTAAATGTCATGAGGTGAGAAATTCATTTGTGTTGACGTGTACAATGTCATGAGCGTATCACTTCCTGACGTGGACAATTTATTCCTGTATCGACGGGATTTCTTCGTGCTGGCGAAGTGTGCGTCCTAACATGGACAGATTTGTTTCCTCATGTTGACGAGATGTGCTAGTCCTAACGTGGGCAGATTTGATTTCTCCGTGTTGACGGAATGTGAAGTCCTGACGTGGATAAATTGATTACTCTTCGTGTTGACGAAATGGTGTCCTGACGTGGGCCATTTATCCCCAGCAGATATCTTTCTTCGTATTGGCGAAATGTGCGTAATGACTTGGACAAGTTTATAGTTCCTCGTGTTGACGAGATGCGCGAGTCCTGGCGTGGACAAGTTTATCTTTCTTCGTGTTGACGAAACGGTGTCCTGACGTGGACAATTTACTCCTATGTTGATAGGATTTCCTCGTGTTGACGAGATGTGAGTCCTGACGTGGACGAATCAAGTTACCTTCCCTGGTGTTGACGAGATGTGAGTCTTGACGTGGACAAGTTTACCGTTCTTCGTGTTGACGAGATGGAATCCTGACGTGGACAAATTTATTTCTCTTCATGGTGACGGGTTTATTTCCTCGTGTTGACGAGATGTGATTCCTGACGTGGACAATTTATTCCTATGTTGATAGGAGTTCCTCGTGTTGACGAGACGCAAATAAGATTTTATTGCCTATGTTGATAGGATCTCCTCGTGTTGACGAGATGCGGACAACTCATCCCCAGCGAAGTCGCCGGGATTTCTCCGTGATGACGGAATGTGGAGTCCTGATGAGGACAAGTTTTATTCCTGTGATGATAGGATTTCTCCGTGTTGACGGAATGTGGAGTCCTGATGAGGACAAGTTTTATTCCTATGACGATAGGATTTCTTCGATTTGACGAATTTTGAGTCCTAACGTGGACAAGTTTATGATGGGATTTCTTCGTGTTGACGAAGTGTGCGTCCTAACATGGACAAAGTTTTGCTCTTGTTGAGGGGATTTCTTCGTGTTGACGAAACAAGCGTCCTAACATGGACAAAGTTCTATTCCTGTGTTGTTGAGATTTCTTCGGGTTGACGAAATGTGATTCCTGACGTGGACATATTTGTATTTATTCGTGATTTGACAAAATTTGGGTCCAGATGTGGACAAGGTTACTCCTGTGACGACAGAATCTCTATTCGTATTGACGAATTTGTTTTTCTTCTTGTGTTGACAAGGTTAGTCAAGTTGTGGACGGAGGTGTTTTTGCAAAAATTGTTCAGTACCTGTGGCGTTACGTAGGTGGTTGAAGTTGAAATCAGAGTTATTATCAGACGTTGGATCAGTTGTTGCCGTAACAACCAGATTCAGTTGGTGGATGTCGTTCCCCAAGCAGTTGTGCAGTTTATTTCTGCGGTTGGCAAATTTCCGAGTTCCTTGGTATTCAAGCGTCTCGTACCTCGATTGTTTGAAGGCCGTTCGCTCTTCACCCAGTCGGGTCCAAGCCGTTTGAATAGGGGCAGTTGTTGCACCCCAAAATTTGCACAACCTTTTCTTACCTGGTTTATGTTTCATTGCATTGTCATTTGTATAGTTACATCATGTACATAGTTCAATCATTGGCATATCATAGCATAGCATGCATCCGACAGGGGATCAAGTGAGATTCTTATCAGAAGAAGCCTAGCAAGAGGTCTTATCCAAGTTTGAGAAGTCATCCACGCCATCAAGAAGTGATTTGAAGTCTTGAGAAGTTTGAGTGCCTACATGTGGGTTTTGCTCCTATCTTGAGGAATATTGAGAATCATCAGTGGGATGTGAAACATAGAATGTGAATTTTTGGTATGTATGGATCTCATGGAATGCCTAGAGGGCCCTATTGAAGCTGAGACAAGTCATTGATTCAAGTACAAGAGCCACAGTTGAGGTGCAGTCAACTAGGGTTTCATCTGGGTCAATCCTGGGTCAATTGAGTAATTGAAGAGCATCAAAGCCTACTTTGAGTTCATGGGGTTCATGGAATGGTATGTTGATACATGTGTGGTGTTGTGCCAAGCTCAAGCAAAGAATAATCAAGAATGTGGGAAGTTGCTAAATTAGGGTTTCAGTGTAAAATCCCCTGTTTAGTGCCTAACTTCAAAGCCACATAAATCAAAATACAAGTTTCAAATGGATCTTTGTACAACATGGAACTTGTAGAGCATCTCAATACCTTTAATTTGAGTACTAGAAGTCCTCAAGGGGAGTTATAGAACTCAAGTTATGGTCCAGACAAGTTACAGGTCATCAGATGACTATGAAATTTATCTGTGAAAGTCACTTGACTTCCAAGCAACTTTTGATCAACATGAATGTTGTTCCTTATCCTCTTAGCTTTCCATAGAGTACTAGAAGTCCTTAATAGGATTGGTAGAACTCAAGTTATGATCTTTGCAAGCCAGGGGTATTTTGGGAAAGTGAGATTATAAGTCACTTTGGATTATAGGTCCATAACTCCAACTTGCAAGCTTCAAATGGAAAATTGTCCAACATGGAACTTGTTCAAAATGATGTTTTGAGTGCAACCAAGTGGTCATGAGAGTTTGGTTTGGCTTGGAACAAAAAGTTTCTTGAAATGGCTTTGAAAGGAGAGAAAAATAAGCATTAAAAGGCAAAAAAAAATAGAATTTAATGATTGGTGTCCAAACAGGTCCATATTATATGTCATTTTGATCAGAAAACACATTCTAAGAAGGATGGCACTATTACATTTGGCATTTGGGATCAATTACACATACTTCCCTTTTGTAACTTAAGGTGGAAGTAACACATCAATTCATTGCCTTTGGATCAGAAACAAGGAGCATATCACTTCCATCCAATTCTAAATGTCATGAGGTGAGAAATTCATTCGTGTTGACGTGGACAATGTCATGAGCATATCACTTCCTGACGTGGACAATTTATTCCTGTATCGACGGGATTTCTTCGTGCTGGCGAAGTGTGCGTCCTAACATGGACAGATTTATTTCCTCATGTTGACGAGATGTGCTAGTCCTAACATGGGCAGATTTGATTTCTCCGTGTTGACGGAATGTGAAGTCCTGACGTGGACAAATCGATTACTCTTCGTGTTGACGAAATGGTGTCCTGACGTGGACCATTTATCCCCAGCAGATATCTTTCTTCGTATTGGCGAAATGTGCGTCCTAACGTGGACAAGTTTATAGTTCCTCGTGTTGACGAGACGCGCGAGTCCTGGCGTGGACAAATTTATCTTTCTTCGTGTTGACGAAACGGTGTCCTGACGTGGACAATTTACTCCTATGTTGATAGGATTTCCTCGTGTTGACGAGATGTGAGTCTTGACGTGGACGAATCAAGTTACCTTCCCTCGTGTTGACGAGATGCGAGTCCTGACGTGGACAAGTTTACCGTTCTTCGTGTTGACGAGATGGAATCCTGACGTGGACAAATTTATTTCTCTTCATGGTGACGGGTTTATTTCCTCGTGTTGACGAGATGTGAGTCCTGACGTGGACAATTTATTCCTTTGTTGATAGGAGTTCCTCGTGTTGACGAGACGCAAATAAGATTTTATTGCCTATGTTGATAGGATCTCCTCGTGTTGACGAGATGCGGCCAACTCATCCCCAGCGAAGTCGCCGGGATTTCTCCGTGATGACGGAATGTGGAGTCCTGATGAGGACAAGTTTTATTCCTGTGATGATAGGATTTCTCCGTGTTGACGGAATGTGGAGTCCTGATGAGGACAAGTTTTATTCCTATGACGATAGGATTTCTTCGATTTGACGAAATTTGAGTCCTAACGTGGACAAGTTTATGATGGGATTTCTTCGTGTTGACGAAGTGTGCGTCCTAACATGGACAAAGTTTTGCTCTTGTTGAGGGGATTTCTTTGTGTTGACGAAACAAGCGTCCTAACGTGGACAAAGTTCTATTCCTGTGTTATTGATATTTCTCCGGGTTGACGAAATGTGATTTCTGACGTGGACAGATTTGTATTTATTTGTGATTTGACGAAATTTGGGTCCAGATGTGGACAAGGTTACTCCTGTGACGACAGAATCTCTATTCGTGTTGACGAATTTGTTTTTCTTCTTGTGTTGACAAGGTTAGTCAAGTTGTGGACGGAGGTGTTTTTGAAAAAATTGTTCAGTACCTGTGGCGTTACGTAGGTGGTTGAAGTTGAAATCAGAATTATTATCAGACGTTGGATCAGTTGTTGTCGTAACAACCAGATTCAGTTGGTGGATGTCGTTCCCCAAGCAGTTGTGCAGTTTATTTCTGCGGTTGGCAAATTTCTGAGTTCCTTGGTATTCAACCGTCTCGTACCTCGATTGTTAGAAGGCCATTCACTCTTCACCCAGTCGGGTCCGAGCCGTTTGAATAGGGGCAGTTGTTGCACCCCAAAATTTGCTCAACCTTTTCTTACCTGGTTTATGTTTCATTGCATTGTCATTTGTATAGTTACATCATGTACATAGTTCAATCATTGGCATATCATAGCATAGCATGCATCCAACAGGGGATCAAGTGTGATTCTTATCAGAAGAAGCCTAGCAAGAGGTCTTATCCAAGTTTGAGAAGTCATCCACGCCATCAAGAAGTGATTTGAAGTCTTGAGAAGTTTGAGTGCCTACATGTGGGTTTTGCTCCTAGAGGAATATTGAGAATCATCAGTGGCATGTGAAACATGGAATGTGAATTTGAGGTATGTATGGATCTCATGGAATGCCTAGAGGGCCCTATTGAAGCTGAGACAAGTCATTGATTCAAGTACAAGAGCCACAATTGAGGTGCAGTCAACTAGGGTTTCATCTGGGTCAATCCTTGGTCAATTGAGTAATTGAAGAGCATCAAAGCCTACTTTGAGGTCATTGGGTTCATGGAATGGTATGTTGATACATGTGTGGTGTTGTTCGAAGCTCAAGCAAAGAATAATCAAGAATGTGGGAAGTTGCTAAATTAGGGTTTCAGTGTAAAATCCCCTGTTTAGTGCCTAACTTAAAAGCCACATAAATCAAAATACAAGTTTCAAATGGATCTTTGGACAACATGGAACTTGTAGAGCATCTCAATACATTTAATTTGAGTACTAGAAGTCCTCAAGGGGAGTTATAGAACTCTAGTTATGGTCCAGACAAGTTACAGGTCATCAGATGACTATGAAATTTATCTGTGAAAGTCACTTGACTTCCAAGCAACTTTTGGTCAACATGAATGTTGTTCCTTATCCTCTTAGCTTTCCATAGAGTACTATAAGTCCTTGACAGGATTGGTAGAACTCAAGTTATGATCTTTGCAAGCCAGGGGTATTTTGGGAAAGTGAGATTATAAGTCACTTTGAATTATAGGTCCATAACTCCAACTTGCAAGCTTCAAATGGAAAATTGTCCAACATGGAACTTGTTCAAAATGATATTTTGAGTGCAACCCAGTGGTCATGAGAGTTTGGTTTGGCTTGGAACACAAAGTTGCTTGAAATGGCTTTGAAAGGAGAGAAAAATAAGCATTAAAAGGCAAAAAAAAAATAGAATTTAATGATTGGTGTCCAAACAGGTCCATATTATATGTCATTTTGATCAGAAAACACATTCTAAGAAGGATGGCACTATTACATTTGGCATTTGGGATCAATTACACATACTTCCCTTTTGTAACTTAAGGTGGAAGTAACACATCAATTCATTGCCTTTGGATCAGAAACAAGGAGCATATCACTTCCATCCAATTCTAAATGTCATGAGGTGAGAAATTCATTCGTGTTGACGTGGACAATGTCATGAGCATATCACTTCCTGACGTGGACAATTTATTCCTGTATCGACGGGATTTCTTCGTGCTGGCGAAGTGTGCGTCCTAACATGGACAAATTTATTTCCTCATGTTGACGAGATGTGCTAGTCCTAACGTGGGCAAATTTGATTTCTCCGTGTTGACGGAATGTGAAGTCCTGACGTGGACAAATTGATTACTCTTCGTGTTGACGAAATGATGTCCTGACGTGGGCCATTTATCCCCAGCAGATATCTTTCTTCGTATTGGCGAAATGTGCGTCCTGACGTGGACAAGTTTATAGTTCCTCGTGTTGACGAGATGCGCGAGTCCTGGCGTGGACAAATTTATCTTTCTTCGTGTTGACGAAACGGTGTCCTGACGTGGACAATTTACTCCTATGCTGATAGGATTTCCTCGTGTTGACGAGATGTGAGTCCTGACGTGGATGAATCAAGTTACCTTCCCTCGTGTTGACGAGATGCGAGTCCTGACGTGGACAAGTTTACCGTTCTTCGTGTTGACGAGATGGAATCCTGACGTGGACAAATTTATTTCTCTTCATGGTGACGGGTTTATTTCCTCGTGTTGACGAGATGTGAGTCCTGACGTGGACAATTTATTCCTATGTTGATAGGAGTTCCTCGTGTTGACGAGACGCAAATAACATTTTATTTCCTATGTTGATAGGATCTCCTCGTGTTAACGAGATGCAGACAACTCATCCCCAGCGAAGTCGCCGGGATTTCTCCGTGATGACGGAATGTGGAGTCCTGATGAGGACAAGTTTTATTCTTGTGATGATAGGATTTCTCCGTGTTGGCAGAATGTGGAGTCCTGATGAGGACAAGTTTTATTCCTATGACGATAGGATTTCTTCGATTTGACGAAATTTGAGTCCTAACGTGGACAAGTTTATGATGGGATTTCTTCGTGTTGACGAAGTGTGCGTCCTAACATGGACAAAGTTTTGCTCTTGTTGAGGGGATTTCTTCGTGTTGACGAAACAAGCGTCCTAACGTGGACAAAGTTCTATTCCTGTGTTATTGAGATTTCTTCGAGTTGACGAAATGTGATTCCTAACGTGGATAGATTTGTATTTATTCGTGATTTGACGAAATTTGGGTCCAGATGTGGACAAGGTTACTCCTGTGACGACAGAATCTCTATTCGTGTTGACGAATTTGTTTTTCTTCTTGTGTTGACAAGGTTAGTCAAGTTGTGGACGGAGGTGTTTTTGCAAAAATTGTTCAGTACCTGTGGCGTTACGTAGGTGGTTGAAGTTGAAATAAGAATTATTATCAGACGTTGGATCAGTTGTTGCCGTAACAACCAGATTCAGTTGGTGGATGTCGTTCCCCAAGCAATTGTGCAGTTTATTTCTGCGGTTGGCAAATTTCCGAGTTCCTTGGTATTCAACTGTCTCGTACCTCGATTGTTTGAAGGCCGTTCGCTCTTCACCCAGTCGGGTCCAAGCCGTTTGAATAGGGGCAGTTGTTGCACCCCAAAATTTGCTCAACCTTTTCTTACCTGGTTTATGTTTCATTACATTGTCATTTGTATAGTTACATCATGTACATAGTTCAATCATTGGCATATCATAGCATAGCATGCATCCAACAGGGGATCAAGTGTGATTATTATCAGAAGAATCCTAGCAAGAGGTCTTATCCAAGTTTGAGAAGTCATCCAGGCCATCAAGAAGTGATTTGAAGTCTTGAGAAGTTTGAGTGCCTACATGTGGGTTTTGCTCCTATCTTGAGGAATATTGAGAATCATCAACGGGATGTGAAACATGGAATGTGAATTTGAGGTATGTATGGATCTCATGGAATGCCTAGAGGGCCCTATTGAAGCTGAGACAAGTCATTGATTCAAGTACAAGAGCCACAGTTGAGGTGCAGTCAACTAGGGTTTCATATGGGTCAATTGAGTAATTGAAGAGCATCAAAGCCTATTTTGAGGTCATGGGGTTCATGGAATGGTTTGTTGATACATGTGTGGTGTTGTGCCAAGCTCAAGCAAAGAATAATCAAGAATGTGGGAAGTTGCTAAATTAGGGTTTCAATGTAAAATCCCCTGTTTAGTGCCTAACTTCAAAGCCACATAAATCAAAGTACAAGTTTCAAATGGATCTTTGTACAACATGGAACTTGTAGAGCATCTCAATACCTTTAATTTGAGTACTAGAAGTCCTCAAGGGGAGTTATAGAACTCAAGTTATGGTCCAGACAAGTTACAGGTCATCAGATGACTATGAAATTTATCTGTGAAAGTCACTTGACTTCCAAGCAACTTTTGGTCAAAATGAATGTTGTTCCTTATCCTCTTAGCTTTCCATAGAGTACTAGAAGTCCTTAATAGGATTGGTAGAACTCAAGTTATGATCTTTGCAAGCCAGGGGTATTTTGGGAAAGTGAGATTATAAGTCACTTTGGATTATAGGTCCATAACTCCAACTTGCAAGCTTCAAATGGAAAATTGTCCAACATGGAACTTGTTCAAAATGATGTTTTGAGTGCAACCAAGTGGTCATGAGAGTTTGGTTTGGCTTGGAACACAAAGTTTCTTGAAATGGCTTTGAAAGGAGAGAAAAATAAGCATTAAAAGGCAAAAAAAATAGAATTTAATGATTGGTGTCCAAACAGGTCCATATTATATGTCATTTTGATCAGAAAACACATTCTAAGAAGGATGGCACTATTACATTTGGCATTTGGGATCAATTACACATACTTCCCTTTTGTAACTTAAGGTGGAAGTAACACATCAATTCATTGCCTTTGGATCAGAAACAAGGAGCATATCACTTCCATCCAATTCTAAATGTCATGAGGTGAGAAATTCATTCGTGTTGACGTGGACAATGTCATGAGCATATCACTTCCTGACATGGACAATTTATTCCTGTATCGACGGGATTTCTTCGTGCTGGCGAAGTGTGCGTCCTAACATGGACAGATTTATTTCCTCATGTTGACGAGATGTGCTAGTCCTAACGTTGGCAGATTTGATTTCTCCGTGTTGACGGAATGTGAAGTCCTGACGTGGACAAATCGATTACTCTTCGTGTTGACGAAATGGTGTCCTGACGCGGGCCATTTATCCCCAGCAGATATCTTTCTTCGTATTGGCGAAATGTGCGTCATAACGTGGACAAGTTTATAGTTCCTCGTGTTGACGAGACGCGCGAGTCCTGGCGTGGACAAATTTATCTTTCTTCGTGTTGACGAAACAGTGTCCTGACGTGGACAATTTACTCCTATGTTGATAGGATTTCCTCGTGTTGACGAGATGTGAGTCCTGACGTGGACGAATCAAGTTACCTTCCCTCGTGTTGACGAGATGCGAGTCCTGACGTGGACAAGTTTACCGTTCTTCGTGTTGACGAGATGGAATCCTGACGTGGACAAATTTATTTCTCTTTATGGTGACGGGTTTATTTTCTCGTGTTGACGAGATGTGAGTCCTGACGTGGACAATTTATTCCTATGTTGATAGGAGTTCCTCGTGTTGACGAGACGCAAATAAGATTTTATTGCCTATGTTGATAGGATTTCCTCGTGTTGACGAGATGCAGACAACTCATCCCCAGCGAAGTCGCCGGGATTTCTCCGTGATGACGGAATGTGGAGTCCTGATGAGGACAAGTTTTATTCCTGTGATGATAGGATTTCTCCTTGTTGACGGAATGTGGAGTCCTGATGAGGACAAGTTTTATTCCTATGACGATAGGATTTCTTCGATTTGACGAAATTTGAGTCCTAACGTGGACAAGTTTATGATGGGATTTCTTCGTGTTGACGAAGTGTGCGTCCTAACATGGACAAAGTTTTGCTCTTGTTGAGGGGATTTCTTCGTGTTGACGAAACAAGCGTCCTAACGTGGACAAAGTTCTATTCCTGTGTTGTTGAGATTTCTTCGGGTTGACAAAATGTGATTCCTGACGTGGACAGATTTGTATTTATTCGTGATTTGACGAAATTTGGGTCCAGATGTGGACAAGGTTACTCCTGTAACGACAGAATCTCTATTCGTGTTGACGAATTTGTTTTTCTTCTTGTGTTGACAAGGTTATTCAAGTTGTGGACGGAGGTGTTTTTGTAAAAATTGTTCAGTACCTGTGGCGTTACGTATGTGGTTGAAGTTGAAATCAGAATTATTATCAGACGTTGGATCAGTTGTTGCCGTAACAACCAGATTCAGTTGGTGGATGTCTTTCCCCAAGCAGTTGTGCAGTTTATTTCTGCGGTTGGCAAATTTCCGAGTTCCTTGGTATTCAACCGTCTCGTACCTCGATTGTTTGAAGGCCGTTCGCTCTTCACCCATTCGGGTCCAAGCCGTTTGAATAGGGGCAGTTGTTGCACCCCAAAATTTGCTCAACCTTTTCTTACCTGGTTTATGTTTCATTGCATTGTCATTTGTATAGTTACATCATGTACATAGTTCAATCATTGGCATATCATAGCATAGCATGCATCCAACAGGGGATCAAGTGTGATTCTTATCAGAAGAAGCCTAGCAAGAGGTCTTATCCAAGTTTGAGAAGTCATCCAGGCCATCAAGAAGTGATTTGAAGTCTTGAGAAGTTTGAGTGCCTACATGTGGGTTTTGCTCCTATCTTGAGGAATATTGAGAATCATCAGTGGGATGTGAAACATGGAATGTGAATTTGAGGTATTTATGG
Source organism: Lathyrus sativus (assembly GCA_963859935.3). Classification (NCBI taxonomy): domain Eukaryota; kingdom Viridiplantae; phylum Streptophyta; class Magnoliopsida; order Fabales; family Fabaceae; genus Lathyrus; species Lathyrus sativus. Next base: position 234,793,761 of record OZ012736.1, on the reverse strand, counting down.
ATCTCATGGAATGCCTAGAGGGCCCTATTGAAGCTGAGACAAGTCATTGATTCAAGTACAAGAGCCACAGTTTAGGTGCAATCAACTAGGGTTTCATCTGGGTCAATCCTGGGTCAATTGAGTAATTGAAGAGCATAAAAGCCTACTTTGAGGTCATGGGGTTCATGGAATGGTATGTTGATACATGTGTGGTGTTGTGCCAAGCTCAAGCAAAGAATAATCAAGAATGTGGGAAGTTGCTAAATTAGGGTTTTAGTGTAAAATCCCCTGTTTAGTGCCTAACTTCAAAGCCACATAAATCAAAATACAAGTTTCAAATGTATCTTTGGACAACATGGAACTTGTAAAGCATCTCAATACCTTTAATTTGAGTACTATAAGTCCTCAAGGGGAGTTATAGAACTCAAGTTATGGTCCAGACAAGTTACAGGTCATCAGACGACTATCAAATTTTTCTGTGAAAGTCACTTGACTTCCAAGCAACTTTTGGTCAACATGAATGTTGTTCCTTATCCTCTTAGCTTTACATAGAGTACTAGAATTCCTTGATAGGATTGGTAGAACTCAAGTTATGATCTTTGCAAGCCAGGGGTATTTTGGGAAAGTGAGATTATAAGTCACTTTGGATTATAGGTCCATAACTCCAACTTGCAAGCTTCAAATGGATAATTGTCCAACATGGAACTTGTTCAAAATGATGTTTTGAGTGCAACCAAGTGGTCATGAGAGTTTGGTTTGGCTTGGAACACAAAGTTGCTTGAAATGGCTTTGAAAGGAGAGAAAAATAAGCATTAAAAGGCAAAAAAAATAGAATTTAATGATTGGTGTCCAAACAGGTCCATATTATATGTCATTTTGATCAGAAAACACATTCTAAGAAGGATGGCACTATTACATTTGGCATTTGGGATCAATTACACATACTTCCCTTTTGTAACTTAAGGTGGAAGTAACACATCAATTCATTGCCTTTGGATCAGAAACAAGGAGCATATCACTTCCATCCAATTCTAAATGTCATGAGGTGAGAAATTCATTTGTGTTGACGTGTACAATGTCATGAGCATATCACTTCCTGACGTGGACAATTTATTCCTGTATCGACGGGATTTCTTCGTGCTGGCGAAGTGTGCGTCCTAACATGGACAGATTTGTTTCCTCATGTTGACGAGATGTGCTAGTCCTAATGTGGGCAGATTTGATTTCTCCGTGTTGACGGAATGTGAAGTCCTGACGTGGACAAATTGATTACTCTTCGTGTTGACGAAATGGTGTCCTGACGTGGGCCATTTATCCCCAGCAGATATCTTTCTTCGTATTGGCGAAATTTGCGTCCAGACGTGGACAAGTTTATAGTTCCTCGTGTTGACAAGATGCGCGAGTCCTGGCGTGGACAAGTTTATCTTTCTTCGTGTTGAAGAAACGGTGTCCTGACGTGGACAATTTACTCTTATGTTGATAGGATTTCCTCGTGTTGACGAGATGTGAGTCCTGACGTGGAAGAATCTAGTTACCTTCCCTCGTGTTGACGAGATGCGAGTCCTGACGTGGACAAGTTTACCGTTCTTCGTGTTGACGAGATGGAATCCTGACGTGGACAAATTTATTTCTCTTCATGGTGACGGGTTTATTTCCTCGTGTTGACGAGATGTGAGTCCTGACGTGGACAATTTATTCCTATGTTGATAGGAGTTCCTCGTGTTGACGAGACGCAAATAAGATTTTATTGCCTATGTTGATAGGATCTCCTCGTGTTGACGATATGCGGACAACTCATCCCCAGCGAAGTCGCCGGGATTTCTCCGTGATGACGAAATGTGGAGTCCTGATGAGGACAAGTTTTATTCCTGTGATGATAGGATTTCTCCGTGTTGACGGAATGTGGAGTCCTGATGAGGACAAGTTTTATTCCTATGACGATAGGATTTCTTCGATTTGACGAAATTTGAGTCCTAACATGGACAAGTTTATGATGGGATTTCTTCGTGTTGACGAAGTGTGCGTCCTAACATGGACAAAGTTTTGCTCTTGTTGAGGGGATTTCTTCGTGTTGACGAAACAAGCGTCCTAACGTGGACAAAGTTCTATTCCTGTGTTGTTGAGATTTCTTCGGGTTGACGAAATGTGATTCCTGACGTGGACAGATTTGTATTTATTCGTGATTTGACGAAATTTGGGTCCAGATGTGGACAAGGTTACTCCTGTGACGACAGAATCTCTATTCGTGTTGACGAATTTGTTTTTCTTCTTGTGTTGACAAGGTTAGTCAAGTTATGGACGAAGGTGTTTTTGCAAAAATTGTTCAGTACCTGTGGCGTTACGTAGGTGGTTGAAGTTGAAATCAGAATTATTATCAGACGTTGGATAAGTTGTTGCCGTAACAACCAGATTCAGTTGGTGGATGTCGTTCACCAAGCAATTGTGCAGTTTATTTCTGCGGTTGGCAAATTTTTGAGTTCCTTGGTATTCAACAATGTCGTACCTCGATTGTTTGAAGGCCGTTAGCTCTTCACCCAGTCGGGTCCAATCCGTTTGAATAGGGGCAGTTGTTGCACCCCAAAATTTGCTCAACCTTTTCTTACCTGGTTTATGTTTCATTGCATTGTCATTTGTATAGTTACATCATGTACATAGTTCAATCATTGGCATATCATAGCAGAGCATGCATCCAATAGGGGATCAAGTGTGATTCTTATCAGAAGAAGCCTAGCAAGAGGTCTTATCCAAGTTTGAAAAGTCATCCAGGCCATTAAGAAGTGATTTGAAGTCTTGAGAAGTTTGAGTGCCTACATGTGGGTTTTGCTCCTATCTTGAGGAATATTGAGAATCATCAGTGGGATGTGAAACATGGAATGTGAATTTGAGGTATGTATGGATCTCATGGAATTCCTAGAGGGCCCTATTGAAGCTGAGACAAGTCATTGATTCAAGTACAAGAGCCACAGTTGAGGTGCAATCAACTAGGGTTTCATCTGGGTCAATCCTGGGTCAATTGAGTAATTGAAGAGCATCAAAGCCTACTTTGAGGTCATGGGGTTCATGGAATGGTATTTTGATACATGTGTGGTGTTGTGCCAAGCTCAAGCAAAGAATAATCAAGAATGTGGGAAGTTGCTAAATTAGGGTTTTAGTGTAAAATCCCCTGTTTAGTGCCTAACTTCAAAGCCACATAAATCAAAATACAATTTATAAATGGATCTTTGGACAACATGGAACTTGTAAAGCATCTCAATACCTTTAATTTGATTACTAGAAGTCCTCAAGGGGAGTTATAGAACTCAAGTTATGGTCCAGACAAGTTACAGGTCATCAGATGACTATGAAATTTATCTGTGAAAGTCACTTGACTTCCAAGCAACTTTTGGTCAACATGAATGTTGTTCCTTATCCTCTTAGGTTTCCAATGAGTGCTAGAAGTCCTTGATAGGATTGGTAGAACTCAAGTTATGATCTTTGCAAGCCAGGGGTATTTTGGGAAAGTGAGATTATAAGTCACTTTGGATTATAGGTCCATAACTCCAACTTGCAAGCTTCAAATGGAAAATTGTCCAACATGGAACTTGTTTAAAATGATGTTTTGAGTGCAACCAAGTGGTCATTAGAGTTTGGTTTGGCTTGGAACACAAAGTTGCTTGAAATGGCTTTGAAAGGAGAGAAAAATAAGCATTAAAAGGCAAAAAAAAATAGAATTTAATGATTGGTGTCCAAACAGGTCCATATTATATGTCATTTTGATCAGAAAACACATTCTAAGAAGGATGGCACTATTACATTTGGCATATGGGATCAATTACACATACTTCCCTTTTGTAACTTAAGGTGGAAGTAACACATCAATTCATTGCCTTTGGATCAAAAACAAGGAGCATATCACTTCCATCCAATTCTAAATGTCATGAGGTGAGAAATTCATTTGTGTTGACGTGTACAATGTCATGAGCGTATCACTTCCTGACGTGGATAATTTATTCCTGTATCGACGGGATTTCTTCGTGCTGGCGAAGTGTGCGTCCTAACATGGACAGATTTGTTTCCTCATGTTGACGAGATGTGCTAGTCCTAACGTGGGCAGATTTGATTTCTCCGTGTTGACGGAATGTGAAGTCCTGACGTGGATAAATTGATTACTCTTCGTGTTGACGAAATGGTGTCCTGACGTGGGTCATTTATCCCCAGCAGATATCTTTCTTCGTATTGGCGAAATGTGCGTAATGACATGGACAAGTTTATAGTTCCTCGTGTTGACGAGATGCGCGAGTCCTGGCGTGGACAAGTTTATCTTTCTTCGTGTTGACGAAACGGTGTCCTGACGTGGACAATTTACTCTTATGTTGATAGGATTTCCTCGTGTTGACGAGATGTGAGTCCTGACGTGGACGAATCAAGTTACCTTCCCTGGTGTTGACGAGATGTGAGTCTTGACGTGGACAAGTTTACCGTTCTTCGTGTTGACGAGATGGAATCCTGACGTGGACAAATTTATTTCTCTTCATGGTGACGGGTTTATTTCCTCGTGTTGACGAGATGTGATTCCTGACGTGGACAATTTATTCCTATGTTGATAGGAGTTCCTCGTGTTGACGAGACGCAAATAAGATTTTATTGCCTATGTTGATAGGATCTCCTCGTGTTGACGAGATGCGGCCAACTCATCCCCAGCGAAGTCGCCGGGATTTCTCCGTGATGACGGAATGTGGAGTCCTGATGAGGACAAGTTTTATTCCTGTGATGATAGGATTTCTCCGTGTTGACGGAATGTGGAGTCCTGATGAGGACAAGTTTTATTCCTATGACGATAGGATTTCTTCGATTTGACGAAATTTGAGTCCTAACGTGGACAAGTTTATGATGGGATTTCTTCGTGTTGACGAAGTGTGCGTCCTAACATGGACAAAGTTTTGCTCTTGTTGAGGGGATTTCTTCGTGTTGACGAAACAAGCGTCCTAACATGGACAAAGTTCTATTCCTGTGTTGTTGAGATTTCTTCGGGTTGACGAAATGTGATTCCTGACGTGGACAAATTTGTATTTATTCGTGATTTGACAAAATTTGGGTCCAGATGTGGACAAGGTTACTCCTGTGACGACAGAATCTCTATTCGTGTTGACGAATTTGTTTTTCTTCTTGTGTTGACAAGGTTAGTCAAGTTGTGGACGGAGGTGTTTTTGCAAAAATTGTTCAGTACCTGTGGCGTTACGTAGGTGGTTGAAGTTGAAATCAGAGTTATTATCAGACGTTGGATCAGTTGTTGTCGTAACAACCAGATTCAGTTGGTGGATGTCGTTCCCCAAGCAGTTGTGCAGTTTATTTCTGCGGTTGGCAAATTTCCGAGTTCCTTGGTATTCAAGCGTCTCGTACCTCGATTGTTTGAAGGTCGTTCACTCTTCACCCAGTCGGGTCCAAGCCGTTTGAATAGGGGCAGTTGTTGCACCCCAAAATTTGCTCAACCTTTTCTTACCTGGTTTATGTTTCATTGCATTGTCATTTGTATAGTTACATCATGTACATAGTTCAATCATTGGCATATCATAGCATAGCATGCATCCGACAGGGGATCAAGTGTGATTCTTATCAGAAGAAGCCTAGCAAGAGGTCTTATCCAAGTTTGAGAAGTCATCCACGCCATCAAGAAGTGATTTGAAGTCTTGAGAAGTTTGAGTGCCTACATGTGGGTTTTGCTCCTATCTTGAGGAATATTGAGAATCATCAGTGGGATGTGAAACATGGAATGTGAATTTTTGGTATGTATGGATCTCATGGAATGCCTAGAGGGCCCTATTGAAGCTGAGACAAGTCATTGATTCAAGTACAAGAGCCACAGTTGAGGTGCAGTCAACTAGGGTTTCATCTGGGTCAATCCTGGGTCAATTGAGTAATTGAAGAGCATCAAAGCCTACTTTGAGGTCATGGGGTTCATGGAATGGTATGTTGATACATGTGTGGTGTTGTGCCAAGCTCAAGCAAAGAATAATCAAGAATGTGGGAAGTTGCTAAATTAGGGTTTTAGTGTAAAATCCCCTGTTTAGTGCCTAACTTCAAAGCCACATAAATCAAAATACAATTTATAAATGGATCTTTGGACAACATGGAACTTGTAAAGCATCTCAATACCTTTAATTTGAGTACTAGAAGTCCTCAAGGGGAGTTATAGAACTCAAGTTATGGTCCAGACAAGTTACAGGTCATCAGATGACTATGAAATTTATCTGTGAAAGTCACTTGACTTCCAAGCAACTTTTGGTCAACATGAATGTTGTTCCTTATCCTCTTAGGTTTCCAATGAGTGCTAGAAGTCCTTGATAGGATTGGTAGAACTCAAGTTATGATCTTTGCAAGCCAGGGGTATTTTGGGAAAGTGAGATTATAAGTCACTTTGGATTATAGGTCCATAACTCCAACTTGCAAGCTTCAAATGGAAAATTGTCCAACATGGAACTTGTTTAAAATGATGTTTTGAGTGCAACCAAGTGGTCATTAGAGTTTGGTTTGGCTTGGAACAAAAAGTTGCTTGAAATGGCTTTGAAAGGAGAGAAAAATAAGCATTAAAAGGCAAAAAAAAATAGAATTTAATGATTGGTGTCCAAACAGGTCCATATTATATGTCATTTTGATCAGAAAACACATTCTAAGAAGGATGGCACTATTACATTTGGCATATGGGATCAATTACACATACTTCCCTTTTGTAACTTAAGGTGGAAGTAACACATCAATTCATTGCCTTTGGATCAAAAACAAGGAGCATATCACTTCCATCCAATTCTAAATGTCATGAGGTGAGAAATTCATTTGTGTTGACGTGTACAATGTCATGAGCGTATCACTTCCTGACGTGGATAATTTATTCCTGTATCGACGGGATTTCTTCGTGCTGGCGAAGTGTGCGTCCTAACATGGACAGATTTGTTTCCTCATGTTGACGAGATGTGCTAGTCCTAACGTGGGCAGATTTGATTTCTCCGTGTTGACGGAATGTGAAGTCCTGACGTGGATAAATTGATTACTCTTCGTGTTGACGAAATGGTGTCCTGACGTGGGCCATTTATCCCCAGCAGATATCTTTCTTCGTATTGGCGAAATGTGCGTAATGACATGGACAAGTTTATAGTTCCTCGTGTTGACGAGATGCGCGAGTCCTGGCGTGGACAAGTTTATCTTTCTTCGTGTTGACGAAACGGTGTCCTGACGTGGACAATTTACTCCTATGTTGATAGGATTTCCTCGTGTTGACGAGATGTGAGTCCTGACGTGGACGAATCAAGTTACCTTCCCTGGTGTTGACGAGATGTGAGTCTTGACGTGGACAAGTTTACCGTTCTTCGTGTTGACGAGATGGAATCCTGACGTGGACAAATTTATTTCTCTTCATGGTGACGGGTTTATTTCCTCGTGTTGACGAGATGTGATTCCTGACGTGGACAATTTATTCCTATGTTGATAGGAGTTCCTCGTGTTGACGAGACGCAAATAAGATTTTATTGCCTATGTTGATAGGATCTCCTCGTGTTGACGAGATGCGGCCAACTCATCCCCAGCGAAGTCGCCGGGATTTCTCCGTGATGACGGAATGTGGAGTCCTGATGAGGACAAGTTTTATTCCTGTGATGATAGGATTTCTCCGTGTTGACGGAATGTGGAGTCCTGATGAGGACAAGTTTTATTCCTATGACGATAGGATTTCTTCGATTTGACGAAATTTGAGTCCTAACGTGGACAAGTTTATGATGGGATTTCTTCGTGTTGACGAAGTGTGCGTCCTAACATGGACAAAGTTTTGCTCTTGTTGAGGGGATTTCTTCGTGTTGACGAAACAAGCGTCCTAACATGGACAAAGTTCTATTCCTGTGTTGTTGAGATTTCTTCGGGTTGACGAAATGTGATTCCTGACGTGGACAAATTTGTATTTATTCGTGATTTGACAAAATTTGGGTCCAGATGTGGACAAGGTTACTCCTGTGACGACAGAATCTCTATTCGTGTTGACGAATTTGTTTTTCTTCTTGTGTTGACAAGGTTAGTCAAGTTGTGGACGGAGGTGTTTTTGCAAAAATTGTTCAGTACCTGTGGCGTTACGTAGGTGGTTGAAGTTGAAATCAGAGTTATTATCAGACGTTGGATCAGTTGTTGTCGTAACAACCAGATTCAGTTGGTGGATGTCGTTCCCCAAGCAGTTGTGCAGTTTATTTCTGCGGTTGGCAAATTTCCGAGTTCCTTGGTATTCAAGCGTCTCGTACCTCGATTGTTTGAAGGCCGTTCACTCTTCACCCAGTCGGGTCCAAGCCGTTTGAATAGGGGCAGTTGTTGCACCCCAAAATTTGCTCAACCTTTTCTTACCTGGTTTATGTTTCATTGCATTGTCATTTGTATAGTTACATCATGTACATAGTTCAATCATTGGAATATCATAGCATAGCATGCATCCGACAGGGGATCAAGTGTGATTCTTATCAGAAGAAGCCTAGCAAGAGGTCTTATCCAAGTTTGAGAAGTCATCCACGCCATCAAGAAGTGATTTGAAGTCTTGAGAAGTTTGAGTGCCTACATGTGGGTTTTGCTCCTATCTTGAGGAATATTGAGAATCATCAGTGGGATGTGAAACATGGAATGTGAATTTTTGGTATGTATGGATCTCATGGAATGCCTAGAGGGCCCTATTGAAGCTGAGACAAGTCATTGATTCAAGTACAAGAGCCACAGTTGAGGTGCAGTCAACTAGGGTTTCATCTGGGTCAATCCTGGGTCAATTGAGTAATTGAAGAGCATCAAAGCCTACTTTGAGGTCATGGGGTTCATGGAATGGTATGTTGATACATGTGTGGTGTTGTGCCAAGCTCAAGCAAAGAATAATCAAGAATGTGGGAAGTTGCTAAATTAGGGTTTTAGTGTAAAATCCCCTGTTTAGTGCCTAACTTCAAAGCCACATAAATCAAAATACAATTTATAAATGGATCTTTGGACAACATGGAACTTGTAAAGCATCTCAATACCTTTAATTTGAGTACTAGAAGTCCTCAAGGGGAGTTATAGAACTCAAGTTATGGTCCAGACAAGTTACAGGTCATCAGATGACTATGAAATTTATCTGTGAAAGTCACTTGACTTCCAAGCAACTTTTGGTCAACATGAATGTTGTTCCTTATCCTCTTAGGTTTCCAATGAGTGCTAGAAGTCCTTGATAGGATTGGTAGAACTCAAGTTATGATCTTTGCAAGCCAGGGGTATTTTGGGAAAGTGAGATTATAAGTCACTTTGGATTATAGGTCCATAACTCCAACTTGCAAGCTTCAAATGGAAAATTGTCCAACATGGAACTTGTTTAAAATGATGTTTTGAGTGCAACCAAGTGGTCATTAGAGTTTGGTTTGGCTTGGAACAAAAAGTTGCTTGAAATGGCTTTGAAAGGAGAGAAAAATAAGCATTAAAAGGCAAAAAAAAATAGAATTTAATGATTGGTGTCCAAACAGGTCCATATTATATGTCATTTTGATCAGAAAACACATTCTAAGAAGGATGGCACTATTACATTTGGCATATGGGATCAATTACACATACTTCCCTTTTGTAACTTAAGGTGGAAGTAACACATCAATTCATTGCCTTTGGATCAAAAACAAGGAGCATATCACTTCCATCCAATTCTAAATGTCATGAGGTGAGAAATTCATTTGTGTTGACGTGTACAATTTCATGAGCGTATCACTTCCTGACGTGGACAATTTATTCCTGTATCGACGGGATTTCTTCGTGCTGGCGAAGTGTGCGTCCTAACATGGACAGATTTGTTTCCTCATGTTGACGAGATGTGCTAGTCCTAACGTGGGCAGATTTGATTTCTCCGTGTTGACGGAATGTGAAGTCCTGACGTGGATAAATTGATTACTCTTCGTGTTGACGAAATGGTGTCCTGACGTGGGCCATTTATCCCCAGCAGATATCTTTCTTCGTATTGGCGAAATGTGCGTAATGACTTGGACAAGTTTATAGTTCCTCGTGTTGACGAGATGCGCGAGTCCTGGCGTGGACAAGTTTATCTTTCTTCGTGTTGACGAAACGGTGTCCTGACGTGGACAATTTACTCCTATGTTGATAGGATTTCCTCGTGTTGACGAGATGTGAGTCCTGACGTGGACGAATCAAGTTACCTTCCCTGGTGTTGACGAGATGTGAGTATTGACGTGGACAAGTTTACCGTTCTTCGTGTTGACGAGATGGAATCCTGACGTGGACAAATTTATTTCTCTTCATGGTGACGGGTTTATTTCCTCGTGTTGACGAGATGTGATTCCTGACGTGGACAATTTATTCCTATGTTGATAGGAGTTCCTCGTGTTGACGAGACGCAAATAAGATTTTATTGCCTATGTTGATAGGATCTCCTCGTGTTGACGAGATGCGGCCAACTCATCCCCAGCGAAGTCGCCGGGATTTCTCCGTGATGATGGAATGTGGAGTCCTGATGAGGACAAGTTTTATTCCTGTGATGATAGGATTTCTCCGTGTTGACGGAATGTGGAGTCCTGATGAGGACAAGTTTTATTCCTATGACGATAGGATTTCTTCGATTTGACGAAATTTGAGTCCTAACGTGGACAAGTTTATGATGGGATTTCTTCGTGTTGACGAAGTGTGCATCCTAACATGGACAAAGTTTTGCTCTTGTTGAGGGGATTTCTTCGTGTTGACGAAACAAGCGTCCTAACATGGACAAAGTTCTATTCCTGTGTTGTTGAGATTTCTTCGGGTTGACGAAATGTGATTCCTGACGTGGACAGATTTGTATTTATTCGTGATTTGACAAAATTTGGGTCCAGATGTGGACAAGGTTACTCCTGTGACGACAGAATCTCTATTCGTGTTGACGAATTTGTTTTTCTTCTTGTGTTGACAAGGTTAGTCAAGTTGTGGACGGAGGTGTTTTTGCAAAAATTGTTCAGTACCTGTGGCGTTACGTAGGTGGTTGAAGTTGAAATCAGAGTTATTATCAGACGTTGGATCAGTTGTTGCCGTAACAACCAGATTCAGTTGGTGGATGTCGTTCCCCAAGCAGTTGTGCAGTTTATTTCTGCGGTTGGCAAATTTCCGAGTTCCTTGGTATTCAAGCGTCTCGTACCTCGATTGTTTGAAGGCCGTTCACTCTTCACCCAGTCGGGTCCAAGCCGTTTGAATAGGGGCAGTTGTTGCACCCCAAAATTTGCTCAACCTTTTCTTACCTGGTTTATGTTTCATTGCATTGTCATTTGTATAGTTACATCATGTACATAGTTCAATCATTGGCATATCATAGCATAGCATGCATCCGACAGGGGATCAAGTGTGATTCTTATCAGAAGAAGCCTAGCAAGAGGTCTTATCCAAGTTTGAGAAGTCATCCACGCCATCAAGAAGTGATTTGAAGTCTTGAGAAGTTTGAGTGCCTACATGTGGGTTTTGCTCCTATCTTGAGGAATATTGAGAATCATCAGTGGGATGTGAAACATGGAATGTGAATTTTTGGTATGTATGGATCTCATGGAATGCCTAGAGGGCCCTATTGAAGCTGAGACAAGTCATTGATTCAAGTACAAGAGCCACAGTTGAGGTGCAGTCAACTAGGGTTTCATCTGGGTCAATCCTGGGTCAATTGAGTAATTGAAGAGCATCAAAGCCTACTTTGAGGTCATGGGGTTCATGGAATGGTATGTTGATACATGTGTGGTGTTGTGCCAAGCTCAAGCAAAGAATAATCAAGAATGTGGGAAGTTGCTAAATTAGGGTTTTAGTGTAAAATCCCCTGTTTAGTGCCTAACTTCAAAGCCACATAAATCAAAATACAATTTATAAATGGATCTTTGGACAACATGGAACTTGTAAAGCATCTCAATACCTTTAATTTGAGTACTAGAAGTCCTCAAGGGGAGTTATAGAACTCAAGTTATGGTCCAGACAAGTTACAGGTCATCAGATGACTATGAAATTTATCTGTGAAAGTCACTTGACTTCCAAGCAACTTTTGGTCAACATGAATGTTGTTCCATATCCTCTTAGGTTTCCAATGAGTGCTAGAAGTCCTTGATAGGATTGGTAGAACTCAAGTTATGATCTTTGCAAGCCAGGGGTATTTTGGGAAAGTGAGATTATAAGTCACTTTGGATTATAGGTCCATAACTCCAACTTGCAAGCTTCAAATGGAAAATTGTCCAACATGGAACTTGTTTAAAATGATGTTTTAAGTGCAACCAAGTGGTCATTAGAGTTTGGTTTGGCTTGGAACACAAAGTTGCTTGAAATGGCTTTGAAAGGAGAGAAAAATAAGCATTAAAAGGCAAAAAAAAATAGAATTTAATGATTGGTGTCCAAACAGGTCCATATTATATGTCATTTTGATCAGAAAACACATTCTAAGAAGGATGGCACTATTACATTTGGCATATGGGATCAATTACACATACTTCCCTTTTGTAACTTAAGGTGGAAGTAACACATCAATTCATTGCCTTTGGATCAAAAACAAGGAGCATATCACTTCCATCCAATTCTAAATGTCATGAGGTGAGAAATTCATTTGTGTTGACGTGTACAATGTCATGAGCGTATCACTTCCTGACGTGGACAATTTATTCCTGTATCGACGGGATTTCTTCGTGCTGGCGAAGTGTGCGTCCTAACATGGACAGATTTGTTTCCTCATGTTGACGAGATGTGCTAGTCCTAACGTGGGCAGATTTGATTTCTCCGTGTTGACGGAATGTGAAGTCCTGACGTGGATAAATTGATTACTCTTCGTGTTGACGAAATGGTGTCCTGACGTGGGCCATTTATCCCCAGCAGATATCTTTCTTCGTATTGGCGAAATGTGCGTAATGACTTGGACAAGTTTATAGTTCCTCGTGTTGACGAGATGCGCGAGTCCTGGCGTGGACAAGTTTATCTTTCTTCGTGTTGACGAAACAGTGTCCTGACGTGGACAATTTACTCCTATGTTGATAGGATTTCCTCGTGTTGACGAGATGTGAGTCCTGACGTGGACGAATCAAGTTACCTTCCCTGGTGTTGACGAGATGTGAGTCTTGACGTGGACAAGTTTACCGTTCTTCGTGTTGACGAGATGGAATCCTGACGTGGACAAATTTATTTCTCTTCATGGTGACGGGTTTATTTCCTCGTGTTGACGAGATGTGATTCCTGACGTGGACAATTTATTCCTATGTTGATAGGAGTTCCTCGTGTTGACGAGACGCAAATAAGATTTTATTGCCTATGTTGATAGGATCTCCTCGTGTTGACGAGATGCGGCCAACTCATCCCCAGCGAAGTCGCCGGGATTTCTCCGTGATGACGGAATGTGGAGTCCTGATGAGGACAAGTTTTATTCCTGTGATGATAGGATTTCTCCGTGTTGACGGAATGTGGAGTCCTGATGAGGACAAGTTTTATTCCTATGACGATAGGATTTCTTCGATTTGACGAAATTTGAGTCCTAACGTGGACAAGTTTATGATGGGATTTCTTCGTGTTGACGAAGTGTGCGTCCTAACATGGACAAAGTTTTGCTCTTGTTGAGGGGATTTCTTCGTGTTGACGAAACAAGCGTCCTAACATGGACAAAGTTCTATTCCTGTGTTGTTGAGATTTCTTCGGGTTGACGAAATGTGATTCCTGACGTGGACAAATTTGTATTTATTCGTGATTTGACAAAATTTGGGTCCAGATGTGGACAAGGTTACTCCTGTGACGACAGAATCTCTATTCGTGTTGACGAATTTGTTTTTCTTCTTGTGTTGACAAGGTTAGTCAAGTTGTGGACGGAGGTGTTTTTGCAAAAATTGTTCAGTACCTGTGGCGTTACGTAGGTGGTTGAAGTTGAAATCAGAGTTATTATCAGACGTTGGATCAGTTGTTGTCGTAACAACCAGATTCAGTTGGTGGATGTCGTTCCCCAAGCAGTTGTGCAGTTTATTTCTGCGGTTGGCAAATTTCCGAGTTCCTTGGTATTCAAGCGTCTCGTACCTCGATTGTTTGAAGGCCGTTCACTCTTCACCCAGTCGGGTCCAAGCCGTTTGAATAGGGGCAGTTGTTGCACCCCAAAATTTGCTCAACCTTTTCTTACCTGGTTTATGTTTCATTGCATTGTCATTTGTATAGTTACATCATGTACATAGTTCAATCATTGGCATATCATAGCATAGCATGCATCCGACAGGGGATCAAGTGTGATTCTTATCAGAAGAAGCCTAGCAAGAGGTCTTATCCAAGTTTGAGAAGTCATCCACGCCATCAAGAAGTGATTTGAAGTCTTGAGAAGTTTGAGTGCCTACATGTGGGTTTTGCTCCTATCTTGAGGAATATTGAGAATCATCAGTGGGATGTGAAACATGGAATGTGAATTTTTGGTATGTATGGATCTCATGGAATGCCTAGAGGGCCCTATTGAAGCTGAGACAAGTCATTGATTCAAGTACAAGAGCCACAGTTGAGGTGCAGTCAACTAGGGTTTCATCTGGGTCAATCCTGGGTCAATTGAGTAATTGAAGAGCATCAAAGCCTACTTTGAGGTCATGGGGTTCATGGAATGGTATGTTGATACATGTGTGGTGTTGTGCCAAGCTCAAGCAAAGAATAATCAAGAATGTGGGAAGTTGCTAAATTAGGGTTTTAGTGTAAAATCCCCTGTTTAGTGCCTAACTTCAAAGCCACATAAATCAAAATACAATTTATAAATGGATCTTTGGACAACATGGAACTTGTAAAGCATCTCAATACCTTTAATTTGAGTACTAGAAGTCCTCAAGGGGAGTTATAGAACTCAAGTTATGGTCCAGACAAGTTACAGGTCATCAGATGACTATGAAATTTATCTGTGAAAGTCACTTGACTTCCAAGCAACTTTTGGTCAACATGAATGTTGTTCCTTATCCTCTTAGGTTTCCAATGAGTGCTAGAAGTCCTTGATAGGATTGGTAGAACTCAAGTTATGATCTTTGCAAGCCAGGGGTATTTTGGGAAAGTGAGATTATAAGTCACTTTGGATTATAGGTCCATAACTCCAACTTGCAAGCTTCAAATGGAAAATTGTCCAACATGGAACTTGTTTAAAATGATGTTTTGAGTGCAACCAAGTGATCATTAGAGTTTGGTTTGGCTTGGAACACAAAGTTGCTTGAAATGGCTTTGAAAGGAGAGAAAAATAAGCATTAAAAGGCAAAAAAAAATAGAATTTAATGATTGGTGTCCAAACAGGTCCATATTATATGTCATTTTGATCAGAAAACACATTCTAAGAAGGATGGCACTATTACATTTGGCATATGGGATCAATTACACATACTTCCCTTTTGTAACTTAAGGTGGAAGTAACACATCAATTCATTGCCTTTGGATCAAAAACAAGGAGCATATCACTTCCATCCAATTCTAAATGTCATGAGGTGAGAAATTCATTTGTGTTGACGTGTACAATGTCATGAGCGTATCACTTCCTGACGTGGACAATTTATTCCTGTATCGACGGGATTTCTTCGTGCTGGCGAAGTGTGCGTCCTAACATGGACAGATTTGTTTCCTCATGTTGACGAGATGTGCTAGTCCTAACGTGGGCAGATTTGATTTCTCCGTGTTGACGGAATGTGAAGTCCTGACGTGGATAAATTGATTACTCTTCGTGTTGACGAAATGGTGTCCTGACGTGGGCCATTTATCCCCAGCAGATATCTTTCTTCGTATTGGCGAAATGTGCGTAATGACTTGGACAAGTTTATAGTTCCTCGTGTTGACGAGATGCGCGAGTCCTGGCGTGGACAAGTTTATCTTTCTTCGTGTTGACGAAACAGTGTCCTGACGTGGACAATTTACTCCTATGTTGATAGGATTTCCTCGTGTTGACGAGATGTGAGTCCTGACGTGGACGAATCAAGTTACCTTCCCTGGTGTTGACGAGATGTGAGTCTTGACGTGGACAAGTTTACCGTTCTTCGTGTTGACGAGATGGAATCCTGACGTGGACAAATTTATTTCTCTTCATGGTGACGGGTTTATTTCCTCGTGTTGACGAGATGTGATTCCTGACGTGGACAATTTATTCCTATGTTGATAGGAGTTCCTCGTGTTGACGAGACGCAAATAAGATTTTATTGCCTATGTTGATAGGATCTCCTCGTGTTGACGAGATGCGGCCAACTCATCCCCAGCGAAGTCGCCGGGATTTCTCCGTGATGACGGAATGTGGAGTCCTGATGAGGACAAGTTTTATTCCTGTGATGATAGGATTTCTCCGTGTTGACGGAATGTGGAGTCCTGATGAGGACAAGTTTTATTCCTATGACGATAGGATTTCTTCGATTTGACGAAATTTGAGTCCTAACGTGGACAAGTTTATGATGGGATTTCTTCGTGTTGACGAAGTGTGCGTCCTAACATGGACAAAGTTTTGCTCTTGTTGAGGGGATTTCTTCGTGTTGACGAAACAAGCGTCCTAACATGGACAAAGTTCTATTCCTGTGTTGTTGAGATTTCTTCGGGTTGACGAAATGTGATTCCTGACGTGGACAGATTTGTATTTATTCGTGATTTGACAAAATTTGGGTCCAGATGTGGACAAGGTTACTCCTGTGACGACAGAATCTCTATTCGTGTTGACGAATTTGTTTTTCTTCTTGTGTTGACAAGGTTAGTCAAGTTGTGGACGGAGGTGTTTTTGCAAAAATTGTTCAGTACCTGTGGCGTTACGTAGGTGGTTGAAGTTGAAATAAGAATTATTATCAGACGTTGGATCAGTTGTTGCCGTAACAACCAGATTCAGTTGGTGGATGTCGTTCCCCAAGCAGTTGTGCAGTTTATTTCTGCGGTTGGCAAATTTCCGAGTTCCTTGGTATTCAAGCGTCTCGTACCTCGATTGTTTGAAGGCCGTTCACTCTTCACCCAGTCGGGTCCAAGCCGTTTGAATAGGGGCAGTTGTTGCACCCCAAAATTTGCTCAACCTTTTCTTACCTGGTTTATGTTTCATTGCATTGTCATTTGTATAGTTACATCATGTACATAGTTCAATCATTGGCATATCATAGCATAGCATGCATCCGACAGGGGATCAAGTGTGATTCTTATCAGAAGAAGCCTAGCAAGAGGTCTTATCCAAGTTTGAGAAGTCATCCAGGCCATCAAGAAGTGATTTGAAGTCTTGAGAAGTTTGAGTGCCTACATGTGGGTTTTGCTCCTATCTTGAGGAATATTGAGAATCATCAGTGGGATGTGAAACATGGAATTTGAATTTGAGGTATGTATGGATCTCATGGAATGCCTAGAGGGCCCTATTGAAGCTGAGACAAGTCATTGATTCAAGTACAAGAGTAACAGTTGAGGTGCAGTCAACTAGGGTTTCATCTGGGTCAATCCTGGGTCAATTGAGTAATTGAAGAGCATCAAAGCCTACTTTGAGGTCATGTGGTTCATGGAATGGTATGTTGATACATGTGTGGTGTTGTGCCAAGCTCAAGCAAAGAATAATCAAGAATGTGGGAAGTTGCTAAATTAGGGTTTCAGTGTAAAATCCCCTGTTTAGTGCCTAACTTCAAAGCCACATAAATCAAAATACAAGTTTCAAATGGATATTTTGACAACATGGAACTTGTAGAGCATCTCAATACCTTTAATTTAAGTACTATAAGTCCTCAAGGGGAGTTATAGAACTTAAGTTATGGTCCAGACAAGTTACAGGTCATCAGATGACTATGAAATTTATCTGTGAAAGTCACTTGACTTCCAAGCAACTTTTGGTCAACATGAATGTTGTTCCTTATCCTCTTAGCTTTCCATAGAGTACTAGAAGTCCTTGATAGGATTGGTAGAACTCAAGTTATGATCTTTGCAAGCCAGGGGTATTTTGGGAAAGTGAGATTATAAGTCACTTTGGATTATAGGTCCATAACTCCAACTTGCAAGCTTCAAATGGAAAATTGTCCAACATGGAACTTGTTCAAAATGATGTTTTGAGTGCAACCAAGTTGTCATGAGAGTTTGGTTTGGCTTGGAACACAAAGTTGCTTGAAATGGCTTTGAAAGGAGAGAGAAATAAGCATTAAAAGGCAAAAAAAAAAATAGAATTTAATGATTGGTGTCCAAACAGGTCCATATTATATGTCATTTTGATCAGAAAACACATTCTAAGAAGGATGGCACTATTACATGTGGCATTTGGGATCAATTACACATACTTCCCTTTTGTAACTTAAGGTGGAAGTAACACATCAATTCATTGCCTTTGGATCAGAAACAAGGAGCATATCACTTCCATCCAATTCTAAATGTCATGAGGTGAGAAATTCAAGCAAAATCAAGGCCAAGAACAGAGCAAAACACGAGCTGCACATATGATATTTTCAAGGAGAATGAGAAATTCAATTTCTCATTCTGTTAGCTCCAGAAACTTCTAGAGTGTTCTAACACCTTCTATATAATATATGCAATGCATTCATCTCATTTTTTGGGCGAGAAGTGAAGAGAAACCAGAGCAAGGGATTGAAGTTTCATAGCTGCATATCAGAATCGTGTTTGGAGATTGAGTTGATTTCAAAGCAAATTGATTGTTTCAGAAGCTTGAGAAGGTGCTATTGAGTGATTCTGGAGAAGATTAGAGGCTGAATCGAGGAGAATCACCATCTGTTCATCACTTTATACCAGGTATGCACTTTTCAACTTTTGGCTTAGATTATAGGGAATTGATTAGGATTTGACATGAGGATATGTTATTGATGATGCTAGGAAGGATTTCAGTGCAAAAGATTGAAGTTTAGAGACATGTTAGGTCTTGACACCATTTCTGTTGAGAAGGATAACTCCTGATTCTTGAGGTTTTAATCCTGTTTGGCTACTTAGAATTGAAGCCTGATGCGTGTAGATGAGAATAGGACCATTAGTTTTAGGTTTTGAGATGATCAAGAATTGTGATATGTCTGAACTTTGGATCGTATTTGGAGTTAGGGGGAAGAATCAAGAAAATCTGACATCATATTGATGCTCAGGAGAGAAAACGGGTGAGATTGAGTAGCTAAGTGTTAGGTTTGATGCGTTTTGGGGGACTCTCACCGGAGACGACGGTGGCGCTGCAGCTCAGGCCACCGTCCAATTCTCCTTCCAATATTCAAACTCGTGTGGGGACGATGAGCCAGGATCGTCAGATCATGTTTGGACTTTGACCAAGGCAATGGATACACGGCCAAGATTTTCTTATGAATTCTGAAGAGAGTGAAGAGAGGTATGAAACTCTGCGTTTCATTAATCAACCTTGGGTGGGCTTAGTGAATTAAGTGTTATTGACACCTCCTGCGTGGCCCAAGTTGGATTTTGAACGTGATAGTCTTGCTATTTGCCACGAGCATTTTACATTTTCCTTTGGTTTTCCTGATTTTCTTTTTAATTGGTTTGGGCATAGTCTTAAGCGCTTTTGACACCCCCTCCTTGGGCCCAGCCTGGAGAATAACTGGAGAATATTGCTATTTCACACGTCACTTTCATAATTTTCTTTATATTTCTTTTATTTTACATGTTTCATATAGTTTAGGATTTTAATCACCATAATTAGGAAAATTAACATTTTTAGTCTAGATTTTTCCCCTGACTCTTTAGAGAGTCTAGAATTTAATAGGGTTAGAATTTTATTAATTCATGCATTTTATTTTTTAATTGCATTTTTGGAAGTTTAATTGGTTTTATTTTGAATATGTTTGATACATGATCTTGCTGATTTTAGTATGGGTGTTTGGTGTATAATTTTTATGTGATTCTTTTTGGATTGTGTAGCTTAGAAATGCATGTACCCTTAGTATTTTTCCCATAATTTTGTGAGATAAATATAGGCTGTTTTGAACACTAAACTTTAAGTGGTGTAGATTTAGGGTTTTAAGATAGTACCCTTAGGTTTAGGGCATAGTTTTAGGATTTAATGATTGGTTAACCCCCTGGTTTTTGTATGGAGTGATTCTTAAGAGGTTTAGGAACCCTTAGAATTTTTTATAGAATTTTACAATCAGTTTTAGTATTTTAATTAGATTTAGTTTTAGGACTAACTTTTAGGTGTTTCTAACACACTAACTTGACTAGTTTAACCCAATAGTTCCCATTAGACTTAAGTGGTGGTGCCTTTGCTTTTGGATGAACATGAAGACAACTTGAAGATGCTTTGGAGAGCTTGAAGGAGCTTGAAGTTGAAGCCTTGTCCTTTGGTGGAGTGCTTGTCAGGAGCTTAGGAAAACTAGGGTTTTAGGAAGAGCATTAGATTAGTTTTGCTTGTTTCTTCAAACATGGAGTATATTGTTCATCTCCATTCAATACAATGACACAAAGTCCTCTTAAAGAAGTCACATCTCTCCTTTGGAGGGATGAATAGCATGCTTTAAGAGTAGAACTTTGAGGATGTCGTTCTCTTATAATGTTAAGTTCTTAGTGGCTTCCTTTGGTTGTCATTAAGTTACTTAACATTTCAACCTGATCTTGTTGATTGATTCTCCTTTGGAGGTTGCTTGTTGAAGCTTGTTGAGAATGAAGTTTGTGCTTGTTGAAGCTAGAAGCTTGTTGAAGCTAGGAGTGTTGCTTGTTGAAGCTGTTTGCTTATTGAAGCTGCTTGCTTGATGAAGTTGTTTGCTGGTTAAAGCTAGGTGTTTGTTAAAGCTTGTTGAAGTATGTTGAGTGTGAAGATAGAAGCTTGTTGAAGTTTGTTTGTTGAAGCTATTCAGTAAGATGAAGGTTGTTGCTGTCAACTTTTTGCTGTTTAATCAATTGTTGCTGTCAGAGCTGCTGCTTGTGCTGTTTGCTGTAGGAGTTTGATGCTGCTGCTTGGGCTGCCTCCTCTGTTTTATTTTTGGTTTTTCTGTATTGTTTGTTGGCTTATGCAGCTTGCCCCCTTAAGGTTTGAAGTGAATGTTGATTCACTTTGCCTGTTGTTTTCCCAGGTTCGAGATAGAGCAGGACTCCCTTGCCTCGCTTGTATTGCTGCATTGCATGCATTTTACTGTATTTGCTTGCTTTCTTTTCTGTTTATCCCCTAGGATCTCTGATTTCCTCTGTGCAGGAGGGAATTATGACAGACATTAGGATTCTTATCCATGCATGACAACATTAGGTTAGTTTTTATTCCCTTTTCAACCCTAGGCTTTTTAGAGCTTCTCTCTCTTCTTATCTCAAAACAACTCAAAAATACTGTAATAAGGTTAATCGATGTCGTACGTTACGAGCCTTAAGCTATTTGAGAAAGGGTTGCTGGAGAGCTTCTTTCCAGTAGTCTGGCTACTTAGTGTGGCACCCTTTGGGTGACACGCGACGTAGTCACTCTCAAATCATAGTCTCTAGTGCGTCAGAGATTGCAAACAAACTAAAAAACACTTCTTTCGTAAAAGATTCAAAACAAACATCAAAGTGTCATTTTTGTCCTCTTGGACTCTTAATCAAGAAAAACCCTTTCATAAGGTAATAAAAAACAGTCAGACAAGCTTGTATCTTCCGTACTCCGGTCATTCTATTGAGCGTTCAGGCTCCAGTCAGTTTCGTTGAGTATCTAGACTCCGGTTATTAAGTTGAACATTCAGGCTCCGGTCATTTTTGTTGAGTATCCAGATTCCGGTTATTACGTTGAGCGTTCAGGCTCCGGTCATTACGTTGATCGTTCAGGCTACGATCAGTTTCGTTGAGTATCTAGACTCCAGTTATTACTTTGAGCATTCAGGCTCTGGTCAGTTTCGTTTGGTATCCAGACTCCGGTTGTTACATTGAGCGTCAAGGCTCCGGTCATTTTTGTTGAGTATCCAGACTTCAGTTATTACGTTGAGCGTTCGGGCTCCGGTCAGTTTCATTTAGTATCCAAACTCCGGTTATTAAGTTGAGCGTTCAGGCTCCGGTCATTTTCTTTGAGAATACAGACTCCGATTATTACGTTGAGCGTTCAGGCTCCGGTCATTTTCGTTGAGTATCCAGACTCCAGTTATTATGTTGAGCGTTCAGGCTCCGATCAGTTTCGTTGAGTATCCAGACTCTGGTTATTATGTTTAGCGATCAGGCTCTGTTCAGTTTCGTTGGGTATCCAGACTCCGGTTATTACGTTGAGCGTTCAGGCTCCGATCAGTTTCGTTGATTATCCAGACTCCGGTTATTACGTTGAGCACTCACGCTCTGGTCAGTTTCGTTGGGTATCCAGACTCCGGTTATTACGTTGAGCGTTCATACTCTGGTCATTTTTGTTGAGTATCCAGACTCCGGTTATTACGTTGTGCGTTCAGGTTTCGGTCAGTTTTATTGAGTATCCAAGCTCCGATTATTAAGTTAAGCGTTCGGGCTCCGGTCAGTTTCATTGAGTATCCAGACTCCGGTTATTAAGTTGAGCGTTCAGGCTCCGGTCAGTTTCGTTGGGTATCCAGACTCCGGTTATTACGTTGAGCGTTCCGGCTCCAGTAGGTTTCGTTGAGTATCCAGACTCCGAATATTTCTTTGAGCTTTCACGCTCCGGTCAGTTTCGTTGGGTATCCAGACTCTGGTTATTATGTTGAGCGTTCAGGCTCCAATCAGTTTCGTTGGGTATCCAGACTCCGGTTATTACGTTGAGCCTTCAGGCTCCGGTTATTTTTGTTGAGTATCCAGTCCGGTTATTACGTTGAGCATTTAGGCTTCGGTCATTTTTGTTGAGTATACAGACTCCGGTTATTACGTTTTGTGTTCAAACTCCGATTAGTTTCGTTGAGAATCTAGACTCCGATTATTACGTTGAGCATTCAGGCTCCGGTCAGTTTCGTTGGGTATCCAGACTTCGGTTATTACGTTGAGCATTCAGGCTCCGGTGATTTTCGTTGAGTATCCACATTCCGTTTATTCCGTTGAGCGTTCAGGCTGCGGTTAATTTCATTAGGTATCCATACTCCGGGTATTACGTATAGCGTCCATGCTCTGGTAAGTTTTGTTGAGTATCTAGACTCCGGTCATTACATTGAGTATACAGGCTCCAGTCATTTTTGTTGAGTATCCAGACTCCGGTCATTATGTTGAGCGTTCAGGCTCCGGTCATTTTCGTTGAGTATCCATACTCTGGTCATTCTGTTGAGCGTTCATGCTCCAGTCAGTTTCGTTGAGTATCTAGACTCCGGTTATTAAGTTGAACATTCAGGCTCCGGTAATTTTTGTTGAGTATCTAAACTCCGGTTATTACGTTGAGCGTTCAGGCTCCGATCATTACGTTGATCGTTCAGGCTCCGGTCAGTTTCGTTGAGTATCTAGACTCCAGTTATTACTTTGAGCATTCAGGCTCTGGTCAGTTTCGTTTGGTATCCAGACTCCGGTTGTTACATTGAGCGTCAAGGCTCCGGTCATTTTTGTTGAGTATCCAGACTTCAGTTATTACGTTGAGCGTTCGGGCTCCGGTCAGTTTCATTTAGTATCCAAACTCCGGTTATTAAGTTGAGCGTTCAGGCTCCGGTCATTTTCTTTGAGAATACAGACTCCGATTATTACGTTGAGCGTTCAGGCTCCGGTCATTTTCGTTGAGTATCCAGACTCCAGTTATTATGTTGAGCGTTCAGGCTCCGATCAGTTTCGTTGAGTATCCAGACTCTGGTTATTATGTTTAGCGATCAGGCTCTGTTCAGTTTCGTTGGGTATCCAGACTCCGGTTATTACGTTGAGCGTTCAGGCTCCGATCAGTTTCGTTGATTATCCAGACTCCGGTTATTACGTTGAGCACTCACGCTCTGGTCAGTTTCGTTGGGTATCCAGACTCCGGTTATTACGTTGAGCGTTCATACTCTGGTCATTTTTGTTGAGTATCCAGACTCCGGTTATTACGTTGTGCGTTCAGGTTTCGGTCAGTTTTATTGAGTATCCAAGCTCCGATTATTAAGTTAAGCGTTCGGTCTCCGGTCAGTTTCGTTGAGTATCCAGACTCCGGTTATTAAGTTGAGCGTTCAGGCTCCGGTCAGTTTCGTTGGGTATCCAGACTCCGGTTATTACGTTGAGCGTTCCGGCTCCAGTAGGTTTCGTTGAGTATCCAGACTCCGAATATTTCTTTGAGCTTTCACGCTCCGGTCAGTTTCGTTGGGTATCCAGACTCTGGTTATTATGTTGAGCGTTCAGGCTCCAATCAGTTTCGTTGGGTATCCAGACTCCGGTTATTACGTTGAGCCTTCAGGCTCCGGTTATTTTTGTTGAGTATCCAGTCCGGTTATTACGTTGAGCATTTAGGCTTCGGTCATTTTTGTTGAGTATACAGACTCCGGTTATTACGTTTTGTGTTCAAACTCCGATTAGTTTCGTTGAGAATCTAGACTCCGATTATTACGTTGAGCATTCAGGCTCCGGTCAGTTTCGTTGGGTATCCAGACTTCGGTTATTACGTTGAGCATTCAGGCTCCGGTGATTTTCGTTGAGTATCCACATTCCGTTTATTCCGTTGAGCGTTCAGGCTGCGGTTAATTTCATTAGGTATCCATACTCCGGGTATTACGTATAGCGTCCATGCTCTGGTAAGTTTTGTTGAGTATCTAGACTCCGGTCATTACATTGAGTATACAGGCTCCAGTCATTTTTGTTGAGTATCCAGACTCCGGTCATTATGTTGAGCGTTCAGGCTCCGGTCATTTTCGTTGAGTATCCATACTCTGGTCATTCTGTTGAGCGTTCATGCTCCAGTCAGTTTCGTTGAGTATCTAGACTCCGGTTATTAAGTTGAACATTCAGGCTCCGGTAATTTTTGTTGAGTATCTAAACTCCGGTTATTACGTTGAGCGTTCAGGCTCCGATCATTACGTTGATCGTTCAGGCTCCGGTCAGTTTCGTTGAGTATCTAGACTCCAGTTATTACTTTGAGCATTCAGGCTCTGGTCAGTTTCGTTTGGTATCCAGACTCCGGTTGTTACATTGAGCGTTAAGGCTCCGGTCATTTTTGTTGAGTATCCAGACTTCAGTTATTACGTTAAGCGTTCGGGCTCCGGTCAGTTTAATTTAGTATCCAAACTCTGGTTATTAAGTTGAGCGTTCAGGCTCCGGTCATTTTCTTTGAGAATACAGACTTCGATTATTACGTTGAGCGTTCAGGCTCCTGTCATTTTCGTTGAGTATCCAGACTCCAGTTATTATGTTGAGCGTTCAGGCTCCGATCAGTTTCGTTGAGTATCCAGACTCTGGTTATTATGTTTAGCGATCAGGCTCTGTTCAGTTTCGTTGGACATCCAGACTCTGGTTATTACTTTGAGCGTTCAGGCTCCGATCAGTTTCGTTGATTATCCAGACTCCGGTTATTACGTTGAGCACTCACGCTCTGGTCAGTTTCGTTGGGTATCCAGACTCCGGTTATTACGTTGAGCGTTCAGACTCCGGTCATTTTTGTTGAGTATCCAGACTCCGGTTATTACGTTGTGCGTTCAGGTTTCGGTCAGTTTCATTGAGTATCCAAGCTCCGGTTATTAAGTTGAGCGTTCGGTCTCCGGTCAGTTTCGTTGAGTATCCAGACTCCGGTTATTAAGTTGAGCGTTCAGGCTCCGGTCAGTTTCGTTGGGTATCCAGACTCCGGTTATTACGTTGAGCGTTCCGGCTCCAGTAGGTTTCGTTGAGTATCCAGACTCCGAATATTTCTTTGAGCTTTCACGCTCCGGTCAGTTTCGTTGGGTATCCAAACTCTGGTTATTACGTTGAGCGTTCAGGCTCCAATCAGTTTCGTTGGGTATCCAGACTCCGGTTATTACGTTGAGCCTTCAGGCTCCGGTCATTTTTGTTGAGTATCCAGTCCGGTTATTATGTTGAGCATTTAGGCTCCGGTCATTTTTGTTGAGTATCCAGACTCCGGTTATTACGTTTTGTGTTCAAACTCCGATTAGTTTCGTTGAGAATCTAGACTCCGATTATTACGTTGAGCATTCAGGCTCCGGTCAGTTTCGTTGGGTATCCAGACTCCGGTTATTACGTTGAGCATTCAGGCTGCGGTGATTTTCGTTGAGTATCCAGATTCCGTTTATTCCGTTGAGCGTTCAGGCTGCGGTTAATTTCATTAGGTATTCATACTCCGGGTATTACGTATAGCGTCCATGCTCTGGTAAGTTTTGTTGAGTATCTAGACTCCGTTCATTACATTGAGTATACAGGCTCCAGTCATTTTTGTTGAGTATCCAGACTCTGGTCATTATGTTGAGCGTTCAGGCTCCGGTCATTTTCGTTGAGTATCCATACTCCGGTCATTCTATTGAGCGTTCAGGCTCCAGTCAGTTTCGTTGAGTATCTAGACTTCGGTTATTAAGTTGAACATTCAGGCTCCGGTCATTTTTGTTGAGTATCTAGACTCCGGTTATTACGTTGAGCGTTCAGGCTCTGATCATTACGTTGATCGTTCAGGCTCCGGTCAGTTTCGTTGAGTATCTAGACTCCAATTATTACGTTGAGCATTCAGGCTCTGGTCAGTTTCGTTTGGTATCCAGACTCCGGTTATTACATTGAGCGTTAAGGCTCCGGTCATTTTTGTTGAGTATCCAGACTTCAGTTATTACGTTGAGCGTTCGGGCTCCGGTCAGTTTCGTTTAGTATCCAAACTCCGGTTATTAAGTTGAGCGTTCATGCTCCGGTAATTTTCTTTGAGTATACAGACTCCGGTTATTACGTTGAGCGTTCAGGCTCCGGTCATTTTCGTTGAGTATCCAGACTCCGGTTATTACGTTGAGTGTTCAGACTCCGGTCAGTTTTGTTGAGTATCCAGACTCCGGTTATTAAGTTTAGCGACCAGGCTCTGTTCAGTTTCGTTGATTATCCAGACTCCGGTTATTATGTTGAGCACTCACGCTCTGGTCAGTTTCGTTGGGTATCCAGACTCCGGTTATTACGTTGAGTGTTCAGGCTCCGGTCAGTTTCGTTGAGTATCCAGATTCTGGTTATTACGTTGAGCGTTCAGGCTCCAGTAGGTTTCGTTGAGTATCCAGACTCCGAATATTTCGTTGAGCTTTCACGCTCTGGTCAGTTTCGTTGGGTATCCAGACTCTGGTTATTACGTTGAGCATTCAGGCTCCGATCAGTTTCGTTGGGTTTCTAGACTCCGGTTATTACGTTGAGCATTCAGGCTCCGGTGATTTTCGTTTAGTATCCAGACTCCGGTTATTCCGTTGAGCGTTCAGGCTCCGGTTAGTTTTTTTAGGTATCCAGACTCCGGTTATTACGTATAGCGTCAAGGCTCTGGTCAGTTTTGTTGAGTATCTAGACTCCGGTCATTACGTTGAGCGTCCAGGCTCCGATCATTTTCTTTTAGTATCCAGACTCCGGTCATTACGTTGAGCATTCAGGCTCCGGTCATTTTCGTTGAGTATCCAGACTCCGGTCATTCTATTGAGCGTTCAGGCTCCGGTCAGTTTCATTGAGTATCCAGACTCCGGTTATTAAGTTGAGCATTCAGGCTCCGGTCATTTTTGTTGAGTATACAGACTCCGGTTGTTACGTTGAGCGTTCAGGCTCCGGTCCTTACATTGATCGTTCAGGCTCCGGTCATTTTCGTTGAGTATCTAAACTCCGGTTATTATTTTGAGCGTTCAGGCTCTGGTCATTTTCGTTGAGTATCCATACTCCGGTTATTATGTTGAGCGTTCAGGCTCCGGTCAGTTTCGTTGGGTATCAAGAATCTGGTTATTAAGTTGAGCGTTCAGGCTCCATTCAGTTTTGTTGGGTATCCAGACTCCGGTTATTACGTTGAGCGTTCAGGCTCCGGTCAGTTTCGTTGAGTATCCAGACTCCGGTTATTACGTTGAGCACTCACGCTCTGGTCAGTTTCGTTGGGTATCCAGACTCCGGTTATTACGTTGAGCGTTCAGGCTCCGGTCAGTTTCGTTGGGTATCCAGACTCTGGTTATTACGTTGAGCATTCAGGCTTCGTTCAGTTTCGTTGAGTATCCAGAGTCCGGTTATTACGTTGAGCGCTCACGCTCCGGTCAGATTCGTTGGGTATCCAGACTCCGGTTATTACGTTGATCGTTCAGGCTCCGGTCAATTTGGTTGAGTATCTAGACTCCGGTTATTACGTTGAGCATTCAGGCTCCAGTCATTTTCGTTGAGTCTCCAGACTCCGGTTATTATGTTTTGCGTTCAAGCTCCGATTAGTTTCGTTGAGAATCCAAACTCCGATTATTACGTTGAGCGATCAGGCTCAGGTCAGTTTCGTTGGGTGTCCAGACTCCGGTTATTACGTTGAGCATTTAGGCTCCGGTGATTTTCATTGAGTATCCGGACTCTAGTTATTACGTTGAGCGTTCAGGCTCTAGTCAGTTTGTTTGAGTATCCAGACTCCGGTTATTACGTTGAGCGTTCAGGCTCCGGTCAGTTTCGTTGAGTATCCAGACTTCGGTTATTACATTGAGCGTTCAGGCTCCGGTCAGTTTCATTTGTTATCCAGACTCCGGTTATTACGTTGAGCGTTCAGGCTCTGGTCAGTTTTGTTGAGTATCCAGACTCCGAATATTTCGTTGAGCTTTCACGCTCCGGTCAGTTTCGTTGGGTATCCAGACTCTGGTTATTACATTGAGCATTAAGGCTCCGGTCAGTTTCGTTGGGTTTCCAGACTCCGGTTACTACGTTGAGCATTCAGGCTCCGGTGATTTTCGTTGAGTATCCAAACTCTGATTATTCCGTTGAGTGTTCAGGCTCCGGTTAGTTTTGTTAGGTATCCAGACTCCGGTTATTACGTATAGCGTCCAGGCTCTAGTCAGTTTTGTTGAGTATCCAGACTCCGGTCATTACGTTGACCGTCCAGGCTCCGGTCATTTTCTTTTAGTATCCAGACTCCGGTCATTACGTTGAGCGTTCAGGCTCCGGTCATTTTCGTTGAGTATCCAGACTCCGGTTATTCTATTGAGCGTTCAGGCTCCGGTCAGTTTCATTGAGTATCCAGACTCCGGTTATTAAGTTGAGCATTCAGGCTCCGGTCATTTTTGTTGAGTATACAGACTCCGGTTGTTACGTTGAGCGTTCAGGCTCCGGTCCTTACATTCATCGTTCAGGCTCCGGTCATTTTCGTTGAGTATCTAAACTCCGGTTATTATTTTGAGCGTTCAGGCTCCGATCATTTTCGTTGAGTATCCAGACTCCGGTTATTATGTTGAGCGTTCAGGCTCCGGTCATTTTTGTTGAGTCTCCAGACTCCGGTTATTATGTTTTGTGTTCAAGCTCCGATTAGTTTCGTTGAGAATCCATACTCCGATTATTACGTTGAGCGATCAGGCTCCGGTCAGTTTCGTTGGGTGTCCAGACTCCGGTTATTACGTTGAGCATTCAGGCTCCGGTGATTTTCGTTGAGTATCCGGACTCTAGTTATTACGTTGAGCGTTCAGGCTCTAGTCAGTTTGGTTGAGTATCCAGACTCCGGTTATTACGTTGAGCGTTCAGGCTCCGGTCAGTTTCGTTGAGTATCCAGACTTTGGTTATTACGTCGAGCGTTCAGGCTCCGGTCAGTTTCATTTGGTATCCAGACTCCGGTTATTACGTTGAGCGTTCAGGCTCCGGTAAATTTTGTTGAGTATCCAGACTCCGAATATTTCGTTGAGCTTTCACGCTCCGGTCAGTTTCGTTGGGTATCCAGACTCTGGTTATTACATTGAGCATTCAGTCTCCGGTCAGTTTCGTTGGGTTTCCAGACTCCGGTTACTACGTTGAGCATTCAGGCTCCGGTGATTTTCGTTGAGTATCCAAACTCCGATTATTCCGTTGAGTGTTCAGGCTCCGGTTAGTTTTGTTAGGTATCTAGACTCCGGTTATTACGTATAGCGTCCAGGCTCTAGTTAGTTTTGTTTAGTATCCAGACTCCGGTCATTACGTTGAACGTCCAGGCTCCGGTCATTTTCTTTTAGTATCCAGACTCCGGTCATTACGTTGAGCGTTCAGGCTCCGGTCATTTTCGTTGAGTATCCAGACTCCGGTTATTAAGTTGAGCATTCAGGCTCCGGTCATTTTTGTTGAGTATACAGACTCCGGTTCTTACGTTAAGCGTTCAGGCTTCGGTCATTACATTGATCGTTCAGGCTCCGGTCATTTTCGTTGAGTATCTAAACTCTGGTTATTATGTTGAGCGTTCAGGCTCCGGTCATTTTCGTTGAGTATCCAGACTCCGGTTATTATGTTGAGCATTCAGGCTCCGGTCAGTTTTGTTGAGTATCCAGAATCCGGTTATTAAGTTGAGCGTTTAGGCTCCATTCAGTTTTGTTGGGTATCCAGACTCCGGTTATTACGTTGAGCGTTCAGGCTCCGGTCAGTTTTGTTGAGTATCCAGACTTCAGTTATTACGGTGTGGGTTCGGGCTCCGGTCAGTTTCGTTTAGTATCCAAACTCCGGTTATTAAGTTGAGCGTTCAGGCTCCGGTTATTTTCTTTGAGTATACAGACTCCGGTTATTACATTGAGCGTTCAGGCTCCGGACATTTTCGTTGAGTATCTTGACTCCGGTTATTACGTTGAGCGTTCAGGCTCCGGTCAGTTTCGTTGAGTATCCAGACTCCGGTTATTAAGTTTAGCGATCAGGCTCTGTTCAGTTTCGTTGGGTATCCAGACTCCGGTTATTACGTTGAGCGTTTAGGCTCCGATCAGTTTCGTTGATTATCCAGACTCCGGTTATTATGTTGAGCACTCACGCTCTGGTCAGTTTCGTTGGGTATCCAGACTCCGGTTATTACATTGAGCGTCCAGACTCCGGTCATTTTTGTTGAGTATCCAGACTCCGGTTATTACGTTGAGTGTTCAGGCTCCGGTCAGTTTCATTGAGTATCCAGACTCCGATTATTAAGTTTAGCGACCAGGCTCTGTTCAGTTTCATTGGGTATCCAGACTCCGGTTATTACGTTGAGCGTTCAGGCTCCAATCAGGTTCGTTGATTATCCAGACTCCAGTTATTACGTTGAGCACTCACGCTCTGGTCAGTTTCGTTGGGTATCCAGACTCCGGTTATTACGTTGAGTGTTCAGGCTCCTGTCATTTTTGTTGAGTATCCAGACTCCGGTTATCACGTTGTGCCTTCAGGTTTCGGTCAGTTTCGTTGAGTATCCAAGCTCCGGTTATTAAGTTGAGCGTTTAGGCTCCGGTCAGTTTCGTTGAGTATCCAGACTCCGGTTATTAAGTTGAGCGTTCAGGCTCCGGTCAGTTTCGATGGGTATCCAGACTCCGGTTATTACGTTGAGCGTTCAAGCTCCAGTAGGTTTCGTTGAGTATCCAGACTCTGAATATTTCGTTGAGCTTTCATGCTCCGGTCAGTTTCGTTGGGTATCCAGACTCTAATTATTACGTTGAGCGTTCAGGCTCCGGTCAGTTTCGTTGGGTTTCTAGACTCCGGTTATTACGTTGAGCATTCAGGCTCCGGTGATTTTCGTTGAGTATCCAGACTCCGGTTATTCCGTTGAGCGTTCAGGCTTCGGTTAGTTTTGTTAGGTATCCAGACTCCG
This sequence comes from Lathyrus sativus, assembly GCA_963859935.3. NCBI lineage: Eukaryota > Viridiplantae > Streptophyta > Magnoliopsida > Fabales > Fabaceae > Lathyrus > Lathyrus sativus. The sequence goes on along the minus strand of OZ012736.1, from coordinate 234,762,371 downwards.
GTTATTATGTATAGCGTCAAGGCTCTGGTCAGTTTTGTTGAGTATCCAGACTCCGGTCATTACGTTGAGCGTCCAGGCTCCGGTCATTTTCGCTTAGTATCCAGACTCCGGTCATTACGTTGAGCGTTCAGGCTCCGGTCATTTTAGTTGAGTATCCGGACTCCGGGCATTCTATTGAGCGTTCAGGTTCCGGTCAGTTTCATTGAGTATCCAGACTCCGGTTATTAAGTTGAGCATTCAGGCTCCGGTCATTTTTGTTGAGTATACAGACTCCGGTTGTTACGTTGAGCGTTCAGGCTCCGGTCCTTACATTGATCGTTCAGGCTCCGGTCATTTTCGTTGAGTATCTAAACTCCGGTTATTATTTTGAGCGTTCAGGCTCCGATCATTTTCATTGAGTATCCAGACTCCGGTTATTATGTTGAGCGTTCAGGCTCCGGTCAGTTTCGTTGAGTATCCAGAATCTGGTTATTAAGTTGAGCGTTCAGGCTCCATTCAGTTTTGTTGGATATCCAGACTCCGGTTATTACGTTGAGCGTTCAGGCTCCGGTCAGTTTCGTTGAGTATCCAGATTCCGGTTATTACGTTGAGCACTCACGCTCTGGTCAGTTTCGTTGGGTATCCAGACTCCGGTTATTACGTTGAGCGTTCAGGCTCCGGTCAGTTTCGTTGGGTATCCAGACTCCGGTTATTACGTTGAGCATTCAGGCTCCGTTCAGTTTTGTTGAGTATCCAGACTCCGGTTATTACGTTGAGCGCTCACGCTCCGGTCAGATTCGTTGTGTATCCAGACTCCGGTTATTACGTTGATCGTTCAGGCTCCGGTCAATTTGGTTGAGTATCTAGACTCCGGTTATTACGTTGAGCATTCAGGCTCCAGTCATTTTCGTTGAGTCTCCAAACTCCGGTTATAACGTTTTGCGTTCAAGCTCCGATTAGTTTCGTTGAGAATCCAGACTCCGATTATTACGTTGAGCGATCAGGCTCCGGTCAGTTTCGTTGGGTGTCCAGACTCCGGTTATTACGTTGAGCGTTCAGGCTCCGATCATTACGTTGATCGTTCAGGCTCCGGTCAGTTTTGTTGAGTATCTAGACTCCAGTTATTACTTTGAGCATTCAGGCTCTGGTCAGTTTCGTCTGGTATCCAGACTCCGGTTGTTACATTGAGCGTTAAGGCTCCGGTCATTTTTGTTGAGTATCCAGACTTCAGTTATTACGTTGAGCGTTCGGGCTCCGGTCAGTTTCATTTAGTATCCAAACTCTGGTTATTAAGTTGAGCGTTCAGGCTCCGGTCATTTTCTTTGAGAATACAGACTCCGATTATTACGTTGAGCGTTCAGGCTCCGGTCATTTTCATTGAGTATCCAGACTCCAGTTATTATGTTGAGCGTTCAGGCTCCGATCAGTTTCGTTGAGTATCCAGACTCTGGTTATTATGTTTATCGATCAGGCTCTGTTCAGTTTCGTTGGGTATCCAGACTCCGGTTATTACGTTGAGCGTTCAGGCTCCGATCAGTTTCGTTGATTATCGAGACTCCGGTTATTACGTTGAGCACTCACGCTCTGGTCAGATTCGTTGGGTATCCAGACTCCGGTTATTACGTTGAGCGTTCAGACTCCGGTCATTTTTGTTGAGTATCCAGACTCCGGTTATTACGTTGTGCGTTCAGGTTTCGGTCAGTTTCATTGAGTATCCAAGCTCCGGTTATTAAGTTGAGCGTTCAGGCTCCGGTCAGTTTCGTTGAGTATCCAGACTCCGGTTATTAAGATGAGCGTTCAGGCTCCGGTCAGTTTCGTTGGGTATCCAGACTCCGGTTATTAAGTTGAGCGTTCCGACTCCAGTAGGTTTCGTTGAGTATCCAGACTCCGAATATTTCTTTGAGCTTTCACGCTCCGGTCAGTTTCGTTGGGTATCCAGACTCTAGTTATTACGTTGAGCGTTTGAGGCTCCAATCAGTTTCGTTGGGTATCCAGACTCCGGTTATTACGTTGAGCCTTCAGGCTCCGGTCATTTTTGTTGAGTATCCAGTCCGGTTATTACGTTGAGCATTTAGGCTCCGGTCATTTTTGTTGAGTATCCAGACTCCGGTTATTACGTTTTGTGTTCAAACTCCGATTTGTAAGAACAGAGTATGCCTAAGGGGGGGGGGGTGAATTAGGACTTTTGAAATTTTTCCGGTTTATATGGTATTTTGAAATATCACTGGTTTGTGTTTTTGGTTATGAAAGCAGAAGAAGAAAAATAAAAGAACAATGGACACCAGGATTTATAGTGGTTCCCCTTACAATCCGAGAGTGCTTCACTCCCCTTTCAACATGAAAGAGAATTTTCACTATTGTTTAATAAAGTACAACCTATCACACCATCAACCGGTAAGGTCTACTATCAAACAATAAAACTAACAAGTGTACAAGAACAATCCTCTTGTAAACACTCACCCTTGTGTCCAACAATCCTGGATCACAAGTCAAAATACACAAGTTTGTAAAGATTTGAATTTGAGAGTAATGATATCAAAGTTGATCTTCTCCAAATGATTAGAATTCACTCTTACAATTTTCAATACAAGTGTTCAAGGATGAATATGAAATTTATGCACATATGAACACTTAATGAAAGTTTTTAAAAAAAAGGTGAATTTGATTCTAAGACAATTTGAAAATGAATGTAAAAAGTGTTTGGAGATTGAAAAGTTTTTGTGTTATGTTCTATATTTTTCAAAATTGAAAAACTCAGAATTTATATGAGTAAAATACCCTTTCAAAAAGGTACATTGAGTAGTCATCAAAAATATGAAATGGTATAAATTTTTAAATAATTTTTGAACTTGAAACAAAGCAATTTTTCACTGCACGTTCAGTGTTAATCGGTTAACCCATATGGTTAATCGGTTAACACTGGTACGTTAGCCCAGAAATTTCAAAATTCAAATTGGTTAACCGGTTAACCTATATGGTTAATCGGTTAACACTGCTAATTTTCAGAAAAATGCTTTTTAAAATTAATGTTATACCATTTTTAAGGTTTCAAAAACATGCTTATGTATTATGCAAAAATGATTGATGTTTTTGAACACTTGTATATCAAATTTAAGGGTAGAATTCGATATACCAGTAATGCAGCCAAGTCTGGAAGAATCATAGTTCCATATGTAGCTTGACTTGAAAGATAGGTTGACTTTCTTGATAACTTTGAACGGCTTGTCTTTTTGCAATCAAGAGATGACCTTGAGTAGTATTGACATCATCAAAACTTGAGACTGAAGCATGCTTCTACATTCTCCCCCTTTTTGATGATGGCAATCAAAAAAATGTTGTGCGATATCTCTTGGTTCTTGATCTGGTTCTCCCCCTATGTCTAGCAACTCCCCCTATCTTAACAGAGGAAAAAAAATTGCACACAGAGAGACATTAAAAGAACCAAGCTCTTCTCCCCCTTTGACATCAGCAAAAAGGAAGAGCTTTCAAAGAAATCACAAGATAGCAGCATATATAGTAATAAGCACATGCAAAGCCAAGTAAACACAAAGCACAAACAGTAGAACATATAAAATGCAGTAAATAGAAATTGTACTTGTTACAATAAAACATAGTTCAAATGAAAGCATAAAAACTTAAGACTAGAAAGCAAAGCAATAAAAACAACAGCAGCAACATATTCTCTAAAAATCCTCATCCGCCATATCCTCCTCCTCTTCTTCTTCATCACTATCAACCTCTTCTTCAATCTCGTCGTCCACAACTCGGGTGTTGGAATGTGGAGGGTTAAGAATGAGGTTTCTGAGGGAGGCAATTGCTCGGGAGGTCTCTCTATGCATATTCATGGATTCTCGATGCTGGTTCATCATGGTTGTGTAGAGAAACTCACTGGTAAGACCCCCTTCAGGCATTGGATAAGCGTGATGGACAGGACCGTCATCAGTATACCTGTAGGTACCGTCAGCCGCCTTGATGATTCCAGTATTCTTCACAATATTAATCTCATTGATCTCATTAGTTGTAGGTTTCATCTTGGAGGATGGTTCTCTGTTGAGGTCAAGTTCAGTTAATTCCAGAATTCTAGAGACCAAGCGAGCATACGGCAGCCGGGTAATGCAATGAAGTTGTTGCTGCAGATGATACATAATAGTCAAAATCCAATTGACTCTGATGCGATTCTTAATAGCAAAGATCAGTTGCATTTCCAAGTCGTTGATCTGAGAGTGATTTGAGTCCTTTGGAATGAGGACATAGCAGATAATGTAGTGAAGCATTCGATCAGATACTGTCAGATTCTTGGCATAGCACAGCATACGAGCGGTGCGAGAGTTTGCAATAACGGTTTCTTTTGGGAACCTGCAAATCTGATAGTAATACTCCATTTTATCATAGTTTGCCCAGGGTCCATCTACATGGTTTACACCTTTCCTCAGGAAGCATCCTTTTGATGGAATCTTAAGGTGTCTAGCAAGGGTGGATAAATTCTCAACAAACTCATGATCTCTAATGGTGGACCGGATCATGTGGTTCTCATCCATGTCCAGATATACAGACATTTTATTCATAAAAGCTTTAACCAGATCAGGATAGATAATACCAGAGTCGGTGACGAACTTGTCGATACGCTGATACTCCAGCAGAGTAGGAAAATCAAAAGATATTGCAGGAAAAGCTCGAAGATTCACATACTTTACCGGCATAAGTTGACGAACACGCACTTTGAAATCCATCCGTCTCTTTTTGGTGGTTTCCATTGGACTACTGTCGTCATCTGATTCTGATGCAGGATGATGTTCTGGAAGTTTTCCCTTGCCGCGGTTTGATGCTGAAGCCATGGATGGAGGTTTGAGAGAACTGGGGTTGTGGGTTCTGAGGAAGTTAGGGTTTGAGAAGTTGTGGGGAGTTTTTCCAACTTTTGAGAGTGGGAGAGAGAAGTTAGGATTTTAAGAGGGAATATGGATTTTGGATATGGATTTGGATATTTAAGAGAATATGGACCACACAAAATATATATAAAAAATATAAAATTTTCAAAAATTTTAATTAATTTTCGTTTCTGATTTTTTAGAAAAATTAACAGTGTTAATCGGTTAACCATATAGGTTAATTGGTTAACACATTAAAAAAATTAATCAGAATTGAAAATTCAACAGTGTTAATCGGTTAACCCATATGGTTAATCGATTAACATGCTCGAATTTTTGAAAAATACATAAAAAAACAGAATGCATACACAAGAAAACAAATCACAAATAATGAATACACATAATAGAGAAAAAGTCAGATGTCACCTTCATCAAGAATCCCAAGTTCTCTTCGAATTTTGTAGAATGGTTCTTTTGCCAAAGGCTTGGTGAAGATGTCGGCGAGTTGGTTGTGTGTGTCGACGAAAGTAACATAAACATCTCTGTTTAATACGTGATCTCGAAGGAAATGATGCCGGATATCGATTTGCTTTGTTCTGGAATGCATAACCGGATTCTTTGTGATATTTATGGCACTAGTATTGTCACATCGTAGAGGAATGCATCCGAGGTCAACACCATAATCCAGAAGTTGTTGTTTCAGCCATAAAATTTGTGCACAGCAACTTCCTGCGGCGATGTATTCTGCTTCGGCGGTGCTGAGTGCTACACAAGCTTGCTTCTTGCAGGCCCATGATACTAGAGCATTTCCGAGAATATGACATGTACCACTTGTACTTTTTCTATCGGTTTTGCATCCTGCATAGTCAGCGTCAGAATAACCAACTAAAGAACAAGTACTACCTTTAGGATACCATAATCCGACGTTGGTCGTTCCTTTGAGATACTTGATAATTCTCTTCACAGCAGTGAGATGCGATTCCTTCGGACTTGCTTGGAAGCGCGCACACAAACAAACACTAAACATAATGTCAGGACGGCTTGCCGTCAAATATAGTAATGAACCAATCATACCTCGATATTTAGTAATATCAATTGGAGTACCAGATTCATCTTGATCAACATACGTTCCGGATCCCATAGGAGTAGACATCATCTTGCAACTATCCATATCGAATTTCTTTATTAATTCCTTACAGTACTTGGATTGGTTGAGAAAGATTCCATCCTTGGTTTGCTTGATTTGTAGTCCAAGAAAATAATTTAACTTTCCCATCATGGACATTTCGAATTCTTCTCGCATCATGAGTGAGAATTCTTCGCAGAGTTCTTTGTTTGTTGATCCAAAAATGATGTCGTCGACGTAAACTTGTACTAACAAGGTGTTACCCTTGATCTTCTTAATAAACAGTGTCTTGTCAACCTTTCCTTTTGTAAATCCTTTCTCACATAAGAAGTTGCTAAGGCGATCATACCATGCTCGTGGTGCTTGTTTTAAACCGTAGAGAGCCTTTTCAGTTTGAAAACATGTGAGGGATTTTTGAAGTCTTCAAAACCCGGAGGTTGTTTGACGTAGACTTCCTCATTAATGTACCCATTCAGGAAAGCGCTTTTGACATCCATCTGGAATAACTGAAAATTCATAGAACACGCGTAAGCAAGTAGTAATCTAATTGCTTCTAACCTTGCTACCGGAGCAAATGTTTCATCAAAATCAATTCCTTCCTCCTGGTTGTAGCCTTGTGCGACCAATCTTGCCTTGTTACGAACTATAATCCCATTCTCGTCAAGTTTGTTCTTGAACACCCATCTGGTTCCTATAATATGCTTATTGTCTGGTCTTGGTACAAGGGTCCAAACTTGATTTCTTTCAAATTGATTAAGTTCTTCTTGCATTGCTATAATCCATTGGTCGTCGCCTAAAGCTTCATCGATTTTTGATGGTTCAATTTGAGATACAAACGCCATGTTGAGACAAGCATCCTTTAAATTAAGTCGAGTTGCAACGCCTTGACTAATATCACCAATAACTTTATCAATTGGGTGAACTCTGTGTGTTCTCCATTCTTTCGGAAGATCTTTATTTTCTTGAGTAACATCTTCACGTAATATTGTTTGATCATTTGAAACAATTTCTTCATTTTGTGGAGTATCTACAAAATCATCATCATCATCCAAAACAATATTATCCTCTTTCGAGGGGTTAGTCTCATCAAACGAAACATGAATGGACTCTTCAATGGTAAGAGTTCTTTTATTAAAAATTCTAAAAGCTTTACTATAAAGAGAGTAACCAAGGAAGATACCTTCGTCGGACTTCTCATCAAACTTACCGAGATTGTCCTTATTGTTGTTGAGAATGAAGCATTTGCAGCCAAATATGTGGAAGAATGATATATTCGGTTTCCTTCCCTTGAACAACTCATACGGAGTCTTTTTGAGTAGCGGTCGAATATTCACGCGGTTGCTTACAAAGCATGCCGTGCTTACTGCTTCTGCCCAAAAATATTTTAGAAGATTTGTGTCGTTGAGCATTGTTCTAGCAAGTTCAACTAGTGAACGATTCTTCCGTTCTACGACGCCGTTTTGTTGAGGAGTTCTTGGTGCCGAAAAATTATGAGAAATTCCATGTTCTTCGCAAAATTCTTCAAAGTCTGAATTTTGAAATTCTCCACCGTGGTCGCTTCTTATGGAGGCTATAGTGAGTGACTTCTCGTTTTGAATTCGTTTTGCATACTTTTTGAATGCTTTAAACGCATCATTTTTCTGGACTAAAAACATTGTCCAGGTATATCGAGAAAAATCATCAACAATAACTAAAGCATAAATACTACCTCCAAAGCTCTTCGTTCTTGATGGACCAAAAAGATCCATGTGCAACAATTGAAGTGGTTTTGATGTAGAAACCACTTGCTTGGATTTGAAAGTTGTCTTGGTCTGTTTTCCCTTTTGACATGCATCGCATAATTTATCCTTGATGAATTTTATCTTCGGAAGCCCAACAACCAGATCATGCTTGATTAATTTGTTTAAATGCTCCATGTGAATGTGAGCAAATCTTTTATGCCAAAGCCATGCCTCGTTGTTGTTTTCCATAAGACACTTTACCTTCAAGGAAGAGTCATCAAAAGAAATCATAAAAATATTATTATATCTTTTACCTTTTAGCAGAATATCATGAGTGACTTCGTGTTCGATCAAGCATTCCTCCTTTGTGAAGTTGATTTTGAACCCTTTGTCACACAATTGACTGATGCTAAGCAGGTTATGCTTAAGGCCTTCAACAAAAAGAACGTCTTCGATGATTGTACATGGAGGTGCACCAATGGTTCCAACTCCAAGAATTTTTCCTTTATTATCATCACCGTAAGTGACGTATCCTTTGGCCTTTAATGATAGACTTGAAAATTTGTTTATATCTCTCGTCATATGCTTCGAGCAGCCACTATCAAGATACCATTGATTTGTGGTTGTCTTCAAGCATACCTACAAAACAAAATTAGGTAGTGTTAGGTACCCAAATTGCTTTGGGTCCTTGATAGTTAGTACCCTTTTCCACCCACACATAATGCCCCTTTGCAATACCAATATTACGTACATAGCAGGCATTAGGTGTGTTCCCTTTAATACCACAATAAAAACATGTAGGTTGAAAATGAGTTCTATATCTAGGAATATAATTCTTTTTCTTATTAATTCTTTTCTTGTTATGATTTTGATACTGAGTTTTAGAAGTGCTTGTCTCTTCCTTCACAATTTGTTCACTTGCTCTTACGAAAATGGTCTTATTGGTGCTTGGTTTTGAAAATTTAGAATATCCCAATCCACTTTTATCATTAGGATACCTTTGATGTTTAAGAATCTCTTCCAAGCGAATTTGACCTTTTTCGTATCTTTCTAAAACTCTTTTAAGTTGAACAATTTGAAAAGACAAAGACTCACAATTCTTACATACAAGACTTTGTTTTTCATCCATCACTTTTTGTTTTTCATCTTCAATATTTTTTAAGAGATCAGAATTTTGTTTTTCTAAAATTAAAATTCTTTTCTTTTGTGATGAGATGTCTTTATACAAAGTCTTGCACTCTTTTAGAAGTTCATTTATAACTTCTTGTGCATCATTATCATAGACAGAAAAATTACTACTAACCTCATTTTCTTCATCGGAATGGTGAGAGGCCATTAAGGCAATATTTGCGCTTTCATCGCTATTTGATTCCGATGATGAACTCACTTCGTTGTCGTCCCATGCGACATAAGCCTTCTTTGTTTTGAAATCCTTCTTGCCCTTGAATTTTCCTTTATTTGCGAGTTTTGGGCAATCTGGCTTTATGTGACCTTGTTTTCCACATTCATAATATGTAATTTCTTGGTTTGATATGGATGCCTCCTTTTTCCTGAAATGTCTATTCTTTTTAGAAAAAGAAGAAGTTTTATTATTATTAAAAAACTTACCAAGCTTCTTTACTAGAAGCATGAAATTTTCGTCTTCGGAAGATTCGTCAATTTTGTCATCCTTTGTGTCAGTCTTCAAGGCAATTCCTTTGGACTTCTTGTCTTGACTTTCATGTTTCTCAAGCCTTCCAAGTTCCAGTTCATGCTCTTGAAGTTTCCCGAATAATGAAGCGGATGTCATTGTTGAAAGACTTTTCTTTTCCGAAATGGCGGTCACCTTTGGTTGCCATTCTCTTGTCAAGGATCTTAGGACTTTTAAGTTGAGATCATCGTTGGTGAAGGTCTTCCCAAGAGCAATCAGGTGATTTGTTAGATGAACGAACCTCTTTTGCAAGGCAACAATAGATTCATCGGGCTGCATACGGAACATCTCATATTCTTGACTTAACGTGTTAAGTCTTGATCTTTTTACTTCTGCTGTTCCTTCATGCGTTTCTACCAAGGTATCCCAAATCTGTTTTGCCGATTGACACTGTGATATGCGAAAGAATTCATCCATACTGAGAGCGCTTTGAAGTATGTTGATTGCTTTCTTCTCATTCAAGATTCTCTTCTTGTCATCTTCATCATATGAGGATTTAATCTTTGGGGTTCCAACACCATTTACCACACTTTTAGGAACATGTGGACCAGTTTCAACGGTTTCCCATATACCATCTCCTTGAGCCTCAAGATGTGCCTTCATACGGATTTTCCAAAAATCAAAGTATTCTCCAGAAAAGAGTGGTGGCTTGTTACTACTTCCACCATTTTTGAAAACCGGGTTGGTACTTGCGGAAGCCATACTGAATTGTTAGGAACAGGTTACCTTAACCTGCTCTGATGCCAATTGTAAGAACAGAGTATGCCTAAGAGGGGGGGGGGGGTGAATTAGGACTTTTGAAATTTTTCCGGTTTATATGGTATTTTGAAATATCACTGGTTTGTGTTTTTGGTTATGAAAGCAGAAGAAGATAAATAAAAGAACAATGGACACCAGGATTTATAGTGGTTCCCCTCACAATCCGAGAGTACTCCACTCCCCTTTCAACATGAAAGAGAATTTTCACTATTGTTTAATAAAGTACAACCTATCACACCATCAACCGGTGAGGTCTACTATCAAACAATAAAACTAACAAGTGTACAAGAACAATCCTCTTGTAAACACTCACCCTTGTGTCCAACAATCCTGGATCACAAGTCAAAATACACAAGTTTGTAAAGATTTGAAATTGAGAGTAATGATATCAAAGTTGATCTTCTCCAAATGATCAGAATTCACTCTTACAATTTTCAATACAAGTGTTCAAGGATGAATATGAAATTTATGCACATATGAACACTTAATGAAAGTTTTTAAAAAAAAGGTGAATTTGATTCTAAGACAATTTGAAAATGAATGTAAAAAGTGTTTGGAGATTGAAAAGTTTTTGTGTTATGTTCTATATTTTTCAAAATTGACAAACTCAGAATTTATATGAGTAAAATACCCTTTCAAAAAGGTACATTGAGTAGTCATCAAAAATATGAAATGGTATAAATTTTTAAATAATTTTTGAACTTGAAACAAAGCAATTTTTCACTGCACGTTCAGTGTTAATCGGTTAACCCATATGGTTAATCGGTTAACACTGGTACGTTAGCCCAGAAATTTCAAAATTCAAATTGGTTAACCGGTTAACCTATATGGTTAATCGGTTAACACTGCTAATTTTCAGAAAAATGCTTTTTAAAATTAATGTTATACCATTTTTAAGGTTTCAAAAACATGCTTATGTATTATGCAAAAATGATTGATGTTTTTGAACACTTGTATATCAAATTATAAGGGTAGAATTTGATATACCAGTAATGCAGCCAAGTCTGGAAGAATCATAGTTCCATATGTAGCTTGACTTGAAAGATAGGTTGACTTGATCTTGATAACTTTGAACGGCTTGTCTTTTTGCAATCAAGAGATGACCTTGAGTAGTATTGACATCATCAAAACTTGAGACTGAAGCATGCTTCTACACGATTAGTTTCGTTGAGAATCTAGACTCCGATTATTACGTTGAGCATTCAGGCTCCGGTCAGTTTCGTTGGGTATCCAGACTCCGGTTATTACGTTGAGCATTCAGGCTCCGGTGATTTTCGTTGAGTATCCAGATTCCGTTTATTCCGTTGAGCGTTCAGGCTGCGGTTAATTTCATTAGGTATCCATACTCCGGGTATTACGTATAGCGTCTATGCTCTGGTAAGTTTTGTTGAGTATCTAGACTCCGGTCATTACATTGAGTATACAGGCTTCAGTCATTTTTGTTGAGTATCCAGACTCCGGTCATTATGTTGAGCGTTCAGGCTCCGGTCATTTTCGTTGAGTATCCATACTCCGGTCATTCTGTTGAGCGTTCATGCTCCAGTCAGTTTTGTTGAGTATCTAGACTCCGGTTATTAAGTTGAACATTCAGGCTCCGGTCATTTTTGTTGATTATCTAGACTCCGGTTATTACGTTGAGCGTTCAGGCTCCGATCATTACGTTGATCGTTCAGGCTCCGGTCAGTTTCGTTCAGTATCTAGACTCCAGTTATTACTTTGAGCATTCAGGCTCTGGTCAGTTTCATTTGGTATCCAGACTCCGGTTGTTACATTGAGCGTTAAGGCTCCGGTCATTTTTGTTGAGTATCCAGACTTCAGTTATTACGTTGAGCGTTCGGGCTCCGGTCAGTTTCATTTAGTATCCAAACTCCGGTTATTAAGTTGAGCGTTCAGGCTCCGGTCATTTTCTTGGAGAATACAGACTCCGATTATTACGTTGAGCGTTCAGGCTCCGGTCATTTTCGTTGAGTATCCAGACTCCAGTTATTATGTTGAGCGTTCATGCTCCGATCAGTTTCGTTGAGTATCCAGACTCTGGTTATTATGTTTATCGATCAGGCTCTGTTCAGTTTCGTTGGGTATCCAGACTCCGGTTATTACGTTGAGCGTTCAGGCTCCGATCAGTTTCGTTGATTATCCAGACTCCGGTTATTACGTTGAGCACTCACGCTCTGGTCAGATTCGTTGGGTATCCAGACTCCGGTTATTACGTTGAGCGTTCAGACTCCGGTCATTTTTGTTGAGTATCCAGACTCCGGTTATTACGTTGTGCGTTCAGGTTTCGGTCAGTTTCATTGAGTATCCAAGCTCCGGTTATTAAGTTGAGCGTTCAGGCTCCGGTCAGTTTCGTTGAGTATCCATGCTCCGGTTATTAAGTTGAGCGTTCAGGCTCCGGTCAGTTTCGTTGGGTATCTAGACTCCGGTTATTACGTTGAGCGTTCCGGCTCCAGTAGGTTTCGTTGAGTATCCAGACTCCGAATATTTCTTTGAGCTTTCACGCTCCGGTCAGTTTCGTTGGGTATCCAGACTCTGGTTATTTCGTTGAGCGTTCAGGCTCCAATCAGTTTCGTTGGGTATCCAGACTCCGGTTATTACGTTAGGCCTTCAGGCTCCGGTCATTTTTGTTGAGTATCCAGTCCGGTTATTACGTTGAGCATTTAGGCTCCGGTCATTTTTGTTGAGTATCCAGACTTCGGTTATTACGTTTTGTGTTCAAACTCCGATTAGTTTCGTTGAGAATCTAGACTCCGATTATTACGTTGAGCATTCAAGCTCCGGTCAGTTTCGTTGGGTATCCAGACTCCGGTTATTACGTTGAGCAGTCAGGCTCCGGTGATTTTCGTTGAGTATCCAGATTCCGTTTATTCCGTAAAGCGTTCAAGTTGCGGTTAATTTCATTAGTTATCCATACTCCGGGTATTACGTATAGCGTCCATGCTCTGGTAAGTTTTGTTGAGTATCTAGACTCCGGTCATTACATTGAGTATACAGGCTCCAGTCATTTTTGTTGAGTATCCAGACTCCGGTCATTATGTTGAGCGTTCAGGCTCCGGTCATTTTCGTTGAGTATCCATACTCCGGTCATTCTGTTGAGCGTTCAGGCTCCAGTCAGTTTCGTTGAGTATCTAGACTCCGGTTATTAAGTTGAACATTCAGGCTCCGGTCATTTTTGTTGAGTATCTAGACTCCAATTATTACGTTGAGCGTTCAGGCTCCGATCATTACGTTGATCGTTCAGGCTCCGGTCAGTTTAGTTGAGTATCTAGACTCCAATTATTACGTTGAGCATTCAGGCTCTGGTCAGTTTCGTTTGGTATCCAGACTCCGGTTATTACATTGAGCGTTAAGGCTCCGGTCATTTTTGTTGAGTATCCAGACTTCAGTTATTACGTTGAGCGTTCGGGCTCCGGTCAGTTTCGTTTAGTATCCAAACTCCGGTTATTAAGTTGAGAGTTCAGGCTCCGGTCATTTTCTTTGAGTATACAGACTCCGGTTATTACGTCGAGCGTTCAGGTTCGGTCATTTTCGTTGAGTATCCAGACTCCGGTTATTACGTTGAGTGTTCAGGCTCCGGTCAGTTTCGTTGAGTATCCAGACTCCGGTTATTTAGTTTAGCGACCAGGCTCTGTTCAGTTTCGTTGATTATCCAGACTCCGGTTATTATGTTGAGCATTCACGCTCTGGTCAGTTTCTTAGGGTATCCAGACTCCAGTAATTACGTTGAGCGTTCAGACTCCGGTCATTTTTGTTGAGTATCCAGACTCCGGTTATTAAGTTGAGCGTTTAGGCTCCGGTCAGTTTTGTTGAGTATCCAGACTCCGGTTATTACGTTGAGTGTTCAGGCTCCGGTCAGTTTCGTTGAGTATCCAGACTCCGGTTATTACGTTGAGCGTTCAGGCTCCAGTAGGTTTCGTTGAGTATCCAGACTCCGAATATTTCATTGAGCTTTCACGCTCCGGTCAGTTTCGTTGGGTATCCAGACTCTAATTATTACGTTGAGGGTTCAGGCTCTGGTCAGTTTCGTTGGGTTTCTAGACTCCGGTTATTACGTTGAGCATTCAAGCTCCGGTGATTTTTGTTGAGTATCCAGACTCTAATTATTACGTTGAGCGTTCAGGCTCCGGTTAGTTTTGTTAGGTATCCAGACTCCGGTTATTACGTATAGCGTCAAGGCTCTGGTCAGTTTTGTTGAGTATCCAGACTCCGGTCATTACGTTGAGCGTCCAGGCTCCAGTCATTTTCGCTTAGTATCCAGACTCCGGTCATTACGTTGAGCGTTCAGGCTCCGGTCATTTTAGTTGAGTATCCAGGCTCCGGGCATTCTATTGAGCGTTCAGGCTCCGGTCAGTTTCATTGAGTATCCAGACTCCGGTTATTAAGTTGAACATTCAGGCTCCGGTCATTTTTGTTGAGTATACAGACTCCGGTTGTTACGTTGAGCGTTCAGGCTCCGGTCCTTACGTTGAGCGTTCAGGCTCCGGTCATTTTCGTTGAGTATCTAAACTCCGGTTATTATTTTGAGCGTTCAGGCTCCGATCATTTTCGTTGAGTATCCAGACTCCGGTTATTATGTTGAGCGTTCAGGCTCCGGTCAGTTTCGTTGAGTATCCAGAATCTGGTTATTAAGTTGAGCGTTCAGGCTCCATTCAGTTTTGTTGGGTATCCAGACTCCGGTTATTACGTTGAGCGTTCAGGCTCCGGTCAGTTTCGTTGAGTATCCAGATTCTGGTTATTACGTTGAGCACTCACGCTCTGGTCAGTTTCGTTGGGTATCCAGACTCCGGTTATTACGTTGAGCGTTCAGGCTCTGGTCAGTTTCGTTGGGTATCCAGACTCCGGTTATTACGTTGAGCATTCAGGCTCCGTTCAGTTTTGTTGAGTATCCAGACTCCGGTTATTACGTTGAGCACTCACGCTCCGGTCAGATTCGTTGGGTATCCAGACTCCGGTTATTACGTTGATCGTTCAGGCTCCGGTCAATTTGGTTGAGTAACTAGACTCCGGTTATTACGTTGAGCATTCAGGCTCCAGTCATTTTCGTTGAGTCTCCAGACTCCGGTTATTACGTTTTGTGTTCAAGCTCCGATTAGTTTCGTTGAGAATCCAGACTCCGATTATTACGTTGAGCGATCAGGCTGCGGTCAGTTTCGTTGGGTGTCCAGACTCCGGTTATTACGTTGAGCATTCAGGCTCCGGTGATTTTCGTTGAGTATCCGGACTCTAGTTATTACGTTGAGCGTTCAGGCTCTAGTCAGTTTGGTTGAGTATCCAGACTCCGGTTATTACGTTGAGCGTTCAGGCTCCGGTCAGTTTCGTTGAGTATCCAGACTTCGGTTATTACGTCGAGCGTTCAAGCTCCGGTCAGTTTCATTTGGTATCCAGACTACGGTTATTACGTTGAGCGTTCAGGCTCCGGTCAGTTTTGTTGAGTATCCAGACTCCGAATATTTCGTTGAGCTTTCACGCTCCGGTCAGTTTTGTTGGGTATCCAGACTCTGGTTATTACATTGAGCATTCAGGCTCCGGTCAGTTTCGTTGGGTTTCCAGACTCCGGTTACTACGTTGAGCATTCAGGCTCCGGTGATTTTCGTTGAGTATCCAAACTCCGATTATTCCGTTGAGTGTTCAGGCTCCGGTTAGTTTTGTTAGGTATCCAGACTCTGGTTATTACGTATAGCGTCCAGGCTCTGGTCAGTTTTGTTGAGTATCCAGACTCCGGTCATTACGTTGACCGTCCAGGCTCCGTCATTTTCTTTTAGTATCCAGACTCCGGTCATTACGTTGAGCGTTCAGGCTCCGGTCATTTTCGTTGAGTATCCAGACTCCGGTCATTCTATTGAGCGTTCAGGCTCCGGTCAGTTTCGTTGAGTATCCAGACACCGGTTATTAAGTTGAGCATTCAGGCTCCGGTCATTTTTGTTGAGTATACGGACTCCGGTTCTTACATTGAGCGTTCAGGCTTCGGTCATTACATTGATCGTTCAGGCTCCGGTCATTTTCGTTGAGTATCTAAACTCCGGTTATTATGTTGAGCGTTCAGGCTCCGGTCATTTTCGTTGAGTATCCAGACTCCGGTTATTATGTTGAGCGTTCAGGCTCCGGTCAGTTTTGTTGAGTATCCAGAATCCGGTTATTAAGTTGAGCGTTCTGGCTCCATTCAGTTTTGTTGGGTATCCAGACTCCGGTTATTACGTTGAGCGTTCAGGCTCTGGTCAGTTTTGTTGAGTATCCAGACTTCAGTTATTACGTTGAGTGTTCGGGCTCCGGTCAGTTTCGTTTAGTATCCAAACTCCGGTTATTAAGTTGAGCGTTCAGGCTCCGGTCATTTTCTTTGAGTATACAGACTCCGGTTATTACATTGAGCGTTCAGGCTCCGGTCATTTTCGTTGAGTATCTTGACTCCGGTTATTACGTTGAGCGTTCAGGCTCCGGTCAGTTTCGTTGAGTATCCAGACTCCGGTTATTAAGTTTAGCGATCAGGCTCTGTTCAATTTCGTTGGGTATCCAGACTCCGGTTATTAAGTTGAGCGTTCAGGCTCCGGTCAGTTTCGATGGGTATCCAGACTCCGGTTATTACGTTGAGCGTTCAGGCTCCAGTAGGTTTCGTTGAGTATCAAGACTCCGAATATTTCGTTGAGCTTTCACGCTCCGGTCAGTTTCGTTGGGTATCCAGACTCTAATTATTACGTTGAGCGTTCAGGCTCCGGTCAGTTTCGTTGGGTTTCTAGACTCCAGTTATTACGTTGAGCATTCAGGCTCCGGTGATTTTCGTTGAGTATCCAGACTCCGGTTATTCCGTTGAGCGTTCAGGCTCCGGTTAGTTTTGTTGAGTATCCAGACTCCGGTCATTACGTTGAGCGTCCAGGCTCCGGTCATTTTTGTTGAGTATCCAGACTCCGGTCATTACGTTGAGCGTCCAGGCTCCGGTCATTTTCGCTTAGTATCCAGACTCCGATTATTACGTTGACCGTTCAGGCTCTGGTCATTTTAGTTGAGTGTCCAGACTCCGGTTATTACGTTGAGCATTCAAGCTCCGGTGATTTTCGTTGAGTATCCGGACTCTAGTTATTACGTTGAGCGTTCAGGCTCCGGTCAGTTTGGTTGAGTATCCAGACTCCGGTTATTACGTTGAGCGTTCAGGCTCCGGTCCTTACATTGATCGTTCAGGCTCCGGTCATTTTCGTTGAGTATCTAAACTCCGGTTATTATTTTGAGCGTTCAGGCTCCGATCATTTTCGTTGAGTATCCAGACTCCGGTTATTATGTTGAGCGTTCAGGTTCTGGTCAGTTTCCTTAAGTATCCAGAATCTGGTTATTAAGTTGAGCGTTCAGGCTCCATTCAGTTTTGTTGGGTATCCAGACTCCGGTTATTACGTTGAGCGTTCAGGCTCCGGTCAGTTTCGTTGAGTATCCAGATTCCGGTTATTACGTTGAGCACTCACGCTCTGGTCAGTTTCGTTGGGTATCCAGACTCCGGTTATTACGTTGATCGTTCAGGCTCCGGTCAGTTTCGTTGGGTATCCAGACTCTGGTTATTACGTTGAGCATTCAGGCTCCGTTCAGTTTCGTTGAGTATCCAGACTCCGGTTATTACGTTGATCGTTCAGGCTCCAGTCATTTTCGTTGAGTCTCCAGACTCCGGTTATTACGTTTTGCGTTCAAGCTCCGATTAGTTTCGTTGAGAATCCAGACTCCGATTATTACGTTGAGCGATCAGGCTCCGGTCAGTTTCGTTGGGTGTCCAGACTCCGGTTATTACGTTGAGCATTCAGGCTCCGGTGATTTTCGTTGAGTATCCGGACTCTAGTTATTACGTTGAGCGTTCAGGCTCTAGTCAGTTTGGTTGAGTATCCAGACTTCGGTTATTACGTTGAGCGTTCAGGCTCCGGTCAGTTTCGTTGAGTATCCAGACTTCGGTTATTACGTCGAGCGTTCAGGCTCCGGTCAGTTTCATTTGGTATCCAGACTCTGGTTATTACGTTGAGCGTTCAGGCTCCGGTCAGTTTTGTTGAGTATCCAGACTCCGAATATTTCGTTGAGCTTTCACGCTCCGGTCAGTTTCGTTGGGTATCCAGACTCTGGTTATTACATTGAGTATTCAGGCTCCGGTCAGTTTCGTTGGGTTTCCAGACTCCGGTTACTACGTTGAGCATTCAGGCTCCGGTGATTTTCGTTGAGTATCCGGACTCTAGTTATTACGTTGAGCGTTTAGGCTCCGGTCAGTTTGGTTAAGTATCCATACTCCGGTTATTACGTTGAGCGTTCAGGCTCCGGTCAGTTTCGTTGAGTATCCAGACTCCGGTCATTCTATTGAGCGTTCAGGCTCCGGTCAGTTTCATTGAGTATCCAGACTCTGGTTATTAAGTTGAGCATTCAGGATCCGGTCAGTTTCGTTGGGTTTCCAGACTCCGGTTACTACGTTGAGCATTCAGGCTCCGGTGATTTTCGTTGAGTATCCGGACTCTAGTTATTCCGTTGAGTGTTCAGGCTCCGGTTAGTTTTGTTAGGTATCCAGACTCCGGTTATTACGTATAGCGTCCAGGCTCTGGTCAGTTTTGTTGAGTATCCAGACTTTGGTCATTACGTTGACAGTCCAGGCTACGGTCATTTTCTTTTAGTATCCAGACTCCGGTCATTATGTTGAGCGTTCAGGCTCCTGTCATTTTCGTTGAGTATCCAGACTCCGGTCATTCTATTGAGCGTTCAGGCTCCGGTCAGTTTCGTTGAGTATCCAGACTCCGGTTATTAAGTTGAGCATTCAGGCTCCGGTCATTTTTGTTGAGTATACAGACTCCGGTTCTTACGTTGAGCATTCAGGCTTCGGTCATTACATTGATCGTTCAGGCTCCGGTCATTTTCGTTGAGTATCTAAACTCCGGTTATTATGTTGAGCGTTCAGGCTCCGGTCATTTTCGTTGAGTATCCAGACTCCGGTTATTATGTTGAGCGTTCAGGCTCCGGTCAGTTTTGTTGAGTATCCAGAATCCGGTTATTAAGTTGAGCGTTCAGGCTCCATTCAGTTTTGTTGGGTATCCAGACTCCGGTTATTACGTTGAGCATTCAGGCTCTGGTCAGTTTTGTTGAGTATCCAGACTTCAGTTATTACGTTGAGCGTTCGGGCTCCGGTCAGTTTCGTTTAGTATCCAAACTCCGGTTATTAAGTTGAGCGTTCAGGCTCCGGTCATTTTCTTTGAGTATACAGACTCCGGTTATTACATTGAGCGTTCAGGCTCCGGTCATTTTCGTTGAGTATCTTCACTCCGGTTATTACGTTGAGCGTTCAGGCTCCGGTCAGTTTCGTTGAGTATCCAGACTCCGGTTATTAAGTTTAGCGATCAGGCTCTGTTCAGTTTCGTTGGGTATCCAGACTCCGGTTATTACGTTGAGCGTTTAGGCTCCGATCAGTTTCGTTGATTATCCAGACTCCGGTTATCATGTTGAGCACTCACGCTCTGGTCAGTTTCGTTGGGTATCCAGACTCCGGTTATTACGTTGAGCGTTCAGACTCCGGTCATGTTTATTGAGTATCCAGACTCCGGTTATTACGTTGTGCGTTCAGGTTTCGGTCAGTTTCGTTGAGTATCCAAGCTCCGGTTATTAAGTTGAGCGTTCAGGCTCCGGTCAGTTTCGTTGAGTATCCAGACTCCGGTTATTAAGTTGAGCGTTCAGGCTCCGGTCAGTTTCGTTGGGTATCCAGACTCCGGTTATTACGTTGAGCGTTCAGGCTCCAGTAGGTTTCGTTGAGTATCCAGACTCCGAATATTTCTTTGAGCTTTCACGCTCCGGTCAGTTTCGTTGGGTATCCAGACTCTGGTTATTACGTTGAGCGTTCAGGCTCCAGTCAGTTTCGTTGGGTATCCAGACTCAGGTTATTACGTTGAGCCTTCAGGCTCCGGTCATTTTTGATGAGTATTCAGTCCGGTTATTACGTTGAGCATTCAGGCTCCAGTCATTTTTGTTAAGTATCCAGACTCCGGTTATTACGTTTTGTGTTCAAACTCCGATTAGTTTCGTTGAGAATCTAGACTCCGATTATTACGTTGAGCATTCAGGCTCCGGTCAGTTTCGTTGGGTATCCAGACTCCGGTTATTACGTTGAGCATTCAGGCTCCGGTGATTTTCTTTGAGTATCCAGACTCCGTTTATTCCGTTGAGCGTTCAGGCTGCGGTTAATTTCATTAGGTATCCAGACTCCGGTTATTACGTATAACGTCTATGCTCTGGTAAGTTTTGTTTATCATCTAGACTCCGGTCATTACATTGAGTGTACAGGCTCCAATCATTTTTGTTGAGTATCCAGACTCCGGTAATTATGTTGAGCGTTCAGGCTCCGGTCATTTTCGTTGAGTATCCATACTCTGGTCATTCTGTTGAGCGTTCAGGCTCCAGTCAGTTTTGTTGAGTATCTAGACTCCGGTTATTAAGTTGAACATTCAGGCTCTGGTCATTTTTGTTGAGTATCCAGACTCCAGTTATTACGTTGAGCGTTCAGGCTCCGGTTATTACATTGAGCGTTAAGGCTCCGGTCATTTTTGTTGAGTATCCGGACTTCAGTTATTATGTTGAGCGTTCCGTCTCCGGTCAGTTTCGTTTAGTATCCAAACTCCGGTTATTAAGTTGAGCGTTCAGGCTCCGGTCATTTTCTTTGAGTATACAGACTCCGGTTATTACGTTGAGCGTTCAGGCTCCGGTCATTTTTGTTTAGTATCCAGACTCCGGTTATTACATTGAACGTTCAGGCTCCGGTCAGTTTCATTGAGTATCCAGACTCCGGTTATTAAGTTTAGCGATCAGGCTCTGTTCAGTTTCGTTGGGTATCCAGACTCCGGTTATTACATTGAGCGTTCAGGCTCCGATCAGGTTCGTTGATTATCCAGACTCCGGTTATTACGTTGAGCACTCACCTCTGGTCAGTTTCGTTGGGTATCCAGACTCCGGTTATTACGTTGAGCGTTCAGGCTCCGGTCATTTTTGTTGAGTATCCAGACTCCGGTTAGCACGTTGTGCCTTCAGGTTTCGGTCAGTTTCGTTGAGTATCCAAGCTCCGGTTATTAAGTTGAGCGTTCAGGCTCCGGTCAGTTTCGTTGAGTATCCAGACTCCGGTTATTTAGTTAAGCGTTCAGGCTCCGGTCAGTTTCGTTGGGTATCCGGACTCCGGTTATTACGTTGAGCGTTCAGGCTCCAGTAGGTTTCGTTGAGTATTCAGACTCCGAATATTTGGTTGAGCTTTCACGCTCCGGTCAATTTCGTTGGGTATCCATACTCTGGTTATTACGTTGAGCGTTCAGGCTCCGGTCAGTTTCGTTGGGTTTCCAGACTCCGGTTATTACATTGAGCATTCAGGCTCCGGTGATTTTCTTTGAGTATCCAGACTCCGGTTATTCCGTTGAGCGTTCAGGGTACGGTTAGTTTTGTTAGGTATCCAGACTCCGGTTATTACGTATAGCGTCTAGACTCTGGTCAGTTTTGTTGAGTATCCAGACTCCGGTCATTACGTTGAGCGTCCAGCCACTGGTCATTTTCGTTTAGTATCCAGACTCCGGTCATTACGTTGAGCGTTCAGGCTCCTGTCATTTTCGTTGAGTATCCAGACTCCGGTCATTCTATTGAGCGTTCAGGCTCCGGTCAGTTTCATTGAGTATCCAGACTCCGGTTATTAAGTTGAGCATTCAGGCTCCGGTCTTTTTTGTTGAGTATACAGACTCCGGTTCTTACGTTGAGTGTTCAGGCTCCGGTCATTACATTGATGATTCAGGCTCCGGTCATTTTCGTTGAGTATCTAAACTCCGGTTATTATGTTGAGCATTCAGGCTCCGGTCATTTTCATTGAGTATCCAGACTCCGATTATTATGTTGAGCGTTCAGGCTCTGGTCAGTTGTGTTGAGTATCCAGAATCTGGTTATTAAGTTGAGCGTTCAGGCTCCATTCAGTTTTGTTGGGTATCCAGACTCCGGTTATTACGTTGAGCGTTTAGGCTCCGGTCAGTTTTGTTGAGTATCCAGACTTCGATTATCATGTTGAGCATTCAGGCTCCGTTCAGTTTCGTTGAGTATCCAAACTCCGGTTATTACGTTGAGCACTCACGCTACGGTCAGTTTCGTTGGGTATCCAGACTCCGGTTATTACGTTGAGCGTTCAGGCTCCGGTCAGTTTCGTTGGGTATCCAGACTCCTGTTATTACGTTGAGCATTCAGGCTCCGTTTAGTTTCGTTGAGTATCCAGACACTGGTTATTACGTTGAGCGTTCACGCTCCGGTCAGTTTCGTTGGGTATCCAGACTCCAGTTATTACGTTGAGCTTTCAGGCTCCGGTCAATTTTGTCGAGTATCTAGACTCCGGTTATTACGTTGAGCATTCAGGCTCCAGTCATTTTCGTTGAGTCTCCATACTCCGGTTATTACGTTTTGCGTTCACGCTCCGGTCAGTTTCGTTGAGTATCCAGACTCTGGTTATTACGTTGAGCGATCAGGCTCCGGTCAGTTTCGTTGGGTTTCCTGACTCTGGTTATTACGTTGGGCATTCAGGCTCCGGTGATTTTCGTTGAGTATCCAGACTCCGGTTATTCCGTTGAGCGTTCAGGCTCCGGTTAGTTTTGTTAGATATCCAGACTCCGGTTATTACGTATAGCGTCCAGACTCTGGTCAGTTTTGTTGAGTATCCAGACTCCGATCATTAAGTTGTGCGTCTAGGCTCTGGTCATTTTCGTTTAGTATCCAGACTCCGGTCATTACGTTGAGCGTTCAGGCTCTGGTCATTTTTGTTGAGTATCCAGACTCCGGTCATTCTATTGAGTGTTCAGGCTCCGGTCAGTTTCATTGAGTATCCAGACTCCGGTTATTAAGTTGAGCATTCAGGCTCCGGTCATTTTTGTTGAGTATACAGACGCTGGTTCTTACGTTGAGCGTTCAGGCTCCGGCCATTACATTAATCGTTCAGGCTCCGGTCATTTTCGTTGAGTATTTAAACTCTGGTTATTATGTTGAGCGTTCAGGCTCCGGTTATTTTCGTTGACTATCCAGACCCCGGTTATTATGTTGAGCGTTCAGGCTCCGGTCAGTTGCGTTGAGTATCCAGAATCCGGTTATTGAGTTGAGCGTTCAGGAATCAATTAAGGTTTGTTGGGTATCCAGACTCCGGTTATTACGTTGAGCGTTCAGGCTCCGGTCAGTTTCGTTGAGTATCCAGACTCTGGTTATTACGTTGAGCACTCACGCTCCGGTCAGTTTCGTTGGGTATCTAGACTCCGGTTATTACGTTGGGCGTTCAGGCTCCGGTCAGTTTCGTTGGGTATCCAGACTACGGTTATTATGTTGAGCATTCAGGCTCCGTTCAGTTTCGTTGAGTATCCAGACTCCGGTTATTACGTTGAGCTCCGGTCAGTTTCGTTGGGTATCCAGACTCCGGTTATTACGTTGAGCGTTCAGGCGCCAGTCAGTTTCGTTTGGTATCCAGACTCCGGTTATTACATTGAGCATTCAGGCTCCGTTTAGTTTCGTTGAGTATCCAGACTCCGGTAATTACGTTGAGCGTTCACGCTCCGGTCAGTTTCGTTGGGTATCCAGACTCTGGTTACTACGTTGAGCTTTTAGGCTTCGGTCAATTTTGTCGAGTATCTAGACTCCGGTTATTACGTTGATCATTCAGGCTCTAGTCATTTTCGTTGAGTCTCCAAACTCCAGTTATTACGTTTTGCGTTCATGCTCCGGTCAGTTTCGTTGAGTATCCAGACTCTGGTTATTACGTTGAGCGATCAGGCTCCGGTCAGTTTCGTTGGGTTTCTTGACTCCGGTTATTATGTTGAGCGTTCAGGCTCCGGTCAGTTGTGTTGAGTATCCAAAATCCGGTTATTGAGTTGAGCGTTCAGGAATCAATTAAGTGTTGTTGGGTATCCAGACTCCGGTTATTACGTTGAGCGTTCAGGCTCCGGTCAGTTTCGTTGAGTATCCAGACTCTGGTTATTACATTGAGCACTCACGCTCCGGTCAGTTTTGTTGGGTATCCAGACTCCGGTTATTACGTTGAGCGTTCAGGCTCCGGTCAGTTTCGTTGGGTATCCAGACTCCGGTTATTACGTTGAGCATTCAGGCTCCGTTCAATTTCGTTGAGTATCCAGACTCCGGTTATTACGTTGAGCACTCACACTCCGGTCAGTTTCGTTGGGTATCCAGACTCCGGTTATTACGTTGAACGTTCAGGCTCCGGTCAGTTTCGTTGGGTATCCAGACTCCGGTTATTACGTTGAGCATTCAGGCTCCGTTTAGTTTCGTTGAGTATCCAGACTCCGGTTATTACGTTCAGCATTCACGCTCCGGTCAGTTTCGTTGGGTATCCAGACTCCGGTTATTACCATGAGCTTTCAGGCTCCGGTCAATTTTGTCGAGTATCTAGACTCCGGTTATTACGTTGAGCATTCAGGCTCCAGTCATTTTCGTTGAGTCTCCAGACTCCGGTTATTACGTTTTGCGTTCACGCTCCGATCAGTTTCGTTGAGTATCCAGACTCTGGTTATTACGTTGAGCGATCAGGCTCCGGTCAGTTTCGTTGGGTTTCCTGACTCCGGTTATTACGTTGGGCATTCAGACTCCGGTTAGTTTTGTTAGGTATCCAGACTCCGGTTATTCCGTTGAGCGTTCAGGCTCCGGTTAGTTTTGTTAGATATCCAGACTCCGGTTATTACGTATAGCGTCCAGGCTCTGGTCAGTTTTTTTGAGTATCCAGACTCCGGTCATTAAGTTGAGCGTCCAGGCTCTGGTCATTTTCGTTTAGTATCCAGACTCCGTTCATTACGTTGAGTGTTCAGGCTCCGGTCATTTTCGTTGAGTATCCAGACTCCGGTCATTCTATTGAGCGTTCAGGCTCCGGTCAGTTTCATTGAGTATCCAGACTCCGGTTATTAAGTTGAGCATTCAGGCTCCGGTCATTTTTGTTGAGTATACAGACTCTGGTTCTTACGTTGAGCGTTCAGGCTCCGGCCATTACATTAATCGTTCAGGCTCCGGTCATTTTTGTTGAGTATTTAAACTCCGGTTATTATGTTGAGCGTTCAGGCTCCGGTTATTTTTGTTGAGTATCCAGACCCCGTTTATTATGTTGAGCGTTCAGGCTCCAGTCAGTTGCGTTGAGTATCCAGAATCCGGTTATTGAGTTGAGCGTTCAGGAATCAATTAAGTTTTGTTGGGTATCCAGACTCCGGTTATTACGTTGAGCGTTCAGGCTCCGGTCAGTTTCGTTGAGTATCCAGACTCTGGTTATTACGTTGAGCACTCACGCTCCGGTCAGTTTCGTTGGGTATCCAGACTCCGGTTATTACGTTGGGCGTTCAGGCTCCGGTCAGTTTCGTTGGGTATCCTGACTACGGTTATTATGTTGAGCATTCAGGCTCCGTTCAGTTTCGTTGAGTATCCAGACTCCGATTATTACGTTGAGCTCCGGTCAGTTTCGTTGGGTATCCAGACTCCGGTTATTACGTTGAGCGTTCAGGCGCCAGTCAGTTTCGTTTGGTATCCAGACTCCGGTTATTACGTTGAGCATTCAGGCTCCGTTTAGTTTCGTTGAGTATCCAGACTCCGGTAATTACGTTGAGCATTCACGATCCGGTCAGTTTCGTTGGGTATCCAGACTCTGGTTACTACGTTGAGCTTTCAGGCTCCGGTCAATTTTGTCGAGTATCTAGACTCCGGTTATTACGTTGATCATTCAGGCTCCAGTCATTTTCGTTGAGTCTCCAAACTCCAGTTATTACGTTTTGCGTTCACGCTCCGGTCAGTTTCGTTGAGTATCCAGACTCTGGTTATTACGTTGAGCGATCAGGCTCCGGTCAGTTTCGTTGGGTTTCCTGACTCCGGTTATTATGTTGAGCGTTCAGGCTCCGGTCAGTTGTGTTGAGTATCCAAAATCCGGTTATTGAGTTGAGCGTTCAGGAATCAATTAAGTTTTGTTGGGTATCCAGACTCCGGTTATTACGTTGAGCGTTCAGGCTCCGGTCAGTTTCGTTGAGTATCCAGACTCTGGTTATTACGTTGAGCACTCACGCTCCGGTCAGTTTTGTTAGGTATCCAGACTCCGGTTATTACGTTGAGCGTTCAGGCTCCGGTCAGTTTCGTTGGGTATCCAGACTCCGGTTATTACATTGAGCATTCAGGCTCCGTTCAATTTCGTTGAGTATCCAGACCCCGGTTATTACGTTGAGCACTCACGCTCCGGTCAGTTTCGTTGGGTATCCAGACTCCGGTTATTACGTTGAGCGTTTAGGCTCCGGTCAGTTTCGTTGGGTATCCAGACTCCGGTTATTACGTTGAGCATTCAGGCTCCGTTTCGTTTCGTTGAGTATCCAGACTCCGGTTATTACGTTGAGCATTCACGCTCCGGTCAGTTTCGTTGGGTATCCAGACTCCGGTTATTACCATGAGCTTTCAGGCTCCGGTCAATTTTGTCGAGTATCTAGACTCCGGTTATTACGTTGAGCATTCAGGCTCCAGTCATTTTCGTTGAGTCTCCAGACTCCGGTTATTACGTTTTGCGTTCACGCTACGGTCAGTTTCGTTGAGTATCCAGACTCTGGTTATTACGTTGAGCGATCAGGCTCCGGTCAGTTTCGTTGGGTTTCCTGACTCCGGTTATTACGTTGGGCATTCAGGCTCCGGTTAGTTTTGTTAGGTATCCAGACTCCGGTTATTCCGTTGAGCGTTCAGGCTCCGGTTAGTTTTGTTAGATATCCAGACTCCGGTTATTACGTATAGCGTCCAGGCTCTGGTCAGTTTTGTTGAGTATCCAGACTCCGGTCATTAAGTTGAGCGTCCAGGCTCTGGTCATTTTCGTTTAGTATCCAGACTCCGGTCATTACGTTGAGCGTTCAGGCTCCGGTCATTTTCGTTGAGTATCCAGACTCCGGTCATTCTATTGAGCGTTCAGGCTCCGGTCAGTTTCATTGAGTATCCAGACTCCGGTTATTAATTTGAGCATTCAGGCTCCGGTCATTTTTGTTGAGTATACAGACTCTGGTTCTTACGTTGAGCGTTCAGGCTCCGGCCATTACATTAATCGTTCAGGCTCCGGTCATTTTCGTTGAGTATTTAAACTCCGGTTATTATGTTGAGCGTTCAGGCTCCGGTTATTTTCGTTGAGTATCCAGACCCCGGTTATTATGTCGAGCGTTCAGGCTCCGGTCAGTTGCGTTGAGTATCCAGAATTCGGTTATTGAGTTGAGCGTTCAGGAATCAATTAAGTTTTGTTGGGTATCCAGACTCCGGTTATTACGTTGAGCGTTCAGGCTCCGGTCAGTTTCGTTGAGTATCCAGACTCTGGTTATTACCTTGAGCACTCACGCTCCGGTCAGTTTCGTTGGGTATCTAGACTCCGGTTATTACGTTGGGCGTTCAGGCTCCGGTCAGTTTCGTTGGGTATCCAGACTACGGTTATTATGTTGAGCATTCAGGCTCCGTTCAGTTTCGTTGAGTATCCAGACTCCGGTTATTACGTTGAGCTTCGGTCAGTTTCGTTGGGTATCCAGACTCCGGTTATTACGTTGAGCGTTCAGGCGCCAGTCAGTTTTGTTTGGTATCCAGACTCCGGTTATTACGTTGAGCATTCAGGCTCCGTTTAGTTTCGTTGAGTATCCAGACTCCGGTAATTACGTTGAGCGTTCACGCTCCGGTCAGTTTCGTTGGGTATCCAGACTCTGGTTACTACGTTGAGCTTTCAGGCTTCGGTCAATTTTGTCGAGTATCTAGACTCCGGTTATTACGTTGATCATTCAGGCTCCAGTCATTTTCGTTGAGTCTCCAAACTCCAGTTATTACGTTTTGCGTTCATGCTCCGGTCAGTTTCGTTGAGTATCTAGACTCTGGTTATTACGTTGAGCGATCAGGCTCCGGTCAGTTTCGTTGGGTTTCCTGACTCCGGTTATTATGTTGAGCGTTCAGGCTCCGGTCAGTTGTGTTGAGTATCCAAAATCCGGTTATTGAGTTGAGCGTTCAGGAATCAATTAAGTGTTGTTGGGTATCCAGACTCCGGTTATTACGTTGAGCGTTCAGGCTCCGGTCAGTTTCGTTGAGTATCCAGACTCTGGTTATTACGTTGAGCACTCACGCTCCGGTCAGTTTTGTTGGGTATCCAGACTCCGGTTATTACGTTGAGCGTTCAGGCTCCGGTCAGTTTCGTTGGGTATCCAGACTCCGGTTATTACGTTGAGCATTCAGGCTCCGTTCAATTTCGTTGAGTATCCAGACTCCGGTTATTACGTTGAGCACTCACGCTCCGGTCAGTTTCGTTGGGTATCCAGACTCCGGTTATTACGTTGAGCGTTCAGGCTCCGGTCAGTTTCGTTGGGTATCCAGACTCCGGTTATTACGTTGAGCATTCAGGCTCCGTTTAGTTTCGTTGAGTATCCAGACTCCGGTTATTACGTTCAGCATTCACGCTCCGGTCAGTTTCGTTGGGTATCCAGACTCCGGTTATTACCATGAGCTTTCAGGCTCCGGTCAATTTTGTCGAGTATCTAGACTCCGGTTATTACGTTGAGCATTCAGGCTCTAGTCATTTTCGTTGAGTCTCCAGACTCCGGTTATTACGTTTTGCGTTCACGCTCTGGTCAGTTTCGTTGAGTATCCAGACTTTGGTTATTACGTTGAGCGATCAGGCTCCGGTCAGTTTCGTTGGGTTTCCAGACTCCGGTTATTACGTTGGGCATTCAGGCTCCGGTTAGTTTTGTTAGGTATCCAGACTCCGGTTATTCCGTTGAGCGTTCAGGCTCCGGTTAGTTTTGTTAGATATCCAGACTCCGGTTATTACGTATAGCGTCCAGGCTCTGGTCAGTTTTGTTGAGTATCCAGACTCCGGTCATTAAGTTGAGCGTCCAGGCTCTGGTCATTTTCGTTTAGTATCCAGACTCCGGTCATTACGTTGAGCGTTCAGGCTCCGGTCATTTTCGTTGAGTATCCAGACTCCGGTCATTCTATTGAGCGTTCAGGCTCCAGTCAGTTTCATTGAGTATCCAGACTCCGGTTATTAAGTTGAGCATTCAGGCTCCGGTCATTTTTGTTGAGTATACAGACTCTGGTTCTTACGTTGAGCGTTCAGGCTCCGGCCATTACATTAATCGTTCAGGCTCCGGTCATTTTCGTTGAGTATTTAAACTCCGGTTATTATGTTGAGCGTTCAGGCTCCGGTTATTTTTGTTGAGTATCCAGACCCCGTTTATTATGTTGAGCGTTCAGGCTCCAGTCAGTTGTGTTGAGTATCCAGAATCCGGTTATTGAGTTGAGCGTTCAGGAATCAATTAAGTTTTGTTGGGTATCCAGACTCCGGTTATTACGTTGAGCGTTCAGGCTCCGGTCAGTTTCGTTGAGTATCCAGACTCTGGTTATTACGTTGAGCACTCACGCTCCGGTCAGTTTCGTTGGGTATCCAGACTCCGGTTATTTCGTTGGGCGTTCAGGCTCCGGTCAGTTTCGTTGGGTATCCAGACTACGGTTATTATGTTGAGCATTCAGGCTCCGTTCAGTTTCGTTGAGTATCCAGACTCCGGTTATTACGTTGAGCTCCGGTCAGTTTCGTTGGGTATCCAGACTCTGGTTATTACGTTGAGCGTTCAGGCGCCAGTCAGTTTCGTTTGGTATCCAGACTCCGGTTATTACGTTGAGCATTCAGGCTCCGTTTAGTTTCGTTGAGTATCCAGACTCCGGTAATTACGTTGAGCGTTCACGATCCGGTCAGTTTCGTTGGGTATCCAGACTCTGGTTACTACGTTGAGCTTTCAGGCTCCGGTCAATTTTGTCGAGTATCTAGACTCCGGTTATTACGCTGATCATTCAGGCTCCAGTCATTTTCGTTGAGTCTCCAAACTCCAATTATTACGTTTTGCGTTCACGCTCCGGTCAATTTCGTTGAGTATCCAGACTCTGGTTATTACGTTGAGCGATCAGGCTCCGGTCAGTTTCGTTGGGTTTCCTGACTCCGGTTATTATGTTGAGCGTTCAGGCTCCGGTCAGTTGTGTTGAGTATCCAAAATTCGGTTATTGAGTTGAGCGTTCAGGAATCAATTAAGTTTTGTTGGGTATCCAGACTCCGGTTATTACGTTGAGCGTTCAGGCTCCGGTCAGTTTCGTTGAGTATCCAGACTCTGGTTATTACGTTGAGCACTCACGCTCCGGTCAGTTTTGTTGGGTATCCAGACTCCGGTTATTACGTTGAGCGTTCAGGCTCCGGTCAGTTTCGTTGGGTATCCAGACTCCGGTTATTACGTTGAGCATTCCGGCTCCGTTCAATTTCGTTGAGTATCCAGACTCCGGTTATTACGTTGAGCACTCACGCTCCGGTCAGTTTCGTTGGGTATCCAGACTCCGGTTATTACGTTGAGCGTTCAGGCTCCGGTCAGTTTCGTTGGGTATCCAGACTCCGGTTATTACGTTGAGCATTCAGGCTCCGTTTAGTTTCGTTGAGTAACCAGACTCCGGTTATTACGTTCAACATTCACGCTCCGGTCAGTTTCGTTGGGTATCCAGACTCCGGTTATTACCATGAGCTTTCAGGCTCCGGTCAATTTTGTCGAGTATCTAGACTCCGGTTATTACGTTGAGCATTCAGGCTCCAGTCATTTTCGTTGAGTCTCCAGACTCCGGTTATTACGTTTTGCGTTCACGCTCCGGTCAGTTTCGTTGAGTATCCAGACTCTGGTTATTACGTTGAGCGATCAGGCTCCGGTCAGTTTCGTTGGGTTTCCTGACTCCGGTTATTACGTTGGGCATTCAGGCTCCGGTTAGTTTTGTTAGGTATCCAGACTCCGGTTATTCCGTTGAGCGTTGAGGCTCCGGTTAGTTTTGTTAGATATCCAGACTCCGGTTATTACGTATAGCGTCCAGGCTCTGGTCAGTTTTGTTGAGTATCCAGACTCCGGTCATTAAGTTGAGCGTCCAGGCTCTGGTCATTTTCGTTTAGTATCCAGACTCCGGTCATTACGTTGAGCGTTCAGGCTCCGGTCATTTTCGTTGAGTATCCAGACTCCGGTCATTCTATTGAGCGTTCAGGCTCCGGTCAGTTTCATTGAGTATCCAGACTCCGGTTATTAAGTTAGGCATTCAGGCTCCGGTCATTTTTGTTGAGTATACAGACTCTGGTTCTTACGTTGAGCGTTCAGGCTCCGGCCATTACATTAATCGTTCAGGCTCCGGTCATTTTCGTTGAGTATTTAAACTCCGGTTATTATGTTGAGCGTTCAGGCTCCGGTTATTTTTGTTGAGTATCCAGACCCCGTTTATTATGTTGAGCATTCAGGCTCCAGTCAGTTGCGTTGAGTATCCAGAATCCGGTTATTGAGTTGAGCGTTCAGGAATCAATTAAGTTTTGTTGGGTATCCAGACTCCGGTTATTACGTTGAGCGTTCAGGCTCCGGTCAGTTTCGTTGAGTATCCAGACTCTGGTTATTACGTTGAGCACTCACGCTCCGGTCAGTTTCGTTGGGTATCCAGACTCCGGTTATTACGTTGGGCGTTCAGGCTCCGGTCAGTTTCGTTGGGTATCCAGACTACGGTTATTATGTTGAGCATTCAGGCTCCGTTCAGTTTCGTTGAGTATCCAGACTGCGGTTATTACGTTGAGCTCCGGTCAGTTTCGTTGGGTATCCAGACTCTGGTTATTACGTTGAGCGTTCAGGCGCCAGTCAGTTTCATTTTGTATCCAGACTCCGGTTATTACGTTGAGCATTCAGGCTCCGTTTAGTTTCGTTGAGTATCCAGACTCCGGTAATTACGTTGAGCGTTCACGATCCGGTCAGTTTCGTTGGGTATCCAGACTCTGGTTACTACGTTGAGCTTTCAGGCTCCGATCAATTTTGTCGAGTATCTAGACTCCGGTTATTACGTTGATCATTCAGGCTCCAGTCATTTTCGTTGAGTCTCCAAACTCCAATTATTATGTTTTGCGTTCACGCTCCGGTCAGTTTCGTTGAGTATCCAGACTCTGGTTATTACGTTGAGCGATCAGGCTCCGGTCAGTTTCGTTGGGTTTCCTGACTCCGGTTATTATGTTGAGCGTTCAGGCTCCGGTCAGTTGTGTTGAGTATCCAAAATCCGGTTATTGAGTTGAGCGTTCAGGAATCAATTAAGTTTTGTTGGGTATCCAGACTCCGGTTATTACGTTGAGCGTTCAGGCTTCGGTCAGTTTCGTTGAGTATCCAGACTCTGGTTATTACGTTGAGCACTCACGCTCCGGTCAGTTTTGTTGGGTATCCAGACTCCGATTATTACGTTGAGCGTTCAGGCTCCGGTCAGTTTCGTTGGGTATCCAGACTCCGGTTATTACGTTGAGCATTCAGGCTCCGTTCAATTTCGTTGAGTATCCAGACTCTGGTTATTACGTTGAGCACTCACGCTCCGGTCAGTTTCGTTGGGTATCCAGACTCCGGTTATTACGTTGAGCGTTCAGGCTCCGGTCAGTTTCGTTGGGTATCCAGACTCCGGTTATTACGTTGAGCATTTAGACTCCGTTTAGTTTCGTTGAGTATCCAGACTCCGGTTATTACGTTGAGCATTCACGCTCCGGTCAGTTTCGTTGGGTATCCAGACTCCGGTTATTACCATGAGCTTTCAGGCTCCGGTCAATTTTGTCGAGTATCTAGACTCCGGTTATTACGTTGAGCATTCAGGCTCCAGTCATTTTCGTTGAGTCTCCAGACTCCGGTTATTACGTTTTGCATTCACGCTCCGGTCAGTTTCGTTGAGTATCCAGACTCTGGTTATTACGTTGAGCGATCAGGCTCCGGTCAGTTTCGTTGGGTTTCCTGACTCCGGTTATTACGTTGGGCATTCAGGCTCCGGTTAGTTTTGTTAGGTATCCAGACTCCGGTTATTCCGTTGAGCGTTCAGGCTCCGGTTAGTTTTGTTAGATATCCAGACTCCGGTTATTACGTATAGCGTCCAGGCTCTGGTCAGTTTTGTTGAGTATCCAGACTCCGATCATTAAGTTGAGCGTCCAGGCTCTGGTCATTTTCGTTTAGTATCCAGACTCCGGTCATTACTTTGAGCGTTCAGGCTCCGGTCATTTTCGTTGAGTATCCAGACTCCGGTCATTCTATTGAGCGTTCAGGCTCCGGTCAGTTTCATTGAGTATCCAGACTCCGGTTATTAAGTTGAGCATTCAGGCTCCAGTCATTTTTGTTGAGTATACAGACTCTGGTTCTTACGTTGAGCGTTCAGGCTCCGGCCATTACATTAATCGTTCAGGCTCTGGTCATTTTCGTTGAGTATTTAAACTCCGGTTATTATGTTGAGCGTTCAGGCTCCGGTCATTTTCGTTGAGTATCCAGACTCCGGTTATTATGTTGAGCGTTCAGGCTCCGGTCAGTTGCGTTGAGTATCCAGAATCCGGTTATTGAGTTGAGCGTTCAGGAATCAATTAAGTTTTGCTGGGTATCCAGACTCCGGTTATTACGTTGAGCGTTCAGGCTCCGGTCAGTTTCGTTGAGTATCCAGACTCTGGTTATTACGTTGAGCACTCACGCTCCGGTCAGTTTCGTTGGGTATCCAGACTCCGGTTATTACGTTGGGCGTTCAGGCTCCGGTCAGTTTCGTTGGGTATCCAGACTACGGTTATTATGTTGAGCATTCAGGCTCCGTTCAGTTTCGTTGAGTATCCAGACTCCGGTTATTACGTTGAGCTCCGGTCAGTTTCGTTGGGTATCCAGACTCCGGTTATTACGTTGAGCGTTCAGGCGCCAGTCAGTTTCGTTTGGTATCCAGACTCCGGTTATTACGTTGAGCATTCAGGCTCCGTTTAGTTTCGTTGAGTATCCAGACTCCGGTAATTACGTTGAGCGTTCACGCTCCGGTCAGTTTCGTTGGGTATCCAGACTCTGGTTACTACGTTGAGCTTTCAGGCTCCGGTCAATTTTGTCGAGTATCTAGACTCCGGTTATTACGTTGATCATTCAGGCTCTAGTCATTTTCGTTGAGTCTCCAAACTCCAGTTATTACGTTTTGCGTTCACGCTACGGTCAGTTTCGTTGAGTATCCAGACTCTGGATATTACGTTGAGCGATCAGGCTCCGGTCAGTTTCGTTGGGTTTCCTGACTCCGGTTATTATGTTGAGCGTTCAGGCTCCGGTCAGTTGTGTTGAGTATCCAGAATTCGGTTATTGAGTTGAGCGTTCAGGAATCAATTAAGTTTTGTTGGGTATCCAGACTCCGGTTATTATGTTAAGCGTTCAGGCTCCGGTCAGTTTCGTTGAGTATCTAGACTCTGGTTATTACGTTGAGCACTCACGCTCCTGTCATTTTTGTTGGGTATCCAGACTCCGGTTATTACGTTGAGCGTTCAGGCTCCGGTCAGTTTCGTTGGGTATCCAGACTCCGGTTATTACGTTGAGCATTCATGCTCCGTTCAATTTCGTTGAGTATCCAGACTCCGGTTATTACGTTGAGCACTCACGCTCCGGTCAGTTTCGTTGAGTATCCAGACTCCGGTTATTACGTTGAGCGTTCAGGCTCCGGTCAGTTTCGTTGGGTATCCAGACTCCGGTTATTACGTTGAGCATTCAGGTTCCGTTTAGTTTCGTTGAGTATCCAGACTCCGGTTATTACGTTGAGCATTCACGCTCCGGTCAGTTTCTTTGGGTATCCAGACTCCGGTTATTACGTTGAGCTTTCAGGCTCCGGTCAATTTTGTCGAGTATCTAGACTCCGGTTATTACGTTGATCATTCAGGCTCCAGTCATTTTCGTTTAGTCTCCAGACTCCGGTTATTGAGTTTTGCGTTCACGCTCCGGTGAGTTTCGTTGAGTTTCCAGACACTGGTTATTACGTTGAGCGATCAGGCTCCGGTCAGTTTCGTTGGGTTTCCTGACTCCGGTTATTCCGTTGAGTGTTCAGGCTCCGGTTAGTTTTGTTAGGTATCCAGACTCCGGTTATTACGTATAGCGTCCAGGCTCTGGTCAGTTTTGTTGAGTATCCAGACTCCGTTCATTAAGTTGAGCGTCCAGGCTCAGGTCATTTTCGTTTAGTATCCAGACTCCGGTTATTACGTTGAGCGTTCAGGCTCCGGTCATTTTCGTTAAGTATCCAGACTCCGGTCATTCTATTGAGCGTTCAGGCTCCGATCAGTTTCATTGAGTATCCAGACTTCGGTTATTACGTTGAGCATTCAGGCTCCGGTCATTTTTGTTACATATACAGACTCTGGTTCTTACGTTAGGCGTTCAGGCTCCGGTCATTACATTGATCGTTCAGGCTCCGGTTATTTTCGTTGAGTATCTAAACTCTGGTTATTATGTTGAGCGTTCAGGCTCCGGTTAGTTGCGTTGAGTATCCATAATCCAGTTATTGAGTTGAGCGTTCAGGAATCAATTAGTTTTGTTGGGTATCCAGACTCCGGTTATTACGTTGAGCGTTCAGGCTCCGGTCAGTTTCGTTGAGTATCCAGACTCTGGTTATTACGTTGAGCACTCACGCTTCGGTCAGTTTTGTTGGGTATCCAGACTCCGGTTATTACGTTGAGCATTCAGGCTCCGGTCAGTTTTGTTGGGTATCCAGACTCCGGTTATTACGTTGAGCATTCATGCTCCGTTCAATTTCGTTGAGTATCCAGACTCCGGTTATTACGTTGAGCACTCACGCTCCGGTCAGTTTCGTTGGGTATCCAGACTCTGGTTATTACGTTGAGCGTTCAGGCTCCGGTCAGTTTCGTTGGGTACCTTGACTCCAGTTATTACGTTGAGCATTTAGGCTCCGTTTAGTTTCGTTGAGTATCCAGACTCCGGTTATTACGTTGAGCGTTCACGCTCCGGTCAGTTTCGTTGGGTATCCAGACTCCGGTTATTACGTTGAGCTTTCAGGCTCCGGTCAATTTTGTCGAGTATCTAGATTCCGGTTATTACGTTGAGCATTCAGGCTCCAGTCATTTTTGTTGAGTCTCCAGACTCCGGTTATTGAGGTTTGCGTTCACGCTCCGGTCAGTTTCGTTGAGTATCTAGACTCTGATTATTACGTTGAGCAATTAGGCTCCGGTCAGTTTCGTTGGGTTTCCTGACTCCGGTTATTACGTTGAGCATTCAGGCTCCGGTGATTTTCGTTGAGTATCCGGACTCTAGTTATTACGTTGAGCGTTTAGGCTCCGGTCAGTTTGGTTGAGTATCCATACTCCGGTTATTACGTTGAGCGTTCAGGCTCCGGTCAGTTTCGTTGAGTATCCAGACTCCGGTTATTAAGTTGAGCGTTCAGGCTCCGGTCAGTTTCGTTGGGTATCCAGACTCCGGTTATTACGTTGAGCGTTTAGGCTTCGGTTAGTTTCGTTGAGTATCCAGACTCTGGTCATTCTATTGAGCGTTCAGGCTCCGGTCAGTTTCATTGAGTATCCAGACTCTGGTTATTAAGTTGAGCATTCAGGATCCGGTCATTTTTGTTGAGTATACAGACTCTGGTTCTTACGTTGAGCGTTCAGGCTCCGGTCATTACATTGATCGTTCAGGCTCCGATAATTTTCGTTGAGTATCTAAACACCGGTTATTATGTTGAGCGTTCAGGCTCCGGTCATTTTCGTTGAGTATCCAGACTCCGGTTATTATGTTGGGCGTTCAGGCTCCGGTCAGTTGCGTTGAGTATCCAGACTCTGGTTATTACGTTGAGCACTCACGCTCCGGTCAGTTTCGTTGGGTATCCAGACTCCGGTTATTACGTTGAGCGTTCAGGCTCTGGTCAGTTTCTTGGATATCCAGACTCCGGTTATTACATTGAGCATTCAGGCTCCGTTCAGTTTCGTTGAGTATCCAGACTCCGGTTATTACGTTAAGCACTCACGCTCCGGTCAGTTTCGTTGGGTATCCAGACTCGGGTTATTACGTTGAGCGTTTAGGCACCGGTCTGTTTCGTTGGGTATCCAGACTCCGGTTATTACGTTGAGCATTCAGGCTCCGTTTAGTTTTGTTGAGTATCCAGACTCCGGTAATTACGTTGAGCGTTCACGCTCCGGTCAGTTTCGTTGGGTATCCAGACTCTGGTTATTACGTTGAGCTTTCAGGCTCCGGTCAATTTTGTTGAGTATCTAGACTCCGGTTATTACGTTGAGCATTCAGGCTCCAGTCATTTTCGTTGAGTCTCCAGACTCCGGTTATTATGTTTTGCGTTCAAGCTCCGATTAGTTTCGTTGAGAATCTAGACTCTGATTATTACGTTGAGCGATCAGGCTCCGGTCAGTTTCGTTGGGTGTCCAGACTCCGGTTATTACGTTGAGCATTCAGGCTCCGGTGATTTTCGTTGAGTATCCGGACTCTAGTTATTATGTTGAGTGTTTAGGCTCCGATCAGTTTGGTTGAGTATCCATACTTCGGTTATTACGTTGAGCGTTCAGGCTCCGGTCAGTTTCGTTGAGTATCCAGACTCCGGTTATTAAGTTGAGCGTTCAGGCACCGGTCAGTTTCGTTGGGTATCCAGACTCCAGTTATTACGTTGAGCGTTCAGGCTCCGGTCAGTTTCGTTGAGTATCCAGACTCTGAATATTTCGTTGAGCTTTCACGCTCCGGTCAGTTTCGTTGGGTATCCAGACTCTGGTTATTACGTTGAGCGTTCAAGCTCCGGTCAGTTTCGTTGGGTTTCCTGACTCATTTCATTACGTTGAGCATTCAGGCTCTGGTGATTTTTGATGAGTATCTAGACTCCGGTTATTAAGTTGAGCATTCAGGTTTCGGTCATTTTTGTTGAGTATATAGACTCCGGTTCTTACGTTGAGCGTTAAGGCTCCGGTCATTACATTGATTGTTCAGGCTCCGTTCATTTTCGTTGAGTATCCAGACTCCGGTTATTAAGTTGAGCGTTCAGGCTCCGGTCTTTTTTGTTGAGTATCCAGACTCCGGTTATTATGTTGAGCGTTCATGCTCCGGTCAGTTGCGTTGAGTATCCAGAATCCGGTTATTATGTTGAGCATTCAGGCTCCATTCAGTTTTGTTGGGTATCCAGACTCCGGTTATTACGTTGAGCATTCAGGCTCCAGTCATTTTCGTTGAGTCTCCAGACTCCGGTTATTGAGTTTTGCGTTCACGCTCCGGTCAGTTCCGTTGAGTATCTAGACTCTGGTTATTACGTTGAGCGATTAGGTTCCAGTCAGTTTCGTTGGGTTTCCTGACTCCGGTTATTACGTTGAGCATTCAGGCTCCGGTGATTTTCGTTGAGTATCCAGACTCCGGTTATTCCGTTGAGCGTTCAGGCTCCGGTTAGTTTTTTTAGGTATCCAGACTCCGGTTATTACGTATAACGTCCAGGCTCTGGTCAGTTTTGTTGAGTATCTAGACTCCGGTCATTAAGTTGAGCGCCCAGGCTCAGGTCATTTTCGTTTAGTATCCAGACTCCGGTCATTACGTTGAGCGTTCAAGCTCCGGTCATTTTCGTTGAGTATCCAGACTCCGGTCATTCTATTGAGTGTTCAGGCTCCGGTCAGTTTCATTGAGTATCGAGACTCCGGTTATTAAGTTGAGCATTCAGGCTCTGGTCATTTTTGTTAAGTATACAGACTCTGGTTCTTACCTTGAGCGTTCAGGCTCCGGTCATTACATTGATCGTTCAGGCTCCGGTCATTTTCGTTGAGTATCTAAACTCCGGTTATTATTTTGAGCGTTCAGGCTCCGGTCATTTTCGTTGAGTATCCAGACTCTGGTTATTATGTTGAGCGTTCAGGCTCCGGCCAGTTGCGTTGAGTATCCAGAATCCGGTTATTGAGTTGAGCGTTCAGGAATCAATTAAGTTTTGTTGGGTATCCAGACTCCGGTTATTACGTTGAGCGTTCAGGCTCCGGTCAGTTTCGTTGAGTATCCAGACTCTGGTTATTACGTTGAGCACTCACGCTCCGGTCAGTTTTGTTGGGTATCCAGACTCCGGTTATTACGTTGAGCGTTCAGGCTCCGGTCAGTTTCGTTGGGTATTCAGACTCCGGTTATTACGTTGAGCATTCAGGCTCCATTCAATTTCGTTGAGTATCCAGACTCCGGTTATTACGTTGAGCACTCACGCTCCGGTCAATTTCGTTGGGTATCCAGACTCCGGTTATTACGTTGAGCAATCAGGCTCCGGTCAGTTTCGTTGGGTATCCAGACTCCGGTTATTACGTTGAGCATTCAGGCTCCGTTTAGTTTCGTTGAGTATCCAGACTCCGGTTATTACGTTGAGCATTCACGCTCCGGTCAGTTTCGTTGGGTATCCAGACTCCGGTTATTACGTTGAGCTTTCAGGCTCCGGTCAATTTTGTAGAGTATCTAGACTCCGGTTATTACGTTGAGCATTCAGGCTCCAGTCATTTTTGTTGAGTCTCCAGACTCCGGTTATTGAGGTTTGCGTTCACGCTCCGGTCAGTTTCGTTGAGTATCTAGACTCTGATTATTACGTTGAGCGATTAGGCTCCGGTCAGTTTCGTTGGGTTTCCTGACTCCTGTTATTACGTTGAGCATTCAGGCTCCGGTGATTTTCGTTAAGTATCCGGACTCTAGTTATTACGTTGAGCGTTTAGGCTCCGGTCAGTTTGGTTGAGTATCCATACTCCGGTTATTACGTTGAGCGTTTAGGCTCCGGTCAGTTTCGTAGAGTATCCAGACTCCGGTTATTAAGTTGAGCGTTCAGGCTCTGGTCAGTTTCGTTGGGTATCCAGACTCCGGTTATTACGTTGAGCGTTTAGGCTCCGGTCAGTTTCGTTGAGTATCCAGACTCCGGTCATTCTATTGAGCGTTCAGGCTCCGGTCAGTTTCATTGAGTATCCAGACTCCGGTTATTGAGGTTTGCATTCAAGCTCCGATCAGTTTCGTTGAGTATCTAGACTCTGATTATTACGTTGAGCGATTAGGCTCCGGTCAGTTTCGTTGGGTTTCCTGACTCCGGTTATTACGTTGAGCATTCAGGCTCTGGTGATTTTCGTTGAGTATCCGGACTCTAGTTAATACGTTGAGCGTTTAGGCTCCGATCAGTTTGGTTGAGTATCCATACTTTGGTTATTACGTTGAGCGTTCAGGCTCCGGTCAGTTTCGTAGAGTATCCAGACTCCGGTTATTAAGTTGAGCGTTCAGGCTCTGGTCAGTTTCGTTGGGTATCCAGACTCCGGTTATTACGTTGAGCGTTTAGGCTCCGGTCAGTTTCGTTGAGTATCCAGACTCCGGTCATTCTATTGAGCGTTCAGGCTCCGGTCAGTTTCATTGAGTATCCAGACTCTGGTTATTAAGTTGAGCATTTAGGATCCGGTCATTTTTGTTGAGTTTACAGACTCCGGTTCTTACGTTGAGCGTTCAGGCTCCGATCATTACATTGATCATTCAGGCTCCGGTCATTTTTGTTGAGTATCTAAACTCCAGTTATTATGTTGAGCGTTCAGGCTCCGGTCATTTTCGTTGAGTATCCAGACTCCAGTTATTATGTTGAGCGTTCAGGCTCCGGTCAGTTGCATTGAGTATCCAGAATTCGGTTATTAAGTTGAGTGTTTTGGCTCCATTCAGTTTTGTTGGGTATCCAGACTCTGGTTATTACGTTGAGCATTCCGGCTCTGGTTAGTTTCGTTGAGTATCCAGACTCTGGTTATTACGTTGAGCACTCACGCTCCGGTCAGTTTCGTTGGGTATCCAGACTCCGGTTATTACATTGAGCGTTCAGGCTCTGGTCAGTTTCTTGGGTATCCAGACTCCGGTTATTACATTGAGCATTCAGGCTCTGTTCAGTTTCGTTGAGTATCCAGACTCCGGTTATTACGTTAAGCACTCACGCTCCCTTCAGTTTCATTGGGTATCCAGACTCGGGTTATTACGTTGAGCGTTCAGGCACCGGTCAGTTTCGTTGGGTATCCAGACTCCGGTTATTACGTTGAGCATTCAGGCTCCGTTTAGTTTCGTTGAGTATCCAGACTCCGGTAATTACGTTGAGCGTTCACGCTCCGGTCAGTTTCATTGGGTATCCAGACTCAGGTTATTACGTTGAGCTTTCAGGCTCCGGTCAATTTTGTTGAGTATCTAGACTCCGGTTATTACGTTGAGCATTCAGGCTCCAGTCATTTTCGTTGAGTCTCCAGACTCCGGTTATTATGTTTTGCGTTCAAGCTCCGATTAGTTTCGTTGAGAATCTAGACTCTGATTATTACGTTGAGCGATCAGGCTCCGGTCAGTTTCGTTGGGTGTCCAGACTCCGGTTATTACGTTGAGCATTCAGGCTCCGGTGATTTTCGTTGAGTATCCGGACTCTAGTTATTACGTTGAGTGTTTAGGCTCCGATCAGTTTGGTTGAGTATCCATAATTCGGTTATTACGTTGAGCGTTCAGGCTCCGGTCAGTTTTGTTGAGTATCCATACTCCGGTTATTAAGTTGAGCGTTCAGGCTCCGGTCAGTTTTGTTGGGTATCCAGACTCCGGTTATTACGTTGAGCGTTCAGGCTCCGGTCAGTTTCGTTGAGTATCCAGACTCTGAATATTTCGTTGAGCTTTCACGCTCCGGTCAGTTTCGTTGGGTATCCAGACTCTGGTTATTACGTTGAGCGTTCAGGCTCCGGTTAGTTTCGTTGGGTTTCCTGACTCCGTTCATTACGTTGAGCATTCAGGCTCCGGTGATTTTCGTTGAGTATCTAGACTCCGGTTATTCTGTTGAGCGTTCAGGCTCCGGTTAGTTTTGTTAGGTATCCAGACTCTGGTTATTATGTATAGCGTCCAGGCTCTGGTCAGTTTTGTTGAGTATGCAGACTCCGGTCATTACGTTGAGCGTCCAGGCTCCGGTCATTTTCGTTTAGTATCCAGACTCTGGTCATTACTTTGAGCGTTTAGGCTCCGGTCATTTTTGTTGAGTATCCAGACTCCGGTCATTCTATTGAGCGTTCAGGCTCCGGTCAGTTTCATTGAGTATCCAGACTCCGAATATTAGGTTGAGCGTTCAGGCTCCGGTCAGTCTCGTTGAGTATCCAGACTCCGAATATTTCGTTGAGCTCTCACGCTCCGGTTAGTTTCGTTGGGTATCCAGACTCCGGTTATTACGTTGAGCATTCAGGTTCCGGTCAGTTTCGTTGGGTTTCCAGACTCCGGTTATTACGTTGAGCATTCAGGCTCCAGTGATTTTCGTTGGGTTTCCAGACTCCGGTTATTCCGTTGAGCGTTCAGGCTCCGGTTAGTTTTGTTAGGTATCTAGAATCCAATTATTACGTATAGCGTCCAGGCTCTGGTCAATTTTGTTGAGTATCCAGACTCCGGTCATTACGTTGAGCGTCCGGGCTCCGGTCATTTTTGTTTAGTATCCAGACTCCGGTCATTACGTTGAGCGTTCAGGCTCCGTTCATTTTCGTTGAGTATCCAGACTCCGGTCATTCTATTGAGCGTTCAGGCTCCGGTCAGTTTCATTGAGTATCCAGACTCCGGTTATTAAGTTGAGCATTCAGGCTCCGGTCATTTTTGTTGAGTATAAAGACTCTGGTTCTTACGTTGAGCGTTCAGGCTCCGGTCATTACATTGATCGTTCAGGCTCCGGTCATTTTCGTTGAGTATCTAAACTCCGGTTATTATGTTGAGCGTTCAGGCTCCGGTCTTTTTTGTTGAGTATCCAGACTCCGGTTATTATGTTGAGCGTTCATGCTCCGGTCAGTTGCGTTGAGTATCCAGAATTCGGTTATTAAGTTGAGCATTTAGGCTCTATTCAGTTTTGTTGGGTATCCAGACTCCGGTTATTACGTTGAGCGTTCAGGCTCCGTTCAGTTTCGTTGAATATCCAGACTCCGGTTATTACGTTGATCGTTCAGGCTCCGGTCATTTTCGTTGAGTATCTAAACTCTGGTTATTATGTTGAGCGTTCAGGCTCCGGTCATTTTCGTTGAGTATCCAGACTCCGGTTATTATGTTGAGCGTTTAGGCTCCGGTCAGTTGCGTTGAGTATCCAGACTCGGGTTATTACGTTGAGCACTCACGTTCCAGTCAGTTTCTTTGGGAATCCAGACTCCGGTTATTACGTTGAGCATTCAGGCTCCGGTCAGTTTCGTTGGGTATCCAGACTCCGGTTATTACGTTGAGCGTTCAGGCTCCGGTCAGTTTCGTTGGGTTTCCTGACTCCGTTCATTACGTTGAGCATTCAGGCTCCGGTGATTTTCGTTGAGTATCTAGACTCCGGTTATTCTGTTGAGCGTTCAGGCTCCGGTTAGTTTTGTTAGGTATCCAGACTCTGGTTATTATGTATAGCGTCCAGGCTCTGGTCAGTTTTGTTGAGTATGCAGACTCCGGTCATTACGTTGAGCGTCCAGGCTCCGGTCATTTTCGTTTAGTATCCAGACTCTGGTCATTACTTTGAGCGTTTAGGCTCCGGTCATTTTTGTTGAGTATCCAGACTCCGGTCATTCTATTGAGCGTTCAGGCTCCGGTCAGTTTCATTGAGTATCCAGACTCCGAATATTAGGTTGAGCGTTCAGGCTCCGGTCAGTCTCGTTGAGTATCCAGACTCCGAATATTTCGTTGAGCTCTCACGCTCCGGTTAGTTTCGTTGGGTATCCAGACTCCGGTTATTACGTTGAGCATTCAGGTTCCGGTCAGTTTCGTTGGGTTTCCAGACTCCGGTTATTACGTTGAGCATTCAGGCTCCAGTGATTTTCGTTGGGTTTCCAGACTCCGGTTATTCCGTTGAGCGTTCAGGCTCCGGTTAGTTTTGTTAGGTATCTAGAATCCAATTATTACGTATAGCGTCCAGGCTCTGGTCAATTTTGTTGAGTATCCAGACTCCGGTCATTACGTTGAGCGTCCGGGCTCCGGTCATTTTTGTTTAGTATCCAGACTCCGGTCATTACGTTGAGCGTTCAGGCTCCGTTCATTTTCGTTGAGTATCCAGACTCCGGTCATTCTATTGAGCGTTCAGGCTCCGGTCAGTTTCATTGAGTATCCAGACTCCGGTTATTAAGTTGAGCATTCAGGCTCCGGTCATTTTTGTTGAGTATAAAGACTCTGGTTCTTACGTTGAGCATTCAGGCTCCGGTCATTACATTGATCGTTCAGGCTCCGGTCATTTTCGTTGAGTATCTAAACTCCGGTTATTATGTTGAGCGTTCAGGCTCCGGTCTTTTTTGTTGAGTATCCAGACTCCGGTTATTATGTTGAGCGTTCATGCTCCGGTCAGTTGCGTTGAGTATCCAGAATTCGGTTATTAAGTTGAGCATTTAGGCTCTATTCAGTTTTGTTGGGTATCCAGACTCCGGTTATTACGTTGAGCGTTCAGGCTCCGTTCAGTTTCGTTGAATATCCAGACTCCGGTTATTACGTTGATCGTTCAGGCTCCGGTCATTTTCGTTGAGTATCTAAACTCTGGTTATTATGTTGAGCGTTCAGGCTCCGGTCATTTTCGTTGAGTATCCAGACTCCGGTTATTATGTTGAGCGTTTAGGCTCCGGTCAGTTGCGTTGAGTATCCAGACTCGGGTTATTACGTTGAGCACTCACGTTCCGGTCAGTTTCTTTGGGAATCCAGACTCCGGTTATTACGTTGAGCATTCAGGCTCCGGTCAGTTTCGTTGGGTATCCAGACTCCGGTTATTACGTTGAGCATTCAGGCTCCGTTCAATTTTGTTGAGTATCCAGACTCCAGTTATTACGTTGAGCGTTCACGCTCCGGTCAGTTTCGTTGGGTATCCAGACTCCGGTTATTACTTTGAGCGTTCAGGCTCCGGTCAAATTTGTTGAGTATCTAGACTCCGGTTATTACGTTGAGCATTCAGGCTCCAGTCATTTTCGTTGAGTCTCCAGACTCTGGTTATTACGTTTTGCGTTCAAGCTCCGATTAGTTTCGTTGAGAATCCAGACTCCGATTATTACGTTGAGCGATCAGGCT
This sequence comes from Lathyrus sativus, assembly GCA_963859935.3. Taxonomy (NCBI): domain Eukaryota; kingdom Viridiplantae; phylum Streptophyta; class Magnoliopsida; order Fabales; family Fabaceae; genus Lathyrus; species Lathyrus sativus. The sequence goes on along the minus strand of OZ012736.1, from coordinate 234,717,444 downwards.
CTGGTCAGTTTCGTTGGGTGTCCAGACTTCGGTTATTATGTTGAGCATTCAGGCCCCGGTGATTTTCGTTGAGTATCCGGACTCTAGTTATTACGTTAAGTGTTCAGGCTCCGCCAGTTTGGTTGAGTATCCAGACTTCGGTTATTACGTTGAGAGTTCAGGCTCCGGTCAGTTTCGTTGAGTATCCAGACTCTGGTTATTAAGTTGAGCGTTCAGGGTCCGGTCAGTTTCGTTGGGTATCCAGACTCCGGTCATTAGGTTGAGCGTTCAGGCTCCGGTCAGTCTCGTTGAGTATCCAGACTCCGAATATTTCGTTGAGCTCTCACGCTCCGGTTAGTTTCGTTGGGTATCCAGACTCCGGTTATTACGTTGAACGTTCAGGTTCCGGTCAGTTTCGTTGGGTTTCCAGACTCCGGTTATTACGTTGAGCATTCAGGCTCCGGTGATTTTCGTTGGGTTTCCAGACTCCGGTTATTCCGTTGAGCGTTCAGGCTCCGGTTAGTTTTGTTAGGTATCTAGAATCCAATTATAACGTATAGCGTCCAGGCTCTGGTCAATTTTGTTGAGTATCCAGACTCCGGTCATTACGTTGAGCGTCCGGGCTCCGGTCATTTTTGTTTAGTATCCAGACTCTGGTCATTACGTTGAGCGTTCAGGCTCCGTTCATTTTCGTTGAGTATCCAGACTCCGGTCATTCTATTGAGCGTTCAGGCTCCGGTCAGTTTCATTGAGTATCCAGACTCCGGTTATTAAGTTGAGCATTCAGGCTCCGGTCATTTTTGTTGAGTATAAAGACTCTGGTTCTTACGTTGAGCGTTCAGGCTCCGGTCATTACATTGATTGTTCAGGCTCCGTTCATTTTCGTTGAGTATCTAAACTCGGGTTATTATGTTGAGCGTTCAGGCTCCGGTCTTTTTTGTTGAGTATCCAGACTCCGGTTATTATGTTGAGCGTTCATGCTCCGGTCAGTTGCGTTGAGTATCCAGAATTCGGTTATTAAGTTGAGCATTTAGGCTCTATTCAGTTTTGTTGGGTATCCAGACTCCGGTTATTACGTTGAGCGTTCAGGCTCCGTTCAGTTTCGTTGAATATCCAGACTCCGATTATTACGTTGATCGTTCAGGCTCCGGTCATTTTCGTTGAGTATCTAAACTCTGGTTATTATGTTGAGCGTTCAGGCTCCGGTCATTTTCGTTGAGTATCCAGACTCCGGTTATTATGTTGAGCGTTCAGGCTCCGGTCAGTTGCGTTGAGTATCCAGACTCGGGTTATTACGTTGAGCACTCACGTTCCGGTCAGTTTCTTTGGGAATCCAGACTCCGGTTATTACGTTGAGCATTCAGGCTCCGGTCAGTTTCGTTGGGTATCCAGACTCCGGTTATTACGTTGAGCATTCAGGCTCCGTTCAATTTTGTTGAGTATCCAGACTCCAGTTATTACATTGAGCGTTCACGCTCCGGTCAGTTTCGTTGGGTATCCAGACTCCGGTTATTACTTTGAGCGTTCAGGCTCCGGTCAAATTTGTTGAGTATCTAGACTCCGGTTATTACGTTGAGCATTCAGGCTCCAGTCATTTTCGTTGAGTCTCCAGACTCTGGTTATTACGTTTTGCGTTCAAGCTCCGATTAGTTTCGTTGAGAATCCAGACTCCGATTATTACGTTGAGCGATCAGGCTCTGGTCAGTTTCGTTGGGTGTCCAGACTTCGGTTATTACGTTGAGCATTCAGGCCCCGGTGATTTTCGTTGAGTATCCGGACTCTAGTTATTACGTTGAGTGTTCAGGCTCCGCCAGTTTGGTTGAGTATCCAGACTTCGGTTATTACGTTGAGAGTTCAGGCTCCGGTCAGTTTCGTTGAGTATCCAGACTCTGGTTATTAAGTTGAGCGTTCAGGGTCCGGTCAGTTTCGTTGGGTATCCAGACTCCGGTCATTAGGTTGAGCGTTCAGGCTCCGGTCAGTCTCGTTGAGTATCCAGACTCCGAATATTTCGTTGAGCTCTCACGCTCCGGTTAGTTTCGTTGGGTATCCAGACTCCGGTTATTACGTTGAGCGTTCAGGTTCCGGTCAGTTTCGTTGGGTTTCCAGACTCCGGTTATTACGTTGAGCATTCAGGCTCCGGTGATTTTCGTTGGGTTTCCAGACTCCGGTTATTCCGTTGAGCGTTCAGGCTCCGGTTAGTTTTGTTAGGTATCTAGAATCCAATTATTACGTATAGCGTCCAGGCTCTGGTCAATTTTGTTGAGTATCCAGACTCCGGTCATTACGTTGAGCGTCCGGGCTCCGGTCATTTTTGTTTAGTATCCAGACTCCGGTCATTACGTTGAGCGTTCAGGCTCCGTTCATTTTCGTTGAGTATCCAGACTCCGGTCATTCTATTGAGCGTTCAGGCTCCGGTCAGTTTCATTGAGTATCCAGACTCCGGTTATTAAGTTGAGCATTCAGGCTCCAGTCATTTTTGTTGAGTATAAAGACTCTGGTTCTTACGTTGAGCGTTCAGGCTCCGGTCATTACATTGATCGTTCAGGCTCCGGTCATTTTCGTTGAGTATCTAAACTCCGGTTATTATGTTGAGCGTTCAGGCTCCGGTCATTTTCGTTGAGTATCCAGACTCCGGTTATCATGTTGAGCGTTCAGACTCCGGTCAGTTGCGTTGAGTATCCAGAATCTGGTTATTAAGTTGAGCGTTCAGGCTCCATTCAGTTTTGTTGGGTATCCAGACTCTGGTTATTACGTTGAGCGTTCAAGCTCCGGTCAGTTTCGTTGAGTATCTAGACTCCGGTTATTACGTTGAGCACTCACGCTCCGTTCCTTTTCGTTGGGTATCTAAACTCCGGTTATTACGTTGAGCGCTCAGGCTCCAGTCAGTTTCGTTGGGTATCCAGACTTCGGTTATTACGTTGAGCATTCAGGCTCCGTTTAGTTTCGTTGTGTATCCAGACTCTGGTTATTACGTTGAGCACTCATGCTCCGGTCAGTTTCGTTGGGAATCCAGACTCCGGTTATTACGTTGAGCGTTCAGGCTCCGGTCAGTTTCGTTGGGTATCCAGACTCCGGATATTATGTTGAGCATTCAGGCTCCGTTCAGTTTCGTTGAGTATCCAGCCTCCGGTTATTACGTTGAGCGTTCACGCTCCGGTCAGTTTCGTTGGGTATCCAGACTCCGGTTATTACGTTGAGCGTTCAGGCTCCAATCAATTTTATTGAGTATCTAGACTCCGGTTATTACGTTGAGCATTCAGGCTCCAGTCATTTTTGTTGAGTCTCCAGACTCCGGTTATTATGTTTTGTGTTCAAGCTCCGATTAGTTTCGTTGAGAATCCATACTCCGATTATTACGTTGAGCGATCAGGCTCCGGTCAGTTTCGTTGGGTGTCCAGACTCCGGTTATTACGTTGAGCATTCAGGCTCCAGTGATTTTCGTTGAGTATCCGGACTCTAGTTATTACGTTGAGTGTTCAGGCTCCGGTCAGTTTGGTTGAGTATCCATACTTCGGTTATTACGTTGAGCGTTCAGGCTCCAGTCAGTTTTGTTGAGTATCCAGACTCCGGTTATTAAGTTGAGCGTTCAGGCTCCGGTGAGTTTCGTTGGGTATCCAGACTCCGGTTATTACGTTGAGTGTTCAGGCTCCGGTCAGTTTCGTTGAGTATCTAGACTCCGAATATTTCGTTGAGCTTTCACGCTCCAGTCAGTTTCGTTGGGTATTTAGACTCTGGTTATTACGTTGAGCGTTCAGGCTCCAGTCAGTTTCATTGGGTTTCCTGACTCCGTTCATTGTGTTGAGCATTCAGGCTCCGGTGATTTTCGTTGAGTATCCAGACTCCGAATATTTCGTTGATCGTTCAGGCTCCGGTCAGTTTCGTTGGGTTTCCAGACTCCGGTTATTATGTTGAGCATTCAGGCTCCGGTGATTTTCGTTGGGTTTCCAGACTCTGGTTATTCTGTTGAGCGTTCAGGCTCTGGTTAGTTTTGTTAGGTATCCAGACTCCGGTGATTACGTATAGCGTCCAGGCTCTAGTCTGTTTTGTTGAGTATCCACACTCCGATCATTACGTTGATCGTCCAGGCTCCGATCATTTTCGTTTAGTATCCAGACTCCGGTCATTACATTGAGCGTCAGGCTCCGGTCATTTTTGTTGAGTATCCAGACTCCGGTCATTCTGTTGAGCGTTCAGGCTCCGGTCAGTTTCATTGAGTATCCAGACTCAGGTTATTAAGTTGAGCATTCTGGCTCCGGTCATTTTTTATGAGTATACAGACTCCGGTTCTTTCGTTGAGCGTTCAGGCTCCGGTTATTACATTGATCGTTCAGGCTCCGGTCATTTTCGTTGAGTATCTAAACTCCGGTTATTATGTTGAGCGTTCAGGCTCCGGTCATTTTCGTTGAGTATCCAGACTCCGGTTATTATGTTGAGCGTTCAGGATCCGGTCAGTTGCATTGAGTATCCAGAATCCGGTTATTAAGTTGAGCGTTCATGCTCCATTCAGTTTTGTTGGGTATCCAGACTCCGGTTATTACTTTGAGCGTCCAGGCTCCGGTCAGTTTCGTTGAGTATCCAGACTCCGGTTATTACGTTGAGCACTCACGCTCTGGTTAGTTTCGTTGGGTATCCATACACCGGTTATTACGTTGAGCGTTCAGGCTCCGGTCAGTTTCGTTGGGTATCCAGATTCCGGTTATTATGTTGAGCACTCACGCTCCGGTCAGTTTCGTTGGGTATCTAGACTCCGGTTATTACGTTGAGCGTTCAGGCTCCGGTCAGTCTCGTTGAGTATCCAGACTCCGAATATTTCATTGAGCTTTCACGCTCCGGGCAGTTTCGTTGGGTATCCAGACTCTGGTTATTACGTTGAGCGTTCAGGTTCCGGTCATTACATTGATCGTTCAGGGTCCGGTCATTTTTGTTGAGTATCTAAACTCCGGTTATTATGTTGAGCGTTCAGGCTCCGGTCATTTTTGTTGAGTATCCAGACTCCGAATATTTCGTTGAGCTTTCACACTTCGGTCAGTTTTGTTGGGTATCCAGACTCTGGTTATTACGTTGAGCGTTCAGGCTCTGGTCAGTTTCGTTGGGTTTCCAGACTCCGGTTATTACGTTGAGCATTCAGGCTCCGGTGATTTTCGTTGAGTATTCAGACTCCGGTTATTGAGCGTTCAGGCTCTGGTCAATTTTGTTGAGTATCCAGACTCAAGTCATTACATTGAGCGTCCAGGCTCCGGTCATTTTCGTTTAGTATCCAGGCTCTGGTCATTACGTTGAGCGTTCAGGCTCCGGTCATTCTCGTTGAGTATCCAGACTCCGGTCATTCTATTGAGCGTTCAGGCTCCGGTCAGTTTCATTGAGTATCCAGACTCAGGTTATTAAGTTAAGCATTCAGGCTCTGGTAATTTTTGTTGAGTATACAGACTCCGGTTAATACGTTGAGCGTTCAGGCTCCGGTCATTACATTGATCGTTCAGGGTCCGGTCATTTTCATTGAGTATCTAAACTCCGGTTATTATGTTGAGCGTTCAGGCTCCGGTCATTTTTGTTGAGTATCCAGACTCCAGTTATTATGTTGAGCGTTCAGGCTCGGGTCAGTTGCGTTGAGTATCCAGAATCCGGTTATTAAGTTAAGCGTTTAGGCTCCATTCAGTTTTGTTGGGTATCCAGACTCTGGTTATTACGTTGAGCACTCACGCTCCGGTCAGTTTCGTTGGGTATCCAGACTCCGGTTATTACGTTGAGCGTTCAGGCTCTGGTCAGTTTCGTTGGGTATCCAGACTCCGGTTATTACGTTGAGCATCCAGGCTCCGTTCAGTTTCGTTGAGTATCCAGACTCCGGTTATTACGTTGAGCGTTCAGGCTCCGATCAATTTTGTTGAGTATCTAGACTCCGGTTATTACGTTGAGCATTCAGGCTCCAGTCATTTTCGTTGAGTCTCCAGACTCCGGTTATTAAGTTTTGCGCTCAAGCTCCGATTAGTTTCGTTGAGAATCCATACTTTAATTATTACATTGAGCGATCAGGCTCTGGTCAGTTTCGTTAGGTGTCCAGACTCCGGTTATTATGTTAAGCATTCAGGCTCCGGTCAGTTGCGTTGAGTATCCAGAATCCGGTTATTAAGTTGAGCGTTCAGGCTCCATTCAGTTTTGTTGTGTATCCAGACTCCGGATATTACGTTGAGCGTTCAGGCTACGGTCAGTTTCGTTGAGTATCCAGACTTCGGTTATTACATTGAGCACTCACGCTCCGGTCAGTTTCGTTGGGTATCCAGACTCCGGTTATTTCGTTGAGCGTTCAGGCTCCGGTCAGTTTCGTTGGGTATCCAGACTCCGATTATTACGTTGAGCATTCAGGCTCCGTTCAGTTTCGTTGAGTATCCAGACTCCGGTTATTACAATGAGCACTCACGCTCCGGTGAGTTTCGTTGTGTATCCAGACTCCGGTTATTACGTTGAGCATTCAGACTCCGTTCAGTTTCGTTGAGTATCCAGACTTCGGTTATTACATTGAGCACTCACGCTCCGGTAATTTCGTTGGGTATCCAAACTCCGGTTATTACGTTGAGCGTTCACGCTTCGGTCAGTTTCGTTGGGTATCCAGACTCCGGTTATTACGTTAGGCGTTCATGCTCCGGTCAATTTTGTTGAGTATCTAGACTCCGGTTATTACGTTGAGCATTCAGGCTCCAGTCAATTTCGTTGAGTCTCCAGACTCCTGTTATTACGTTTTGCGTTCAAGCTCCAATTAGTTTCATTGAGAATCTAGACTCCCGTTATTACGTTGAGCATTCAGGCTCCGGTGATTTTCTTTGAGTGTCCGGACTCTAGTTATTACGTTGAGTGTTCAGGCTCCGGTCAGTTTGGTTGAGTATCCAGACTTCGGTTATTACGTTGAGCGTTCAGGCTCCGGTTAGTTTCGTTGAGTATCCAGACTCCGATTATTAAGTTGAGCGTTCAGGCTCCGGTCATTTTTGTTGAGTATACAGACTCCGGTTCTTCTGTTGAGCGTTCAGGCTCCGGTCATTACATTGATCGTTCAGGCTCCGGTCATTTTCGTTGAGTATCTAAACTCCGGTTATTATGTTGAGCGTTCAGGCTCCGGTCATTTTTGTTGAGTATCCAGACTCCAGTTATTATGTTGAGCATTCAGGCTTCGGTCAGTTGCGTTGAGTATCCAGAATCCGGTTATTAAGTTGAGCGTTCAGGCTCCATTCAGTTTTGTTGTGTAACCAGACTCTGATCATTCTGTTGAGCGTTCAGGCTCTGGTCAGTTTCATTGAATATCCAGACTGAGGTTATTAAGTTGAGCATTCTGGCTCCGGTCATTTTTGTTGAGTATACAGACTCCGGTTCTTTCGTTGAGCGTTCAGGCTCCGGTTATTATATTGATCGTTCAGGCTCCGGTCATTTTCGTTGAGTATCTAAACTCCGGTTATTATGTTGAGCGTTCAGGCTCCGGTCATTTTCGTTGAGTATCCAGACTCCGGTTATTATGTTGAGCGTTCAGGATCCGGTCAGTTGCGTTGCGTATCCAGAATCCGGTTATTAAGTTGAGCGTTCATGCTCCATTCAGTTTTGTTGGGTATCCAGACTCCGGTTATTACTTTGAGCGTTCAGGCTCCGGTCAGTTTCGTTGAGTATCCAGATTCCGGTTATTACGTTGAGCACACATGCTCTGGTTAGTTTCGTTGGGTATCCATACACCGGTTATTACGTTGAACGTTTAGGCTCCGGTCAGTTTCGTTGGGTATCCAGACTCCGGTTATTACGTTGAGTATTCAGGCTCCGTTCAGTTTCGGTGAGTATCCAGACTCCGGTTTTTACGTTGAGCACTCACGCTCCGGTCAGTTTCGTTGGGTACCCAGACTCCGGTTATTACGTTGAGCGTTCAGGCTCCGGTCAGTCTCGTTGAGTATCCAGACTCTGAATATTTCATTGAGCTTTCACGCTCCGAGCAGTTTCGTTGGGTATCCAGACTCTGGTTATCACGTTGAGCGTTCAGGTTCCGGTCATTACATTGATCGTTCAGGGTCCGATCATTTTTGTTGAGTATCTAAACTCCAGTTATTATGTTGAGCGTTCAGGCTCCGGTCATTTTTGTTGATTATCCAGACTCCGAATATTTCGTTGAGCTTTCACACTCCGGTCAGTTTTGTTGGGTATCCAGACTCTGGTTATTACGTTGAGCGTTCAGGCTCCGGTCAGTTTCGTTGGGTTTCCAGACTCCGGTTATTAGGTTGAGCATTCAGGCTCCAGTGATTTTCGTTGAGGATCCAGACTCCGGTTATTGAGCGTTCAGGCTCCGGTTAGTTTTGTTAGGTATCCAGACTCCGGTTATCACGTATAGCGTCCAGGCTCTGGTCAGTTTTGTTGAGTATCCAGACTCAAGTCATTACATTGAGCGTCCAGGCTCCGGTCATTTTCGTTTAGTATCCAGACTCCGGTCATTACGTTGAGCGTTCAGGCTCCGGTCACTTTCGTTGGGTATCCAGACTCCGGTCATTCTATTGAACGTTCAGGCTCCGGTCAGTTTCATTGAGTATGCAGACTCCGGTTATTAAGTTGAGCATTCAGGCTCTGGTAATTTTTGTTGAGTATACAGACTCCGGTTATTACGTTGAGCGTTCAGGCTCCGGTCATTACATTGATCGTTCAGGGTACGGTCATTTTCGTTGAGTATCTAAACTCCGGTTATTATGTTAAGCGTTCAGGCTCCAGTCATTTTTGTTGAGTATCCAGACTCCAGTTATTATGTTGAGCGTTCAGGCTCCGGTCAGTTGCGTTGAGTATCCAGAATCCGGTTATTAAGTTACACGTTCAGGCTCCATTCAGTTTTGTTGGGTATCTAGACTCCAGTTATCACGTTGAGCATTCAGGCTCCGGTCAGTTTCGTTGAGTATCCAAACTCCGGTTATTACGTTAAGCACTCACGCTCCGGTCAGTTTCGTTGGGTATCTAGACTCCGGTTATTACGTTGAGCGTTCAGGCTCCGGTCAGTTTCGTTGGGTATCCAGACTCCGGTTATCTCGTTGAGCATTCAGGCTCCGTTCAGTTTCGTTGAGTATCCAGACTCCGGTTATTACGTTGAGCACTCACGCTCCGGTCAGTTTCGTTGGGTATCCAGACTCCGGTTATTATGTTGAGCGTTCAGGCTCCGGTCAGTCTCCTTGAGTATCCAGACTCCGAATATTTCATTGAGCTTTCACGCTCCGGGCAGTTTCGTTAGGTATCCAGACTCTGGTTATTACGTTGAGCGTTCAGGTTCCGGTCATTACATTGATCGTTCAGGGTCCGATCATTTTTGTTGAGTATCTAAACTCCGGTTATTATGTTGAGCGTTCAGGCTCCGGTCATTTTTGTTGAGTATCCAGACTCCGAATATTTTGTTGAGCTTTCACACTCCGGTCAGTTTTGTTGGGTATCCAGACTCTGGTTATTACGTTGAGCGTTCAGGCTCCGGTCAGTTTTGTTGGGTTTCCAGACTCCGGTTATTTGGTTGAGCATTCAGGCTCCGGTGATTTTCGTTGAGTATCCAGACTCCGGTTATTGAGCGTTCAGGCTCCGGTTAGTTTTGTTAGGTATCCAGACTCCGGTTATTACGTATAGCGTCCAGGCTCTGGTCAGTTTTTTGAGTATCCAGACTCAAGTCATTACATTGAGCGTCCAGGCTCCGGTCATTTTCGTTTAGTATCCAGACTCCGGTCATTACGTTGAGCGTTCAGGCTCCGGTCACTTTCGTTGAGTATCCAGACTCCGGTCATTCTATTGAGCGTTCAGGCTCCGGTCAGTTTCATTGAGTATCCAGACTCCGGTTATTAAGTTGAGCATTCAGGCTCTGGTATTTTTTGTTGAGTATACAGACTCCGGTTATTACGTTGAGCGTTCAGGATCCGGTCATTACATTGATCGTTCAGGGTCCGGTCATTTTCGTTGAGTATCTAAACTCCGGTTATTATGTTGAGTGTTCAGGCTCCGGTCATTTTTGTTGAGTATCCAGACTCCAGTTATTATGTTGAGCGTTCAGGCTCCGGTCAGTTGCGTTGAGTATCCAGAATCCGGTTATTAAGTTAAGCGTTCAGGCTCCATTCAGTTTTGTTGGGTATCCAGACTCTGGTTATTACGTTGAGCACTCACGCTCCGGTCAGTTTCGTTGGGTATCCAGACTCCGGTTATTACGTTGAGCGTTCAGGCTCTGGTCAGTTTCGTTGGGTATCCAGACTCCGGTTATTACGTTGAGCATCCAGGCTCCGTTCAGTTTCGTTGAGTATCCAGACTCCGGTTATTACGTTGAGCGTTCAGGCTCCGATCAATTTTGTTGAGTATCTAGACTCCGGTTATTACGTTGAGCATTCAGGCTCCAGTCATTTTCGTTGAGTCTCCAGACTCCGGTTATTAAGTTTTGCGCTCAAGCTCCGATTAGTTTCGTTGAGAATCCATACTTTAATTATTACATTGAGCGATCAGGCTCTGGTCAGTTTCGTTAGGTGTCCAGACTCCGGTTATTATGTTAAGCATTCAGGCTCCGGTCAGTTGCGTTGAGTATCCAGAATCCGGTTATTAAGTTGAGCGTTCAGGCTCCATTCAGTTTTGTTGTGTATCCAGACTCCGGATATTACGTTGAGCGTTCAGGCTACGGTCAGTTTCGTTGAGTATCCAGACTTCGGTTATTACATTGAGCACTCACGCTCCGGTCAGTTTCGTTGGGTATCCAGACTCCGGTTATTTCGTTGAGCGTTCAGGCTCCGGTCAGTTTCGTTGGGTATCCAGACTCCGATTATTACGTTGAGCATTCAGGCTCCGTTCAGTTTCGTTGAGTATCCAGACTCCGGTTATTACAATGAGCACTCACGCTCCGGTGAGTTTCGTTGTGTATCCAGACTCCGGTTATTACGTTGAGCATTCAGACTCCGTTCAGTTTCGTTGAGTATCCAGACTTCGGTTATTACATTGAGCACTCACGCTCCGGTAATTTCGTTGGGTATCCAAACTCCGGTTATTACGTTGAGCGTTCACGCTTCGGTCAGTTTCGTTGGGTATCCAGACTCCGGTTATTACGTTAGGCGTTCATGCTCCGGTCAATTTTGTTGAGTATCTAGACTCCGGTTATTACGTTGAGCATTCAGGCTCCAGTCAATTTCGTTGAGTCTCCAGACTCCTGTTATTACGTTTTGCGTTCAAGCTCCAATTAGTTTCGTTGAGTATCTAGACTCCCGTTATTACGTTGAGCATTCAGGCTCCGGTGATTTTCTTTGAGTGTCCGGACTCTAGTTATTACGTTGAGTGTTCAGGCTCCGGTCAGTTTGGTTGAGTATCCAGACTTCGGTTATTACGTTGAGCGTTCAGGCTCCGGTTAGTTTCGTTGAGTATCCAGACTCCGATTATTAAGTTGAGCGTTCAGGCTCCGGTCATTTTTGTTGAGTATACAGACTCCGGTTCTTCTGTTGAGCGTTCAGGCTCCGGTCATTACATTGATCGTTCAGGCTCCGGTCATTTTCGTTGAGTATCTAAACTCCGGTTATTATGTTGAGCGTTCAGGCTCCGGTCATTTTTGTTGAGTATCCAGACTCCAGTTATTATGTTGAGCATTCAGGCTTCGGTCAGTTGCGTTGAGTATCCAGAATCCGGTTATTAAGTTGAGCGTTCAGGCTCCATTCAGTTTTGTTGTGTATCCAGACTCTGATCATTCTGTTGAGCGTTCAGGCTCTGGTCAGTTTCATTGAATATCCAGACTGAGGTTATTAAGTTGAGCATTCTGGCTCCGGTCATTTTTGTTGAGTATACAGACTCCGGTTCTTTCGTTGAGCGTTCAGGCTCCGGTTATTATATTGATCGTTCAGGCTCCGGTCATTTTCGTTGAGTATCTAAACTCCGGTTATTATGTTGAGCGTTCAGGCTCCGGTCATTTTCGTTGAGTATCCAGACTCCGGTTATTATGTTGAGCGTTCAGGATCCGGTCAGTTGCGTTGCGTATCCAGAATCCGGTTATTAAGTTGAGCGTTCATGCTCCATTCAGTTTTGTTGGGTATCCAGACTCCGGTTATTACTTTGAGCGTTCAGGCTCCGGTCAGTTTCGTTGAGTATCCAGATTCCGGTTATTACGTTGAGCACACATGCTCTGGTTAGTTTCGTTGGGTATCCATACACCGGTTATTACGTTGAACGTTTAGGCTCCGGTCAGTTTCGTTGGGTATCCAGACTCCGGTTATTACGTTGAGTATTCAGGCTCCGTTCAGTTTCGGTGAGTATCCAGACTCCGGTTTTTACGTTGAGCACTCACGCTCCGGTCAGTTTCGTTGGGTACCCAGACTCCGGTTATTACGTTGAGCGTTCAGGCTCCGGTCAGTCTCGTTGAGTATCCAGACTCTGAATATTTCATTGAGCTTTCACGCTCCGAGCAGTTTCGTTGGGTATCCAGACTCTGGTTATCACGTTGAGCGTTCAGGTTCCGGTCATTACATTGATCGTTCAGGGTCCGATCATTTTTGTTGAGTATCTAAACTCCAGTTATTATGTTGAGCGTTCAGGCTCCGGTCATTTTTGTTGATTATCCAGACTCCGAATATTTCGTTGAGCTTTCACACTCCGGTCAGTTTTGTTGGGTATCCAGACTCTGGTTATTACGTTGAGCGTTCAGGCTCCGGTCAGTTTCGTTGGGTTTCCAGACTCCGGTTATTAGGTTGAGCATTCAGGCTCCAGTGATTTTCGTTGAGGATCCAGACTCCGGTTATTGAGCGTTCAGGCTCCGGTTAGTTTTGTTAGGTATCCAGACTCCGGTTATCACGTATAGCGTCCAGGCTCTGGTCAGTTTTGTTGAGTATCCAGACTCAAGTCATTACATTGAGCGTCCAGGCTCCGGTCATTTTCGTTTAGTATCCAGACTCCGGTCATTACGTTGAGCGTTCAGGCTCCGGTCACTTTCGTTGGGTATCCAGACTCCGGTCATTCTATTGAACGTTCAGGCTCCGGTCAGTTTCATTGAGTATGCAGACTCCGGTTATTAAGTTGAGCATTCAGGCTCTGGTAATTTTTGTTGAGTATACAGACTCCGGTTATTACGTTGAGCGTTCAGGCTCCGGTCATTACATTGATCGTTCAGGGTACGGTCATTTTCGTTGAGTATCTAAACTCCGGTTATTATGTTAAGCGTTCAGGCTCCAGTCATTTTTGTTGAGTATCCAGACTCCAGTTATTATGTTGAGCGTTCAGGCTCCGGTCAGTTGCGTTGAGTATCCAGAATCCGGTTATTAAGTTACGCGTTCAGGCTCCATTCAGTTTTGTTGGGTATCTAGACTCCAGTTATCACGTTGAGCATTCAGGCTCCGGTCAGTTTCGTTGAGTATCCAAACTCCGGTTATTACGTTAAGCACTCACGCTCCGGTCAGTTTCGTTGGGTATCCAGACTCCGGTTATTACGTTGAGCGTTCAGGCTCCGGTCAGTTTCGTTGGGTATCCAGACTCCGGTTATCTCGTTGAGCATTCAGGCTCCGTTCAGTTTCGTTGAGTATCCAGACTCCGGTTATTACGTTGAGCACTCACGCTCCGGTCAGTTTCGTTGGGTATCCAGACTCCGGTTATTATGTTGAGCGTTCAGGCTCCGGTCAGTCTCCTTGAGTATCCAGACTCCGAATATTTCATTGAGCTTTCACGCTCCGGGCAGTTTCGTTAGGTATCCATACTCTGGTTATTACGTTGAGCGTTCAGGTTCCGGTCATTACATTGATCGTTCAGGGTCCGATCATTTTTGTTGAGTATCTAAACTCCGGTTATTATGTTGAGCGTTCAGGCTCCGGTCATTTTTGTTGAGTATCCAGACTCCGAATATTTTGTTGAGCTTTCACACTCCGGTCAGTTTTGTTGGGTATCCAGACTCTGGTTATTACGTTGAGCGTTCAGGCTCCGGTCAGTTTTGTTGGGTTTCCAGACTCCGGTTATTTGGTTGAGCGTTCAGGCTCCGGTTAGTTTTGTTAGGTATCCAGACTCCGGTTATTACGTATAGCGTCCAGGCTCTGGTCAGTTTTTTGAGTATCCAGACTCAAGTCATTACATTGAGCGTCCAGGCTCCGGTCATTTTCGTTTAGTATCCAGACTCCGGTCATTACGTTGAGCGTTCAGGCTCCGGTCACTTTCGTTGAGTATCCAGACTCCGGTCATTCTATTGAGCGTTCAGGCTCCGGTCAGTTTCATTGAGTATCCAGACTCCGGTTATTAAGTTGAGCATTCAGGCTCTGGTATTTTTTGTTGAGTATACAGACTCCGGTTATTACGTTGAGCGTTCAGGATCCGGTCATTACATTGATCGTTCAGGGTCCGGTCATTTTCGTTGAGTATCTAAACTCCGGTTATTATGTTGAGCGTTCAGGCTCCGGTCATTTTTGTTGAGTATCCAGACTCCAGTTATTATGTTGAGCGTTCAGGCTCCGGTCAGTTGCGTTGAGTATCTAGAATCCGGTTATTAAGTTAAGCGTTCAGGCTCCATTCAGTTTTGTTGGGTATCCAGACTCCGGTTATTACGGTGAGCGTTCAGGCTCTGGTCAGTTTCGTTGGGTATTCAGACTCCGGTTATTACGTTGAGCGTTCAGGCTCCGGTCAGTTTCTTTGGGTATCCAGGCTCCGGTTATTACGTTGAGCGTTCAGGCTCCGGTCAGTTTCTTTGGGTATCCAGACTCCGGTTATTACGTTGAACATTCAGGCTCCAGTCATTTTCGTTGAGTCTCCAGACTCCGGTTATTATGTTTTGCGCTCAAGCTCCGATTAGTTTCGTTGAGAATCCAGACTTTAATTATTACATTGAGCGATCAGGCTCTGGTCAGTTTCGTTGGATGTCCAGACTCCGGTTATTATGTTAAGCATTCAAGCTCCGGTCAGTTGCGTTGAGTATCCAGAATCCGGTTATTAAGTTGAGCGTTCAGGCTCCATTCAATTTTGTTGTGTATCCAGACTCCGGATATTACGTTGAGCGTTCAGGCTACGGTCAGTTTCGTTGAGTATCCAGACTTCGGTTATTACATTGAGCACTCACGCTCCGGTCAGTTTCGTTGGGTATCCAGACTCCGGTTATTTCGTTGAGCGTTCAGGCTCCGTTCAGTTTCGTTGGGTATCCAGACTCCGATTATTACGTTGAGCATTCAGGCTCCGTTCAGTTTCGTTGAGTATCCAGACTCCGGTTATTACAATGAGCACTCACGCTCCGGTGAGTTTCGTTGTGTATCCAGACTCCGGTTATTACGTTGAGTGTTTAGCCTCCGGTCAGTTCCGTTGGGTATCCAGACTCCGGTTATTACGTTGAGCATTCAGACTCTGTTCAGTTTCGTTGAGTATCCAGACTTCGGTTATTACAATGAGCACTCACGCTCCGGTAATTTCGTTGGGTATCCAAACTCCGGTTATTACGTTGAGCGTTCACGCTCCGGTCAGTTTCGTTGGGTATCCAGACTCCGGTTATTACGTTGAGCGTTCATGCTCCGGTCAATTTCGTTGAGTCTCCAGACTCCTGTTATTACGTTTTGCGTTCAAGCTCCGATTAGTTTCGTTGAGAATCTAGACTCCCGTTATTACGTTGAGCATTCAGGCTCCGGTGATTTTCTTTGAGTGTCCGGACTCTAGTTATTACGTTGAGTGTTCAGGCTCCGGTCAGTTTGGTTGAGTATCCAGACTTCGGTTATTACAATGAGCGTTCAGGCTCCGGTTAGTTTCGTTGAGTATCCAGACTCTGATTATTAAGTTGAGCGTTCAGGCTCCGGTCATTTTTGTTGAGTATACAGACTCTGGTTCTTCTGTTGAGCGTTCAGGCTCCGGTCATCACATTGATCGTTCAAGCTCCGGTCATTTTCGTTGAGTATTTAAACTCCGGTTATTATGTTGAGCGTTCAGGCTCCGGTCATTTTTGTTGAGTATCCAGACTCCAGTTATTATGTTGAGCATTCAGGCTTCGGTCAGTTGCGTTGAGTATCCAGAATCCGGTTATTAAGTTGAGCGTTCAGGCTCCATTCAGTTTTGTTGTGTATCCAGACTCCGATCATTCTGTTGAGCGTTCAGGCTCTGGTCAGTTTCATTGAATATCCAGACTGAGGTTATTAAGTTGAGCATTCTGGCTCCGGTCATTTTTGTTGAGTATACAGACTCCGGTTCTTTCGTTGAGCGTTCAGGCTCCGGTTATTATATTGATCGTTCAGGCTCCGGTCATTTTCGTTGAGTATCTAAACTCCGGTTATTATGTTGAGCGTTCAGGCTCCGGTCATTTTCGTTGAGTATCCAGACTCCGGTTATTATGTTGAGCGTTCAGGATCCGGTCAGTTGCGTTGCGTATCCAGAATCCGGTTATTAAGTTGAGCGTTCATGCTCCATTCAGTTTTGTTGGGTATCCAGACTCCGGTTATAACTTTGAGCGTTCAGGCTCCGGTCAGTTTCGTTGAGTATCCAGATTCCGGTTATTACGTTGAGCACACACGCTCTGGTTAGTTTCGTTGGGTATCCATACACCGGTTATTACGTTGAGCGTTTAGGCTCCGGTCAGTTTTGTTGGGTATCCAGACTCCGGTTATTATGTTGAGCATTCAGGCTCCGTTCAGTTTCGGTGAATATCCAGACTCCGGTTATTACGTTGAGCACTCACGCTCCGGTCAGTTTTGTTGGGTACCCAGACTCCGGTTATTACGTTGAGCGTTCAGGCTCCGGTCAGTCTCGTTGAGTATCCAGACTCTGAATATTTCATTGAGCTTTCACGCTCCGGGCAGTTTCGTTGGGTATCCAGACTCTGGTTATCACGTTGAGCGTTCAGGTTCCGGTCATTACATTGATCGTTCAGGGTCCGATCATTTTTGTTGAGTATCTAAACTCCAGTTATTATGTTGAGCGTTCAGGCTCCGGTCATTTTTGTTGATTATCCAGACTCCGAATATTTCGTTGAGCTTTCACACTCCGGTCAGTTTTGTTGGGTATCCAGACTCTGGTTATTACGTTGAGCGTTCAGGCTCCGGTCAGTTTCGTTGGGTTTCCAGACTCCGGTTATTAGGTTGAGCATTCAGGCTCCAGTGATTTTCGTTGAGTATCCAGACTCCGGTTATTGAGCGTTCAGGCTCCGGTTAGTTTTGTTAGGTATCCAGACTCCGGTTATTACGTATAGCGTCCAGGCTCTGGTCAGTTTTGTTGAGTATCCAGACTCAAGTCATTACATTGAGCGTCCAGGCTCCGGTCATTTTCGTTTAGTATCCAGACTCCGGTCATTACGTTGAGCGTTCAGGCTCCGGTCACTTTCGTTGGGTATCCAGACTCCGGTCATTCTATTGAACGTTCAGGCTCCGGTCAGTTTCATTGAGTATCCAGACTCCGGTTATTAAGTTGAGCATTCAGGCTCTGGTAATTTTTGTTGAGTATACAGACTCCGGTTATTACGTTGAGCGTTCAGGCTCCGGTCATTACATTGATCGTTCAAGGTACGGTCATTTTCTTTGAGTATCTAAACTCCGGTTATTATGTTGAGCGTTCAGGCTCCGGTCATTTTTGTTGAGTATCCAGACTCCAGTTATTATGTTGAGCGTTCAGGCTCCGGTCAGTTGCGTTGAGTATCCAGAATCCGGTTATTAAGTTAAGCGTTCAGGCTCCATTCAGTTTTGTTGGGTATCCAGACTCCGGTTATCACGTTGAGCATTCAGGCTCCGGTCAGTTTCGTTGAGTATCCAAACTCCGGTTATTACGTTAAGCACTCACGCTGCGGTCAGTTTCGTTGGGTATCCAGACTCCGGTTATTACGTTGAGCGTTCAGGCTCCGGTCAGTTTCGTTGGGTATCCAGACTCCGGTTATCTCGTTGAGCATTCAGGCTCCGTTCAGTTTCGTTGAGTATCCAGACTCCGGTTATTACGTTGAGCACTCACGCTTCGGTCAGTTTCGTTGGGTATCCAGACTCCGGTTATTATGTTGAGCGTTCAGGCTCCGGTCAGTCTCCTTGAGTATCCATACTCCGAATATTTCATTGAGCTTTCACGCTCCGGGCAGTTTCGTTGGGTATCCAGACTCTGGTTATTACGTTGAGCGTTCAGGTTCCAGTCATTACATTGATCGTTCAGGGTTCGGTCATTTTTGTTGAGTATCTAAACTCCGGTTATTATGTTGAGCGTTCAGGCTCCGGTCATTTTTGTTGAGTATCCAGACTCCGAATATTTCGTTGAGCTTTCACACTCCGGTCAGTTTTGTTGGGTATCCAGACTCTGGTTATTACGTTGAGCGTTCAGGCTCCGGTCAGTTTCGTTGGGTTTCCAGACTTCGGTTATTAGGTTGAGCATTCAGGCTCCGGTGATTTTCGTTGAGTATCCAGACTCTGGTTATTGAGCATTCAGGCTCCGGTTAGTTTTGTTAGGTATCCAGACTCCGGTTATTACGTATAGCGTCCAGGCTCTGGTCAGTTTTGTTGAGTATCCAGACTCAAGTCATTACATTGAGCGTCCAGGCTCCGGTCATTTTCATTTAGTATCCAGACTCCGGTCATTACGTTGAGCGTTCAGGCTCCGGTCACTTTCGTTGGGTATCCAGACTCCGGTCATTCTATTGAACGTTCAGGCTCCGGTCAGTTTCATTGAGTATCCAGACTCCGGTTATTACGTTGAGCACTCACGCTCTGGTTAGTTTCGTTAGGTATCCATACACCGGTTATTACGTTGAGCGTTCAGGCTCCGGTCAGTTTCGTTGGGTATCCAGATTCCGGTTATTATGTTGAGCACTCACGCTCCGGTCAGTTTCGTTGGGTATCTAGACTCCGGTTATTACGTTGAGCGTTCAGGCTCCGGTCAGTCTCGTTGAGTATCCAGACTCCGAATATTTCATTGAGCTTTCACGCTCCGGGCAGTTTCGTTGGGTATCCAGACTCTGGTTATTACGTTGAGCGTTCAGGTTCCGGTCATTACATTGATCGTTCAGGGTCCGGTCATTTTTGTTGAGTATCTAAACTCCGGTTATTATGTTGAGCGTTCAGGCTCCGGTCATTTTTGTTGAGTATCCAGACTCCGAATATTTCGTTGAGCTTTCACACTCCGGTCAGTTTTGTTGGGTATCCAGACTCTGGTTATTACGTTGAGCGTTCAGGCTCTGGTCAGTTTCGTTGGGTTTCCAGACTCCGGTTATTACGTTGAGCATTCAGGCTCCGGTGATTTTCGTTGAGTATTCAGACTCCGGTTATTGAGCGTTCAGGCTCTGGTCAATTTTGTTGAGTATCCAGACTCAAGTCATTACATTGAGCGTCCAGGCTCCGGTCATTTTCGTTTAGTATCCAGGCTCTGGTCATTACGTTGAGCGTTCAGGCTCCGGTCATTCTCGTTGAGTATCCAGACTCTGGTCATTCTATTGAGCGTTCAGGCTCCGGTCAGTTTCATTGAGTATCCAGACTCAGGTTATTAAGTTAAGCATTCAGGCTCTGGTAATTTTTGTTGAGTATACAGACTCCGGTTAATACGTTGAGCGTTCAGGCTCCGGTCATTACATTGATCGTTCAGGGTCCGGTCATTTTCATTGAGTATCTAAACTCCGGTTATTATGTTGAGCGTTCAGGCTCCGGTCATTTTTGTTGAGTATCCAGACTCCAGTTATTATGTTGAGCGTTCAGGCTCGGGTCAATTGCGTTGAGTATCCAGAATCCGGTTATTAAGTTAAGCGTTCAGGCTCCATTCAGTTTTGTTGGGTATCCAGACTCTGGTTATTACGTTGAGCACTCATGCTCCGGTCAGTTTCGTTGGGTATCCAGACTCCGGTTATTACGTTGAGCGTTCAGGCTCTGGTCAGTTTCGTTGGGTATCCAGACTCCGGTTATTACGTTGAGCATCCAGGCTCCGTTCAGTTTCGTTGAGTATCCAGACTCCGGTTATTACGTTGAGCGTTCAGGCTCCAATCAATTTTGTTGAGTATCTAGACTCCGGTTATTACGTTGAGCATTCAGGCTCCAGTCATTTTCGTTGAGTCTCCAGACTCCGGTTATTAAGTTTTGCGCTCAAGCTCCGATTAGTTTCGTTGAGAATCCATACTTTAATTATTACATTGAGCGATCAGGCTCTGGTCAGTTTCGTTGGGTGTCCAGACTCCGGTTATTATGTTAAGCATTCAGGCTCCGGTCAGTTGCGTTGAGTATCCAGAATCCGGTTATTAAGTTGAGCGTTCAGGCTCCATTCAGTTTTGTTGTGTATCCAGACTCCGGATATTACGTTGAGCGTTCAGGCTACGGTCAGTTTCGTTGAGTATCCAGACTTCGGTTATTACATTGAGCACTCACGCTCCGGTCAGTTTCGTTGGGTATCCAGACTCCGGTTATTTCGTTGAGCGTTCAGGCTCCGGTCAGTTTCGTTGGGTATCCAGACTCCGATTATTACGTTGAGCATTCAGGCTCCGTTCAGTTTCGTTGAGTATCCAGACTCCGGTTATTACAATGAGCACTCACGCTCCGGTGAGTTTCGTTGTGTATCCAGACTCCGGTTATTACGTTGAGCATTCAGACTCCGTTCAGTTTCGTTGAGTATCCAGACTTCGGTTATTACATTGAGCACTCACGCTCCGGTAATTTCGTTGGGTATCCAAACTCCGGTTATTACGTTGAGCGTTCACGCTTCGGTCAGTTTCGTTGGGTATCCAGACTCCGGTTATTACGTTAGGCGTTCATGCTCCGGTCAATTTTGTTGAGTATCTAGACTCCGGTTATTACGTTGAGCATTCAGGCTCCAGTCAATTTCGTTGAGTCTCCAGACTCCTGTTATTACGTTTTGCGTTCAAGCTCCAATTAGTTTCGTTGAGAATCTAGACTCCCGTTATTACGTTGAGCATTCAGGCTCCGGTGATTTTCTTTGAGTGTCCGGACTCTAGTTATTACGTTGAGTGTTCAGGCTCCGGTCAGTTTGGTTGAGTATCCAGACTTCGGTTATTACGTTGAGCGTTCAGGCTCCGGTTAGTTTCGTTGAGTATCCAGACTCCGATTATTAAGTTGAGCGTTCAGGCTCCGGTCATTTTTGTTGAGTATACAGACTCCGGTTCTTCTGTTGAGCGTTCAGGCTCCGGTCATTACATTGATCGTTCAGGCTCCGGTCATTTTCGTTGAGTATCTAAACTCCGGTTATTATGTTGAGCGTTCAGGCTCCGGTCATTTTTGTTGAGTATCCAGACTCCAGTTATTATGTTGAGCATTCAGGCTTCGGTCAGTTGCGTTGAGTATCCAGAATCCGGTTATTAAGTTGAGCGTTCAGGCTCCATTCAGTTTTGTTGTGTATCCAGACTCTGATCATTCTGTTGAGCGTTCAGGCTCTGGTCAGTTTCATTGAATATCCAGACTGAGGTTATTAAGTTGAGCATTCTGGCTCCGGTCATTTTTGTTGAGTATACAGACTCCGGTTCTTTCGTTGAGCGTTCAGGCTCCGGTTATTATATTGATCGTTCAGGCTCCGGTCATTTTCGTTGAGTATCTAAACTCCGGTTATTATGTTGAGCGTTCAGGCTCCGGTCATTTTCGTTGAGTATCCAGACTCCGGTTATTATGTTGAGCGTTCAGGATCCGGTCAGTTGCGTTGCGTATCCAGAATCCGGTTATTAAGTTGAGCGTTCATGCTCCATTCAGTTTTGTTGGGTATCCAGACTCCGGTTATTACTTTGAGCGTTCAGGCTCCGGTCAGTTTCGTTGAGTATCCAGATTCCGGTTATTACGTTGAGCACACACGCTCTGGTTAGTTTCGTTGGGTATCCATACACCGGTTATTACGTTGAACGTTTAGGCTCCGGTCAGTTTCGTTGGGTATCTAGACTCCGGTTATTACGTTGAGTATTCAGGCTCCGTTCAGTTTCGGTGAGTATCCAGACTCCGGTTTTTACGTTGAGCACTCACGCTCCGGTCAGTTTCGTTGGGTACCCAGACTCCGGTTATTACGTTGAGCGTTCAGGCTCCGGTCAGTCTCGTTGAGTATCCAGACTCTGAATATTTCATTGAGCTTTCACGCTCCGAGCAGTTTCGTTGGGTATCCAGACTCTGGTTATCACGTTGAGCGTTCAGGTTCCGGTCATTACATTGATCGTTCAGGGTCCGATCATTTTTGTTGAGTATCTAAACTCCAGTTATTATGTTGAGCGTTCAGGCTCCGGTCATTTTTGTTGATTATCCAGACTCCGAATATTTCGTTGAGCTTTCACACTCCGGTCAGTTTTGTTGGGTATCCAGACTCTGGTTATTACGTTGAGCGTTCAGGCTCCGTTCAGTTTCGTTGGGTTTCCAGACTCCGGTTATTAGGTTGAGCATTCAGGCTCCAGTGATTTTCGTTGAGGATCCAGACTCCGGTTATTGAGCGTTCAGGCTCCGGTTAGTTTTGTTAGGTATCCAGACTCCGGTTATCACGTATAGCGTCCAGGCTCTGGTCAGTTTTGTTGAGTATCCAGACTCAAGTCATTACATTGAGCGTCCAAGCTCCGGTCATTTTCGTTTAGTATCCAGACTCCGGTCATTACGTTGAGCGTTCAGGCTCCGGTCACTTTCGTTGGGTATCCAGACTCCGGTCATTCTATTGAACGTTCAGGCTCCGGTCAGTTTCATTGAGTATGCAGACTCCGGTTATTAAGTTGAGCATTCAGGCTCTGGTAATTTTTGTTGAGTATACAGACTCCGGTTATTACGTTGAGCGTTCAGGCTCCGGTCATTACATTGATCGTTCAGGGTACGGTCATTTTCGTTGAGTATCTAAACTCCGGTTATTATGTTAAGCGTTCAGGCTCCAGTCATTTTTGTTGAGTATCCAGACTCCAGTTATTATGTTGAGCGTTCAGGCTCCGGTCAGTTGCGTTGAGTATCCAGAATCCGGTTATTAAGTTACGCGTTCAGGCTCCATTCAGTTTTGTTGGGTATCTAGACTCCAGTTATCACGTTGAGCATTCAGGCTCCGGTCAGTTTCGTTGAGTATCCAAACTCCGGTTATTACGTTAAGCACTCACGCTCCGGTCAGTTTCGTTGGGTATCCAGACTCCGGTTATTACGTTGAGCGTTCAGGCTCCGGTCAGTTTCGTTGGGTATCCAGACTCCGGTTATCTCGTTGAGCATTCAGGCTCCGTTCAGTTTCGTTGAGTATCCAGACTCCGGTTATTACGTTGAGCACTCACGCTCCGGTCAGTTTCGTTGGGTATCCAGACTCCGGTTATTATGTTGAGCGTTCAGGCTCCGGTCAGTCTCCTTGAGTATCCAGACTCCGAATATTTCATTGAGCTTTCACGCTCCGGGCAGTTTCGTTAGGTATCCAGACTCTGGTTATTACGTTGAGCATTCAGGTTCCGGTCATTACATTGATCGTTCAGGGTCCGATCATTTTTGTTGAGTATCTAAACTCCGGTTATTATGTTGAGCGTTCAGGCTCCGGTCATTTTTGTTGAGTATCCAGACTCCGAATATTTTGTTGAGCTTTCACACTCCGGTCAGTTTTGTTGGGTATCCAGACTCTGGTTATTACGTTGAGCGTTCAGGCTCCGGTCAGTTTTGTTGGGTTTCCAGACTCCGGTTATTTGGTTGAGCATTCAGGCTCCGGTGATTTTCGTTGAGTATCCAGACTCCGGTTATTGAGCGTTCAGGCTCCGGTTAGTTTTGTTAGGTATCCAGACTCCGGTTATTACGTATAGCGTCCAGGCTCTGGTCAGTTTTTTGAGTATCCAGACTCAAGTCATTACATTGAGCGTCCAGGCTCCGGTCATTTTCGTTTAGTATCCAGACTCCGGTCATTACGTTGAGCGTTCAGGCTCCGGTCACTTTCGTTGAGTATCCAGACTCCGGTCATTCTATTGAGCGTTCAGGCTCCGGTCAGTTTCATTGAGTATCCAGACTCCGGTTATTAAGTTGAGCATTCAGGCTCTGGTATTTTTTGTTGAGTATACAGACTCCGGTTATTACGTTGAGCGTTCAGGATCCGGTCATTACATTGATCGTTCAGGGTCCGGTCATTTTCGTTGAGTATCTAAACTCCGGTTATTATGTTGAGCGTTCAGGCTCCGGTCATTTTTGTTGAGTATCCAGACTCCAGTTATTATGTTGAGCGTTCAGGCTCCGGTCAGTTGCGTTGAGTGTCTAGAATCCGGTTATTAAGTTAAGCGTTCAGGCTCCATTCAGTTTTGTTGGGTATCCAGACTCCGGTTATTACGGTGAGCGTTCAGGCTCTGGTCAGTTTCGTTGGGTATTCAGACTCCGGTTATTACGTTGAGCGTTCAGGCTCCGGTCAGTTTCTTTGGGTATCCAGGCTCCGGTTATTACGTTGAGCGTTCAGGCTCCGGTCAGTTTCTTTGGGTATCCAGACTCCGGTTATTACGTTGAACATTCAGGCTCCAGTCATTTTCGTTGAGTCTCCAGACTCCGGTTATTATGTTTTGCGCTCAAGCTCCGATTAGTTTCGTTGAGAATCCAGACTTTAATTATTACATTGAGCGATCAGGCTCTGGTCAGTTTCGTTGGATGTCCAGACTCCGGTTATTATGTTAAGCATTCAAGCTCCGGTCAGTTGCGTTGAGTATCCAGAATCCGGTTATTAAGTTGAGCGTTCAGGCTCCATTCAATTTTGTTGTGTATCCAGACTCCGGATATTACGTTGAGCGTTCAGGCTACGGTCAGTTTCGTTGAGTATCCAGACTTCGGTTATTACATTGAGCACTCACGCTCCGGTCAGTTTCGTTGGGTATCCAGACTCCGGTTATTTCGTTGAGCGTTCAGGCTCCGTTCAGTTTCGTTGGGTATCCAGACTCCGATTATTACGTTGAGCATTCAGGCTCCGTTCAGTTTCGTTGAGTATCCAGACTCCGGTTATTACAATGAGCACTCACGCTCCGGTGAGTTTCGTTGTGTATCCAGACTCCGGTTATTACGTTGAGTGTTTAGCCTCCGGTCAGTTCCGTTGGGTATCCAGACTCCGGTTATTACGTTGAGCATTCAGACTCCGTTCAGTTTCGTTGAGTATCCAGACTTCGGTTATTACATTGAGCACTCACGCTCCGGTAATTTCGTTGGGTATCCAAACTCCGGTTATTACGTTGAGCGTTCACGCTCCGGTCAGTTTCGTTGGGTATCCAGACTCCGGTTATTACGTTGAGCGTTCATGCTCCGGTCAATTTCGTTGAGTCTCCAGACTCCTGTTATTACGTTTTGCGTTCAAGCTCCGATTAGTTTCGTTGAGAATCTAGACTCCCGTTATTACGTTGAGCATTCAGGCTCCGGTGATTTTCTTTGAGTGTCCGGACTCTAGTTATTACGTTGAGTGTTCAGGCTCCGGTCAGTTTGGTTGAGTATCCAGACTTCGGTTATTACAATGAGCGTTCAGGCTCCGGTTAGTTTCGTTGAGTATCCAGACTCCGATTATTAAGTTGAGCGTTCAGGCTCCGGTCATTTTTGTTGAGTATACAGACTCTGGTTCTTCTGTTGAGCGTTCAGGCTCCGGTCATCACATTGATCGTTCAAGCTCCGGTCATTTTCGTTGAGTATCTAAACTCCGGTTATTATGTTGAGCGTTCAGGCTCCGGTCATTTTTGTTGAGTATCCAGACTCCAGTTATTATGTTGAGCATTCAGGCTTCGGTCAGTTGCGTTGAGTATCCAGAATCCGGTTATTAAGTTGAGCGTTCAGGCTCCATTCAGTTTTGTTGTGTATCCAGACTCCGATCATTCTGTTGAGCGTTCAGGCTCTGGTCAGTTTCATTGAATATCCAGACTGAGGTTATTAAGTTGAGCATTCTGGCTCCGGTCATTTTTGTTGAGTATACAGACTCCGGTTCTTTCGTTGAGCGTTCAGGCTCCGGTTATTATATTGATCGTTCAGGCTCCGGTCATTTTCGTTGAGTATCTAAACTCCGGTTATTATGTTGAGCGTTCAGGCTCCGGTCATTTTCGTTGAGTATCCAGACTCCGGTTATTATGTTGAGCGTTCAGGATCCGGTCAGTTGCGTTGCGTATCCAGAATCCGGTTATTAAGTTGAGCGTTCATGCTCCATTCAGTTTTGTTGGGTATCCAGACTCCGGTTATAACTTTGAGCGTTCAGGCTCCGGTCAGTTTCGTTGAGTATCCAGATTCCGGTTATTACGTTGAGCACACACGCTCTGGTTAGTTTCGTTGGGTATCCATACACCGGTTATTACGTTGAGCGTTTAGGCTCCGGTCAGTTTTGTTGGGTATCCAGACTCCGGTTATTATGTTGAGCATTCAGGCTCCGTTCAGTTTCGGTGAATATCCAGACTCCGGTTATTACGTTGAGCACTCACGCTCCGGTCAGTTTCGTTGGGTACCCAGACTCCGGTTATTACGTTGAGCGTTCAGGCTCCGGTCAGTCTCGTTGAGTATCCAGACTCTGAATATTTCATTGAGCTTTCACGCTCCGGGCAGTTTCGTTGGGTATCCAGACTCTGGTTATCACGTTGAGCGTTCAGGTTCCGGTCATTACATTGATCGTTCAGGGTCCGATCATTTTTGTTGAGTATCTAAACTCCCGTTATTATGTTGAGCGTTCAGGCTCCGGTCATTTTTGTTGATTATCCAGACTCCGAATATTTCGTTGAGCTTTCACACTCCGGTCAGTTTTGTTGGGTATCCAGACTCTGGTTATTACGTTGAGCGTTCAGGCTCCGGTCAGTTTCGTTGGGTTTCCAGACTCCGGTTATTAGGTTGAGCATTCAGGCTCCAGTGATTTTCGTTGAGTATCCAGACTCCGGTTATTGAGCGTTCAGGCTCCGGTTAGTTTTGTTAGGTATCCAGACTCCGGTTATTATGTATAGCGTCCAGGCTCTGGTCAGTTTTGTTGAGTATCCAGACTCAAGTCATTACATTGAGCGTCCAGGCTCCGGTCATTTTCGTTTAGTATCCAGACTCCGGTCATTACGTTGAGCGTTCAGGCTCCGGTCACTTTCGTTGGGTATCCAGACTCCGGTCATTCTATTGAACGTTCAGGCTCCGGTCAGTTTCATTGAGTATCCAGACTCCGGTTATTAAGTTGAGCATTCAGGCTCTGGTAATTTTTGTTGAGTATACAGACTCCGGTTATTACGTTGAGCGTTCAGGCTCCGGTCATTACATTGATCGTTCAAGGTACGGTCATTTTCTTTGAGTATCTAAACTCCGGTTATTATGTTGAGCGTTCAGGCTCCGGTCATTTTTGTTGAGTATCCAGACTCCAGTTATTATGTTGAGCGTTCAGGCTCCGGTCAGTTGCGTTGAGTATCCAGAATCCGGTTATTAAGTTAAGCGTTCAGGCTCCATTCAGTTTTGTTGGGTATCCAGACTCCGGTTATCACGTTGAGCATTCAGGCTCCGGTCAGTTTCGTTGAGTATCCAAACTCCGGTTATTACGTTAAGCACTCACGCTGCGGTCAGTTTCGTTGGGTATCCAGACTCCGGTTATTACGTTGAGCGTTCAGGCTCCGGTCAGTTTCGTTGGGTATCAGACTCCGGTTATCTCGTTGAGCATTCAGGCTCCGTTCAGTTTCGTTGAGTATCCAGACTCCGGTTATTACGTTGAGCACTCACGCTTCGGTCAGTTTCGTTGGGTATCCAGACTCCGGTTATTATGTTGAGCGTTCAGGCTCCGGTCAGTCTCCTTGAGTATCCATACTCCGAATATTTCATTGAGCTTTCACGCTCCGGGCAGTTTCGTTGGGTATCCAGACTCTGGTTATTACGTTGAGCGTTCAGGTTCCAGTCATTACATTGATCGTTCAGGGTTCGGTCATTTTTGTTGAGTATCTAAACTCCGGTTATTATGTTGAGCGTTCAGGCTCCGGTCATTTTTGTTGAGTATCCAGACTCCGAATATTTCGTTGAGCTTTCACACTCCGGTCAGTTTTGTTGGGTATCCAGACTCTGGTTATTACGTTGAGCGTTCAGGCTCCGGTCAGTTTCGTTGGGTTTCCAGACTTCGGTTATTAGGTTGAGCATTCAGGCTCCGGTGATTTTCGTTGAGTATCCAGACTCCGGTTATTGAGCATTCAGGCTCCGGTTAGTTTTGTTAGGTATCCAGACTCCGGTTATTACGTATAGCATCCAGGCTCTGGTCAGTTTTGTTGAGTATCCAGACTCAAGTCATTACATTGAGCGTCCAGGCTCCGGTCATTTTCATTTAGTATCCAGACTCCGGTCATTACGTTGAGCGTTCAGGCTCCGGTCACTTTCGTTGGGTATCCAGACTCCGGTCATTCTATTGAACGTTCAGGCTCCGGTCAGTTTCATTGAGTATCCAGACTCCGGTTATTAAGTTGAGCATTCAGGCTCTGGTAATTTTTGTTGAGTATACAAACTCCGGTTATTACGTTGAGCGTTCAGGCTCCGCTCATTACATTGATCGTTCAGGGTACGGTCATTTTCGTTGAGTATCTAAACTCCGGTTATTATGTTGAGCGTTCAGGCTTCGGTCATTTTTGTTGAGTATCCAGACTCCAGTTATTATGTTGAGCGTTCAGGCTCCGGTCAGTTGCATTGAGTATCCAGAATCCGGTTATTAAGTTAAGCGTTCAGGCTCCATTCAGTTTTGTTGGGTATCCAGACTCCGGTTATCACGTTGAGCATTCAGGCTCCGGTCAGTTTCGTTGAGTATCCAAACTCCGGTTATTACGTTAAGCACTCACGCTCCGGTCAGTTTCGTTGGTTATCCAGACTCCGGTTATTACGTTGAGCGTTCAGGCTCCGGTCAGTTTCGTTGGGTATCCAGACTCCGGTTATCTCGTTGAGCATTCAGGCTCCGTTCAGTTTCGTTGAGTATCCAGATTCCGGTTATTACGTTGAGCACTCACGCTCCGGTCAGTTTCGTAGGGTATCCAGACTCCGGTTATTATGTTGAGCGTTTAGGCTCCGGTCAGTCTCCTTGAGTATCCATACTCCGAATATTTCATTGAGCTTTCACGCTCCGGGCAGTTTCGTTGGGTATCCAGACTCTGGTTATTACGTTGAGCGTTCAGGTTCCAGTCATTACATTGATCGTTCAGGGTTCGGTCATTTTTGTTGAGTATCTAAACTTCGGTTATTATGTTGAGCGTTCAGGCTCCGGTCATTTTTGTTGAGTATCCAGACTCCGAATATTTCGTTGAGCTTTCACACTCCGGTCAGTTTTGTTGGGTATCCAGACTCTGGTTATTACGTTGAGCGTTCAGGCTCCGGTCAGTTTCGTTGGGTTTCCAGACTCCGGTTATTAGGTTGAGCATTCAGGCTCCGATGACTTTCGTTGAGTATCCAGACTCCGGTTATTGAGCGTTCAGGCTCCGGTTAGTTTTGTTAGGTATCCGGACTCCGGTTATTACGTATAGCGTCCAGGCTCTGGTCAGTTTTGTTGAGTATCCAGACTCAAGTCATTACATTGAGCGTCCAGGCTCCGGTCATTTTCGTTTAGTATCCAGACTCCGGTCATTACGTTGAGCGTTCAGGCTCCGGTCACTTTCGTTGAGTATCCAGACTCCGGTCATTCTATTGAGCGTTCAGGCTCCGGTCAGTTTCATTGAGTATCCAGACTCCGGTTATTAAGTTGAGCATTCAGGCTCTGGTAATTTTTGTTGAGTATACAGACTCCGGTTATTACGTTGAGCGTTCAGGCTCCGGTCATTACATTGATCGTTCAGGGTCCGGTCATTTTCGTTGAGTATCTAAACTCCGGTTATTATGTTGAGCGTTCAGGCTCCGGTCATTTTTGTTGAGTATCCAGACTCCAGTTATTATGTTGAGCGTTCAGGCTCCGGTCAGTTGCGTTGAGTATCCAGAATCCGGTTATTAAGTTAAGCGTTCAGGCTCCATTCAGTTTTGTTGGGTATCCAGACTCCGGTTATTACGTTGAGCATTCAGGCTCCGGTCAGTTTCGTTGAGTATCCAGACTCCGGTTATTACGTTAAGCACTCACGCTCCGGTCAGTTTCGTTGGTTATCCAGACTCCGGTTATTACGTTGAGCGTTCAGGCTCCGGTCAGTTTCGTTGGGTATCCAGACTCCGGTTATTACGTTGAGCATTCAGGCTCCGTTCAGTTTCGTTGAGTATCCAGACTCCGGTTATTACGTTGAGCACTCACGCTCCGGTCAGTTTCGTTGGGTATCCAGACTCCGGTTATTACGTTGAGCGTTCAGCCTCTGGTCAGTTTCGTTGGGTATCCAGACTCCGGTTATTAAGTTGAGCATTCAGGCTCCGTTCAGTTTCGTTGAGTATCTAGACTCCGGTTATTACGTTGAACGTTCACGCTCCGGTCAGGTTCGTTGGGTATCCAGACTCCGGTTATTACGTTGAGCTTTCAGGCTCCGGTCAATTTTGTTGAGTATCTAGACTCCGGTTATTACGTTGAGCATTCAGGCTCCAGTCATTTTCGTTGAGTCTCCAGACTCCGGTTATTACGTTTTGCGCTCAAGCTCCGATTAGTTTCGTTGAGAATCCAGAATCTAATTATTACATTGAGCGATCAGGCTCTGGTCAGTTTCGTTAGGTGTCCAGACTCCGGTTATTATGTTAAGCATTCAGGCTCCGGTCAGTTGCGTTGAGTATCCAGAATCCGGTTATTAAGTTGAGCGTTCAGGCTCCATTCAGTTTTGTTGTGTATCCAGACTCCGGATATTACGTTGAGCGTTCAGGCTACGGTCAGTTTCGTTGAGTATCCAGACTTCGGTTATTACATTGAGCACTCACGCTCCGGTCAGTTTCGTTGGGTATCCAGACTCCGGTTATTACGTTGAGCGTTCAGGCTCCAGTCAGTTTCGTTGGGTATCCAGACTCCGGTTATTACGTTGAGCATTCAGGCTCCATTCAGTTTCGTTGAGTATCCAGACTCCGGTTATTACGTTGAGCACTCACGCTCCGGTGAGTTTCGTTGTGTATCCAGACTCCGGTTATTACGTTGAGTGTTCAGGCTCCGGTCAGTTTCATTGGGTATCCAGACTCCGGTTATTACGTTGAGCATTCAGGCTCCGTTCAGTTTCGTTGAGTATCCAGACTTCGGTTATTACATTGAGCACTCACGCTCCGGTAATTTCGTTGGGTATCCAGACTCCGGTTATTACGTTGAGCGTTCACGCTACGGTCAGTTTCGTTGGGTATCCAGACTCCGGTTATTACGTTGAGCGTTCAGGCTCCGGTCAATTTTGTTGAGTATCTAGACTCCGGTTATTACGTTGAGCATTCAGGCTCCAGTCATTTTCGTTGAGTCTCCAGACTCCGGTTATTACGTTTTGCGTTCAAGCTCCGATTAGTTTCGTTGAGAATCTAGACTCCCGTTATTACGTTGAGCACTCAGGCTCCGGTGATTTTCTTTGAGTGTCCGGACTCTAGTTATTACGTTGAGTGTTCAGGCTCCGGTCAGTTTGGTTGAGTATCCAGACTTCGGTTATTACGTTGAGTGTTCAGGCTCCGGTTAGTTTCGTTGAGTATCCAGACTCCGATTATTAAGTTGAGCGTTCAGGCTCCGGTCATTTTTGTTGAGTATACAGACTCCGATTCTTCTGTTGAGCGTTCAGGCTCTGGTCATTACATTGATCGTTCAGGCTCCGTTCATTTTCGTTGAGTATCTAAACTCCGGTTATTAAGTTGATCGTTCAGGCTCCGGTCATTTTTGTTGAGTATCCAGACTCCGATTATTATGTTGAGCATTCAGGCTTCGGTCAGTTGCGTTGAGTATCCAGAATCCGGTTATTACGTTGAGCGTTCAGGCTCCATTCAGTTTTGTTGTGTATCCAGACTCCGGTTATTATGTTGAGCATTCAGGCTCCGGTCAGTTTCGTTGAGTATCAGAACTTCAGTTATTACGTTAAGCACTCACGCTCCGGTCAGTTTCGTTGGGTATCCAGACTCCGGTTATTACGTTGAGCGTTCAGGCTCCGGTCAGTTTCGTTGGGTATCCAGACTCCGGTTATTACGTTGAGCATTCAGGCTCCGTTCAGTTTCGTTGAGTATCCAGACTCCGGTTATTACGTTGAGCGTTCAGGCTCTGGTCAGTTTCGTTGGGTATCCAGACTCCGGTTATTAAGTTGAGCATTCAGGCTCCGTTCAGTTTCGTTGAGTATCCAGACTCCGGTTATTACGTTGAGCGTTCACGCTCCGGTCAGGTTCGTTGGGTATCCAGACTCCGGTTATTACGTTGAGCTTTCAGGCTCCGGTCAATTTTGTTGAGTATCTAGACTCCGGTTATTACGTTGAGCATTCAGGCTCCAGTCATTTTCGTTGAGTCTCCAGACTCCGGTTATTACGTTTTGCGCTCAAGCTCCGATTAGTTTCGTTGAGAATCCAGAATCTAATTATTACATTGAGCGATCAGGCTCTGGTCAGTTTCGTTGGGTGTCCAGACTCCGGTTATTATGTTAAGCATTCAGGCTCCGGTCAGTTGCGTTGAGTATCCAGAATCCGGTTATTAAGTTGAGCGTTCAGGCTCCATTCAGTTTTGTTGTGTATCCAGACTCCGGATATTACGTTGAGCGTTCAGGCTACGGTCAGTTTCGTTGAGTATCCAGACTTCGGTTATTACATTGAGCACTCACGCTCCGGTCAGTTTCGTTGGGTATCCAGACTCCGGTTATTACGTTGAGCGTTCAGGCTCCAGTCAGTTTCGTTGGGTATCCAGACTCCGGTTATTACGTTGAGCATTCAGGCTCCATTCAGTTTCGTTGAGTATCCAGACTCCGGTTATTACGTTGAGCACTCACGCTCCGGTGAGTTTCGTTGTGTATCCAGACTCCGGTTATTACGTTGAGTGTTCAGGCTCCGGTCAGTTTCATTGGGTATCCAGACTCCGGTTATTACGTTGAGCATTCAGGCTCCGTTCAGTTTCGTTGAGTATCCAGACTTCGGTTATTACATTGAGCACTCAC
Source organism: Lathyrus sativus (assembly GCA_963859935.3). Taxonomy (NCBI): domain Eukaryota; kingdom Viridiplantae; phylum Streptophyta; class Magnoliopsida; order Fabales; family Fabaceae; genus Lathyrus; species Lathyrus sativus. The sequence continues at coordinate 234,684,677 of OZ012736.1, read as the reverse complement.
GCTCCGGTAATTTCGTTGGGTATCCAGACTCCGGTTATTACGTTGAGCGTTCACGCTACGGTCAGTTTCGTTGGGTATCCAGACTCCGGTTATTACGTTGAGCGTTCAGGCTCCGGTCAATTTTGTTGAGTATCTAGACTCCGGTTATTACGTTGAGCATTCAGGCTCCAGTCATTTTCGTTGAGTCTCCAGACTCCGGTTATTACGTTTTGCGTTCAAGCTCCGATTAGTTTCGTTGAGAATCTAGACTCCCGTTATTACGTTGAGCACTCAGGCTCCGGTGATTTTCTTTAAGTGTCCGGACTCTAGTTATTACGTTGAGTGTTCAGGCTCCGGTCAGTTTGGTTGAGTATCCAGACTTCGGTTATTACGTTGAGTGTTCAGGCTCCGGTTAGTTTCGTTGAGTATCCAGACTCCGATTATTAAGTTGAGCGTTCAGGCTCCGGTCATTTTTGTTGAGTATACAGACTCCGATTCTTATGTTGAGCGTTCAGGCTCTGGTCATTACGTTGATCGTTCAGGCTCCGGTCATTTTCGTTGAGTATCTAAACTCCCGTTATTATGTTGAGCGTTCAGGCTCCGGTCATTTTTGTTGAGTATCCAGACTCCGGTTATTATGCTGAGCATTCAGGCTTCGGTCAGTTGCGTTGAGTATCCAGAATCCGGTTATTACGTTGAGCGTTCAGGCTCCATTCAGTTTTGTTGTGTATCCAGACTCCGGTTATTATGTTGAGCATTCAGGCTCCGGTCAGTTTCGTTGAGTATCAGAACTTCAGTTATTACGTTGAGCACTCACGCTCCGGTCAGTTTCGTTGGGTATCCAGACTCCGGTTATTACGTTGAGCGTTCAGGCTCCGGTCAGTTTCGTTGGGTATCCAGACTCCGGTTATTACGTTGAGCATTCAGGCTCCGTTCAGTTTCGTTGAGTATCCAGACTCCGGTTATTACGTTGAGCACTCACGCTCCGGTCAGTTTCGTTGGGTATCCAGACTCCGGTTATTATGTTGAGCGTTCAGGCTCCGGTCAGTCTCCTTGAGTATCCAGACTCCGAATATTTCATTCAGCTTTCACGCTCCGGGCAGTTTCGTTGGGTATCCAGACTCTGGTTATTACGTTGAGCGTTCAGGTTCCAGTCATTACATTGATCGTTCAGGGTCCGGTCATTTTTGTTGAGTATCTAAACTCCGGTTATTATGTTGAGCGTTCAGGCTCCGGTCATTTTTGTTGAGAATCCAGACTCCGAATATTTCGTTGAGCTTTCACACTCCGGTCAGTTTTGTTGGGTATCCAGACTCTGGTTATTACGTTGAGCGTTCAGGCTCCGGTCAGTTTCGTTGGGTTTCCAGACTCCGGTTATTAGGTTGAGCATTCAGGCTCCGGTGATTTTCGTTGAGTATCCAGACTCCGGTTATTGAGCGTTCAGGCTCCGGTTAGTTTTGTTAGGTATCCGGACTCCAGTTATTACGTATAGCGTCCAGGCTCTGGTCAGTTTTGTTGAGTATCCAGACTCAAGTCATTACATTGAGCGTCCAGGCTCCGGTCATTTTCGTTTAGTATCCAGACTCCGGTCATTACGTTGAGCGTTCAGGCTCCGGTCACTTTCGTTGAGTTTCCAGACTCCGGTCATTCTATTGAGCGTTCAGGCTCCGGTCAGTTTCATTGAGTATCCAGACTCCGGTTATTAAGTTGAGCATTCAGGCTCTGGTAATTTTTGTTGAGTATACAGACTCCGGTTATTACGTTGAGCGTTCAGGCTCCGGTCATTACATTGATCGTTTAGGGTCCGGTCATTTTCGTTGAGTATCTAAACTCCGGTTATTATGTTGAGCGTTCAGGCTCCGGTCATTTTTGTTGAGTATCCAGACTCCAGTTATTATGTTGAGCGTTCAGGCTCCGGTCAGTTGCGTTGAGTATCCAGAATCCGGTTATTAAGTTAAGCGTTCAGGCTCCATTCAGTTTTGTTGGGTATCCAGACTCCGGTTATTACGTTGAGCATTCAGGCTCCGGTCAGTTTCGTTGAGTATCCAGACTCCGGTTATTACGTTAAGCACTCACGCTCCGGTCAGTTTCGTTGGGTATCCAGACTCCGGTTATTACGTTGAGCGTTCAGGCTCCGGTCAGTTTCGTTGGGTATCCAGACTCCGGTTATTACGTTGAGCATTCAGGCTCCGTTGAGTTTCGTTGAGTATCCAGACTCCGGTTATTACGTTGAGCACTCACGCTCCAGTCAGTTTCGTTGGGTATCGAGACTCCGGTTATTACGTTGAGCGTTCAGGCTCTGGTCAGTTTCGTTGGGTATCCAGACTCCGGTTATTAAGTTGAGCATTCAAGCTCCGTTCAATTTCGTTGAGTATCCAGACTCCGGTTATTACGTTGAGCGTTCACGCTCCGGTCAGGTTCGTTGGGTATCCAGACTCCGGTTATTACGTTGAGCTTTCAGGCTCCGGTCAATTTTGTTGAGTATCTAGACTCCGGTTATTACGTTGAGCATTCAGGCTCCAGTCATTTTCGTTGAGTCTCCAGACTCCGGTTATTACGTTTTGCGTTCAAGCTCCGATTAGTTTCGTTGAGAATCTAGACTCCCGTTATTACGTTGAGCACTCAGGCTCCGGTGATTTTCTTTGAGTGTCCGGACTCTAGTTATTACGTTGAGTGTTCAGGCTCCGGTCAGTTTCATTGGGTATCCAGACTCCGGTTATTACGTTGAGCATTCAGGCTCCGTTCAGTTTCGTTGAGTATCCAGACTTCGGTTATTACATTGAGCACTCACGCTCCGGTAATTTCGTTGGGTATCCAGACTCCGGTTATTACGTTGAGCGTTCACGCTACGGTCAGTTTCGTTGGGTATCCAGACTCCGGTTATTACGTTGAGCGTTCAGGCTCCGGTCAATTTTGTTTAGTATCTAGACTCCGGTTATTACGTTGAGCATTCAGGCTCCAGTCATTTTCGTTGAGTCTCCAGACTCCGGTTATTACGTTTTGCGTTCAAGCTCCGATTAGTTTCGTTGAGAATCTAGACTCCCGTTATTACGTTGAGCACTCAGGCTCCGGTGATTTTCTTTGAGTGTCCGGACTCTAGTTATTACGTTGAGTGTTCAGGCTCCGGTCAGTTTGGTTGAGTATCCAGACTTCGGTTATTACGTTGAGTGTTCAGGCTCCGGTTAGTTTCGTTGAGTATCCAGACTCCGATTATTAAGTTGAGCGTTCAGGCTCCGGTCATTTTTGTTGAGTATACAGACTCCGATTCTTCTGTTGAGCGATCAGGCTCTGGTCATTACGTTGATCGTTCAGGCTCCGGTCATTTTCGTTGAGTATCTAAACTCCGGTTATTATGTTGAGCGTTCAGGCTCCGGTCATTTTTGTTGAGTATCCAGACTCCGGTTATTATGTTGAGCATTCAGGCTTCGGTCAGTTGCGTTGAGTATCCAGAATCCGGTTATTACGTTGAGCGTTCAGGCTCCATTCAGTTTTGTTGTGTATCCAGACTCCGGTTATTATGTTGAGCATTCAGGCTCCGGTCAGTTTCGTTCAGTATCAGAACTTCAGTTATTACGTTGAGCACTCACGCTCCGGTCAGTTTCGTTGGGTATCCAGACTCCGGTTATTACGTTGAGCGTTCAGGCTCCGGTCAGTTTCGTTGGGTATCCAGACTCCGGTTATTACGTTGAGCATTCAGGCTCCGTTCAGTTTCGTTGAGTATCCAGACTCCGGTTATTACGTTGAGCACTCACGCTCCAGTCAGTTTCGTTGGGTATCCAGACTCCGGTTATTATGTTGAGCGTTCAGGCTCCGGTCAGTCTCCTTGAGTTTCCAGACTCCGAATATTTCATTGAGCTTTCACGCTCCGGGCAGTTTCGTTGGGTATCCAGACTCTGGTTATTACGTTGAGCGTTCAGGTTCCAGTCATTACATTGATCGTTCAGGGTCCGGTCATTTTTGTTGAGTATCTAAACTCCGGTTATTATGTTGAGCGTTCAGGCTCCGGTCATTTTTGTTGAGTATCCAGACTCCGAATATTTCGTTGAGCTTTCACACTCCGGTCAGTTTTGTTGGGTATCCAGACTCTGGTTATTACGTTGAGCGTTCAGGCTCCGGTCAGTTTCGTTGGGTTTCCAGACTCCGGTTATTAGGTTGAGCATTCAGGCTCCGGTGATTTTCGTTGAGTATCCAGACTCCGGTTATTGAGCGTTCAGGCTCCGGTTAGTTTTGTTAGGTATCCGGACTCCGGTTATTACGTATAGCGTCCAGGCTCTGGTCAATTTTGTTGAGTATCCAGACTCAAGTCATTACATTGAGCGTCCAGGCTCCGGTCATTTTCGTTTAGTATCCAGACTCCGGTCATTACGTTGAGCGTTCAGGCTCCGGTCACTTTCGTTGAGTATCCAGACTCCGGTCATTCTATTGAGCGTTCAGGCTCCGGTCAGTTTCATTGAGTATCCAGACTCCGATTATTAAGTTGAGCATTCAGGCTCTGGTAATTTTTGTTGAGTATACAGACTCCGGTTATTACGTTGAGCGTTCAGGCTCCAGTCATTACATTGATCGTTCAGGGTCCGGTCATTTTCGTTGAGTATCTAAACTCCGGTTATTATGTTGAGCGTTCAGGCTCCGGTCATTTTTGTTGAGTATCCAGACTCCAGTTATTATGTTGAGCGTTCAGGCTCCGGTCAGTTGCGTTGAGTATCCAAAATCCGGTTATTAAGTTAAGCGTTCAGGCTCCATTCAGTTTTGTTGGGTATCCAGACTCCGGTTATTACATTGAGCATTCAGGCTCCGGTCAGTTTCGTTGAGTATCCAGACTCCGGTTATTACGTTAAGCACTCACGCTCCGGTCAGTTTCGTTGGGTATCCAGACTCCGGTTATTACGTTGAGCGTTCAGGCTCCGGTCAGTTTCGTTGGGTATCCAGACTCCGGTTATTACGTTGAGCATTCAGGCTCCGTTGAGTTTCGTTGAGTATCCAGACTCCGGTTATTACGTTGAGCACTCACGCTCCAGTCAGTTTCGTTGGGTATCGAGACTCCGGTTATTACGTTGAGCGTTCAGGCTCTGGTCAGTTTCGTTGGGTATCCAGACTCCGGTTATTAAGTTGAGCATTCAAGCTCCGTTCAATTTCGTTGAGTATCCAGACTCCGGTTATTACGTTGAGCGTTCACGCTCCGGTCAGGTTCGTTGGGTATCCAGACTCCGGTTATTACGTTGAGCTTTCAGGCTCCGGTCAATTTTGTTGAGTATCTAGACTCCGGTTATTACGTTGAGCATTCAGGCTCCAGTCATTTTCGTTGAGTCTCCAGACTCCGGTTATTACGTTTTGCGTTCAAGCTCCGATTAGTTTCGTTGAGAATCTAGACTCCCGTTATTACGTTGAGCACTCAGGCTCCGGTGATTTTCTTTGAGTGTCCGGACTCTAGTTATTACGTTGAGTGTTCAGGCTCCGGTCAGTTTCATTGGGTATCCAGACTCCGGTTATTACGTTGAGCATTCAGGCTCCGTTCAGTTTCGTTGAGTATCCAGACTTCGGTTATTACATTGAGCACTCACGCTCCGGTAATTTCGTTGGGTATCCAGACTCCGGTTATTACGTTGAGCGTTCACGCTACGGTCAGTTTCGTTGGGTATCCAGACTCCGGTTATTACGTTGAGCGTTCAGGCTCCGGTCAATTTTGTTTAGTATCTAGACTCCGGTTATTACGTTGAGCATTCAGGCTCCAGTCATTTTCGTTGAGTCTCCAGATTCCGGTTATTACGTTTTGCGTTCAAGCTCCGATTAGTTTCGTTGAGAATCTAGACTCCCGTTATTACGTTGAGCACTCAGGCTCCGGTGATTTTCTTTGAGTGTCCGGACTCTAGTTATTACGTTGAGTGTTCAGGCTCCGGTCAGTTTGGTTGAGTATCCAGACTTCGGTTATTACGTTGAGTGTTCAGGCTCCGGTTAGTTTCGTTGAGTATCCAGACTCCGATTATTAAGTTGAGCGTTCAGGCTCCGGTCATTTTTGTTGAGTATACAGACTCCGATTCTTCTGTTGAGCGATCAGGCTCTGGTCATTACGTTGATCGTTCAGGCTCCGGTCATTTTCGTTGAGTATCTAAACTCCGGTTATTATGTTGAGCGTTCAGGCTCCGGTCATTTTTGTTGAGTATCCAGACTCCGGTTATTATGTTGAGCATTCAGGCTTCGGTCAGTTGCGTTGAGTATCCAGAATCCGGTTATTACGTTGAGCGTTCAGGCTCCATTCAGTTTTGTTGTGTATCCAGACTCCGGTTATTATGTTGAGCATTCAGGCTCCGGTCAGTTTCGTTGAGTATCAGAACTTCAGTTATTACGTTGAGCACTCACGCTCCGGTCAGTTTCGTTGGGTATCCAGACTCCGGTTATTACGTTGAGCGTTCAGGCTCCGGTCAGTTTCGTTGGGTATCCAGACTCCGGTTATTACGTTGAGCATTCAGGCTCCGTTCAGTTTCGTTGAGTATCCAGACTCCGGTTATTACATTGAGCACTCACGCTCCAGTCAGTTTCGTTGGGTATCCAGACTCCGGTTATTATGTTGAGCGTTCAGGCTCCGGTCAGTCTCCTTGAGTATCCAGACTCCGAATATTTCATTGAGCTTTCACGCTCCGGGCAGTTTCGTTGGGTATCCAGACTCTGGTTATTACGTTGAGCGTTCAGGTTCCAGTCATTACATTGATCGTTCAGGGTCCGGTCATTTTTGTTGAGTATCTAAACTCCGGTTATTATGTTGAGCGTTCAGGCTCCAGTCATTTTTGTTGAGTATCCAGACTCCGAATATTTCGTTGAGCTTTCACACTCCGGTCAGTTTTGTTGGGTATCCAGACTCTGGTTATTACGTTGAGCGTTCAGGCTCCGGTCAGTTTCGTTGGGTTTCCAGACTCCGGTTATTAGGTTGAGTATTCAGGCTCCGGTGATTTTCGTTGAGTATCCAGACTCCGGTTATTGAGCGTTCAGGCTCCGGTTAGTTTTGTTAGGTATCCGGACTCCGGTTATTACGTATAGCGTCCAGGCTCTGGTCAGTTTTGTTGAGTATCCAGACTCAAGTCATTACATTGAGCGTCCAGGCTCCGGTCATTTTCGTTTAGTATCCAGACTCCGGTCATTACGTTGAGCGTTCAGGCTCCGGTCACTTTCGTTGAGTATCCAGACTCCGGTCATTCTATTGAGCGTTCAGGCTCCGGTCAGTTTCATTGAGTATCCAGACTCCGATTATTAAGTTGAGCATTCAGGCTCTGGTAATTTTTGTTGAGTATACAGACTCCGGTTATTACGTTGAGCGTTCAGGCTCCAGTCATTACATTGATCGTTCAGGGTCCGGTCATTTTCGTTGAGTATCTAAACTCCGGTTATTATGTTGAGCGTTCAGGCTCCGGTCATTTTTGTTGAGTATCCAGACTCCAGTTATTATGTTGAGCGTTCAGGCTCCGGTCAGTTGCGTTGAGTATCCAAAATCCGGTTATTAAGTTAAGCGTTCAGGCTCCATTCAGTTTTGTTGGGTATCCAGACTCCGGTTATTACATTGAGCATTCAGGCTCCGGTCAGTTTCGTTGAGTATCCAGACTCCGGTTATTACGTTAAGCACTCACGCTCCGGTCAGTTTCGTTGGGTATCCAGACTCCGGTTATTACGTTGAGCGTTCAGGCTCCGGTCAGTTTCGTTGGGTATCCAGACTCCGGTTATTACGTTGAGCATTCAGGCTCCGTTCAGTTTCGTTGAGTATCCAGACTCCGGTTATTACGTTGAGCACTCACGCTCCGGTCAGTTTCGTTGGGTATCCAGACTCCGGTTATTACGTTGAGCGTTCAGGCTCTGGTCAGTTTCGTTGGGTATCCAGACTCCGGTTATTAAGTTGAGCATTCAAGCTCCGTTCAGTTTCGTTGAGTATCAAGACTCCGGTTATTACGTTGAGCGTTCACGCTACGGTCAGTTTCGTTGGGTATCCAGACTCCGGTTATTACGTTGAGCGTTCAGGCTCCGGTCAATTTTGTTGAGTATCTAGACTCCGGTTATTACGTTGAGCATTCAGGCTCCAGTCATTTTCGTTGAGTCTCCAGACTCCGGTTATTACGTTTTGCGTTCAAGCTCCGATTAGTTTCGTTGAGAATCTAGACTCCCGTTATTACGTTGAGCACTCAGGCTCCGGTGATTTTCTTTGAGTGTCCGGACTCTAGTTATTACGTTAAGTGTTCAGGCTCCGGTCAGTTTGGTTGAGTATCCAGACTTCGGTTATTACGTTGAGTGTTCAGGCTCCGGTTAGTTTCGTTGAGTATCCAGACTCCGATTATTAAGTTGAGCGTTCAGGCTCCGGTCATTTTTGTTGAGTATACAGACTCCGATTCTTCTGTTGAGCGTTCAGGCTCTGGTCATTACGTTGATCGTTTAGGCTCCGGTAATTTTCGTTGAGTATCTAAACTCCGGTTATTATGTTGAGCGTTCAGGCTCCGGTCATTTTTGTTGAGTATCCAGACTCCGGTTATTATGTTGAGCATTCAGGCTTCGGTCAGTTGCGTTGAGTATCCAGAATCCGGTTATTACGTTGAGCGTTCAGGCTCCATTCAGTTTTGTTGTGTATCCAGACTCCGGTTATTATGTTGAGCATTCAGGCTCCGGTCAGTTTCGTTGAGTATCAGAACTTCAGTTATTACGTTGAGCACTCACGCTCCGGTCAGTTTCGTTGGGTATCCAGACTCCGGTTATTACGTTGAGCGTTCAGGCTCCGGTCAGTTTCGTTGGGTATCCAGACTCCGGTTATTACGTTGAGCATTCAGGCTCCGTTCAGTTTCGTTGAGTATCCAGACTCCGGTTATTACGTTGAGCACTCACGCTCTAGTCAGTTTCGTTGGGTATCCAGACTCCGGTTATTATGTTGAGCGTTCAGGCTCCGGTCAGTCTCCTTGAGTATCCAGACTCCGAATATTTCATTGAGCTTTCACGCTCCGGGCAGTTTCGTTGGGTATCCAGACTCTGGTTATTACGTTGAGCGTTCAGGTTCCAGTCATTACATTGATCGTTCAGGGTCCGGTCATTTTTGTTGAGTATCTAAACTCCGGTTATTATGTTGAGCGTTCAGGCTCCGGTCATTTTTGTTGAGTATCCAGACTCCGAATATTTCGTTGAGCTTTCACACTCCGGTCAGTTTTGTTGGGTATCCAGACTCTGGTTATTACGTTGAGCGTTCAGGCTCCGGTCAGTTTCGTTGGGTTTCCAGACTCCGGTTATTAGGTTGAGCATTCAGGCTCCGGTGATTTTCGTTGAGTATCCAGACTCCGGTTATTGAGCGTTCAGGCTCCGGTTAGTTTTGTTAGGTATCCGGACTCCGGTTATTACGTATAGCGTCCAGGCTCTGGTCAGTTTTGTTGAGTATCCAGACTCAAGTCATTACATTGAGCGTCCAGGCTCCGGTCATTTTCGTTTAGTATCCAGACTCCGGTCATTACGTTAAGCGTTCAGGCTCCGGTCACTTTCGTTGAGTATCCAGACTCCGGTCATTCTATTGAGCGTTCAGGCTCCGGTCAGTTTCATTGAGTATCCAGACTCCGGTTATTAAGTTGAGCATTCAGGCTCTGGTAATTTTTGTTGAGTATACAGACTCCGGTTATTACGTTGAGCGTTCAGGCTCCGGTCATTACATTGATCGTTCAGGGTCCGGTCATTTTCGTTGAGTATCTAAACTCCGGTTATTATGTTGAGCGTTCAGGCTCCGGTCATTTTTGTTGAGTATCCAGACTCCAGTTATTATGTTGAGCGTTCAGGCTCCGGTCAGTTGCGTTGAGTATCCAAAATCCGGTTATTAAGTTATGCGTTCAGGCTCCATTCAGTTTTGTTGGGTATCCAGACTCCGGTTATTACGTTGAGCATTCAGGCTCCGGTCAGTTTTGTTGAGTATCCAGACTTCGGTTATTACGTTAAGCACTCACGCTCCGGTCAGTTTCGTTGGGTATCCAGACTCCGGTTATTACGTTGAGCGTTCAGGCTCCGGTCAGTTTCGTTGGGTATCCAGACTCCGGTTATTACGTTGAGCATTCAGGCTCCGTTCAGTTTCGTTGAGTATCCAGACTCCGGTTATTACGTTGAGCACTCACACTCCGGTCAGTTTCGTTGGGTATCCAGACTCCGGTTATTACGTTGAGCGTTCAGGCTCTGGTCAGTTTCGTTGGGTATCCAGACTCCGGTTATTAAGTTGAGCATTCAAGCTCCGTTCAGTTTCGTTGAGTATCCAGACTCCGGTTATTACGTTGAGCGTTCACGCTCCGGTCAGGTTCGTTGGGTATCCAGACTCCGGTTATTACGTTGAGCTTTCAGGCTCCGGTCAATTTTGTTGAGTATCTAGACTCCGGTTATTACGTTGAGCATTCAGGCTCCAGTCATTTTCGTTGAGTCTCCAGACTCCGGTTATTACATTTTGCGTTCAAGCTCCGATTAGTTTCGTTGAGAATCTAGACTCCCGTTATTACGTTGAGCACTCAGGCTCCGGTGATTTTCTTTGAGTGTCCGGACTCTAGTTATTACGTTGAGTGTTCAGGCTCCGGTCAGTTTGGTTTAGTATCCAGACTTCGGTTATTACGTTGAGTGTTCAGGCTCCGGTTAGTTTCGTTGAGTATCCAGACTCCGATTATTAAGTTGAGCGTTCAGGCTCCGGTCATTTTTGTTGAGTATACAGACTCCGATTCTTCTGTTGAGCGTTCAGGCTCTGGTCATTAAGTTGATCGTTCAGGCTCCGGTCATTTTCGTTGAGTATCTAAACTCCGGTTATTATGTTGAGCGTTCAGGCTCCGGTCATTTTTGTTGAGTATCCAGACTCCGGTTATTATGTTGAGCATTCAGGCTTCGGTCAGTTGCGTTGAGTATCCAGAATCCGGTTATTACGTTGAGCGTTCAGGCTCCATTCAGTTTTGTTGTGTATCCAGACTCCGGTTATTATGTTGAGCATTCAGGCTCCGGTCAGTTTCGTTGAGTATCAGAACTTCAGTTATTACGTTGAGCACTCACGCTCCGGTCAGTTTCGTTGGGTATCCAGACTCTGGTTATTACGTTGAGCGTTCAGGCTTCGGTCAGTTTCGTTGGGTATCCAGACTACGGTTATTACGCTGAGCATTCAGGCTCCGTTCAGTTTCGTTGAGTATCCAGACTCCGGTTATTACGTTGAGCACTCACGCTCCGGTCAGTTTCGTTGGGTATCCAGACTCCGGTTATTGTGTTGAGCGTTCAGGCTCCGGTCAGTCTCCTTGAGTATCCAGACTCCGAATATTTCATTGAGCTTTCACGCTCCGGGCAGTTTCATTGGGTATCCAGACTTTGGTTATTACGTTGAGCGTTCAGGTTCCAGTCATTACATTGATCGTTCAGGGTCCGGTCATTTTTGTTGAGTATCTAAACTCCGGTTATTATGTTGAGCGTTCAGGCTCCGGTCATTTTTGTTGAGTATCCAGACTCCGAATATTTCGTTGAGCTTTCACACTCCGGTCAGTTTTGTTGGGTATCCAGACTCTGGTTATTACGTTGAGCGTTCAAGCTCTGATCAGTTTCGTTGGGTTTCCAGACTCCGGTTATTAGGTTGAGCATTCAGGCTCCGGTGATTTTCGTTGAGTATCCAGACTCCGGTTATTGAGCGTTCAGGCTCCGGTTAATTTTGTTAGGTATCCGGACTCCGGTTATTACGTATAGCGTCCAGGCTCTGGTCAGTTTTGTTGAGTATCCAGACTCAAGTCATTACATTGAGCGTCCAGGCTCCGGTCATTTTCGTTTAGTATCCAGACTCCGGTCATTACGTTGAGCGTTCAGGCTCCGGTCACTTTCGTTGAGTATCCAGACTCCGGTCATTCTATTGAGCGTTCAGGCTCCGGTCAGTTTCATTGAGTATCCAGACTCCGGTTATTAAGTTGAGCATTCAGGCTCTGGTAATTTTTGTTGAGTATACAGACTCCGGTTATTACGTTGAGCGTTCAGGCTCCGGTCATTACATTGATCGTTCAGGGTCCAGTCATTTTCGTTGAGTATCTAAACTCCGGTTATTATGTTGAGCGTCCAGGCTCCGGTCATTTTTGTTGAGTATCCAGACTCCAGTTATTATGTTGAGCGTTCAGGCTCCGGTCAGTTGCGTTGAGTATCCAGAATCCGGTTATTAAGTTAAGCGTTCAGGCTCCATTCAGTTTTGTTGGGTATCCAGACTCCGGTTATTACGTTGAGCATTCAGGCTCCGGTCAGTTTCGTTGAGTATCCAGACTCCGGTTATTACGTTAAGCACTCACGCTCTGGTCAGTTTCGTTGGGTATCCAGACTCCGGTTATTACGTTGAGCGTTCAGGCTCCTGTCAGTTTCGTTGGGTATCCAGACTCCGGTTATTACGTTGAGCATTCAGGCTCCTTTCAGTTTCGTTGAGTATCCAGACTCCGGTTATTACGTTGAGCACTCACGCTCCGGTCAGTTTCGTTGGGTATCCAGACTCCGGTTATTACGTTGAGCGTTCAGGCTCTGGTCAGTTTCGTTGGGTATCCAGACTCCGGTTATTAAGTTGAGCATTCAGGCTCCGTTCAGTTTCGTTGAGTATCCAGACTCCGGTTATTACGTTGAGCGTTCACGCTCCGGTCAGGTTCGTTGGGTATCCAGACTCCGGTTATTACGTTGAGCTTTCAGGCTCCGGTCAATTTTGTTGAGTATCTAGACTCCGGTTATTACGTTGAGCATTCAGGCTCCAGTCATTTTCGTTGAGTCTCCAGACTCCGGTTATTACGTTTTGCGTTCAAGCTCCGATTAGTTTCGTTGAGAATCTAGACTCCCGTTATTACGTTGAGCACTCAGGCTCCGGTGATTTTCTTTGAGTGTCCGGACTCTAGTTATTACGTTGAGTGTTCAGGCTCCGGTCAGTTTGGTTTAGTATCCAGACTTCGGTTATTACGTTGAGTGTTCAGGCTCCGGTTAGTTTCGTTGAGTATCCAGACTCCGATTATTAAGTTGAGCGTTCAGGCTCCGGTCATTTTTGTTGAGCATACAGACTCCGATTCTTCTGTTGAGCGTTCAGGCTCTGGTCATTACGTTGATCGTTCAGGCTCCGGTCATTTTCGTTGAGTATCTAAACTCCGGTTATTATGTTGAGCGTTCAGGCTCCGGTCATTTTTGTTGAGTATCCAGACTCCGGTTATTATGTTGAGCATTCAGGCTTCGGTCAGTTGCGTTGAGTATCAAGAATCCGGTTATTACGTTGAGCGTTCAGGCTCCATTCAGTTTTGTTGTGTATCCAGACTCCGGTTATTATGTTGAGCATTCAGGCTCCGGTCAGTTTCGTTGAGTATCAGAACTTCAGTTATTATGTTGAGCTCTCACGCTCCGGTCAGTTTCGTTGGGTATCCAGACTCCGGTTATTACGTTGAGCGTTCAGGCTCCGGTCAGTTTCGTTGGGTATCCAGACTCCGGTTATTACGTTGAGCATTCAGGCTCCGTTCAGTTTCGTTGAGTATCCAGACTCCGGTTATTACGTTGAGCACTCACGCTCCGGTCAGTTTCGTTGGGTATCCAGACTCCGGTTATTATGTTGAGCGTTCAGGCTCCGGTCAGTCTCCTTGAGTATCCAGACTCCGAATATTTCATTGAGCTTTCACGCTCCGGGAAGTTTCGTTGGGTATCCAGACTCTGGTTATTACGTTGAGCGTTCAGGTTCCAGTCATTACATAGATCGTTCAGGGTCCGGTCATTTTTGTTGAGTATCTAAACTCCGGTTATTATGTTGAGCGTTCAGGCTCCGGTCATTTTTGTTGAGTATCCAGACTCCGAATATTTCGTTGAGCTTTCACACTCCGGTCAGTTTTGTTGGGTATCCAGACTCTGGTTATTACGTTGAGCGTTCAGGCTCCGATCAGTTTCGTTGGGTTTCCAGACTCCGGTTATTAGGTTGAGCATTCAGGCTCCGGTGATTTTCGTTGAGTATCCAGACTCCGGTTATTGAGCGTTCAGGCTCCGGTTAGTTTTGTTAGGTATCCAGACTCCGGTTATTATGTATAGCGTCCAGGCTCTGGTCAGTTTTGTTGAGTATCCAGACTCAAGTCATTACATTGAGCGTCCAGGCTCCGGTCATTTTCGTTTAGTATCCAGACTCCGGTCATTACGTTGAGCGTTCAGGCTCCGGTCACTTTCGTTGAGTATCCAGACTCCGGTCATTCTATTGAGCGTTCAGGCTCCGGTCAGTTTCATTGAGTATCCAGACTCCGGTTATTAAGTTGAGCATTCAGGCTCTGGTAATTTTTGTTGAGTATACAGACTCCGGTTATTACGTTGAGCGTTCAGGCTCCGGTCATTACATTGATCGTTCAGGGTCCGGTCATTTTCGTTGAGTATCTAAACTCCGGTTATTATGTTGAGCGTTCAGGCTCCGGTCATTTTTGTTGAGTATCCAGACTCCAGTTATTATGTTGAGCGTTCAGGCTCCGGTCAGTTGCGTTGAGTATCCAGAATCCGGTTATTAAGTTAAGCGTTCAGGCTCCATTCAGTTTTGTTGGGTATCCAGACTCCGGTTATTACGTTGAGCATTCAGGCTCCGGTCAGTTTCGTTGAGTATCCAGACTCCGGTTATTACGTTAAGCACTCACGCTCCGGTCAGTTTCGTTGGGTATCCAGACTCCGGTTATTACGTTGAGCGTTCAGGCTCCGGTCAGTTTCGTTGGGTATCCAGACTCCGGTTATTACGTTGAGCATTCAGGCTCCGTTCAGTTTCGTTGAGTATCCAGACTCCGGTTATTACGTTGAGCACTCACGCTCCGGTCAGTTTCGTTGGGTATCCAGACTCCGGTTATTACGTTGAGCGTTCAGGCTCTGGTCAGTTTCGTTGGGTATCCAGACTCCGGTTATTAAGTTGAGCATTCAGGCTCCGTTCAGTTTTGTTGAGTATCCAGACTCCGGTTATTACGTTGAGCGTTCACGCTCCGGTCAGGTTCGTTGGGTATCCAGACTCCGGTTATTACGTTGAGCTTTCAGGCTCCGGTCAATTTTGTTGAGTATCTAGACTCCGGTTATTACGTTGAGCATTCAGGCTCCAGTCATTTTCGTTGAGTCTCCAGACTCCGGTTATTACGTTTTGCGTTCAAGCTCCGATTAGTTACGTTGAGAATCTACACTCCCGTTATTACGTTGAGCACTCAGGCTCCGGTGATTTTCTTTGAGTGTCCGGACTCTAGTTATTACGTTGAGTGTTCAGGCTCCGGTCAGTTTGGTTTAGTATCCAGACTTCGGTTATTACGTTGAGTGTTCAGGCTCCGGTTAGTTTCGTTGAGTATCCAGACTCCGATTATTAAGTTGAGCGTTCAGGCTCCGGTCATTTTTGTTGAGCATACAGACTCCGATTCTTCTGTTGAGCGTTCAGGCTCTGGTCATTACGTTGATCGTTCAGGCTCCGGTCATTTTCGTTGAGTATCTAAACTCCGGTTATTATGTTGAGCGTTCAGGCTCCGGTCATTTTTGTTGAGTATCCAGACTCCGGTTATTATGTTGAGCATTCAGGCTTCGGTCAGTTGCGTTGAGTATCCAGAATCCGGTTATTACGTTGAGCGTTCAGGCTCCATTCAGTTTTGTTGTGTATCCAGACTCCGGTTATTATGTTGAGCATTCAGGCTCCGGTCAGTTTCGTTGAGTATCAGAACTTCAGTTATTACGTTGAGCACTCACGCTCCGGTCAGTTTCGTTGGGTATCCAGACTCCGGTTATTACGTTGAGCGTTCAGGCTCCGGTCAGTTTCGTTGGGTATCCAGACTCCGGTTATTACGTTGAGCATTCAGGCTCCGTTCAGTTTCGTTGAGTATCCAGACTCCGGTTATTACGTTGAGCACTCAAGCTCCGGTCAGTTTCGTTGGGTATCCAGACTCCGGTTATTATGTTGAGCGTTCAGGCTCCGGTCAGTCTCCTTGAGTATCCAGACTCCGAATATTTCATTGAGCTTTCACGCTCCGGGCAGTTTCGTTGGGTATCCAGACTCTGGTTATTACGTTGAGCGTTCAGGTTCCAGTCATTACATTGATCGTTCAGGGTCCGGTCATTTTTGTTGAGTATCTAAACTCCGGTTATTATGTTGAGCATTCAGGCTCCGGTCATTTTGGTTGAGTATCCAGACTCCGAATATTTCGTTGAGCTTTCACACTCCGGTCAGTTTTGTTGGGTATCCAGACTCTGGTTATTACGTTGAGCGTTCAGGCTCCGGTCAGTTTCGTTGGGTTTCCAGACTCCGGTTATTAGGTTGAGCATTCAGGCTCCGGTGATTTTCGTTGAGTATCCAGACTCCGGTTATTGAGCGTTCAGGCTCCGGTTAGTTTTGTTAGGTATCCGGACTCCGGTTATTACGTATAGCGTCCAGGCTCTGGTCAGTTTTGTTGAGTATCCAGACTCAAGTCATTACATTGAGCGTCCAGGCTCCGGTCATTTTCGTTTAGTATCCAGACTCCGGTCATTACGTTGAGCGTTCAGGCTCCGGTCACTTTCGTCGAGTATCCAGACTCCGGTCATTCTATTGAGCGTTCAGGCTCCGGTCAGTTTCATTGAGTATCCAGACTCCGGTTATTAAGTTGAGCATTCAGGCTCTTGTAATTTTTGTTGAGTATACCGACTCCGGTTATTACGTTGAGCGTTCAGGCTCCGGTCATTACATTGATCGTTCAGGGTCCGGTCATTTTCGTTGAGTATCTAAACTCCGGTTATTATGTTGAGTGTTCAGGCTCCGGTCATTTTTGTTGAGTATCCAGACTCCAGTTATTATGTTGAGCGTTCAGGCTCCGGTCAGTTGCGTTGAGTATCCAGAATCCGGTTATTAAGTTAAGCGTTGAGGCTCCATTCAGTTTTGTTGGGTATCCAGACTCTGGTTATTACGTTGAGCATTCAGGCTCCGGTCAGTTTCGTTGAGTATCCAGACTCCGGTTATTACGTTAAGCACTCACGCTCCGGTCAGTTTCGTTGGGTATCCAGACTCCGGTTATTACGTTGAGCGTTCAGGCTCCGGTCAATTTCGTTGGGTATCCAGACTCCGGTTATTACGTTGAGCATTCAGGCTCCGTTCAGTTTCGTTGAGTATCCAGACTCCGGTTATTACGTTGAGCACTCACGCTCCGGTCAGTTTCGTTGGGTATCCAGACTCCGGTTATTACGTTGAGCGTTCAGGCTCTGGTCAGTTTCGTTGGGTATCCAGACTCCGGTTATTAAGTTGAGCATTCAGGCTCCGTTCAGTTTCGTTGAGTATCCAGACTCCGGTTATTACGTTTAGCGTTCACGCTCCGGTCAGGTTCGTTAGGTATCCTGACTCCGGTTATTACGTTGAGCTTTCAAGCTCCGGTCCATTTTGTTGAGTATCTAGACTCCGGTTATTACGTTGAGCATTCAGGCTCCAGTCATTTTCGTTGAGTCTCCAGACTCCGGTTATTACGTTTTGCGCTCAAGCTCCGATTAGTTTCGTTGAGAATCCAGAATCTAATTATTACATTGAGCGATCAGGCTCTGGTCAGTTTCGTTGGGTGTCCAGACTCCGGTTATTATGTTAAGCATTCAGGCTCCGGTCAGTTGCGTTTAGTATCCAGAATTCGGTTATTAAGTTGAGCGTTCAGGCTCCATTCAGTTTTGTTGTGTATCCAAACTCCGGATATTACGTTGAGCGTTCAGGCTACGGTCAGTTTCGTTGAGTATCCAGACCTCGGTTATTACATTGAGCACTCACGCTCCGGTCAGTTTCGTTGGGTATCCAGACTCCGGTTATTACGTTGAGCATTCAGGCTCCAGTCAGTTTCGTTGGGTATCCAGACTCCGGTTATTACGTTGAGCATTCAGGCTTCGTTCAGTTTCGTTGAGTATCCAGACTCCGGTTATTACGTTGAGCACTCACGCTCCGGTGAGTTTCGTTCTGTATCCAGACTCCGGTTATTACGTTGAGTGTTCAGGCTCCGGTCAGTTTCATTGGGTATCCAGACTCCGGTTATTATGTTGAGCATTCAGGCTCCGTTCAGTTTCGTTGAGTATCCAGACTTCGGTTATTACATTGAGCACTCACGCTCCGGTAATTTCGTTGGGTATCCAGACTCCGGTTATTACGTTGAGCGTTCACGCTACGGTCAGTTTCGTTGGGTATCCAGACTCCGGTTATTACGTTGAGCGTTCAGGCTCCGGTCAATTTTGTTGAGTATCTAGACTCCGGTTATTACGTTGAGCATTCAGGCTCCAGTCATTTTCGTTGAGTCTCCAGACTCCGGTTATTACGTTTTGCGTTCAAGCTCCGATTAGTTTCGTTGAGAATCTAGACTCCCGTTATTACGTTGAGCACTCAGGCTAAGGTGATTTTCTTTGAGTGTCCGGACTCTAGTTATTACGTTGAGTGTTCAGGCTCCGGTCAGTTTGGTTGAGTATCCAGACTTCGGTTATTACGTTGAGTGTTCAGGCTCCGGTTAGTTTCGTTGAGTATCCAGACTCCGATTATTAAGTTGAGCGTTCAGGCTCCGGTCATTTTTTTTGAGTATACATACTCCGATTCTTCTGTTGAGCGTTCAGGCTCTGGTCATTACGTTGATCGTTCAGGCTCCGGTCATTTTCGTTGAGTATCTGAACTCCGGTTATTATGTTGAGCGTTCAGGCTCCGGTCATTTTTGTTGAGTATCCAGACTCCGGTTATTATGTTGAGCATTCAGGCTTCGGTCAGTTGCGTTGAGTATCCAGAATCCGGTTATTACGTTGAGCGTTCAGGCTCCATTCAGTTTTGTTGTGTATCCAGACTCTGGTTATTATGTTGAGCATTCAGGCTCCGGTCAGTTTCGTTGAGTATCAGAACTTCAGTTATTACGTTGAGCACTCACGCTCCGGTCAGTTTCGTTGGGTATCCAGACACCGGTTATTACGTTGAGCGTTCAGGCTCCGGTCAGTTTCGTTGGGTATCCAGACTCCGGTTATTACGTTGAGCATTCAGGCTCCGTTCAGTTTCGTTGAGTATCCAGACTCCGGTTATTATATTGAGCACTCATGCTCCGGTCAGTTTCGTTGTGTATCCAGACTCCGGTTATTACGTTGAGTGTTCAGGCTCCGGTCAGTTTTGTTAGGTATCCAGACTCCGGTTATTACGTTGAGCATTCAGGCTCCGTTCAGTTTTGTTGAGTATCCAGACTCCGAATATTACGTTGAGCGTTTAGGCTCCGGTCAATTTTGTTGAGTATCTAGACTCCGGTGATTACGTTGAGCATTCAGGCTCCAATCATTTTCTTTGAGTCTCCAGACTCCGGTTATTACGTTTTGCGTTCAAGCTCCGATTAGTTTCGTTGAGAATCCAGACTCCGGTTATTACGTTGAGCATTCAGGCTCCGGTGATTTTCGTTGAGTCTACGGACTCTAGTTATTACGTTGAG
Organism: Lathyrus sativus; assembly: GCA_963859935.3. NCBI lineage: Eukaryota > Viridiplantae > Streptophyta > Magnoliopsida > Fabales > Fabaceae > Lathyrus > Lathyrus sativus. Next base: position 234,665,319 of record OZ012736.1, on the reverse strand, counting down.
TGTTCAGGCTCTGGTCAGTTTGGTTGAGTATCCAGACTTCGGTTATTACGTTGAGCGTTCAGGCCCCGGTCAGTTTCGTTGAGTATCCAGACTCTGGTTATTAAGTTGAGCGTTCAGGCTCCGGTCAGTTTTGTTGGGTATCCACACCCTGGTTATTACGTTGAGCGTTCAGGCTCCGGTCAGTTTCGTTGAGTATCCAGACTCCGAATATTTCGTTGAGCTTTCACGATCCGGTCAGTTTCGTTGGGTATCCAGACTCTGGTTATTACGTTGAGCATTCAGGCTCCGGTCAGTTTCGTTGGGTTTCCGAACTCCGGTTATTACGTTGAGCATTTAGGCTCCGGTGATTTACGTTGGGTATCCAGACTCCGGTTATTCCATTCAGCGTTCAGGCTCCGGTTAGTTTTGTTAGGTATCCAGACTCCGGTTATTACGTATAGCGTCCAGGCTCTGGTAAGTTTTGTTTAGTATCCAGACTCTGGTCATTACGTTGAGCGTCCAGGCTCAAGTCATTTTCGTTTAGTATCCAGACTCCGGTCATTACGTTGAGCGTTCAGGCTCCAGTCATTTTTGTTGAGTATGCAGACTCCGGTCATTCTGTTGAGCGTTCAGGCTCCGGTCAGTTTCATTGAGTATCCAGACTCCTGTTATTAAGTTGAGCATTCAGGCTCCGGTCATTTTTTTTTGTATACAGACTCTGGTTCTTACGTTGAGCGTTCAGGCTCCGGTTATTACGTATAGCGTCCAGGCTCTGGTCAGTTTTGTTGAGTATCCAGACTCAAGATATTACATTGAGCGTCCAGGCTCTGGTCATTTTCGTTTAGTATCCAGACTCCGGTCATTACGTTGAGCGTTCAGGCTCCGGTCACTTTCGTCGAGTATCCAGACTCCGGTCATTCTATTGAGCGTTCAGGCTCCGGTCAGTTTCATTGAGTATCCAGACTCCGGTTATTAAGTTGAGCATTCAGGCTCTTGTAATTTTTGTTGAGTATACCGACTCCGGTTATTACGTTGAGCGTTCAGGCTCCGGTCATTACATTGATCGTTCAGGGTCCGGTCATTTTCGTTGAGTATCTAAACTCCGGTTATTATGTTGAGCGTTCAGGCTCCGGTCATTTTTGTTGAGTATCCAGACTCCAGTTATTATGTTGAGCGTTCAGGCTCCGGTCAGTTGCGTTGAGTATCCAGAATCCGGTTATTAAGTTAAGCGTTGAGGCTCCATTCAGTTTTGTTGGGTATCCAGACTCTGGTTATTACGTTGAGCATTCAGGCTCCGGTCAGTTTCGTTGAGTATCCAGACTCCGGTTATTACGTTAAGCACTCACGCTCCGGTCAGTTTCGTTGGGTATCCAGACTCCGGTTATTACGTTGAGCGTTCAGGCTCCGGTCAATTTCGTTGGGTATCCAGACTCCGGTTATTACGTTGAGCATTCAGGCTCCGTTCAGTTTCGTTGAGTATCCAGACTCCGGTTATTACGTTGAGCACTCACGCTCCGGTCAGTTTCGTTGGGTATCCAGACTCCGGTTATTACGTTGAGCGTTCAGGCTCTGGTCAGTTTCATTGGGTATCCAGACTCTGGTTATTAAGTTGAGCATTCAGGCTCCGTTCAGTTTCGTTGAGTATCCAGACTCCGGTTATTACGTTGAGCGTTCACGCTCCGGTCAGGTTCGTTGGGTATCCAGACTCCGGTTATTACGTTGAGCTTTCAAGCTCCGGTCAATTTTGTTGAGTATCTAGACTCCGGTTATTACGTTGAGCATTCAGGCTCCAGTCATTTTCGTTGAGTCTCCAGACTCCGGTTATTACGTTTTGCGCTCAAGCTCCGATTAGTTTCGTTGAGAATCCAGAATCTAATTATTACATTGAGCGATCAGGCTCTGGTCAGTTTCGTTGGGTGTCCAGACTCCGGTTATTATGTTAAGCATTCAGGCTCCGGTCAGTTGCGTTTAGTATCCAGAATCCGGTTATTAAGTTGAGCGTTCAGGCTCCATTCAGTTTTGTTGTGTATCCAGACTCCGGATATTACGTTGAGCGTTCAGGCTACGGTCAGTTTCGTTGAGTATCCAGACTTCGGTTATTACATTGAGCACTCACGCTCCGGTCAGTTTCGTTGGGTATCCAGACTCCGGTTATTACGTTGAGCATTCAGGCTCCAGTCAGTTTCGTTGGGTATCCAGACTCCGGTTATTACGTTGAGCATTCAGGCTTCGTTCAGTTTCGTTGAGTATCCAGACTCCGGTTATTACGTTGAGCACTCACACTCCGGTGAGTTTCGTTCTGTATCCATACTCCGGTTATTACGTTGAGTGTTCAGGCTCCGGTCAGTTTCATTGGGTATCCAGACTCCGGTTATTACGTTGAGCGTTCAGGCTCTGGTCAGTTTCGTTGGGTATCCAGACTCCGGTTATTAAGTTGAGCATTCAGGCTCCGTTCAGTTTCGTTGGGTATCCAGACTCCGGTTATTACGTTGAGCGTTCACGCTACGGTCAGTTTCGTTGGGTATCCAGACTCCGGTTATTACGTTGAGCGTTCAGGCTCCGGTCAATTTTGTTGAGTATCTAGACTCCGGTTATTACGTTGAGCATTCAAGCTCCAGTCATTTTCGTTGAGTCTCCAGACTCCGGTTATTACGTTTTGCGTTCAAGCTCCGATTAGTTTCGTTGAGAATCTAGACTCCCGTTATTACGTTGAGCACTCAGGCTAAGGTGATTTTCTTTGAGTGTCCGGACTCTAGTTATTACGTTGAGTGTTCAGGCTCCGGTCAGTTTGGTTGAGTATCCAGACTTCGGTTATTACGTTGAGTGTTCAGGCTCCGGTTAGTTTCGTTGAGTATCCAGACTCCGATTAATAAGTTGAGCGTTCAGGCTCCGGTCATTTTTGTTGAGCATACAGACTCCGATTCTTCTGTTGAGCGTTCAGGCTCTGGTCATTACGTTGATCGTTCAGGCTCCGGTCATTTTCGTTGAGTATCTAAACTCCGGTTATTATGTTGAGCGTTCAGGCTCCGGTCATTTTTGTTGAGTATCCAGACTCTGGTTATTATGTTGAGCATTCAGGCTTCGGTCAGTTGCGTTGAGTATCCAGAATCCGGTTATTACGTTGAGCGTTCAGGCTCCATTCAGTTTTGTTGTGTATCCAGACTCCGGTTATTATGTTGAGCATTCAGGCTCCGGTCAGTTTCGTTGAGTATCAGAACTTCAGTTATTACGTTGAGCACTCACGCTCCGGTCAGTTTCGTTGGGTATCCAGACTCCGGTTATTACGTTGAGCGTTCAGGCTCCGGTCAGTTTCGTTGGGTATCCAGACTCCGGTTATTACGTTGAGCATTCAGGCTCCGTTCAGTTTCGTTGAGTATCCAGACTCCGGTTATTATATTGAGCACTCATGCTCCGGTCAGTTTCGTTGTGTATCCAGACTCCGGTTATTACGTTGAGTGTTCAGGCTCCGGTCAGTTTTGTTAGGTATCCAGACTCCGGTTATTACGTTGAGCATTCAGGCTCCGTTCAGTTTTGTTGAGTATCCAGACTCCGAATATTACGTTGAGCGTTTAGGCTCCGGTCAATTTTGTTGAGTATCTAGACTCCGGTGATTACGTTGAGCATTCAGGCTCCAGTCATTTTCTTTGAGTCTCCAGACTCCGGTTATTACGTTTTGCGTTCAAGCTCCGATTAGTTTCGTTGAGAATCCAGACTCCGGTTATTACGTTGAGCATTCAGGCTCCGGTGATTTTCGTTGAGTCTACGGACTCTAGTTATTACGTTGAGTGTTCAGGCTCTGGTCAGTTTGGTTGAGTATCCAGACTTCGGTTATTACGTTGAGCGTTCAGGCCCCGGTCAGTTTCGTTGAGTATCCAGACTCTGGTTATTAAGTTGAGCGTTCAGGCTCCGGTCAGTTTTGTTGGGTATCCACACCCTGGTTATTACGTTGAGCGTTTAGGCTCCGGTCAGTTTCGTTGAGCTTTCACGATCCGGTCAGTTTCGTTGGGTATCCAGACTCTGGTTATTACATTGAGCATTCAGGCTCCGGTCAGTTTCGTTGGGTTTCCGAACTCCGGTTATTACGTTGAGCATTTAGGCTCCGGTGATTTACGTTGGGTATCCAGACTCCGGTTATTCCATTCAGCGTTCAGGCTCCGGTTAGTTTTGTTAGGTATCCAGACTCCGGTTATTACGTATAGCGTCCAGGCTCTGGTAAGTTTTGTTTAGTATCCAGACTCTGGTCATTACGTTGAGCGTCCAGGCTCAAGTCATTTTCGTTTAGTATCCAGACTCCGGTCATTACGTTGAGCGTTCAGGCTCCGGTCATTTTTGTTGAGTATGCAGACTCCGGTCATTCTGTTGAGCGTTCAGGCTCCGGTCAGTTTCATTGAGTATCCAGACTCCTGTTATTAAGTTGAGCATTCAGGCTCCGGTCATTTTTTTTTTGTATACAGACTCTGGTTCTTACGTTGAGCGTTCAGGCTCCGGTTATTACGTATAGCGTCCAGGCTCTGGTCAGTTTTGTTGAGTATCCAGACTCAAGATATTACATTGAGCGTCCAGGCTCTGGTCATTTTCGTTTAGTATCCAGACTCCGGTCATTACGTTGGGCGTTCAGGCTCCGATCATTTTCGTTGAGTATCCAGACTCCGGTCATTCTATCGAGCGGTCAGGCTCCGGTCAGTTTCATTGAGTATCCAGACTCCAGTTATTAAGTTGAGCATTCAGGCTCTGGTAATTTTTGTTGAGTATACAGACTCCGGTTATTACGTTGAGAGTTCAGGCTCCGGTCATTACATTGATCGTTCAGGGTCCGGTCATTTTCGTTGCGTATCTAAACTTCGGTTATTATGTTGAGCGTTCAGGCTCCGGTCATTTTCGTTGAGTATCCAGACTCCAGTTATTATGTTGAGCGTTCAGGCTCCGGTCAGTTGCGTTGAGTATCCAGAATCCGGTTATTAAGTTAAGCATTCAGGCTCCATTCAGTTTTGTTGGGTATCCAGACTCCGGTTATTACGTTGAGCATTCAGGATGCGGTCAGTTTCGTTGAGTATCCAGACTCCGGTTATTACGTTGAGCACTCACGCTCCGATCAGTTTCGTTGGGTATCCAGACTCCGGTTATTACGTTGAGCGTTCAGGCTCCGGTCAGTTTCGTTGGGTATCCAGACTCCGGTTATTATGTTGAGCATTCAGGCTCCGTTCATTTTCGTTGAGTATCCAGACTCCGGTTATTACGTTGAGCACTCACGCTCCGGTCACTTTCGTTGGGTATCCAGAATCCGGTTATTACGTTGAGCGTTCAGGCTCTGGTCAGTTTCGTTGGGTATCCAGACTCCGGTTATTACGTTGAGCATTCAGGCTCCGTTTAGTTTCGTTGAGTATCTAGACTCCGGTTATTACGTTGAGCGTTCACGCTCTGGTCAGTTTCGTTGGGTTTCCAGACTCCGGTTATTACGTTGAGCTTTCAGGCTCCGGTCAATTTTGTTGAGTATCTAGACTCCGGTTATTACGTTGAGCATTCAGGCTCCAGTCATTTTCGTTGAGTCTTCAGACTCCGGTTATTACGTTTTGCGCTCAAGCTCCGATTAGTTTCGTTATGAATCCAGACTCTAATTATTACGTTGAGCGATCAGGCTCTGGTCAGTTTCGTTGGGTGTCCAGACTCCGGTTATTACGTTGAGCATTCAGGCTCCGGTGATTTTCGTTAAGTATCCGGACTCTAGTTATTACGTTGAGTGTTCAAGCTCCGGTCAGTTTTGTTGAGTATCCAGACTTCGGTTATTACATTGAGCGTTCAGGCTCCGGTCAGTTTCGTTGAGTTTCCAGACTCCGGTTATTAAGTTGAGCGTTCAGGCTCCGGTCAGTTTCGTTGGGTATCCAGACTCCGGTTATTACGTTGACCATTCAGGCTCCGGTCAGTTTCGTTGATTATCCAGACTCCGAATATTTCGTTGAGCTTTCACGCTCCGGTCAGTTTCGTTGGGTATCCAGACTCTGGTTATTACGTTGAGCGTTCAGGCTCCGGTCAGTTTCGTTGGGTATCCAGACTCTGGTTATTACGTTGAGCATTTAGGCTCCGATGATTTTCGTTGGGTATCCAGACTCCGGTTATTCCATTCAGCGTTCACGCTCCGGTTAGTTTTGTTAGGTATCCAGACTCCGGTTATTACGTATAGCGTCCAGGCTCTGGTCAGTTTTGTTTAGTATCCAGACTCTGGTCATTACATTGAGCGTCCAGGCTCCGGTCATTTTCGTTTAGTATCCAGACTCCGGTCATTACATTGAGCGTTCAGGCTCCGGTCATTTTTGTCGAGTATCCAGACTCCGGTCATTCTGTTGAGCGTTCAGGCTCCGGTCAGTTTCATTGAGTATCCAGACTCCGGTTATTAAGTTGAGCATTCAGGCTCCGGTCATTTTTGTTGTGTATACAGACTCCGGTTCTTACGTTGAGCGTTCAGGCTCCGGTTATTACGTATAGCGTCCAGGCTCTGGTCAGTTTTGTTGAGTATCCAGACTCAAGACATTACATTGAGCGTCCAGGCTCCGGTCATTTTCGTTTAGTATCCAGACTCCGGTCATTACGTTGAGCGTTCAGGCTCCGGTCATTTTCGTTGAGTATCCAGACTCCGGTCATTTTATTGAGCGTTCAGGCTCCGGTCAGTTTCATTGAGTATCCAGACTCCGGTTATTAAGTTGGGCATTCAGGCTCTGGTAATTTTTGTTGAGTATACAGACTCCGGTTATTATGTTGAGTGTTCAGGCTCCGGTCATTACATTGATCGTTCAGGGTCCGGTCATTTTCGTTGAGTATCTAAACTCCGGTTATTATGTTGAGCGTTCAGGCTCCGGTCATTTTGGTTGAGTATCCAGACTCCAGTTATTATGTTGAGCGTTCAGGCTCCAGTCAGTTGCGTTGAGTATCCAGAATCCGGTTATTAAGTTAAGCGTTCAGGCTCCATTCAGTTTTGTTGGGTATCCAAACTCCGGTTATTATGTTGAGCATTCAGGATGCGGTCAGTTTTGTTGAGTATCCAGACTCCGGTTATTACGTTGAGCACTCACGCTCCGATCAGTTTCGTTGGGTATCCAGACTCCGGTTATTACGTTGAGCGTTCAGGCTCCGGTCAGTTTCGTTGGGTATCCAGACTCCGGTTATTACGTTGAGCATTCAGGCTTCGTTCAGTTTCGTTGAGTATCCAGACTCCGGTTATTACGTTGAGCACTCACGCTCCGGTCAGTTTCGTTGGGTATCCAGACTCCGGTTATTACGTTGAGCGTTCAGGCTCTGGTCAGTTTCCTTGGGTATCCAGACTCCGGTTATTAAGTTGAGCATTCAGGCTCCGTTCAGTTTCGTTGAGTATCCAGACTCCGGTTATTACGTTGAGCGTTCACGCTCCGGTCAGGTTCGTTGGGTATCCAGACTCCGGTTATTACGTTGAGCTTTCAGGCTCCGGTCAATTTTGTTGAGTATCTAGACTCCGGTTATTACGTTGAGCATTCAGGCTCCAGTCATTTTCGTTGAGTCTCCAGACTCCGGTTATTACGTTTTGCGTTCATGCTCCGATTAGTTTCGTTGAGAATCTAGACTCCCGTTATTACGTTGAGCACTCAGGCTCCGGTGATTTTCTTTGAGTGTCCGGACTCTAGTTATTACGTTGAGTGTTCAGGCTCCGGTCAGTTTGGTTTAGTATCCAGACTTCGGTTATTACGTTGAGTGTTCAGGCTCCGGTTAGTTTCGTTGAGTATCCAGACTCCGATTATTAAGTTGAGCGTTCAGGCTCCGGTCATTTTTGTTGAGTATACAGACTCCGATTCTTCTGTTGAGCGTTCAAGCTCTGGTCATTACGTTGATCGTTCAGGCTCCGGTCATTTTCGTTGAGTATCTAAACTCCGGTTATTATGTTGAGCGTTCAGGCTCCGGTCATTTTTGTTGAGTATCCAGACTCCGGTTATTATGTTGAGCATTCAGGCTTCGGTCAGTTGCGTTGAGTATCCAGAATCCGGTTATTACGTTGAGCGTTCAGGCTCCATTCAGTTTTGTTGTGTATCCAGACTCCGGTTATTATGTTGAGCAATCAGGCTCCGGTCAGTTTCGTTGAGTATCAGAACTTCAGTTATTACGTTGAGCACTCACGCTCCGGTCAGTTTCGTTGGGTATCCAGACTCCGGTTATTACGTTGAGCGTTCAGGCTGCGGTCAGTTTCGTTGGGTATCCAGACTCCGGTTATTACGTTGAGCATTCAGGCTCCGTTCAGTTTCGTTGAGTATCCAGACTCCGGTTATTACGTTGAGCACTCACGCTCCGGTCAGTTTCGTTGGGTATCCAGACTCCGGTTATTATGTTGAGCGTTCAGGCTCCGGTCAGTCTCCTTGAGTATCCAGACTCCGAATATTTCATTGAGCTTTCACGCTCCGGGCAGTTTCGTTGGGTATCCAGACTCTGGTTATTACGTTGAGCGTTCAGGTTCCAGTCATTACATTGATCGTTCAGGGTCCGGTCATTTTTGTTGAGTATCTAAACTCTGGTTATTATGTTGAGCGTTCAGGCTCCGGTCATTTTTGTTGAGTATCCAGACTCCGAATATTTCGTTGAGCTTTCACACTCCGGTCAGTTTTGTTGGGTATCCAGACTCTGGTTATTACGTTGAGCGTTCAGGCTCCGATCAGTTTCGTTGGGTTTCCAGACTCCGGTTATTAGGTTGAGCATTCAGGCTCCGGTGATTTTCGTTGAGTATCGAGACTCCGGTTATTGAGCGTTCAGGCTCCGGTTAGTTTTGTTAGGTATCCGGACTCCGGTTATTACGTATAGCGTCCAGGCTCTGGTCAGTTTTGTTGAGTATCCAGACTCAAGTCATTACATTGAGCGTCCAGGCTCCGGTCATTTTCGTTTAGTATCCAGACTCCGGTCATTACGTTGAGCGTTCAGGCTCCGGTCACTTTCGTTGAGTATCCAGACTCCGGTCATTCTATTGAGCGTTCAGGCTCCGGTCAGTTTCATTGAGTATCCAGACTCCGGTTATTAAGTTGAGCATTCAGGCTCTGGTAATTTTTGTTGAGTATACAGACTCCGGTTATTACGTTGAGCGTTCAGGCTCCGGTCATTACATTGATCGTTCAGGGTCCGGTCATTTTCGTTGAGTATCTAAACTCCGGTTATTATGTTGAGCGTTCAGGCTCCGGTCATTTTTGTTGAGTATCCAGACTCCAGTTATTATGTTGAGCGTTCAGGCTCCGGTCAGTTGCGTTGAGTATCCAGAATCCGGTTATTAAGTTAAGCGTTCAGGCTCCATTCAGTTTTGTTGGGTATCCAGACTCCGGTTATTACGTTGAGCATTCAGGCTCCGGTCAGTTTCGTTGAGTATCCAGACTCCGGTTATTACGTTAAGCACTCACGCTCCGGTCAGTTTCGTTGGGTATCCAGACTCCGGTTATTACGTTGAGCGTTCAGGCTCCGGTCAGTTTCGTTGGGTATCCAGACTCCGGTTATTACGTTGAGCATTCAGGCTCCGTTCAGTTTCGTTGAGTATCCAGACTCCGGTTATTACGTTGAGCACTCACGCTCCGGTCAGTTTCGTTGGGTATCCAGACTCCGGTTATTACGTTGAGCGTTCAGGCTCTGGTCAGTTTCGTTGGGTATCCAGACTCCGGTTATTAAGTTGAGCATTCAGGCTCTGTTCAGTTTCGTTGAGTATCCAGACTCCGGTTATTACGTTGAGCGTTCACGCTCCGGTCAGGTTCGTTGGGTATCCAGACTCCGGTTATTACGTTGAGCTTTCAGGCTCCGGTCAATTTTGTTGAGTATCTAGACTCCGGTTATTACGTTGAGCATTCAGGCTCCAGTCATTTTCGTTGAGTCTCCAGACTCCGGTTATTACGTTTTGCGTTCAAGCTCCGATTAGTTTCGTTGAGAATCTAGACTCCCGTTATTACGTTGAGCACTCAGGCTCCGGTGATTTTCTTTGAGTGTCCGGACTCTAGTTATTACGTTGAGTGTTCAGGCTCCGGTCAGTTTGGTTGAGTATCCAGACTTCGGTTATTACGTTGAGTGTTCAGGCTCCGGTTAGTTTCGTTGAGTATCCAGACTCCGATTATTAAGTTGAGCGTTCAGGCTCCGGTCATTTTTGTTGAGCATACAGACTCCGATTCTTCTGTTGAGCGTTCAGGCTCTGGTCATTACGTTGATCGTTCAGGCTCCGGTCATTTTCGTTGAGTATCTAAACTCCGGTTATTATGTTGAGCGTTCAGGCTCCGGTCATTTTTGTTGAGTATCCAGACTCCGGTTATTATGTTGAGCATTCAGGCTTCGGTCAGTTGCGTTGAGTATCCAGAATCCGGTTATTACGTTGAGCGTTCAGGCTCCATTCAGTTTTGTTGTGTATCCAGACTCCGGTTATTATGTTGAGCATTCAGGCTCCGGTCAGTTTCGTTGAGTATCAGAACTTCAGTTATTACGTTGAGCACTCACGCTCCGGTCAGTTTCGTTGGGTATCCAGACTCCGGTTATTACGTTGAGCGTTCAGGCTCCGGTCAGTTTCGTTGGGTATCCAGACTCCGGTTATTACGTTGAGCATTCAGGCTCCGTTCAGTTTCGTTGAGTATCCAGACTCCGGTTATTACGTTGAGCACTCACGCTCCGGTCAGTTTCGTTGGGTATCCAGACTCCGGTTATTATGTTGAGCGTTCAGGCTCCGGTCAGTCTCCTTGAGTATCCAGACTCCGAATATTTCATTGAGCTTTCACGCTCCGGGCAGTTTCGTTGGGTATCCAGACTCTGGTTATTACGTTGAGCGTTCAGGTTCCAGTCATTACATTGATCGTTCAGGGTCCGGTCATTTTTGTTGAGTATCTAAACTCCGGTTATTATGTTGAGCGTTCAGGCTCCGGTCATTTTTGTTGAGTATCCAGACTCCGAATATTTCGTTGAGCTTTCACACTCCGGTCAGTTTTGTTGGGTATCCAGACTCTGGTTATTACGTTGAGCGTTCAGGCTCCGATCAGTTTCGTTGGGTTTCCAGACTCCGGTTATTAGGTTGAGCATTCAGGCTCCGGTGATTTTCGTTGAGTATCGAGACTCCGGTTATTGAGCGTTCAGGCTCCGGTTAGTTTTGTTAGGTATCCGGACTCCGGTTATTACGTATGGCGTCCAGGCTCTGGTCAGTTTTGTTGAGTATCCAGACTCAAGTCATTACATTGAGCGTCCAGGCTCCGGTCATTTTCGTTTAGTATCCAGACTCCGGTCATTATGTTGAGCGTTCAGGCTCCGGTCACTTTCTTTGAGTATCCAGACTCCGGTCATTCTATTGAGCGTTCAGGCTCCGGTCAGTTTCATTGAGTATCCAGACTCCGGTTATTAAGTTGAGCATTCTGGCTCTGGTAATTTTTGTTGAGTATACAGACTCCGGTTATTACGTTGAGCGTTCAGGCTCCGGTCATTACATTGATCGTTCAGGGTCCGGTCATTTTCGTTGAGTATCTAAAATCCGGTTATTATGTTGAGCGTTCAGGCTCCGGTCATTTTTGTTGAGTATCCAGACTCCAGTTATTATGTTGAGCGTTCAGGCTCCGGTCAGTTGCGTTGAGTATCCAGAATCCGGTTATTAAGTTAAGCGTTCAGGCTCCATTCAGTTTTGTTGGGTATCCAGACTCCGGTTATTACGTTGAGCATTCAGGCTCCGGTCAGTTTCGTTGAGTATCCAGACTCCGGTTATTACGTTAAGCACTCACGCTCCGATCAGTTTCGTTGGGTATCTAGACTCCGGTTATTACGTTGAGCGTTCAGGCTCCGGTCAGTTTCGTTGGGTATCCAGACTCCGGTTATTACGTTGAGCATTCAGGCTCCGTTCAGTTTCGTTGTGTATCCAGACTCCGGTTATTACGTTGAGCACTCACGCTCCGGTCAGTTTCGTTGGGTATCCAGACTCCGGTTATTACGTTGAGCGTTCAGGCTCTGGTCAGTTTCGTTGGGTATCCAGACTCCGGTTATTAAGTTGAGCATTCAGGCTCCGTTCAGTTTCGTTGAGTATCCAGACTCCGGTTATTACGTTGAGCGTTCACGCTCCGGTCAGGTTCGTTGGGTATCCAGACTCCGGTTATTACGTTGAGTTTTCAGGCTCCGGTCAATTTTGTTGAGTATCTAGACTCCGGTTATTACGTTGAGCATTCAGGCTCCAGTCATTTTCTTTGAGTCTCCAGACTCCGGTTATTACGTTTTGCGTTCAAGCTCCGATTAGTTTCGTTGAGAATCTAGACTCCCGTTATTACGTTGAGCACTCAGGCTCCGGTGATTTTCTTTGAGTGTCCGGACTCTAGTTATTACGTTGAGTGTTCAGGCTCCGGTCAGTTTGGTTTAGTATCCAGACTTCGGTTATTACGTTGAGTGTTCAGGCTCCGGTTAGTTTCGTTGAGTATCCAGACTCCGATTATTAAGTTGAGCGTTCAGGCTCCGGTCATTTTTGTTGAGCATACAGACTCCGATTCTTCTGTTGAGCGTTCAGGCTCTGGTCATTACGTTGATCGTTCAGGCTCCGGTCATTTTCGTTGAGTATCTAAACTCCGGTTATTATGTTGAGCGTTCAGGCTCCGGTCATTTTTGTTGAGTATCCAGACTCCGGTTATTATGTTGAGCATTCAGGCTTCGGTCAGTTGCGTTGAGTATCCAGAATCCGGTTATTACGTTGAGCGTTCAGGCTCCATTCAGTTTTGTTGTGTATCCAGACTCCGGTTATTATGTTGAGCATTCAGGCTCCGGTCAGTTTCGTTGAGTATCAGAACTTCAGTTATTACGTTGAGCACTCACGCTCCGGTCAGTTTCGTTGGGTATCCAGACTCCGGTTATTACGTTGAGCGTTCAGGCTCCGGTCAGTTTCGTTGGGTATCCAGACTCCGGTTATTACGTTGAGCATTCAGGCTCCGTTCAGTTTCGTTGAGTATCCAGACTTCGGTTATTACGTTGAGCACTCACGCTCCGGTCAGTTTCGTTGGGTATCCAGACTCCGGTTATTATGTTGAGCGTTCAGGCTCCGGTCAGTCTCCTTGAGTATCCAGACTCCGAATATTTCATTGAGCTTTCACGCTCCGGGCAGTTTCGTTGGGTATCCAGACTCTGGTTATTACGTTGAGCGTTCAGGTTCCAGTCATTACATTGATCGTTCAGGGTCCGGTCATTTTTGTTGAGTATCTAAACTCCGGTTATTATGTTGAGCGTTCAGGCTCCGGTAATTTTTGTTGAGTATCCAGACTCCGAATATTTCGTTGAGCTTTCACACTCCGGTCAGTTTTGTTGGGTATCCAGACTCTGGTTATTACGTTGAGCGTTCAGGCTCCGATCAGTTTCGTTGGGTTTCCAGACTCCGGTTATTAGGTTGAGCATTCAGGCTCCGGTGATTTTCGTTGAGTATCGAGACTCTGGTTATTGAGCGTTCAGGCTCCGGTTAGTTTTGTTAGGTATCCGGACTCCGGTTATTACGTATGGCGTCCAGGCTCTGGTCATTTTCGTTTAGTATCCAGACTCCGGTCATTACGTTGAGCGTTCAGGCTCCGGTCACTTTCGTTGAGTATCCAGACTCCGGTCATTCTATTGAGCGTTCAGGCTCCGGTCAGTTTCATTGAGTATCCAGACTCCGGTTATTAAGTTGAGCATTCAGGCTCTGGTAATTTTTGTTGAGTATACAGACTCCGGTTATTACGTTGAGCGTTCAAGCTCCGGTCATTACATTGATCGTTCAGGGTCCGGTCATTTTCGTTGAGTATCTAAACTCCGGTTATTATGTTGAGCGTTCAGGCTCCGGTCATTTTTGTTGAGTATCCAGACTCCAGTTATTATGTTGAGTGTTCAGGCTCCGGTCAGTTGCGTTGAGTATCCAGAATCCGGTTATTAAGTTAAGCGTTCAGGCTCCATTCAGTTTTGTTGGGTATCCAGACTCCGGTTATTACGTTGAGCGTTCAGGCTCCGGTCAGTTTCGTTGGGTATCCAGACTCCGGTTATTACGTTTAGCATTCAGGCTCCGTTCAGTTTCGTTGAGTATCCAGACTCCGGTTATTACGTTGAGCACTCACGCTCCGGTCAGTTTCGTTGGGTATCCAGACTCCGGTTATTACGTTGAGCATTCAGGCTCTGGTCAGTTTCGTTGGGTATCCAGACTCCAGTTATTACGTTGAGCACTCAGGCTCCGGTGATTTTCTTTGAGTGTCCGGACTCTAGTTATTACGTTGAGTGTTCAGGCTCCGGTCAGTTTGGTTTAGTATCCAGACTTCGGTTATTACGTTGAATGTTCAGGCTCCGGTTAGTTTCGTTGAGTATCCAGACTCCGATTATTAAGTTGAGCGTTCAGGCTCCGGTCATTTTTGTTGAGCATACAGACTCCGATTCTTCTGTTGAGCGTTCAGGCTCTGGTCAGTTTCGTTGAGTATCCAGACTCCGGTTATTACGTTGAGCACTCACGCTCCGGTCAGTTTCGTTGGGTATCCAGACTCCGGTTATTATGTTGAGCGTTCAGGCTCCGGTCAGTCTCCTTGAGTATCCAGACTCCGAATATTTCATTGAGCTTTCACGCTCCGGGCAGTTTCGTTGGGTATTCAGACTCTGGTTATTACGTTGAGCGTTAAGGTTCCAGTCATTACATTGATCGTTCAGGCTCCGGTCATTTTTGTTGAGTATCTAAACTCCGAATATTTCGTTGAGCTTTCACACTCCGGTCAGTTTTGTTGGGTATCCAGACTCTGGTTATTACGTTGAGCATTCAGGCTCCGGTCAGTTTCGTTGTGTTTCCAGACTCCGGTTATTAGGTTGAGCATTCAGGCTCCGGTGATTTTCGTTGAGTATCCTGACTCCGGTTATTGAGCGTTCAGGCTCCGGTTAGTTTTGTTAGGTATCCGGACTCCGATTATTACGTATAGCGTCCAGGCTCTGGTCAGTTTTGTTGAGTATCCATACTCAAGTCATTACATTGAGCGTCCAGGCTCCGGTCATTTTCGTTTAGTATCCAGACTCCGGTCATTACGTTGAGCGTTCAGGCTCCGGTCACTTTCGTTGAGTATCCAGACTCCAGTCATTCTATTGAGCGTTCAGGCTCCGGTCAGTTTCATTGAGTATCCAGACACCGGTTATTAAGTTGAGCATTCAGGCTCTTGTAATTTTTGTTGAGTATACCGACTCCGGTTATTACGTTGAGCGTTCAGGCTCCGGTCATTTTCGTTGAGTATCCAGACTTCAGTTATTATGTTGAGCGTTCAGGCTCCGGTCAGTTGCGTTGAGTATCCAGAATCCGGTTATTAAGTTAAGCGTTCAGGCTCCATTCAGTTTTGTTGGGTATCCAGACTCCGGTTATTACGTTGAGCATTCAGGCTCCGGTCAGTTTCGTTGAGTATCCAGACTCCGGTTATTACGTTAAGCACTCACGCTCCGGTCAGTTTCGTTGGGTATCCAGACTCCGGTTATTACGTTGAGCGTTCAGGCTCCGGTCAGTTTCGTTGGGTATCCAGACTCCGGTTATTACGTTGAGCATTCAGGCTCCATTCAGTTTCGTTGAGTATCCAGACTCTGGTTATTACGTTGAGCACTCACGCTCCGGTCAGTTTCGTTGGGTATCCAGACTCCGGTTATTACGTTGAGCGTTCAAGCTCTGGTCAGTTTCGTTGGGTATCCAGACTCCGGTTATTAAGTTGAGCATTCAGGCTCCGTTCAGTTTCGTTGAGTATCCAGACTCCGGTTATTACGTTGAGCGTTCACGCTCCGGTCAGGTTCGTTGGGTATCCAGACTCCGGTTATTACGTTGAGCTTTCAGGCTCCGGTCAATTTTGTTGAGTATCTAGACTCCGGTTATTACGTTGAGCATTCAGGCTCCAGTCATTTTCGTTGAGTCTCCAGACTCCGGTTATTACGTTTTGCGCTCAAGCTCCGATTAGTTTCGTTGAGAATCCAGAATCTAATTATTACATTGAGCGATCAGGCTCCGGTCAGTTGCGTTGGGTGTCCAGACTCCGGTTATTATGTTAAGCATTCAGGCTCCAGTCAGTTGCGTTGAGTATCCAGAATCCGGTTATTAAGTTGAGCGTTCAGGCTCCATTCAGTTTTGTTGTGTATCCAGACTCCGGATATTACGTTGAGCGTTCAGGCTACGGTCAGTTTCGTTGAGTATCCAGACTTTGGTTATTACATTGAGCACTCACACTCCGGTCAGTTTCGTTGAGTATCCAGACTCCGGTTATTACGTTGAGCGTTCAGGCTCTGGTAAGTTTCGTTGGGTATCCAGACTCCGGTTATTAAGTTGAGCATTCAGGCTCCGTTCAGTTTCGTTGAGTATCCAGACTCCGGTTATTACGTTGAGCGTTCACGCTCCGGTCAGGTTCGTTGGGTATCTAGACTCCGGTTATTACGTTGAGCGTTCAGGCTCTGGTCAGTTTCGTTGTGTATCCAGACTCCGGTTATTAAGTTGAGCATTCAGGCTCCATTCAATTTCGTTGAGTATCCAGACTCCGGTTATTACGTTGAGCGTTCACGCTCCGGTCAGGTTCGTTGGGTATCCAGACTCCGGTTATTACGTTGAGCTTTCAGGCTCCGGTCAATTTTGTTGAGTATCTAGACTCCGGTTATTACGTTGAGCATTCAGGCTCCAGTCATTTTCGTTGAGTCTCCAGACTCCGGTTATTACGTTTTGCGCTCAAGCTCCGATTAGTTTCGTTGAGAATCCAGAATCTAATTATTACATTGAGCGATCAGGCTCTGGTCAGTTTCGTTGGGTGTCCAGACTCCGGTTATTATGTTAAGCATTCAGGCTCCGGTCAGTTGCGTTGAGTATCCAGAATCCGGTTATTAAGTTGAGCGTTCAGGCTCCATTCAGTTTTGTTGTGTATCCAGACTCCGGATATTACGTTGAGCGTTCAGGCTACGGTCAGTTTCGTTGAGTATCCAGACTTCGGTTATTACATTGAGCACTCACGCTCCGGTCAGTTTCGTTGGGTATCCAGACTCCGGTTATTACGTTGAGCATTCAGGCTCCAGTCAGTTTCATTGGGTATCCAGACTCCGGTTATTACGTTGAGCATTCAGGCTCCGTTCAGTTTCGTTGAGTATCCAGACTCCGGTTATTATGTTGAGCGTTCACGCTCCGGTCAGGTTCGTTGGGTATCCAGACTCCGGTTATTACGTTGAGCTTTCAGGCTCCGGTCAATTTTGTTGAGTATCTAGACTCCGGTTATTACGTTGAGCATTCAGGCTCCAGTCATTTTCGTTGAGTCTCCAGACTCCGGTTATTACGTTTTGCGCTCAAGCTCCGATTAGTTTCGTTAAGAATCCAGAATCTAATTATATTATTGAGCGATCAGGCTCTGGTCAGTTTCGTTGGGTGTCCAGACTCCGGTTATTATGTTAAGCATTCAGGCTCCAGTCAGTTGCGTTGAGTATCCAGAATCCGGTTATTAAGTTGAGCGTTCAGGCTCCATTCAATTTTGTTGTGTATCCAGACTCCGGATATTACGTTGAGCGTTCAGGCTACGGTCAGTTTCGTTGAGTATCCAGACTTCGGTTATTACATTGAGCACTCACGCTCCGGTCAGTTTCGTTGAGTATCCAGACTCCGGTTATTACGTTGAGCGTTCAGGCTCTGGTCAGTTTCGTTGGGTATCCAGACTCCGGTTATTAAGTTGAGCATTCAGGCTCCGTTCAGTTTCGTTGAGTATCCAGACTCCGGTTATTACGTTGAGCGTTCACGCTCCGGTCAGGTTCGTTGGGTATCCAGACTCCGGTTATTACGTTGAGCTTTCAGGCTCCGGTCAATTTTGTTGAGTATCTAGACTCCGGTTATTACGTTGAGCATTCAGGCTCCAGTCATTTTCATTGAGTGTCCAGACTCCGGTTATTACGTTTTGCGCTCAAGCTCCGATTAGTTTCGTTGAGAATCCAGAATCTAATTATTACATTGAGCGATCAGGCTCTGGTCAGTTTCGTTGGGTGTCCAGACTCCGGTTATTATGTTAAGCATTCAGGCTCCGGTCAGTTGCGTTGAGTATCCAGACTCCAGTTATTATGTTGAGCGTTCAGGCTCCGGTTAGTTGCGTTGAGTATCCAGAATCCGGTTATTAAGTTAAGCGTTCAGGCTCCATTCAGTTTTGTTGGGTATCCAGACTCCGGTTATTACGTTGAGCATTCAGGCTCCGGTCAGTTTCGTTGAGTATCCAGACTCCGGTTATTACGTTAAGCACTCATGCTCCGGTCAGTTTCGTTGGGTATCCAGACTCCGGTTATTACGTTGAGCGTTCAGGCTCCGGTCAGTTTCGTTGGGTATCCAGACTCCGGTTATTACGTTGAGCATTCAGGCTCCGTTCAGTTTCGTTGAGTATCCAGACTCCGGTTATTACGTTGAGCACTCACGCTCCGGTCAGTTTCGTTGGGTATCCAGACTCCGGTTATTACGTTGAGCGTTCAGGCTCTGGTCAGTTTCGTTGTGTATCCTGACTCCGGTTATTAAGTTGAGCATTCAGGCTCCGTTCAGTTTCGTTGAGTATCCAGACTCCGGTTATTACGTTGAGCGTTCACGCTCCGGTCAGGTTCGTTGGGTATCCAGACTCCGGTTATTACGTTGAGCTTTCAGGCTCCGGTCAATTTTGTTGAGTATCTAGACTCCGGTTATTACGTTGAGCATTCAGGCTCCAGTCATTTTCGTTGAGTCTCCAGACTCCGGTTATTATGTTTTGCGCTCAAGCTCCGATTAGTTTCGTTGAGAATCCAGAATCTAATTATTACATTGAGCGATCAGGCTCTGGTCAGTTTCGTTGGGTGTCCAGACTCCGGTTATTATGTTAAGCATTCAGGCTCCGGTCAGTTGCGTTGAGTATCCAGAATCCGGTTATTAAGTTGAGCATTCAGGCTCCATTCAGTTTTGTTGTGTATCCAGACTCCGGATATTACGTTGAGCGTTCAGGCTACGGTCAGTTTCGTTGAGTATCCAGACTTCGGTTATTACATTGAGCACTCACGCTCCGGTCAGTTTCGTTGGGTATCCAGACTCCGGTTATTACGTTGAGCATTCAGGCTCCAGTCAGTTTCGTTGGGTATCCAGACTCCGGTTATTACGTTGAGCATTCAGGCTTCGTTCAGTTTCGTTGAGTATCCAGACTCCGCTTATTACGTTGAGCACTCACGCTCCGGTGAGTTTCGTTGTGTATCCAGACTCCGGTTATTACGTTGAGTGTTCAGGCTCCGGTCAGTTTCATTGGGTATCCAGACTCCGGTTATTACGTTGAGCATTCAGGCTCCGTTCAGTTTCGTTGAGTATCCAGACTTCGGTTATTACATTGAGCACTCACGCTCCGGTAATTTCGTTGGGTATCCAGACTCCGGTTATTACGTTGAGCGTTCACGCTACGGTCAGTTTCGTTGGGTATCCAGACTCCGGTTATTACGTTGAGCGTTCAGCCTCCGGTCAATTTTGTTGAGTATCTAGACTCCGGTTATTACGTTGAGCATTCAGGCTCCAGTCATTTTCGTTGAGTCTCCAGACTCCGGTTATTACGTTTTGCGTTCAAGCTCCGATTAGTTTCGTTGAGAATCTAGACTCCCGTTATTACGTTGAGCACTCAGGCTAAGGTGATTTTCTTTGAGTGTCCGGACTCTAGTTATTACATTGAGTGTTCAGGCTCCGGTCAGTTTAGTTGAGTATCCAGACTTCGGTTATTACGTTGAGTGTTCAGGCTCCGGTTAGTTTCGTTGAGTATCCAGACTCCGATTATTAAGTTGAGCGTTCAGGCTCCGGTCATTTTTGTTGAGTATACAGACTCCGATTCTTCTGTTGAGCGTTCAGGCTCTGGTCATTACGTTGATCGTTCAGGCTCCGGTCATTTTCGTTGAGTATCTGAACTCCGGTTATTATGTTGAGCGTTCAGGCTCCGGTCATTTTTGTTGAGTATCCAGACTCCGGTTATTATGTTGAGCATTCAGGCTTCGGTCAGTTGCGTTGAGTATCTAGAATCCGGTTATTACGTTGAGCGTTCAGGCTCCATTCAGTTTTGTTGTGTATCCAGACTCCGGTTATTATGTTGAGCATTCAGGCTCCGGTCAGTTTCGTTGAGTATCAGAACTTCAGTTATTACGTTGAGCACTCACGCTCCAGTCAGTTTCGTTGGGTATCCAGACTCCGGTTATTACGTTGAGCGTTCAGGCTCCGGTCAGTTTCGTTGGGTATCCAGACTCCGGTTATTATGTTGAGCATTCAGGCTCCGCTCAGTTTCGTTGAGTATCCAGACTCCGGTTATTATATTGAGCACTCATGCTCCGGTCAGTTTCGTTGTGTATCCAGACTCCTGTTATTACATTGAGTGTTCAGGCTCCGGTCAGTTTTGTTAGGTATCCAGACTCCGGTTATTACGTTGAGCATTCAGGCTCCGTTCAGTTTTGTTGAGTATCCAGACTCCGAATATTACGTTGAGCGTTTAGGCTCCGGTCAATTGTGTTGAGTATCTATACTCCGGTGATTACGTTAAGCATTCAGGCTCCAGTCATTTTCTTTGAGTCTCCAGACTCCGGTTATTACGTTTTGCGTTCAAGCTCCGATTAGTTTCGTTGAGAATCCAGACTCCGGTTATTACGTTGAGCATTCAGGCTCCGGTGATTTTCGTTGAGTCTCCGGACTCTAGTTATTACGTTGAGTGTTCAGGCTCTGGTCAGTTTGGTTGAGTATCCAGACTTCGGTTATTACGTTGAGCGTTCAGGCCCCGGTCAGTTTCGTTGAGTATCCAGACTCTGGTTATTAAGTTGAGCGTTCAGGCTCCGGTCAGTTTTGTTGGGTATCCACACTCCGGTTATTACGTTGAGCGTTCAGGCTCCGGTCAGTTTCGTTGAGTATCCAGACTCCGAATATTTCGTTGAGCTTTCACGATCCGGTCAGTTTCGTTGGGTATCCAGACTCTGGTTATTACGTTGAGCATTCAGGCTCCGGTCAGTTTCGTTGGGTTTCCGAACTCCGGTTATTACGTTGAGCATTTAGGCTCCGGTGATTTACGTTGGGTATCCAGACTCCGGTTATTACATTTAGCGTTCAGGCTCCGGTTAGTTTATTAGGTATCCAGACTCCGGTTATTACGTATAGCGTCTAGGCTCTGGTAAGTTTTGTTTAGTATCCATACTCTAGTCATTACGTTGAGCGTCCAGGCTCAGGTCATTTTCGTTTAGTATCCAGACTCCGGTCATTACGTTGAGCATTCAGGCTCCGGTCATTTTTGTTGAGTATGCAGACTCCGGTCATTCTGTTGAGCTTTCAGGCTCCGGTCAGTTTCATTGAGTATCCAGACTCCTGTTATTAAGTTGAGCATTCAGGCTCCGGTCTTTTTTTTTTTGTATACAGACTCTGGTTCTTACGTTGAGCGTTCGGGCTCCGGTTATTACGTATAGCGTCCAGGCTCTGGTCAGTTTTGTTGAGTATCCAGACTCAAGATATTACATTGAGCGTCCAGGCTCCGGTCATTTTCGTTTAGTATCCAGACTCCGGTCATTACGTTGAGCGTTCAGGCTCCGATCATTTTCGTTGAGTATCCAGACTCCGGTCATTCTATTGAGCGGTCAGGCTCCGGTCAGTTTCATTACGTATCCAGACTCCAGTTATTAAGTTGAGCATTCAGGCTCTGGTAATTTTTGTTGAGTATACAGACTCCGGTTATTACGTTGAGAGTTCAGGCTCCGGTCATTACATTGATCGTTCAGGGTCCGGTCATTTTCGTTGAGTATCTAAACTTCGGTTTTTATGTTGAGCGTTCAGGCTCCGGTCATTTTCGTTGAGTATCCAGACTCCAGTTATTATGTTGAGCGTTCAGGCTCCGGTCAGTTGCGTTGAGTATCCAGAATCCGGTTATTAAGTTAAGCGTTCAGGCTCCATTCAGTTTTGTTGGGTATCCAGACTCCGGTTATTACGTTGAGCATTCAGGATGCGGTCAGTTTCGTTGAGTATCCAGACTCCGGTTATTACGTTGAGCACTCACGCTCCGATCAGTTTCGTTGGGTATCCAGACTCCGGTAATTACGTTGAGCGTTCAGGCTCCGGTCAGTTTCGTTGGGTATCCAGACTCCGGTTATTACGTTGAGCATTCAGGCTCCGTTCATTTTCGTTGAGTATCCAGACTCCGGTTATTACGTTGAGCACTCACGCTCCTGTCACTTTCGTTGGGTATCCAGAATCCGGTTATTACGTTGAGCGTTCAGGCTCTGGTCAGTTTCGTTGGGTATCCAGACTCCGGTTATTACGTTGAGCATTCAGGCTCCGTTCAGTTTCGTTGAGTATCTAGACTCCGGTTATTACGTTGAGCGTTCACGCTCCGGTCAGTTTCGTTGGGTATCCAGACTCCGGTTATTACATTGAGCTTTCAGGCTCCGGTCAATTTTGTTGAGTATCTAGACTCCGGTTATTACGTTGAGCATTCAGGCTCCAGTCATTTTCGTTGAGTCTTCAGACTCCGGTTATTACGTTTTGCGCTCAAGCTCCGATTAGTTTCGTTATGAATCCAGACTCTAATTATTACGTTGAACGATCAGGCTCTGGTCAGTTTCGTTGGGTGTCCAGACTCCGGTTATTACGTTGAGCATTCAGGCTCCGGTGATTTTCGTTAAGTATCCGGACACTAGTTATTACGTTGAGTGTTCAAGCTCCGGTCAGTTTTGTTGAGTATCCAGACTTCGGTTATTACATTGAGCGTTCAGGCTCCGGTCAGTTTCGTTGAGTATCCAGACTCCGGTTATTAAGTTGAGCGTTCAGGCTCCGGTCAGTTTCATTGGGTATCCAGACTCCGGTTATTACGTTGACCGTTCAGGCTCCGGTCAGTTTCGTTGAGTATCCAGACTCCGAATATTTCGTTGAGCTTTCACGCTCCGGTCAGTTTCGTTGGGTATCCAGACTCTGGTTATTACGTTGAGCGTTCAGGCTCCGGTCAGTTTCGTTGGGTATCCAGACTCTGGTTATTACGTTGAGCATTTAGGCTCCGATGATTTTCATTGGGTATCCAGACTCCGGTTATTCCATTCAGCGTTCAGGCTCCGGTTAGTTTTATTAGGTATCCAGACTCCGGTTATTACGTATAGCGTCCAGGCTCTGGTCAGTTTTGTTTAGTATCTAGACTCTGGTCATTACATTGAGCGTCCAGGCTCCGGTCATTTTCGTTTAGTATCCAAACTCCGGTCATTACATTGAGCGTTCAGGCTCCGGTCATTTTTGTCTAGTATCCAGACTCCGGTCATTCTGTTGAGCGTTCAGGCTCCGGTCAGTTTTATTGAGTATCCAGACTCCGGTTATTAAGTTGAGCATTCAGGCTCCGGTCATTTTTGTTGTGTATACAAACTCCGGTTCTTACGTTGAGCGTTAGGCTCCGGTTATTACGTATAGCGTCCAGGCTCTGGTCAGTTTTGTTGAGTATCAAGACTCAAGACATTACATTGAGCGTCCAGGCTCCGGTCATTTTCGTTTAGTATCCAGACTCCGGTCATTACGTTGAGCGTTCAGGCTCCGGTCATTTTCGTTGAGTATCCAGACTCCGGTCATTTTATTGAGCGTTCAGGCTCCGGTCAGTTTCATTGAGTATCCAGACTCCGGTTATTAAGTTGGGCATTCAGGCTCTAGTAATTTTTGTTGAGTATACAGACTCCGGTTATTATGTTGAGTGTTCAGGGTCCGGTCATTACATTGATCGTTCAGGGTCCGGTCATTTTCGTTGAGTATCTAAACTCCGGTTATTATGTTGAGCGTTCAGGCTCCGGTCATTTTGGTTGAGTATCCAGACTCCAGTTATTATGTTGAGCGTTCAGGCTCCAGTCAGTTGCGTTGACTATCCAGAATCCGGTTATTAAGTTAAGCCTTCAGGCTCCATTCAGTTTTGTTGGGTATCCAAACTCCGGTTATTACGTTGATCATTCAGGATGCGGTCAGTTTCGTTGAGTATCCAGACTCCGGTTATTACGTTGAGCACTCACGCTCCGATCAGTTTCGTTTGGTATCTAGACTCCGGTTATTACGTTGAGCGTTCAGGCTCCGGTCAGTTTCGTTGGGTATCCAGACTCCGGTTATTACGTTGAGCATTCAGGCTCCGTTCATTTTTGTTGAGTATCCAGACTCCGGTTATTACGTTGAGCAATCACGCTCCGGTCAGTTTCGTTGGGTATCCAGAATCCGGTTATTACGTTGAGCGTTCAGGCTCTGGTCAGTTTCGTTGGGTATCCAGACTCCGGTTATTACGTTGAGCATTCAGGCTCCGTTCAGTTTCGTTGAGTATCTAGACTCCGGTTATTACGTTGAGCGTTCACGCTCCGGTCAGTTTCGTTGGGTATCCAGACTCCGGTTATTACGTTGAGCTTTCAGGCTCCGGTCAATTTTGTTGAGTATCTAGACTCCGGTTATTACGTTGAGCATTTAGGCTCCGGTGATTTTCGTTGGGTATCCACACTCCGGTTATTCCGTTCAGCGTTCAGGCTCCGGTTAGTTTTGTTAGGTATCCAGACTCCGGTTATTATGTATAGCGTCCAGGCTCTGGTCAGTTTTGTTGAGTATCCAGACTCTGGTCATTACGTTGAGCGTCCAGGCTCCGGTCATTTTCGTTTAGTATCCAGACTCCGGTCATTACGTTGAGCGTTCAGGCTCCGGTCGTTTTTGTTGAGTATCCAGACTCCGGTCATTCTATTGAGCGTTCAGGCTCCGGTCAGTTTCATTGAGTATCCAGACTCCGGATATTAAGTTGAGCATTCAGGCTCTGGTCATTTTTGTTGTGTATACAGAGTCCGGTTCTTACGTTGAGCGTTCAGGCTCCAGTTATTACATATAGCGTCCAGGCTCTGGTCAGTTTTGTTGAGTATCCAGACTCAACTCATTACATTGAGCGTCCAGGCTCCAGTCATTTTCGTTTAGTATCCAGACTCCGGTCATTACGTTGAGCGTTCAGGCTCCGGTCATTTTCGTTGAGTATCCAAACTCCGGTCATTCTATTGAGCGTTCAGGCTCCGGTCAGTTTCATTGAGTATCCAGACTCCGGTTATTAAGTTGAGCATTCAGGCTCTGGTAATTTTTGTTGAGTATACAGACTCCGGTTATTACGTTGAGCGTTCAGGCTCCGGTCATTACATTGATCGTTCAGGGTCCGGTCATTTTCGTTGAGTATCTAAACTCTGGTTATTATGTTGAGCGTTCAGGCTCCGGTCATTTTCGTTGAGTATCCAGACTCCAGTTATTATGTTGAGCGTTCAGGCTCCAGTCAGTTGCGTTGAGTATCCAGAATCCGGTTATTAAGTTAAGCGTTCAGGCTCCATTCAGTTTTGTTGGGTATCCAAACTCCGGTTATTACATTGAGCATTCAGGCTCCGGTCAGTTTCGTTGGGTATCCAGACTCCGGTTATTACGTTGAGCACTCACGCTCCGATCAGTTTCGTTGGGTATCCAGACTCCGGTTATTACGTTGAGCGTTCAGGCTCCGGTCAGTTTCGTTGGGTATCCAGACTCCGGTTATTACGTTGAGCTTTCAGGATCCGTTCAGTTTCGTTGAGTATCCAGACTCCGGTTATTACGTTGAGCACTCACGCTCCGGTCAGTTTCGTTGGGTATCCAGACTCCGGTTATTACGTTGAGCATTCAGGCTCCGTTCAGTTTCGTTGAGTATCTAGACTCCGGTTTTTACGTTGAGCATTCAGGCTCCGGTCAATTTTGTTGAGTATCTAGACTCCGGTTATTACTTTGAGCATTCAGGCTCCAGTTATTTTCGTTGAGTCTCCAGACTCCGGTTATTACGTTTTGCGCTCAAGCTCCGATTAGTTTCGTTGAGAATCCAGACTCTAATTATTACGTTGAGCGATCAGGCTCTGGTCAGTTTCGTTGGGTGTCCAGACTCCGGTCATTACGTTGAGCATTCAGGCTCCGGTGATTTTCGTTAAGTATCCGGACTCTAGTTATTACGTTGAGTGTTCAGGCTCCGGACAGTTTGGTTGAGTATCCAGACTCCGGTTATTAAGTTGAGCGTTCAGGCTCCGGTCAGTTTCGTTGGGTATCCAGACTCCGGTTATTACGTTGACCGTTCAGGCTCCGATCAGTTTCGTTGAGTATCCAGACTCCGAATATTTCGTTGAGCTTTCACGCTCCGGTCAGTTTCGTTGGGTATCTAGACTCTGGTTATTACGTTGAACGTTCAGGCTCCGGTCAGTTTCATTGGGTTTCCAGACTCCGGTTATTACGTTGAGCATTTAGGCTCCGGTGATTTTCGTTGGGTATCCAGACTCCGGTTATTCCATTCAGCGTTCAGGCTCCGGTTAGTTTTGTTAGGTATCCAGACTCCGGTGATTTTCGTTGAGTGTCCGGACTCTAGTTATTACGTTGAGTGTTAAGGCTCCGGTGATTTTCGTTGAGTATCCAGACTTCGGTTATTACGTTGAGCGTTCAGGCTCCGGTCAGTTTCGTTGAGTATCCAGACTCGGGTTATTAAGTTGAGCGTTCAGGCTCCGGTCAGTTTCGTTGGGTATCCAGACTCCGGTTATTACGTTGAGCGTTCAGGCTCCGGTCAGTTTCGTTGAGTATCCAGACTCCGAATATTTCGTTGAGCTTTCAAGCTCCGGTCAGTTTCGTTGGGTATCCAGACTCTGGTTATTACGTTGAGCGTTCAGGCTCCGGTCAGTTTCGTTGGGTTTCAAGACTCCGGTTATTACGTTGAGCATTCAGGCTCCGTTCAGTTTCGTTGAGTATCCAGACTCCGGTTATTACTTTGAGCACTCACGCTCCGGTCAGTTTCGTTGAGTATCCAGACTACGGTTATTACATTGAGCGTTCAGGCTCTGGTCAGTTTCGTTGGGTACCCAGACTCCGGTTACTACGTTGAGCATTCAGGCTCCGTTCAGTTTCGTTGAGTATCCAGACTCCGGTTATTACGTTGAGCGTTCACGCTCCGGTCAGTTTCCTTGGGTATCCAGACTCCGGTTATTACGTTGAGCACTCACGCTCCGGTCAGTTTCGTTGGGTATCCAGACTCCGGTTATTACGTTGAGCGTTCAGGCTCTGGTCAGTTTCGTTGGGTATCCAGACTCCGGTTATTACGTTGAGCATTCAGGCTCCGTTCAGTTTCGTTGAGTATCTAGACTCCGGTTATTACGTTGAGCATTCAGGCTCCGGTCAATTTTGTTGAGTATCCAGACTCCGGTCATTACGTTGAGCGTTCAGGCTCCGGTCAGTTTCGTTGAGTATCCAGACTCCGGTCATTTTATTGAGCATTCAGGCTCCGGTCAGTTTCATTGAGTATCCAGACTCCGGTTATTAAGTTGGGCATTCAGGCTCTGGTAATTTTTGTTGAGTATACAGACTCCGGTTATTATGTTGAGTGTTCAGGCTCCGGTCATTACATTGATCGTTCAGGGTCCGGTCATTTTCGTTGAGTATCTAAACTCCGGTTATTATGTTGAGCGTTCAGGCTCCGGTCATTTTGGTTGAGTATCCAGACTCCAGTTATTATGTTGAGCGTTCAGGCTCCAGTCAGTTGCGTTGAGTATCCAGAATTCGGTTATTAAGTTAAGCGTTCAGACTCCATTCAGTTTTGTTGGGTATCCAAACTCCGGTTATTACGTTGAGCATTCAGGATGCGGTCAGTTTCGTTGAGTATCCAGACTCCGGTTATTACGTTGAGCACTCACGCTCCGATCAGTTTCGTTGGGTATCCAGACTCCGGTTATTACGTTGAGCGTTCAGGCTCCGGTCAGTTTCGTTGGGTATCCAGACTCCGGTTATTACGTTGAGCATTCAGGCTCCGTTCATTTTTGTTGAGTATCCAGACTCCGGTTATTACGTTGAGCACTCACGCTCCGGTCAGTTTCGTTGGGTATCCAGAATCCGGTTATTACGTTGAGCGTTCCGGCTCTGGTCAGTTTCGTTGGGTATCCAGACTCCGGTTATTACGTTGAGCATTCAGGCTCCGTTCAGTTTCGTTGAGTATCTAGACTCCGGTTATTACGTTGAGCGTTCACGCTCCGGTCAGTTTCGTTGGGTATCCAGACTCCGGTTATTACGTTGAGCTTTCAGGCTCCGGTCAATTTTGTTGAGTATCTAGACTCCGGTTATTACGTTGAGCATTTAGGCTCCGGTGATTTTCGTTGGGTATCCAGACTCCGGTTATTCCGTTCAGCGTTCAGGCTCCGGTTAGTTTTGTTAGGTATCCAGACTCCGGTTATTATGTATAGCGTCCAGGCTCTGGTCAGTTTTGTTGAGTATCCAGACTCTGGTCATTACGTTGAGCGTCCAGGCTCCGGTCATTTTCGTTTAGTATCCAGACTCTGGTCATTACATTGAGCGTTCAGGCTCCGGTCGTTTTTGTTGTGTATCCAGACTCCGGTCATTCTATTGAGCGTTCAGGCTCCGGTCAGTTTCATTGAGTATCCAGACTCCGGATATTAAGTTGAGCATTCAGGCTCTGGTCATTTTTGTTGTGTATACAGAGTCCGGTTCTTACGTTGAGCGTTCAGGCTCCAGTTATTACATATAGCGTCCAGGCTCTGGTCAGTTTTGTTGAGTATCCAGACTCAAGTCATTACATTGAGCGTCCAGGCTCCAGTCATTTTCGTTTAGTATCCAGACTCCGGTCATTACGTTGAGCGTTCAGGCTCCGGTCATTTTCGTTGAGTATCCAAACTCCGGTCATTCTATTGAGCGTTCAGGCTCCGGTCAGTTTCATTGAGTATCTAGACTCCGGTTATTAAGTTGAGCATTCAGGCTCTGGTAATTTTTGTTGAGTATACAGACTCCGGTTATTACGTTGAGCGTTCAGGCTCCGGTCATTACATTGATCGTTCAGGGTCCGGTCATTTTCGTTGAGTATCTAAACTCCGGTTATTATGTTGAGCGTTCAGGCTCCGGTCATTTTCGTTGAGTATCCAGACTCCAGTTATTATGTTGAGCGTTCAGGCTCCGGTCAGTTGCGTTGAGTATCCAGAATCCGGTTATTAAGTTAAGCGTTCAGGCTCCATTCAGTTTTGTTGGGTATCCAAACTTCGGTTATTACGTTGAGCATTCAGGCTCCGGTCAGTTTCGTTGAGTATCCAGACTCCGGTTATTACGTTGAGCACTCACGCTTCGATCAGTTTCGTTGGGTATCCAGACTCCGGTTATTACGTTGAGCGTTCAGGCTCCGGTCAGTTTCGTTGGGTATCCAGACTCCGGTTATTACGTTGAGCTTTCAGGCTCCGTTCAGTTTCGTTAAGTATCCAGACTCCGGTTATTACGTTGAGCACTCACGCTCCGGTCAGTTTCGTTGGGTATCCAGACTCTGGTTATTACGTTGGGCGTTCAGTCTCTGGTCAGTTTCGTTGGGTATCCAGACTCCGGTTATTACGTTGAGCATTCAGGCTCTGTTCAGTTTCGTTGAGTATCTAGACTCCGGTTATTACGTTGAGCATTCAGGCTCCGGTCAATTTTGTTGAGTATCTAGACTCCGGTTATTACGTTGAGCATTCAGGCTCCAGTTATTTTCGTTGAGTCTCCAGACTCCGGTTATTACGTTTTGCGCTCAAGCTCCGATTAGTTTCGTTGAGAATCCAGACTCTAATTATTACGTTGAGCGATCAGGCTCTGGTCAGTTTCGTTGGGTGTCCAGACTCCGGTTATTACGTTGAGCATTCAGGCTCCGGTGATTTTCGTTAAGTATCCGGACTCTAGTTATTACGTTGAGTGTTCAGGCTCCGGACAGTTTGGTTGAGTATCCAGACTCCGGTTATTAAGTTAAGCGTTCAGGCTCCGGTCAGTTTCGTTGGGTATCCAGACTCCGGTTATTACGTTGACCGTTCAGGCTCCGGTCAGTTTCGTTGAGTATCCAGACTCCGAATATTTCGTTGAGCTTTCACGCTCTGGTCAGTTTCGTTGGGTATCGAGACTCTGGTTATTACGTTGAACGTTCAGGCTCCGGTCAGTTTCGTTGGGTTTCCAGACTCCGGTTATTACGTTGAGCATTTAGGCTCCGGTGATTTTCGTTGGGTATCCAGACTCCGGTTATTCCATTCAGCGTTCAGGCTCCGGTTAGTTTTGTTAGGTATCCAGACTCCGGTGATTTTCGTTGAGTGTCCGGACTCTAGTTATTACGTTGAGTGTTAAGGCTCCGGTGATTTTCGTTGAGTATCCAGACTTCGGTTATTACGTTGAGCGTTCAGGCTCCGGTCAGTTTCGTTGAGTATCCAGACTCGGGTTATTAAGTTGAGCGTTCAGGCTCCGGTCAGTTTCGTTGGGTATCCAGACTCCGGTTATTACGTTGAGCGTTCAGGCTCCGGTCAGTTTCGTTGAGTATCCAGACTCCGAATATTTCGTTGAGCTTTCAAGCTCCGGTCAGTTTCGTTGGGTATCCAGACTCTGGTTATTACGTTGAGCGTTCAGGCTCCGGTCAGTTTCGTTGGGTTTCCAGACTCCGGTTATTACATTGAGCATTCAGGCTCCGTTCAGTTTCGTTGAGTATCCAGACTCCGGTTATTACTTTGAGCACTCACGCTCCTGTCAGTTTCGTTGGGTATCCAGACTACGGTTATTACATTGAGCGTTCAGGCTCTGGTCAGTTTCGTTGGGTACCCAGACTCCGGTTACTACGTTGAGCATTCAGGCTCCGTTCAGTTTCGTTGAGTATCCAGACTCCGGTTATTACGTTGAGCGTTCACGCTCCGGTCAGTTTCCTTGGGTATCCAGACTCCGGTTATTACGTTGAGCACTCACGCTCCGGTCAGTTTCGTTGGGTATCCAGACTCCGGTTATTACGTTGAGCGTTCAGGCTCTGGTCAGTTTCGTTGGGTATCCAGACTCCGGTTATTACGTTGAGCATTCAGGCTCCGTTCAGTTTCGTTGAGTATCTAGACTCCGGTTATTACGTTGAGCATTCAGGCTCCGGTCAATTTTGTTGAGTATCTAGACTCCGGTTATTACGTTGAGCATTCAGGCTCCAGTTATTTTCGTTGAGTCTCCAGACTCCGGTTATTACGTTTTGCGCTCAAGCTCCGATTAGTTTCATTGAGAATCCAGACTCTAATTATTACTTTGAGCGATCAGGCTCTGGTCAGTTTCGTTGGGTGTTCAGACTCCGGTTATTACGTTGAGCATTCAGGCTCCGGTGATTTTCGTGAAGTATCCGGACTCTAGTTATTACGTTGAGTGTTCAGGCTCCGGACAGTTTGGTTGAGTATCCAGACTCCGGTTATTAAGTTGAGCGTTCAGGCTCCGGTCAGTTTCGTTGGGTATCCAGACTCCGGTTATTCCCTTGACCGTTCAGGCTCCGGTATGTTTCGTTGAGTATCCAGACTCCGAATATTTCGTTGAGCTTTCACGCTCCGGTCAGTTTCGTTGGGTATCCAGACTCTGGTTATTACGTTGAACGTTCAGGCTCCGGTCAGTTTCGTTGGGTTTCCAGACTCCGGTTATTACGTTGAGCATTTAGGCTCCGGTGATTTTCGTTGGGTATCCAGACTCCGGTTATTCCATTCAGCGTTCAGGCTCCGGTTAGTTTTGTTAGGTATCCAGACTCCGGTGATTTTCGTTGAGTGTCCGGACTCTAGTTATTACGTTGAGTGTTAAGGCTCCGGTGATTTTCGTTGAGTATCCAGACTTCGGTTATTACGTTGAGCGTTCAGGCTCCGGTCAGTTTCGTTGAGTATCCAGACTCGGGTTATTAAGTTGAGCGTTCAGGCTCCGGTCAGTTTCATTGGGTATCCAGACTCTGGTTATTACGTTGAGCGTTCAGGCTCCGGTCAGTTTCGTTGAGTATCCAGACTCCGAATATTTCGTTGAGCTTTCAAGCTCCGGTCAGTTTCGTTAGGTATCCAGACTCTGGTTATTACGTTGAACGTTCAGGCTCCGGTCAGTTTCGTTGGGTTTCCAGACTCCGGTTATTACGTTGAGCATTCAGGCTCCGTTCAGTTTCGTTGAGTATCCAGACTCCGGTTATTACGTTGAGCACTCACGCTCCGGTCAG
This sequence comes from Lathyrus sativus, assembly GCA_963859935.3. Lineage (NCBI taxonomy): Eukaryota > Viridiplantae > Streptophyta > Magnoliopsida > Fabales > Fabaceae > Lathyrus > Lathyrus sativus. The sequence goes on along the minus strand of OZ012736.1, from coordinate 234,633,409 downwards.
TTTCGTTGGGTATCTAGACTACGGTTATTACATTGAGCGTTCAGGCTCTGGTCAATTTCGTTGGGTATCCAGACTCCGGTTACTACGTTGAGCATTCAGGCTCCATTCAGTTTCGTTGAGTATCCAGACTCCGGTTATTACGTTGAGCGTTCACGCTCCGGTCAGTTTCCTTGGGTATCCAGACTCCGGTTATTACGTTGAGCTTTCAGGCTCTGGTCAATTTTGTTGAGTATCTAGACTCCGGTTATTACGTTGAGCATTCAGGCTCCAGTTATTTTCGTTGAGTCTCCAGACTCCGGTTATTACGTTTTGCGCTCAAGCTCCGATTAGTTTCATTGAGAATCCAGACCCTAATTATTACGTTTAGCGATCAGGCTCAGGTCAGTTTCGTTGGGTGTCCAGACTCCGGTTATTACGTTGAGCATCCAGGCTCCGGTGATTTTCGTTAAGTATCCAGACTCTAGTTATTACGTTGAGTGTTCAGGCTCCGGTCAGTTTGGTTGAGTATCCAGACTTCGGTTAATACGTTGAGCGTTCAGGCTCCGATCAGTGTCGTTGAGTATCCAGACTCCGGTTATTAAGTTGAGCGTTCACGCTCCGGTCAGTTTCGTTGGGTATCCAGACTCTGGTTATTACGTTGAGCGTTCAGGCTCCGGTCAGTTTCGTTGGGTTTCCTGACTCCGGTCATTATGTTGAGCATTCAGGCTCCGGTGATTTTCGTTGAGTATCCAGACTCTGGTTATTCCGTTGAGCGTTCAGGCTCCGGTTAGTTTTGTTAGGTATCCAGACTCCGGTTATTACGTATAGCGTCCAGGCTCCGGTCAGTTTTGTTGAGTATCCAGACTCCGGTCATTACGTTGAGCGTCCAGGCTCCGGTCATTTTCGTTTAGTATCCAGACTCCGGTCATTACGTTGAGCGTTCAGGCTCCGGTCATTTTGGTTGAGTATCCAGACTTCTGTTATTACGTTGAGCGTTCAGGCTCCGGTCAGTTTCGTTGAGTATCCAGACTCTGATTATTAATTTGTGCGTTCAGGCTCCGGTCATTTTTGTTGAGTATACAGACTCCGATTCTTACGTTGAGCGTTCAGGCTCCGGCCATTACATTGATCGTTCAGGCTCCGGTCATTTTCGTTGAGTATCTAAACTCCGGTTATTATGTTGAGCGTTCAGGCTCCGGTCATTTTTTTTGAGTATCCAGACTCCGGTTATTATGTTGAGCATTCAGGCTCCGGTCAGTTGCGTTGAGTATCTAGAATCCAGTTATTAAGTTGAGCGTTCAGGCTCCATTCAGTTTTGTTGTGTATCCAGACTCCGGTTATTACGTTGAGCGTTCAGGCTCCGGTCAGTTTCGTTGAGTATCCAGACTTCAGTTATTACGTTGAGCACTCCCGCTCCGGTCAGTTTCGTTGGGTATCCAGACTCCGGTTATTACGTTGAGCGTTCAGGCTCCGGTCAATTTCGTTGGGTATCCAGACTCTGGTTATTATGTTAAGCATTCAGGCTCCGTTCAGTTTCGTTAAGTATCCAGACTCCGGTTATTATGTTGAGCACTCACGCTCCAGTCAGTTTCGTTGTGTATCCAGACTCCGGTTATTACGTTGAGTGTTCAGGCTCCGGTCAGCTTTGTTGGGTATCCAGACTCCGGTTATTACATTGAGCTTTCAGGCTCCGTTCAGTTTCGTTGAGTATCCAGACTCCGGTTATTACGTTGAACGTTCACGCTCCGGTCAGTTTCGTTGGATATCCAGACTCCGGTTATTATGTTGAGCGTTTAGGCTCCGGTCAATTTTGTTGAGTATCTAGACTCCGGTTATTACATTGAGCATTCAGGCTTCAGTTATTTTCTTTGAGTCTACAGACTCCGGTTATTACGTTTTGCGTTCAAGCTCTGATTAGTTTCATTGAGAATCCAGACTCCGGTTATTACGTTGAGCATTCAGGCTCCGGTGATTTTCGTTGAGTGTCCGGACTCTAGTTATTACGTTGAGTGTTAAGGCTCCTGTCAGTTTGGTTGAGTATCCAGACTTCGGTTATTACGTTGAGCGTTCAGGCTCCGGTCAATTTCGTTGAGTATCCAGACTCCGGTTATTAAGTTGAGCGTTCAGGCTCCTGTCAGTTTCGTTGGGTATCCAGACTCCGGTTATTACGTTGAGCGTTCAGGCTCCGGTCAGTTTCGTTGAGTATCCAGACTCCGAATATTTCGTTGAGCTTTCACGCTCCGGTCAGTTTCGTTGGGTATCCAGACTCTGGTTATTACGTTGAGCGTTCAGGCTCCGGTCAGTTTCGTTGGGTTTCCAGACTCCGGTTATTACGTTGAGCATTCAGGCTCCAGTTATTTTCGTTGAGTCTCCAGACTCCGGTTATTACGTTTTGCGCTCAAGCTCCGATCAGTTTCGTTGGGTATCCAGACAACGGTTATTACATTGAGCGTTCAGGCTCTGGTCAGTTTCGTTGGGTATCCAGACTCCGGTTACTACGTTGAGCATTCAGGCTCCGTTCAGTTTCGTTGAGTATCCAGACTCCGGTTATTACGTTGAGCGTTCACGCTCCGGTCAGTTTCCTTGGGTATCCAGACTCCGGTTATTACGTTGAGCTTTTAGGCTCTGGTCAATTTTGTTGAGTATCTAGACTCCGGTTATTACGTTGAGCATTCAGGCTCCAGTTATTTTCGTTGAGTCTCCAGACTCCGGTTATTACGTTTTACGCTCAAGCTCCGATTAGTTTCGTTGAGAATCCAGACCCTAATTATTACGTTGAGCGATCAGGCTCTGGTCAGTTTCGTTGGGTGTCTAGACTCCGGTTATTACGTTGAGCATTCAGGCTCCGGTGATTTTCGTTAAGTATCCGGACTCTAGTTATTACATTGAGTGTTCAGGCTCCGGTCAGTTTGGTTGAGTATCCAGACTTCGGTTAATACGTTGAGCGTTCAGGCTCTGGTCAGTTTTGTTGAGTATCCAGACTCCGGTTATTAAGTTGAGTGTTCACGCTCCGGTCAGTTTCATTGGGTATCCAGACTCTGGTTATTACGTTGAGCATTCAGGCTCCAGGTGATTTTCGTTGAGTATCCAGACTCTGGTTATTCCGTTGAGCGTTCAGGCTCTGGTTAGTTTTGTTAGGTATCCAGACTCCGGTTATTACGTATAGCGTCCAGGCTCCGGTCAGTTTTGTTGAGTATCCAGACTCCGGTCATTACGTTGAGCATCCAGGCTCCGGTCATTTTCGTTTAGTATCCAGACTCCGGTCATTACGTTGAGCGTCCAGGCTCCGGTCATTTTCGTTGAGTATCCAGACTCCGGTCATTCTGTTGAGCGTTCAGGCTTCGGTCAGTTTCATTGAGTATCGAGACTCCGGTTATTAAGTTGAGCATTCAGGTTTCGGTCATTTTTGTTGAGTATACAGACTCCGGTTCTTACATTGAGCATTCAGGCTCTGGTCATTACATTGATCATTTAGGCTCCGGTCATTTTCGTTGAGTATCTAAACTCCGGTTATTTTGTTGAGCGTTCAGGCTCCGGTCATTTTTGTTGAGTATCCAGACTCCGGTAATTATGTTGAGCGCTCAGGCTCCGGTCAGTTGTGTTGAGTATCCAGAATCCGGTTATAAGTTGAGCGTTCAGGCTCCATTCAGTTTTTTTGGGTATCCAGACCCCGGTTATTACGTTGAGCGTTCAGGCTCCGGTCAGTTTCGTTGAGTATCCAGACTTCGGTTATTTCATTGAGCACTCACGCTTCGGTCAGTTTCGTTGGGTATCCAGACTCCGGATATTACGTTGAGCGTTCAGGCTCTGGTCAGTTTCGTTGGGTATCCAGACTCCGGTTATTACGTTGAGCATTCGGGCTCCGTTTAGTTTCGTTGAGTATCCAGACTCCGGTTATTACGTTGAGCACTCACGCTCCGGTCAGTTTCGTTGTGTATCCAGACTCCGGTTATTACGTTGAGTGTTCAGGCTCCGGTCAGTTTCGTTGGGTATCCAGACTCCGGTTATTACGTTGAGCATTCAGGCTCCGTTCAGTTTCGTTGAGTATCCGGACTCCGGTTATTACGTTGAGCGTTCACGCTCCGGTCAGTTTCTTTGGGTATCCAGACTCCGGTTATTACGTTGAGCGTTCAGGCTCCGGTCAATTTTGTTGAGTATCTAGACTCCGGTTATTACGTTGAGCATTCAGGCTCCAGTCATTTTCGTTAAGTCTCCAGACTCCGGTTATTACGTTTTGCGTTCAAGCTCCGATTAGTTTCGTTGAGAATCCAGACTCCGGTTATTACGTTGAGCATTCAGGCTCCGGTGATTTTCGTTGAGTGTCCGGACTCTAGTTATTACGTTGAGTGTTCAGGCTCCGGTCAGTTTTGTTGAGTATCCAGACTTTGGTTATTACGTTGAGCGTTCAGGCTCCGGTCAGTTTCGTTGAGTATCCAGACTCCGATTATTAAGTTGTGCGTTCAGGCTCCGGTCATTTTTGTTGAGTATCCAGACTCCGGTTCTTACGTTGAGCGTTCAGGCTCCGGTCATTACATTGATCGTTCAGGCTCCGGTCATTTTCGTTTAGTATCTAAACTCCGGTTATTATGTTGAGCGTTCAGGCTCCGGTCATTTTTTTTTGAGTATCCAGACTCCGGTTATTATGTTGAGCATTCAGGCTCCGTTCAGTTACGTTGAGTATCTAGAATCCGGTTATTAAGTTGAGCGTTCAGGCTCCATTCAGTTTTGTTGTGTATCCAGACTCCGGTTATTACATTGAGCGTTCAGGCACCAGTCAGTTTCGGTTTAGTATCCAGACTTCAGTTATTACGTTGAGCACTCACGCTCCGGTCAGTTTCGTTGGGTATCCAGACTCCGGTTATTACGTTGAGCGTTCAGGCTCCGGTCAGTTTCGTTGGGTATCTAGACTCTGGTTATTACGTTGAGCATTCAGGCTCCGTTCAATTTCGTTGAGTCTCCAGACTCCGGTTATTACGTTTTACGCTCAAGCTCCGATTAGTTTCGTTGAGAATCCAGACCCTAATTATTACGTTGAGCGATCAGGCTCTGGTCAGTTTCGTTGGGTGTCCAGACTCCGGTTATTACGTTGAGCATTCAGGCTCCGGTGATTTTCGTTAAGTATCCGGACTCTAGTTATTACATTGAGTGTTCAGGCTCCGGTCAGTTTGGTTGAGTATCCAGACTTCGGTTAATACGTTGAGCGTTCAGGCTCTGGTCAGTTTCGTTGAGTATCCAGACTCCGGTTATTAAGTTGAGCGTTCACGCTCCGGTCAGTTTCGTTGGGTATCCAGACTCTGGTTATTACGTTGAGCATTCAGGCTCCAGGTGATTTTCGTTGAGTATCCAGACTCTGGTTATTCCGTTGAGCGTTCAGGCTCTGGTTAGTTTTGTTAGGTATCCAGACTCCGGTTATTACGTATAGCGTCCAGGCTCCGGTCAGTTTTGTTGAGTATCCAGACTCCGGTCATTACGTTGAGCATCCAGGCTCCGGTCATTTTCGTTTAGTATCCAGACTCCGGTCATTACGTTGAGCGTCCAGGCTCCGGTCATTTTCGTTGAGTATCCAGACTCCGGTCATTCTGTTGAGCGTTAAGGCTTCGGTCAGTTTCATTGAGTATCGAGACTCCGGTTATTAAGTTGAGCATTCAGGTTCCGGTCATTTTTGTTGAGTATACAGACTCCGGTTCTTACGTTGAGCATTCAGGCTCTGGTCATTACATTGATCATTTAGGCTCCGGTCATTTTCGTTGAGTATCTAAACTCCGGTTATTATGTTGAGCGTTCAGGCTCCGGTCATTTTTGTTGAGTATCCAGACTCCGGTAATTATGTTGAGCGCTCAGGCTCCGGTCAGTTGTGTTGAGTATCCAGAATCCGGTTATAAGTTGAGCGTTCAGGCTCCATTCAGTTTATTTGGGTATCCAGACTCCGGTTATTACGTTGAGCGTTCAGGCTCCGGTCAGTTTCGTTGAGTATCCAGACTTCGGTTATTACATTGAGCACTCACGCTTCGGTCAGTTTCGTTGGGTATCCAGACTCCGGATATTACGTTGAGCGTTCAGGCTCTGGTCAGTTTCGTTGGGTATCCAGACTCCGGTTATTACGTTGAGCATTCGGGCTCCGTTTAGTTTCGTTGAGTATCCAGACTCCGGTTATTACGTTGAGCACTCACGCTCCGGTCAGTTTCGTTGTGTATCCAGACTCCGGTTATTACGTTGAGTGTTCAGGCTCCGGTCAGTTTCGTTGGGTATCCAGACTCCGGTTATTACGTTGAGCATTCAGGCTCCGTTCAGTTTCTTTGAGTATCCGGACTCCGGTTATTACGTTGAGCGTTCACGCTCCGGTCAGTTTCTTTGGGTATCCAGACTCCGGTTATTACGTTGAGCGTTCAGGCTCTGGTCAATTTTGTTGAGTATCTAGACTCCGGTTATTACGTTGAGCATTCAGGCTCCAGTCATTTTCGTTAAGTCTCCAGACTCCGGTTATTACGTTTTGCGTTCAAGCTCCGATTAGTTTCGTTGAGAATCCAGACTCCGGTTATTACGTTGAGCATTCAGGCTCCGGTGATTTTCGTTGAGTGTCCGGACTCTAGTTATTACGTTGAGTGTTCAGGCTCCGGTCAGTTTTGTTGAGTATCCAGACTTTGGTTATTACGTTGAGCGTTCAGGCTCCGGTCAGTTTCGTTGAGTATCCAGACTCCGATTATTAAGTTGTGCGTTCAGGCTCCGGTCATTTTTGTTGAGTATCCAGACTCCGGTTCTTACGTTGAGCGTTCAGGCTCCGGTCATTACATTGATCGTTCAGGCTCCGGTCATTTTCGTTGAGTATCTAAACTCCGGTTATTATGTTGAGCGTTCAGGCTCCGGTCATTTTTTTTTGAGTATCCAGACTCCGGTTATTATGTTGAGCATTCAGGCTCTGTTCAGTTACGTTGAGTATCTAGAATCCGGTTATTAACTTGAGCGTTCAGGCTCCATTCAGTTTTGTTGTGTATCCAGACTCCGGTTATTACATTGAGCGTTCAGGCACCAGTCAGTTTCGGTTTAGTATCCAGACTTCAGTTATTACGTTGAGCACTCACGCTCCAGTCAGTTTCGTTGGGTATCCAGACTCCGGTTATTACGTTGAGCGTTCAGGCTCCGGTCAGTTTCGTTGGGTATCTAGACTCTGGTTATTACGTTGAGCATTCAGGCTCCGTTCAATTTCGTTGAGTCTCCAGACTCCGGTTATTACGTTTTACGCTCAAGCTCCGATTAGTTTCGTTGAGAATCCAGACCCTAATTATTACGTTGAGCGATCAGGCTCTGGTCAGTTTCGTTGGGTGTCCAGACTCCGGTTATTACGTTGAGCATTCAGGCTCCGGTGATTTTCGTTAAGTATTCGGACTCTAGTTATTACATTGAGTGTTCAGGCTCCGGTCAGTTTGGTTGAGTATCCAGACTTCGGTTAATACGTTGAGCGTTCAGGCTCTAGTCAGTTTCGTTGAGTATCCAGACTCCGGTTATTAAGTTGAGCGTTCACGCTCCGGTCAGTTTCGTTGGGTATCCAGACTCTGGTTATTACGTTGAGCATTCAGGCTCCAGGTGATTTTCGTTGAGTATCCAGACTCTGGTTATTCCGTTGAGCGTTCAGGCTCTGGTTAGTTTTGTTAGGTATCCAGACTCCGGTTATTACGTATAGCGTCCAGGCTCCGGTCAGTTTTGTTGAGTATCCAGACTCCGGTCATTACGTTGAGCATCCAGGCTCCGGTCATTTTCGTTTAGTATCCAGACTCTGGTCATTACGTTGAGCGTCCAGGCTCCGGTCATTTTCGTTGAGTATCCAGACTCCGGTCATTCTGTTGAGCGTTCAGGCTTCGGTCAGTTTCATTGAGTATCGAGACTCCGGTTATTAAGTTGAGCATTCAGGTTCCGGTCATTTTTGTTGAGTATACAGACTCCGGTTCTTACGTTGAGCATTCAGGCTCTGGTCATTACATTGATCATTTAGGCTCTGGTCATTTTTGTTGAGTATCTAAACTCCGGTTATTATGTTGAGCGTTCAGGCTCCGGTCATTTTTGTTGAGTATCCAGACTCCGGTAATTATGTTGAGCGCTCAGGCTCCGGTCAGTTGTGTTGAGTATCCAGAATCCGGTTATAAGTTGAGCGTTCAGGCTCCATTCAGTTTTTTTGGGTATCCAGACTCCGGTTATTACGTTGAGCGTTCAGGCTCCGGTCAGTTTCGTTGAGTATCCAGACTTCGGTTATTACATTGAGCACTCACGCTTCGGTCAGTTTCGTTGGGTATCCAGACTCCGGATATTACGTTGAGCGTTCAGGCTCTGGTCAGTTTCGTTGGGTATCCAGACTCCGGTTATTACGTTGAGCATTCGGGCTCCGTTTAGTTTCGTTGAGTATCCAGACTCCGGTTATTACGTTGAGCACTCACGCTCCGGTCAGTTTCGTTGTGTATCCAGACTCCGGTTATTACGTTGAGTGTTCAGGCTCCGGTCAGTTTCGTTGGGTATCCAGACTCCGGTTATTACGTTGAGCATTCAGGCTCCGTTCAGTTTCTTTGAGTATCCGGACTCCGGTTATTACATTGAGCGTTCACGCTCCGGTCAGTTTCTTTGGGTATCCAGACTCCGGTTATTACGTTGAGCGTTCAGGCTCCGGTCAATTTTGTTGAGTATCTAGACTCCGGTTATTACGTTGAGCATTCAGGCTCCAGTCATTTTCGTTAAGTCTCCAGACTCCGGTTATTACGTTTTGCGTTCAAGCTCCGATTAGTTTCGTTGAGAATCCAGACTCCGGTTATTACGTTGAGCATTCAGGCTCCGGTGATTTTCGTTGAGTGTCCGGACTCTAGTTATTACGTTGAGTGTTCAGGCTCCGGTCAGTTTTGTTGAGTATCCAGACTTTGGTTATTACGTTGAGCGTTCAGGCTCCGGTCAGTTTCGTTGAGTATCCAGACTCCGATTATTAAGTTGTGCGTTCAGGCTCCGGTCATTTTTGTTGAGTATCCAGACTCCGGTTCTTACGTTGAGTGTTCAGGCTCCGGTCATTACATTGATCGTTCAGGCTCCGGTCATTTTCGTTGAGTATCTAAACTCCGGTTATTATGTTGAGCGTTCAGGCTCCGGTCATTTTTTTTTGAGTATCCAGACTCCGGTTATTATGTTGAGCATTCAGGCTCCGTTCAGTTACGTTGAGTATCTAGAATCCGGTTATTAAGTTGAGCGTTCAGGCTCCATTCAGTTTTGTTGTGTATCCAGACTCCGGTTATTACATTGAGCGTTCAGGCACCAGTCAGTTTCAGTTTAGTATCCAGACTTCAGTTATTACGTTGAGCACTCACGCTCCGGTCAGTTTCGTTGGGTATCCAGACTCCGGTTATTACGTTGAGCGTTCAGGCTCCGGTCAGTTTCGTTGGGTATCTAGACTCTGGTTATTACGTTGAGCATTCAGGCTCCGTTCAATTTCGTTGAGTCTCCAGACTCCGGTTATTACGTTTTACGCTCAAGCTCCGATTAGTTTCGTTGAGAATCCAGACCCTAATTATTACATTGAGCGATCAGGCTCTGGTCAGTTTCGTTGGGTGTCCAGACTCCGGTTATTACGTTGAGCATTCAGGCTCCGGTGATTTTCGTTAAGTATCCGGACTCTAGTTATTACATTGACTGTTCAGGCTCCGGTCAGTTTGGTTGAGTATCCAGACTTCGGTTAATACGTTGAGCGTTCAGGCTCTGGTTAGTTTCGTTGAGTATCCAGACTCCGGTTATTAAGTTGAGCGTTCACGCTCCGGTCAGTTTCGTTGGGTATCCAGACTCTGGTTATTACGTTGAGCATTCAGGCTCCAGGTGATTTTCGTTGAGTATCCAGACTCTGGTTATTCCGTTGAGCGTTCAGGCTCTGGTTAGTTTTGTTAGGTATCCAGACTCCGGTTATTACGTATAGCGTCCAGGCTCCGGTCAGTTTTGTTGAGTATCCAGACTCCGGTCATTACGTTGAGCATCCAGGCTCCGGTCATTTTCGTTTAGTATCCAGACTCCGGTCATTACGTTGAGCGTCCAGGCTCCGGTCATTTTCGTTGAGTATCCAGACTCCGGTCATTCTGTTGAGCGTTCAGGCTTCGGTCAGTTTCATTGAGTATCGAGACTCCGGTTATTAAGTTGAGCATTCAGGTTCCGGTCATTTTTGTTGAGTATACAGACTCCGGTTCTTACGTTGAGCATTCAGGCTCTGGTCATTACATTGATTATTTAGGCTCCGGTCATTTTCGTTGAGTATCTAAACTCCGGTTATTATGTTGAGCGTTCAGGCTCCGGTCATTTTTGTTGAGTATCCAGACTCCGGTAATTATGTTGAGCGCTCAGGCTCCGGTCAGTTGTGTTGAGTATCCAGAATCCGGTTATAAGTTGAGCGTTCAGGCTCCATTCAGTTTTTTTGGGTATCCAGACTCCGGTTATTACGTTGAGCGTTCAGGCTCCGGTCAGTTTCGTTGAGTATCCAGACTTCGGTTATTACATTGAGCACTCACGCTTCGGTCAGTTTCGTTGGGTATCCAGACTCCGGATATTACGTTGAGCGTTCAGGCTCTGGTCAGTTTCGTTGGGTATCCAGACTCCGGTTATTACGTTGAGCATTCGGGCTCCGTTTAGTTTCGTTGAGTATCCAGACTCCGGTTATTACGTTGAGCGCTCACGCTCAGGTCAGTTTCGTTGTGTATCCAGACTCCGGTTATTACGTTGAGTGTTCAGGCTCCGGTCAGTTTCGTTGGGTATCCAGACTCCGGTTATTACGTTGAGCATTCAGGCTCCGTTCAGTTTCGTTGAGTATCCAGACTCCGGTTATTACGTTGAGCGTTCACGCTCCGGTCAGTTTCTTTGGGTATCCAGACTCCGGTTATTACGTTGAGCGTTCAGGCTCCGGTCAATTTTGTTGAGTATCTAGACTCCGGTTATTACGTTGAGCATTCAGGCTCTAGTCATTTTCGTTAAGTCTCCAGACTCCGGTTATTACATTTTGCGTTCAAGCTCCGATTAGTTTCGTTGAGAATCCAGACTCCGGTTATTACGTTGAGCATTCAGGCTCCGGTGATTTTCGTTGAGTGTCCGGACTCTAGTTATTACGTTGAGTGTTCAGGCTCCGGTCAGTTTTGTTGAGTATCCAGACTTTGGTTATTACGTTGAGCGTTCAGGCTCTGGTCAGTTTCGTTGAGTATCCAGACTCCGATTATTAAGTTGTGCGTTCAGGCTCCGGTCATTTTTGTTGAGTATCCAGACTCCGGTTCTTACGTTGAGCGTTCAGGCTCCGGTCATTACATTGATCGTTCAGGCTCCGATCATTTTCGTTGAGTATCTAAACTCCGGTTATTATGTTGAGCGTTCAGGCTCCGGTCATTTTTTTTTGAGTATCCAGACTCCGGTTATTATGTTGAGCATTCAGGCTCCGTTCAGTTACGTTGAGTATCTAGAATCCGGTTATTAAGTTGAGCGTTTAGGCTCCATTCAGTTTTGTTGTGTATCCAGACTCCGGTTATTACATTGAGCGTTCAGGCACCAGTCAGTTTCGGTTTAGTATCCAGACTTCAGTTATTACGTTGAGCACTCACGCTCCGGTCAGTTTCGTTGGGTATCCAGACTCCGGTTATTACGTTGAGCGTTCAGGCTCCGGTCAGTTTCGTTGGGTATCTAGACTCTGGTTATTACGTTGAGCATTCAGGCTCCGTTCAGTTTCGTTGAGTATCCAGACTCCGGTTATTATGTTGAGCACTCACGCTCAAGTCAGTTTCGTTGTGTATCCAAACTCCGGTTATTACGTTGAGCGTTCAGGCTCCGGTCAGTTTCGTTGGGTATCCAGACTCCGGTTATTACGTTGAGCTTTCAGGCTCCGTTCAGTTTCGTTGAGTATCCAGACTCCGGTTATTACGTTGAGCGTTCACGCTCCGGTCAGTTTCGTTGGATATCCAGACTCCGGTTATTATGTTGAGTGTTTAGGCTCCAGTCAATTTTGTTGAGTATCTAGACTCTGGTTATTACATTGAGCATTCAGGCTTCAGTCATTTTCTTTGAGTCTACAGACTCCGGTTATTACGTTTTGCGTTCAAGCTCTGATTAGTTTCATTGAGAATCCAGACTCCGGTTATTACGTTGAGCATTCAGGCTCCGATGATTTTCGTTGAGTATCCGGACTCTAGTTATTACGTTGAGTGTTCAGGCTCCGGTCAGTTTGGTTGAGTATCCAGACTTCGGTTATTACGTTGAGCGTTCAGGCTCCTGTCAGTTTCGTTGAGTATCCAGACTCCGGTTATTAAGTTGAGCGTTCAGGCTCCGGTCAGTTTTGTTAGGTATCCAGACTCCGGTTATTACGTTGAGCGTTCAGGCTCCGGTCAGTTTCGTTGAGTATCCAGACTCCGAATATTTCGTTGAGCTTTCACGCTCTAGTCTGTTTCGTTGGGTATCCAGACTCTGGTTATTACATTGAGCGTTCAGGCTCCGGTCAGTTTCGTTGGGTTTCCAGACTCCGGTGATATTCGTTAGGTATCCAGACTCCGGTTATTTCGTATAGCGTCCAGGATCTGGTCAGTTTTGTTGAGTATCCAGACTCCGGTCATTATGTTGAGCGTCCAGGCTCCGGTCATTTTCGTTTAGTATCCAGACTCCGGTCATTACGTTGAGCGTTCAGGTTCCGGTCATTTGCATTGAGTATCCAGAGTCCGGTCATTCTATTGAGCGTTCAAGCTCCGGTCAGTTTTGTTGAGTATCCAGACTCCGGTTATTAAGTTGAGCATTCAGGCTCCGGTCATTTTTGTTGAGTATACAGACTCCGGTTCTTACATTGAGCGTTGAGGCTCCGGTCATTACATTGATCGTTCAGGCTCTGATCATTTTCATTGATTATCCAGACTCCGGTTATTATGTTGAGCGTTCAGGCTCCATTCAGTTTTGTTGGGTATCCAGACTCCGGTTATTACATTGAGCGTTCAGGCTCCGGTCAGTTTCGTTGAGTATACAGACTTCGGTTATTACGTTGAGCACGCACGCTCCGGTCAGTTTCGTTGGGTATCTAGACTCCGGTTATTACGTTGAGCATTCAGGCTCCGTTCAGTTTTGTTGAGTATCCTGACTCCGATTATTACGTTGAGCGTTCATGCTCCGGTCAGTTTCATTGGGTATCAAGACTCCGGTTATTACGTTGAGTGTTCAGGCTCCGGTCAATTTTGTTGAGTATCTAGACTCTGGTTATTACGTTGAGCATTCAGGCTCCAGTCATTTTCGTTGAGTCTCCAGACTCCGGTTATTACGTTTTGCGTTCAAGCTCCGTTCAGTTTCGTTGGCTGTCCAGACTCCGGTTATTACGTTGAGCATTCAGGCTCCGGTGATTTTCGTTGAGTATCCGGACTCTAGTTATTATGTTGAGCGTTCAGGCTCCATTCAGTTTTGTTGGGTATCCAGACTCCGGTTATTACGTTGAGCGTTCAGGCTCCGGTTAGTTTCGTTGAGTATCCAGACTTCGGTTATTATGTTGAGCACTCACGCTCCGGTCAGTTTTGTTGGGTATCCAGACTCCGGTTATTACGTTGAGCGCTCAGGCTCCGGTCAGTTTCATTGGGTATCCAGACTCCGGTTATTACTTTGAGCATTCAGGCTCCGTTCAGTTTCGTTTAGTATCCAGACTCTGGTTATTACGTTGAGCGTTCACGCTCCGGTCAGTTTCGTTGGGTATCCAGACTCCGGTTATTACGTTGAGCGTTCAGGCTCCGGTCAATCTTGTTGAGTATCTAGACTCCGGTTATTACGTTGAGCATTCAGGCTCCAGTCATTTTCGTTGAGTCTCCAGACTCCTGTTATTACGTTTCGCGTTCAAGCTCGGATTAGTTTCGTTGAGAATCCAGACTTTGATTATTACGTTGAGCGATCAGGCTCCGGTCAGTTTCGTTAGGTGTCCAGACTTTGGTTATTACGTTGAGCATTCAGGCTCCGGTGATTTTCGTTGAGTATCCGGACTCTAGTTATTACATTGAGTGTTCAGGCTCCGGTAGGTTTGGTTGAGTATCCAGACTTCGGTTATTACGTTGAGCGTTCAGGCTCCGGTCAGTTTCATTGAGTATCCAGACTCCGGTTATTAAGTTGAGTGTTCAGGCTCCGGTCAGTTTCGTTAGGTATCCAGACTCCAGTTATTACGTTAAGTGTTCAGGCTTCGGTCAGTTTCGTTTAGTATCCAGACTCCGAATATTTCGTTGAGCTTTCACGCTCCAGTCTGTTTCGTTGGGTATCCAGACTCTGGTTATTACGTTGAGTGTTCAGGCTCCAGTCAGTTTCGTTGGGTTTCTAGACTCCGGTGATTTTCGTTAGGTATCCTGACTCCGGTTATTCCGTTGAGCGTTCAGGCTCCGGTTAGTTTCGTTAGGTATCCAGACTCCGGTTATTACGTATAGCGTCCAGGATCTGGTCAGTTTTGTTGAGTATCCAGACTCCGGTCATTACGTTGAGCGTCCAGGCTCTGGTCATTTTCGTTTAGTATCCAGACTCCGGTCATTACGTTGAGCGTTCAGGTTCCGGTCATTTCATTGAGTATCCAGACTTCGGTCATTCTATTGAGCGTTCAGGCTCCGGTCAGTTTCGTTGAGTATCCAGACTCCGGTTATTAAGTTCAGCATTCAGGCTCCGGTCATTTTTGTTGAGTATACAGACTCCGGTTCTTACATTGAGCGTTCAGGCTCCGGTCATTACATTGATCGTTCAGGCTCCGATCATTTTCGTTAAGTATCCAGACTCCGGTAATTATGTTGAGCGTTCAGGCTCCATTCAGTTTTGTTGGGTATCCAGACTCCGGTTATTACATTGAGCGTTCAGGCTCCGGTCACTTTCGTTGAGTATACAGACTTCGGTTATTACGTTGAGCACGCACGCTCCGGTCAGTTACGTTGGGTATCCAGACTCCGGTTATTACGTTGAGCGTTCAGGCTCAGGTCAGTTTCATTGGGTATCCAGACTCCGGTTATTACGTTGAGCATTCAGGCTCCGTTCAGTTTTGTTGAGTATCCTGACTCCGGTTATTACGTTGAGCGTTCGTGCTCCGGTCAGTTTCATCGGGTATCCAGACTCCGGTTATTACGTTGAGTGTTCAGGCTCTGGTCAATTTTGTTGAGTATCTAGACTCCGGTTATTACGTTGAGCATTCAGGCTCCAGTCATTTTCGTTGAGTCTCCAGACTCCGGTTATTTCGTTTTGCGTTCAAGCTCCGTTCAGTTTCGTTGGGTGTCCAGACTCCGGTTATTACATTGAGCGTTCAGGCTCCGGTTAGTTTCGTTGAATATCCAAACTTCGGTTATTACATTGAGCACTCACGCTCCGGTCAGTTTCGTTGGGTATCCAGACTCCTGTTATTACGTCTAGCGCTCAGGTTCTGGTCAGTTTCGTTGGGTATCCAGACTCCGGTTATTACGTTGAGCATTCAGGCTCCGTTCAGTTTCGTTTAGTATCCAGACTCCGGTTATTACGTTGAGCACTCACGCTCCGATCAGTTTCGTTGGGTATCTAGACTCCGGTTATTACGTTGAGCGTTCAGGCTCCGGTCAGTTTCGTTGGGTATCTAGACTCCGGTTATTACGTTGAGCATTCAGGCACCGTTCAGTTTCGTTTAGTATCCAGACTCCGGTTATTACGTTGAGCGTTCACACTCCAGTCAGTTTCGTTGGGTATTCAGACTCCGGTTATTACGTTGAGCGTTCAGGCTCCGGTCAATTTTGTTGAGTATCTGGACTCCGGTTATTATGTTGAGCATTCAGGCTCCAGTCATTTTCGTTGAGTCTCCAGACTCCTGTTATTACGTTTTGCGTTCAAGCTCCGATTAGTTTCGTTGAGAATCCAGACTCTGATTATTACGTTGAGCGATCAGGCTCCGGACAGTTTCGTTGGGTGTCCAGACTTTGGTTATTACGTTGAGCATTCAGGCTCCGGTGATCTTCGTTGAGTATCCGGACTCTAGTTATTACGTTGAGTGTTCAGGCTCCGGTCAGTTTGGTTGAGTATCCAGACTTCGGTTATTACGTTGAGCGTTCAGGCTCGTGTCAGTTTGGTTGAGTATCCAGACTCCGGTTATTACGTTGAGCATTCAGGCTCCAGTCATTTTCGTTGAGTCTCCAGACTCCTGTTATTACGTTTTGCGTTCAAGCTCCGATTAGTTTCATTGAGAATCCAGACTCTGATTATTACGTTGAGCGATCAGGCTCCGATCAGTTTCGTTGGGTGTCCAGACTTTGGTTATTACGTTGAGCATTCAGGCTCCGGCGATTTTCGTTGAGTATCCGGACTCTAGTTATTACGTTGAGTGTTCAGGCTCCGGTCAATTTGGTTGAGTATCCAGACTTCGGTTCTTACGTTGAGCGTTCAGGCTCCGGTCAGTTTCGTTGAGGATCCAGACTCCTGTTATTAAGTTGAGTGTTCAGGCTCCTGTCAGTTTCGTTAGGTATCCAGACTCCGGTTATTACGTTGAGTGTTCAGGCTCCGGTCAGTTTCGTTGAGTATCCAGACTCCGAATATTTCGTTGAGCTTTCACGCTCCAGTCTGTTTCGTTGGGTATCCAGACTCTGGTTATTACGTTGAGCGTTCAGGCTCCGGTCAGTTTCGTTGGGTTTCTAGACTCCGGTGATTTTCGTTAGGTATCCAGACTCCGGTTATTCCGTTGAGCGTTCAGGCTCCGGTTAGTTTCATTAGGTATCCAGACTCCGGTTATTACGTATAGCGTCCAGGATCTGGTCAGTTTTGTTGAGTATCCAGACTCCGGTCATTTTCGTTTAGTATCCAGACTCCGGTCATTTTCGTTTAGTATCCAGACTCCGGTCATTACATTTAGCGTTCAGGTTCCGGTCATTTTCATTGAGTATCCAGACTCCGGTCATTCTATTGGGCGCTCAGGCTCCGGTCAGTTTTGTTGAGTATCCAGACTGCGGTTATTAAGTTGAGCATTCAGGCTCCGGTCATTTTTGTTGAGTATACAGACTCCGGTTCTTACATTGAGCGTTCAGGCTCCGGTAATTACATTGATCATTCAGGCTCTGATCATTTTCGGTAAGTATCCAGACTCCGGTTATTATGTTGAGCGTTAAGGCTCCATTCAATTTTGTTGGGTATCCAGACTCTGGTTATTACATTGAACGTTCAGGCTCCGGTCAGTTTCATTGAGTATACAGACTTCGGTTATTACGTTGAGCACGCACGCTCCGGTCAGTTTCGTTGGGTATCCAGACTCCGGTTATTACGTTGAGCGTTCAGGCTCAGGTAAGTTTTATTGGGTATCCAGACTCCGGTTATTACGTTGAGCATTCAGGCTCCGTTCAGTTTTGTTGAGTATCCTGACTCTGGTTATTACGTTGAGCGTTCGTGCTCCGGTCAGTTTCATTGGGTATCCAGACTCCGGTTATTACGTTGAGTGTTCAGGCTCCGGTCAATTTTGTTGAGTATCTAGACTCCGGTTATTACGTTGAGCATTCAGGCTCCAGTCATTTTCGTTGAGTCTCCAGACTCCGGTTATTACGTTTTGCGTTCAAGCTCCGTTCAGTTTCGTTGGGTGTCCAGACTCCGGTTATTACGTTGAGCATTCAGGCTCCAGTGATTTTCGTTGAGTATCCGGACTCTAGTTATTACGTTGAGCGTTCAGGATCCATTCAGTTTTGTTGGGTATCCAGACTCCGGTTATTACGTTGAGCGTTCAGGCTCCGGTTAGTTTCGTTGAGTATCCATACTTCGGTTATTACGTTGAGCACTCACGCTCCGGTCAGTTTCGTTAGGTATCCAGACTCCGGTTATTACGTTGAGCGCTCAGGCTCCGGTCAGTTTCGTTGGGTATCCAGACTCCGGTTATTACGTTGAGCATTCAGGCTCCGTTCAGTTTCGTTTAGTATCCAGACTCCGGTTATTACGTTGAGCACTCACGCTCCGATCAGTTTCGTTGGGTATCTAGACTCCGGTTATTACGTTGAGCATTTAGGCTCCGTTCAGTTTCATTTAGTATCCAGACTCCGGTTATTACGTTGAGCGTTCACGCTCCGGTCAGTTTCGTTGGGTATCCAGACTCCGGTTATGACGTTGAGCGTTCAGGCTCCGGTCAATTTTGTTGAGTATCTAGACTCCGGTTATTACGTTGAGCATTCAGGCTCCAATCATTTTCGTTGAGTCTCCAGACTCCTGTTATTACGTTTTGCGTTCAAGCTCCGATTAGTTTCATTGAGAATCCAGACTCTGATTATTACAGTGAGCGATCAGGCTCCGGTCAGTTTCGTTGGGTGTGCAGACTTTGGTTATTACGTTGAGCATTCAGGCTCCGGTGATTTTCGTTGAGTATCCGGACTCTAGTTATTACGTTGAGTGTTCAGGCTCCGGTCAATTTGGTTGAGTATCCAGACTTCGGTTATTACGTTGAGCGTTCAGGCTCTGGTCAGTTTCGTTGAGTATCCAGACTCCGGTTATTAAGTTGAGTGTTCAGGCTCCGGTCAGTTTCGTTAGGTATCATGACTCCGGTTATTACGTTGAGCGTTCAGGCTCCGGTCAGTTTCGTTGAGTATCTAGACTCCGAATATTTTGTTGAGCTTTCACGCTCCAGTCTGTTTCGTTGGGTATCCAGACTCTGGTTATTACGTTGAGCGTTCAGGCTCCGGTCAGTTTCGTTGGGTTTCCAGACTCCAGTGATTTTCGTTAGGTTTCCAGACTCCGGTTATTCCGTTGAGCGTTCAGGCTCCGGTTAGTTTCGTTAGGTATCCAGACTCCGGTTATTACATATAGCGTCCAGGATCTGGTCAGTTTTGTTGGGTATCCAGACTCCGGTCATTACGTTGAGCGTCCAGGCTCCGGTCATTTTCGTTTAGTATCCAGACTCCGGTCATTACATTGAGCGTTCAGGTTCCGGTCATTTTCATTGAGTATCCAGACTCCAGTCATTCTATTGAGCGTTCAAGCTCCGGTCAGTTTCGTTGAGTATCCAGACTCCGGTTATTAAGTTGAGCATTCAGGCTCCGGTCATTTTTGTTGAGTATACAGAGTCCGGTTCTTACATTAAGCGTTCAGGCTCCGGTCATTACATTGATCGTTCAGGCTCCGATCATTTTTGTTGAGTATCCAGACTCCGGTTATTATGTTGAGCGTCCAGGCTCCATTCAGTTTTGTTGGGTATCCAGACTCCGGTTATTACATTGAGCGTTCAGGCTCCGGTCAGTTTCGTTGAGTATACAGACTTCGGTTATTACGTTGAGCACGCACGCTCCGGTCAGTTTCGTTGGGTATCCAGACTTCGGTTAATACGTTGAGCATTCAGGCTCCGTTCAGTTTTGTTGAGTATCCTGACTCCGGTTATTACGTTGAGCGTTCGTGCTCCGGTCAGTTTCATTGGGTATCCAGACTCCGGTTATTACGTTGAGTGTTCAGGCTCCGGTCAATTTTGGTGAGTATCTAGACTCCGGTTATTACGTTGAGCATTCAGGCTCCAGTCATTTTTGTTGAGTCTCCAGACTTCGGTTATTACATTTTGCGTTCAAGCTCCGTTCAGTTTCGTTGGGTGTCCAGACTCCGGTTATTACGTTGAGCATTCAGGCTCCGGTGATTTTCGTTGAGTATCCGGACTCTAGTTATTACCTTGAGCGTTCAGGCTCCATTCAGTTTTGTTGGGTATCCAGACTCCGGTTATTACGTTGAGCGTTCAGGCTCCGGTCAGTTTCGTTGAGTATCCAGACTTCGGTTATTACGTTGAGCACTCACGCTCCGGTCAATTTCGTTGGGTATCCAGACTCCGGTTATAACGTTGAGCGTTCAAGCTCAGGTCAGTTTCATTGGGTATCCAGACTCCGGTTATTACGTTGAGCATTCAGGCTCCGTTCAGTTTCGTTTAGTATCCAGACTCCGGTTATTACGTTGAGCACTCATGCTCCGATCAGTTTCGTTGGGTATCTAGACTCTGGTTATTACATTGAGCGTTCAGGCTCCGGTCAGTTTCGTTGGGTATCTAGACTCCTTATTACGTTGAGCATTCAGGCTCCGTTCAGTTTCGTTTAGTATCCAGACTCCGGTTATTACGTTGAGCGTTCACGCTCCGGTCAGTTTCGTTGGGTATCCAGACTCCGGTTATTACGTTGAGCGTTCAGGCTCCGGTCAATTTTGTTGAGTATCTAGACTCCGGTTATTACGTTGAGCATTCAAGCTCCAGTCATTTTCGTTGAGTCTCCAGACTCCTGTTATTACGTTTTGCGTTCAAGCTCCGATTAGTTTCATTGAGAATCCAAACTCTGATTATTACGTTGAGCGATCAGGCTCCGGTCAGTTTCGTTGGGTGTCCAGACTTTGGTTATTACATTGAGCATACAGGCTCCGATGATTTTCGTTGAGTATCCGGACTCTAGTTATTACGTTGAGTGTTCAGGCACCGGTCAGTTTGGTTGAGTATCCAGACTTCGGTTATTACGTTGAGCGTTCAGGCTCCGGTCAGTTTCATTGAGTATCTAGACTCCGGTTATTAAGTTGAGTGTTCAGGCTCCGGTCAGTTTCGTTAGGTATCCAGACTCCGGTTACTACGTTGAGTGTTCAGGCTCCGGTCAGTTTCGTTGAGTATCCAGACTCCGAATATTTCGTTGAGCTTTCACGCTCCAGTCTGTTTCGTTGGGTATCCAGACTCTGGTTATTACGTTGAGCGTTCAGGCTCCGGTCAGTTTCGTTGGGTTTCCAGACTCCAGTGATTTTCGTTAGGTATCCAGACTCCGGTTATTCCGTTGAGCGTTCAGGCTCCGGTTAGTTTCGTTAGGTATCCATACTCCGGTTATTACGTATAGCGTCCAGGATCTGGTCAGTTTTGTTGAGTATCAAGACTCCGGTCATTATGTTGAGCGTCCAGGCTCCGGTCATTTTCGTTTAGTATCCAGACTCCGGTCATTACAATGAGCGTTCAGGTTCCGGTCATTTTCATTGAGTATCCAGACTCCGGTCATTCTATTGAGCGTTCAGGCTCCGGTCAGTTTCGTTGAGTATCCAGACTCCGGTTATTAAGTTGAGCATTCAGGCTCCGGTCATTTTTGTTGAGTATACAGACTCCGGTTCTTAAATTAAGCGTTCAGGCTCCGGTCATTACATTGATCGTTCAGGCTCCGATCATTTTCGTTGAGTATCCAGACTCCGGTTATTATGTTGAGCGTCCAGGCTCCATTCAGTTTTGTTGGGAATCCAGACTCCAGTTATTACATTGAGCGTTCAGGCTCCGGTCAGTTTTGTTGAGTATACAGACTTCGGTTATTACGTTGAGCACGCACGCTCCGGTCAGTTTCGTTGGGTATCCAGACTTCGGTTAATACGTTGAGCATTCAGGCTCCGTTCAGTTTTGTTGAGTATCCTGACTCCGGTTATTACGTTGAGCGTTCGTGCTCCGGTCAGTTTCATTGGGTATCCAGACTCCGGTTATTACGTTGAGTGTTCAGGCTCCGGTCAATTTTGGTGAGTATCTAGACTCCGGTTATTACGTTGAGCATTCAGGCTCCAGTCATTTTCGTTGAGTCTCCAGACTTCGGTTATTACATTTTGCGTTCAAGCTCCGTTCAGTTTCGTTGGGTGTCCAGACTCCGGTTATTACGTTGAGCATTCAGGCTCCGGTGATTTTCGTTGAGTATCCGGACTCTAGTTATTACGTTGAGCGTTCAGGCTCCATTCAGTTTTGTTGGGTATCCAGACTCCGGTTATTACGTTGAGCGTTCAGGCTCCGGTCAGTTTCGTTGAGTATCCAGACTTCGGTTATTACGTTGAGCACTCACGCTCCGGTCAATTTCGTTGGGTATCCAGACTCCGGTTATTACGTTGAGCGTTCAAGCTCAGGTCAGTTTCATTGGGTATCCAGACTCCGGTTATTACGTTGAGCATTCAGGCTCCGTTCAGTTTCGTTTAGTATCCAGACTCCGGTTATTACGTTGAGCACTCATGCTCCGATCAGTTTCGTTGGGTATCTAGACTCCGGTTATTACGTTGAGCGTTCAGGCTCCGGTCAGTTTCGTTGGGTATCTAGACTCCTTATTACGTTGAGCATTCAGGCTCCGTTCAGTTTCGTTTAGTATCCAGACTCCGGTTATTACGTTGAGCGTTCACGCTCCGGTCAGTTTCGTTGGGTATCCAGACTCCGGTTATTACGTTGAGCGTTCAGGCTCCGGTCAATTTTGTTGAGTATCTAGACTCTGGTTATTACGTTGAGCATTCAAGCTCCAGTCATTTTCGTTGAGTCTCCAGACTCCTGTTATTACGTTTTGCGTTCAAGCTCCGATTAGTTTCATTGAGAATCCAAACTCTGATTATTACGTTGAGCGATCAGGCTCCGGTCAGTTTCGTTGGGTGTCCAGACTTTGGTTATTACGTTGAGCATTCAGGCTCCGATGATTTTCGTTGAGTATCCGGACTCTAGTTATTACGTTGAGTGTTCAGGCTCCGGTCAGTTTGGTTGAGTATCCAGACTTCGGTTATTACGTTGAGCGTTCAGGCTCCGGTCAGTTTCGTTGAGTATCCAGACTCCGGTTATTAAGTTGAGTGTTCAGGCTCCGGTCAGTTTCGTTAGGTATCCAGACTCCGGTTACTACGTTGAGCGTTCAGGCTCCGGTCAGTTTCGTTGAGTATCCAGACTCCGAATATTTCGTTGAGCTTTCACGCTCCAGTCTGTTTCGTTGGGTATCCAGACTCTGGTTATTACGTTGAGCGTTCAGGCTCCGGTCAGTTTCGTTGGGTTTCCAGACTCCAGTGATTTTCGTTAGGTATCCAGACTCCGGTTATTCCGTTGAGCGTTCAGGCTCCGGTTAGTTTCGTTAGGTATCCAGACTCTGGTTATTACGTATAGCGTCCAGGATCTGGTCAGTTTTGTTGAGTATCCAGACTCCGGTCATTACGTTGAGCGTCCAGGCTCCGGTCATTTTCGTTTAGTATCCAGACTCCGGTCATTTTCTTTAACCGTTCAGGTTCCGGTCATTTTCATTGAGTATTCAGACTCCGGTCATTCTATTGAGCGTTCAAGCTCCGGTCAGTTTCGTTGAGTATCCAGCCTCCGGTTATTAAGTTGAGCATTCAGGCTCCGGTCATTTTTGTTGAGTATACAGAGTCCGGTTCTTACATTGAGCGTTCAGGCTCCGGTCATTACATTGATCGTTCAGGCACCGATCATTTTCGTTGAGTATCCAGACTTCGGTTATTATATTGAGCGTCCAGGCTCCATTCAGTTTTGTTGGGTATCCAGACTCCGGTTATTACATTGAGCGTTCAGGCTCCGGTCAGTTTCGTTGAGTATACAGACTTCGGTTATTACGTTGAGCACGCACGCTCCGGTCAGTTTCGTTGGGTATCCAGACTCCGGTTATTACGTTGAGCATTCAGGCTCCGTTCAGTTTTGTTGAGTATCCTGACTCCGGTTATTACGTTGAGCGTTCGTGCTCCGGTCAGTTTCATTGGGTATCCAGACTCCGGTTATTACGTTGAGTGTTCAGGCTCCGGTCAATTTTTTTGAGTATCTAGACTCCGGTTATTACGTTGAGTGTTCAGGCTCCGGTCAATTTTGTTGAGTATCTAGACTCCGGTTATTACGTTGAGCATTCAGGCTCCAGTCATTTTCGTTGAGTCTCCAGACTCCGGTTATTATGTTTTGCATTCTAGCTCCGTTCAGTTTCGTTGGGTGTCCAGACTCCGGTTATTACGTTGAGCATTCAGGCTCCGGTGATTTTCGTTGAGTATCCGAACTCTAGTTATTACGTTGAGCGTTCAGGCTCCATTCAGTTTTGTTGGGTATCCAGACTCCGGTTATTACGTTGAGCGTTCAGGCTCCGGTTAGTTTCGTTGAGTATCCAGACTTCGGTTATTACGTTGAGCACTCACGCTCCGGTCAGTTTCGTTGGGTATCCAGACTCCGGTTATTACGTTGAGCGCTCAGGCTCCGGTCAGTTTCGTTGGGTATCCAGACTCCGGTTATTACGTTGAGCATTCAGGCTCCGTTCAGTTTCGTTTAGTATCCAGACTCCGGTTATTATGTTGAGCACTCACGCTCCGATCAGTTTCGTTGGGTATCTAGACTCCGGTTATTACGTTGAGCGTTCAGGCTCCGGTCAGTTTCGTTGGGTATCTAGACTCCGGTTATTACGTTGAGCATTCAGGCTCCGTTCAGTTTCGTTTAGTATCGAGACTCCGGTTATTACGTTGAGCGTTCACGCTCCGGTCTGTTTCGTTGGGTATCCAGACTCCGGTCATTACTTTGAGCGTCCAGGCTCCGGTCATTTTCGTTTAGTATCCAGACTCCGGTCATTTTCTTTAACCGTTCAGGTTCCGGTCATTTTCATTGAGTATTCAGACTCCGGTCATTCTATTGAGCGTTCAAGCTCCGGTCAGTTTCGTTGAGTATCCAGCCTCCGGTTATTAAGTTGAGCATTCAGGCTCCGGTCATTTTTGTTGAGTATACAGAGTCCGGTTCTTACATTGAGCGTTCAGGCTCCGGTCATTACATTGATCGTTCAGGCTCCGATCATTTTCGTTGAGTATCCAGACTTCGGTTATTATATTGAGCGTCCAGGCTCCATTCAGTTTTGTTGGGTATCCAGACTCCGGTTATTACATTGAGCGTTCAGGCTCCGGTCAGTTTCGTTGAGTATACAGACTTCGGTTATTACGTTGAGCACGCACGCTCCGGTCAGTTTCGTTGGGTATCCAGACTCCGGTTATTACGTTGAGCATTCAGGCTCCGTTCAGTTTTGTTGAGTATCCTGACTCCGGTTATTACGTTGAGCGTTCGTGCTCCGGTCAGTTTCATTGGGTATCCAGACTCCGGTTATTACGTTGAGTGTTCAGGCTCCGGTCAATTTTTTTGAGTATCTAGACTCCGGTTATTACGTTGAGTGTTCAGGCTCCGGTCAATTTTGTTGAGTATCTAGACTCCGGTTATTACGTTGAGCATTCAGGCTCCAGTCATTTTCGTTGAGTCTCCAGACTCCGGTTATTATGTTTTGCATTCTAGCTCCGTTCAGTTTCGTTGGGTGTCCAGACTCCGGTTATTACGTTGAGCATTCAGGCTCCGGTGATTTTCGTTGAGTATCCGAACTCTAGATATTACGTTGAGCGTTCAGGCTCCATTCAGTTTTGTTGGGTATCCAGACTCCGGTTATTACGTTGAGCGTTCAGGCTCCGGTTAGTTTCGTTGAGTATCCAGACTTCGGTTATTACGTTGAGCACTCACGCTCCGGTCAGTTTCATTGGGTATCCAGACTCCGGTTATTACGTTGAGCGCTCAGGCTCCGGTCAGTTTCGTTGGGTATCCAGACTCCGGTTATTACGTTGAGCATTCAGGCTCCGTTCAGTTTCGTTTAGTATCCAGACTCCGGTTATTATGTTGAACACTCACGCTCCGATCAGTTTCGTTGGGTATCTAGACTCCGGTTATTACGTTGAGCGTTCAGGCTCCGGTCAGTTTCGTTGGGTATCTAGACTCCGGTTATTACGTTGAGCATTCAGGCTCCGTTCAGTTTCGTTTAGTATCCAGACTCCGGTTATTACGTTGAGCGTTCACGCTCCGGTCAGTTTCGTTGGGTATCCAGACTCCGGTCATTACGTTGAGCGTCCAAGCTCCAGTCATTTTCGTTTAGTATCCAGACTCCGGTCATTACATTGAGCGTTCAGGTTCCGGTCATTTTCATTGAGTATCCAGACTCCAGTCATTCTATTGAGCGTTCAAGCTCCGGTCAGTTTCGTTGAGTATCTAGACTCCGGTTATTAAGTTGAGCATTCAGGCTCCGGTCATTTTTGTTGAGTATACAGAGTCCGGTTCTTACATTGAGCGTTCAGGCTCCGGTCATTACATTGATCGTTCAGGCTCCGATCATTTTCGTTGGGTATCCAGACTCCGGTTATTATGTTGAGCGTCCACGCTCCGGTCAGTTTCGTTGAGTATACAGACTTCGGTTATTACGTTGAGCACGCACGCTCCGGTCAGTTTCGTTGGGTATCCAGACTCCGGTTATTACGTTGAGCATTCAGGCTCCGTTCAGTTTTGTTGAGTATCCTGACTCCGGTTATTACGTTGAGCGTTCGTGCTCCGGTCAGTTTCATTGGGTATCCAGACTCCGGTTATTACGTTGAGTGTTCAGGCTCCGGTCAATTTTGGTGAGTATCTAGACTCCGGTTATTACGTTGAGCATTCAGGCTCCAGTCATTTTCGTTGAGTCTCCAGACTCCGGTTATTATGTTTTGCATTCTAGCTCCGTTCAGTTTCGTTGGGTGTCCAGACTCCGGTTATTACGTTGAGCATTCAGGCTCCGGTGATTTTCGTTGAGTATCCGAACTCTAGTTATTACGTTGAGCGTTCAGGCTCCATTCAGTTTTGTTGGGTATCCAGACTCCGGTTATTACGTTGAGCGTTCAGGCTCCGGTTAGTTTCGTTGAGTATCCAGACTTCGGTTATTACGTTGAGCACTCACGCTCCGGTCAGTTTCGTTGGGTATCCAGACTCCGTTTATTACGTTGAGCGCTCAGGCTCCGGTCAGTTTCGTTGGGTATCCAGACTCCGGTTATTACGTTGAGCATTCAGGCTCCGTTCAGTTTCGTTTAGTATCCAGACTCCGGTTATTATGTTGAGCACTCACGCTCCGATCAGTTTCGTTGGGTATCTAGACTCCGGTTATTACGTTGAGCGTTCAGGCTCCGGTCAGTTTCGTTGGGTATCTAGACTCCGATTATTAAGTTTTGCATTCTAGCTCCGTTCAGTTTCGTTGGGTGTCCAGACTCCGGTTATTACGTTGAGCATTCAGGCTCCGGTGATTTTCGTTGAGTATCCGAACTCTAGTTATTACGTTGAGCGTTCAGGCTCCATTCAGTTTTGTTGGGTATCCAGACTCCGGTTATTACGTTGAGCGTTCAGGCTCCGGTTAGTTTCGTTGAGTATCCAGACTTCGGTTATTACGTTGAGCACTCACGCTCCGGTCAGTTTCGTTGGGTATCCAGACTCCGGTTATTACGTTGAGCGCTCAGGCTCCGGTCAGTTTCGTTGGGTATCCAGACTCCGGTTATTACGTTGAGCAGTCAGGCTCCGTTCAGTTTCATTTAGTATCCAGACTCCGGTTATTATGTTGAGCACTCACGCTCCGATCAGTTTCGTTGGGTATCTAGACTCCGGTTATTACGTTGAGCGTTCAGGCTCCGGTCAGTTTCGTTGGGTATCTAGACTCCGGTTATTACGTTGAGCATTCAGGCTCCGTTCAGTTTCGTTTAGTATCCAGACTCCGGTTATTACGTTGAGCGTTCACGCTCCGGTCAGTTTCGTTGGGTATCCAGACTCCGGTTATTACGTTGAGCGTTCAGGCTCCGGTCAATTTTGTTGAGTATCTAGACTCCGGTTATTACGTTGAGCATTCAGGCTCCAGTCATTTTCGTTGAGTCTCAAGACTCCTGTTATTACGTTTTGCGTTCAAGCTCCGATTAGTTTCGTTTAGAATCCTGACTCTGATTATTACGTTGAGCGATCAGGCTCCGGTCAGTTTCGTTGGGTGTCCAGACTTTGGTTATTACGTTGAGCATTCAGGCTCCGGTGATTTTCGTTGAGTATCCGGACTCTAGTTATTACGTTGAGTGTTCAGGCTCCGGTCAGTTTGGTTGAGTATCCAGACTTCGGTTATTACGTTGAGCGTTTAGGCTCCGGTCAGTTTCGTTGAGTATCTAGACTCCGGTTATTAAATTGAGTGTTCAGGCTCCGGTCAGTTTCGTTAGGTATCCAGACTCCGGTTATTACGTTGAGCGTTCAGGCTCCGGTCAGTTTCGTTGAGTATCCAGACTCCGAATATTTCGTTGAGCTTTCACGCTCCAGTCTGTTTCGTTGGGTATCCAGACTCTGGTTATTACGTTGAGAGTTCAGGCTCCGGTCAGTTTCGTTGGGTTTCCAGACTCCGGTGATTTTCGTTAGGTATCCAGACTCCGGTCAGTTTCGTTGGGTTTCCAGACTCCGGTGATTTTCGTTAGGTATCCAGACTCCGGTTATTCCGTTGAGCGTTGAGGCTCCGGTTAGTTTCGTTAGGTATCCAGACTCCGGTTATTACGTATAGCGTCCAGGCTCTGGTCAGTTTTGTTGAGTATCCAGACTCCGGTCATTACGTTGAGCGTCCAGGCTCTGGTCATTTTCGTTTAGTATCCAGACTCCGGTCATTACGTTGAGCGTTCAGGTTCCGGTCATTTTCATTGAGTATCTAGAATCCGGTCATTCTATTGAGCGTTCAGGCTCCGGTCAGTTTCGTTGAGTATCCAGACTCCGGTTATTAAGTTTAGCATTCAGGCTCCGGTCATTTTTGTTGAGTATACAGACTCCGGTTCTTACATTGAGCGTTCAGACTCCGGTCATTACATTGATCGTTCAGGCTCCGATCATTTTCGTTGAGTATCCAGACTCCGGTTATTATGTTGAGCGTTTAGGCTCCATTCAGTTTTGTTGGGTATCCAGACTCTGGTTATTACATTGAACGTTCAGGCTCCGGTCAGTTTCGTTGAGTATACAGACTTCGGTTATTACGTTGAGCACGCACGCTCAGGTCAGTTTCGTTGGGTATCCAGACTCCGGTTATTACGTTGAGCGTTCAGGCTCAGGTCAGTTTCATTGGGTATCTAGACTCCGGTTATTATTTTGAGCATTCAGGCTCCGTTCAGTTTTGTTGAGTATCCTGACTCCGGTTATTACGTTGAGTGTTCAGGCTCCGGTCAGTTTCGTTAGGTATCCAGACTCCGGTTACTACGTTGAGCGTTCAGGCTCCGGTCAGTTTCGTTGAGTATCCAGACTCCGAATATTTCGTTGAGCTTTCACGCTCCAGTCTGTTTCGTTGGGTATCCAGACTCTGGTTATTACGTTGAGCGTTCAGGCTCCGGTCAGTTTCGTTGGGTTTCCAGACTCCAGTGATTTTCGTTAGGTATCCAGACTCCGGTTATTCCGTTGAGCGTTCAGGCTCCGGTTAGTTTCGTTAGGTATCCAGACTCTGGTTATTACGTATAGCGTCCAGGATCTGGTCAGTTTTGTTGAGTATCCAGACTCCGGTCATTACGTTGAGCGTCCAGGCTCCGGTCATTTTCGTTTAGTATCCAGACTCCGGTCATTTTCTTTAACCGTTCAGGTTCCGGTCATTTTCATTGAGTATTCAGACTCCGGTCATTCTATTGAGCGTTCAAGCTCCGGTCAGTTTCGTTGAGTATCCAGCCTCCGGTTATTAAGTTGAGCATTCAGGCTCCGGTCATTTTTGTTGAGTATACAGAGTCCGGTTCTTACATTGAGCGTTCAGGCTCCGGTCATTACATTGATCGTTCAGGCACCGATCATTTTCGTTGAGTATCCAGACTTCGGTTATTATATTGAGCGTCCAGGCTCCATTCAGTTTTGTTGGGTATCCAGACTCCGGTTATTACATTGAGCGTTCAGGCTCCGGTCAGTTTCGTTGAGTATACAGACTTCGGTTATTACGTTGAGCACGCACGCTCCGGTCAGTTTCGTTGGGTATCCAGACTCCGGTTATTACGTTGAGCATTCAGGCTCCGTTCAGTTTTGTTGAGTATCCTGACTCCGGTTATTACGTTGAACGTTCGTGCTCCGGTCAGTTTCATTGGGTATCCAGACTCCGGTTATTACGTTGAGTGTTCAGGCTCCGGTCAATTTTTTTGAGTATCTAGACTCCGGTTATTACGTTGAGTGTTCAGGCTCCGGTCAATTTTGTTGAGTATCTAGACTCCGGTTATTACATTGAGCATTCAGGCTCCAGTCATTTTCGTTGAGTCTCCAGACTCCGGTTATTATGTTTTGCATTCTAGCTCCGTTCAGTTTCGTTGGGTGTCCAGACTCCGGTTATTACGTTGAGCATTCAGGCTCCGGTGATTTTCGTTGAGTATCCGAACTCTAGTTATTACGTTGAGCGTTCAGGCTCCATTCAGTTTTGTTGGGTATCCAGACTCCGGTTATTACGTTGAGCGTTCAGGCTCCGGTTAGTTTCGTTGAGTATCCAGACTTCGGTTATTACGTTGAGCACTCACGCTCCGGTCAGTTTCGTTGGGTATCCAGACTCCGGTTATTACGTTGAGCGCTCAGGCTCCGGTCAGTTTCGTTGGGTATCCAGACTCCGGTTATTACGTTGAGCATTCAGGCTCCGTTCAGTTTCGTTTAGTATCCAGACTCCGGTTATTATGTTGAGCACTCACGCTCCGATCAGTTTCGTTGGGTATCTAGACTCCGGTTATTACGTTGAGCGTTCAGGCTCCGGTCAGTTTCGTTGGGTATCTAGACTCCGGTTATTACGTTGAGCATTCAGGCTCCGTTCAGTTTCGTTTAGTATCCAGACTCCGGTTATTACGTTGAGCGTTCACGCTCCGGTCTGTTTCGTTGGGTATCCAGACTCCGGTCATTACGTTGAGCGTCCAGGCTCCGGTCATTTTCGTTTAGTATCCAGACTCCGGTCATTTTCTTTAACCGTTCAGGTTCCGGTCATTTTCATTGAGTATTCAGACTCCGGTCATTCTATTGAGCGTTCAAGCTCCGGTCAGTTTCGTTGAGTATCCAGCCTCCGGTTATTAAGTTGAGCATTCAGGCTCCGGTCATTTTTGTTGAGTATACAGAGTCCGGTTCTTACATTGAGCGTTCAGGCTCCGGTCATTACATTGATCGTTCAGGCTCCGATCATTTTCGTTGAGTATCCAGACTTCGGTTATTATATTGAGCGTCCAGGCTCCATTCAGTTTTGTTGGGTATCCAGACTCCGGTTATTACATTGAGCGTTCAGGCTCCGGTCAGTTTCGTTGAGTATACAGACTTCGGTTATTACGTTGAGCACGCACGCTCCGGTCAGTTTCGTTGGGTATCCAGACTCCGGTTATTACGTTGAGCATTCAGGCTCCGTTCAGTTTTGTTGAGTATCCTGACTCCGGTTATTACGTTGAGCGTTCGTGCTCCGGTCAGTTTCATTGGGTATCCAGACTCCGGTTATTACGTTGAGTGTTCAGGCTCCGGTCAATTTTTTTGAGTATCTAGACTCCGGTTATTACGTTGAGTGTTCAGGCTCCGGTCAATTTTGTTGAGTATCTAGACTCCGGTTATTACGTTGAGCATTCAGGCTCCAGTCATTTTCGTTGAGTCTCCAGACTCCGGTTATTATGTTTTGCATTCTAGCTCCGTTCAGTTTCGTTGGGTGTCCAGACTCCGGTTATTACGTTGAGCATTCAGGCTCCGGTGATTTTCGTTGAGTATCCGAACTCTAGATATTACGTTGAGCGTTCAGGCTCCATTCAGTTTTGTTGGGTATCCAGACTCCGGTTATTACGTTGAGCGTTCAGGCTCCGGTTAGTTTCGTTGAGTATCCAGACTTCGGTTATTACGTTGAGCACTCACGCTCCGGTCAGTTTCATTGGGTATCCAGACTCCGGTTATTACGTTGAGCGCTCAGGCTCCGGTCAGTTTCGTTGGGTATCCAGACTCCGGTTATTACGTTGAGCATTCAGGCTCCGTTCAGTTTCGTTTAGTATCCAGACTCCGGTTATTATGTTGAACACTCACGCTCCGATCAGTTTCGTTGGGTATCTAGACTCCGGTTATTACGTTGAGCGTTCAGGCTCCGGTCAGTTTCGTTGGGTATCTAGACTCCGGTTATTACGTTGAGCATTCAGGCTCCGTTCAGTTTCGTTTAGTATCCAGACTCCGGTTATTACGTTGAGCGTTCACGCTCCGGTCAGTTTCGTTGGGTATCCAGACTCCGGTCATTACGTTGAGCGTCCAAGCTCCGGTCATTTTCGTTTAGTATCCAGACTCCGGTCATTACATTGAGCGTTCAGGTTCCGGTCATTTTCATTGAGTATCCAGACTCCAGTCATTCTATTGAGCGTTCAAGCTCCGGTCAGTTTCGTTGAGTATCTAGACTCCGGTTATTAAGTTGAGCATTCAGGCTCCGGTCATTTTTGTTGAGTATACAGAGTCCGGTTCTTACATTGAGCGTTCAGGCTCCGGTCATTACATTGATCGTTCAGGCTCCGATCATTTTCGTTGGGTATCCAGACTCCGGTAATTATGTTGAGCGTCCACGCTCCGGTCAGTTTCGTTGAGTATACAGACTTCGGTTATTACGTTGAGCACGCACGCTCCGGTCAGTTTCGTTGGGTATCCAGACTCCGGTTATTACGTTGAGCATTCAGGCTCCGTTCAGTTTTGTTGAGTATCCTGACTCCGGTTATTACGTTGAGCGTTCGTGCTCCGGTCAGTTTCATTGGGTATCCAGACTCCGGTTATTACGTTGAGTGTTCAGGCTCCGGTCAATTTTGGTGAGTATCTAGACTCCGGTTATTACGTTGAGCATTCAGGCTCCAGTCATTTTCGTTGAGTCTCCAGACTCCGGTTATTATGTTTTGCATTCTAGCTCCGTTCAGTTTCGTTGGGTGTCCAGACTCCGGTTATTACGTTGAGCATTCAGGCTCCGGTGATTTTCGTTGAGTATCCGAACTCTAGTTATTACGTTGAGCGTTCAGGCTCCATTCAGTTTTGTTGGGTATCCAGACTCCGGTTATTACGTTGAGCGTTCAGGCTCCGGTTAGTTTCGTTGAGTATCCAGACTTCGGTTATTACGTTGAGCACTCACGCTCCGGTCAGTTTCGTTGGGTATCCAGACTCCGGTTATTACGTTGAGCGCTCAGGCTCCGGTCAGTTTCGTTGGGTATCCAGACTCCGGTTATTACGTTGAGCATTCAGGCTCCGTTCAGTTTCGTTTAGTATCCAGACTCCGGTTATTATGTTGAGCACTCACGCTCCGATCAGTTTCGTTGGGTATCTAGA
This sequence comes from Lathyrus sativus, assembly GCA_963859935.3. Classification (NCBI taxonomy): domain Eukaryota; kingdom Viridiplantae; phylum Streptophyta; class Magnoliopsida; order Fabales; family Fabaceae; genus Lathyrus; species Lathyrus sativus. The sequence continues at coordinate 234,600,636 of OZ012736.1, read as the reverse complement.
CTCCGGTTATTACGTTGAGCGTTCAGGCTCCGGTCAGTTTCGTTGGGTATCTAGACTCCGATTATTAAGTTTTGCATTCTAGCTCCGTTCAGTTTCGTTGGGTGTCCAGACTCCGGTTATTACGTTGAGCATTCAGGCTCCGGTGATTTTCGTTGAGTATCCGAACTCTAGTTATTACGTTGAGTGTTCAGGCTCCATTCAGTTTTGTTGGGTATCCAGACTCCGGTTATTACGTTGAGCGTTCAGGCTCCGGTTAGTTTCGTTGAGTATCCAGACTTCGGTTATTACGTTGAGCACTCACGCTCCGGTCAGTTTCGTTGGGTATCCAGACTCCGGTTATTACGTTGAGCGCTCAGGCTCCGGTCAGTTTCGTTGGGTATCCAGACTCCGGTTATTACGTTGAGCAGTCAGGCTCCGTTCAGTTTCATTTAGTATCCAGACTCCGGTTATTATGTTGAGCACTCACGCTCCGATCAGTTTCGTTGGGTATCTAGACTCTGGTTATTACGTTGAGCGTTCAGGCTCCGGTCAGTTTCGTTGGGTATCTAGACTCCGGTTATTACGTTGAGCATTCAGGCTCCGTTCAGTTTCGTTTAGTATCCAGACTCCGGTTATTACGTTGAGCGTTCACGCTCCGGTCAGTTTCGTTGGGTATCCAGACTCCGGTTATTACGTTGAGCGTTCAGGCTCCGGTCAATTTTGTTGAGTATCTAGACTCCGGTTATTACGTTGAGCATTCAGGCTCCAGTCATTTTCGTTGAGTCTCAAGACTCCTGTTATTACGTTTTGCGTTCAAGCTCCGATTAGTTTCGTTTAGAATCCTGACTCTGATTATTACGTTGAGCGATCAGGCTCCGGTCAGTTTCGTTGGGTGTCCAGACTTTGGTTATTACGTTGAGCATTCAGGCTCCGGTGATTTTCGTTGAGTATCCGGACTCTAGTTATTACGTTGAGTGTTCAGGCTCCGGTCAGTTTGGTTGAGTATCCAGACTTCGGTTATTACGTTGAGCGTTTAGGCTCCGGTCAGTTTCGTTGAGTATCTAGACTCCGGTTATTAAATTGAGTGTTCAGGCTCCGGTCAGTTTCGTTAGGTATCCAGACTCCGGTTATTACGTTGAGCGTTCAGGCTCCGGTCAGTTTCGTTGAGTATCCAGACTCCGAATATTTCGTTGAGCTTTCACGCTCCAGTCTGTTTCGTTGGGTATCCAGACTCTGGTTATTACGTTGAGAGTTCAGGCTCCGGTCAGTTTCGTTGGGTTTCCAGACTCCGGTGATTTTCGTTAGGTATCCAGACTCCGGTCAGTTTCGTTGGGTTTCCAGACTCCGGTGATTTTCGTTAGGTATCCAGACTCCGGTTATTCCGTTGAGCGTTGAGGCTCCGGTTAGTTTCGTTAGGTATCCAGACTCCGGTTATTACGTATAGCGTCCAGGCTCTGGTCAGTTTTGTTGAGTATCCAGACTCCGGTCATTACGTTGAGCGTCCAGGCTCTGGTCATTTTCGTTTAGTATCCAGACTCCGGTCATTACGTTGAGCGTTCAGGTTCCGGTCATTTTCATTGAGTATCTAGAATCCGGTCATTCTATTGAGCGTTCAGGCTCCGGTCAGTTTCGTTGAGTATCCAGACTCCGGTTATTAAGTTTAGCATTCAGGCTCCGGTCATTTTTGTTGAGTATACAGACTCCGGTTCTTACATTGAGCGTTCAGACTCCGGTCATTACATTGATCGTTCAGGCTCCGATCATTTTCGTTGAGTATCCAGACTCCGGTTATTATGTTGAGCGTTTAGGCTCCATTCAGTTTTGTTGGGTATCCAGACTCTGGTTATTACATTGAACGTTCAGGCTCCGGTCAGTTTCGTTGAGTATACAGACTTCGGTTATTACGTTGAGCACGCACGCTCAGGTCAGTTTCGCTGGGTATCCAGACTCCGGTTATTACGTTGAGCGTTCAGGCTCAGGTCAGTTTCATTGGGTATCTAGACTCCGGTTATTATTTTGAGCATTCAGGCTCCGTTCAGTTTTGTTGAGTATCCTGACTCCGGTTATTACGTTGAGCGTTCATGCTACGGTCAGTTTCATTGGGTATCCAGACTCCGGTTATTACGTTGAGCATTCAGGCTTCAGTCATTTTCGTTGAGTATCTAGACTCCGGTTATTACGTTTTGCGTTCAAGCTCCGTTCAGTTTCGTTGGGTGTCCAGACTCCGGTTATTACGTTGAGCGTTCAGGCTCCGGTCAGTTTGGTTGAGTATCCAGACACCAGTTATTACGTTGAACATTCAGGCTCCGGTCAGTTTTGTTGAGTATCCAGACTCCGGTTATTACGTCGAGCGTTCAGGCTCCGGTCAGTTTTGTTTGGTATCCAGACTCCGGTTATTACGTTGAGCGTTCACGCTCCGGTCAGTTTCGTTGGGTATCCAGACTCCGGTTATTACGTTGAGCTTTCGGGCTCCGGTCAGTTTCGTTTAGTATCTAAACTCTGGTTATTAAGTTGAGCGTTCAGGCTCCGGTCATTTTCTTTGAGTATACCGACTCCGGTTATTACGTTGAGCACTCACGCTGTGGTCAGTTTCGTTGGGTATCCAGACTCCGGTTATTACGTTGAGTGTTCAGGCTCTGGTAATTTTTGTTGAGTATTCAGACTCCGGTTATTACGTTGAGCGTTCAGGTTTCGGTCAATTTCGTTGAGTCTCCAAGCTCCGGTTATTAAGTTGAGCGTTCAGGCTCCGGTCATTTTCTTTGAGTATACAGAGTCCGGTTATTACGTTGAGCGTTCAGTCTCCGATCATTTTGGTTGAGTATCCAGACTCCGGTTAATACATTGAGCGTTCAGGCTCCGGTCAGTTTCGTTGAGTATCCAGACTCCGGTTATTAAGTTGAGCGTTCAGGCTCCGGTCAGTTTCGTTAGGTATCCAGACTCTAGTTATTACGTTGAGCGTTCAGGCTCCGGTCAGTTTCGTTGGGTTTCTAGACTCCGGTTATTACATTGAGCATTCAGGCTCCGGTGATTTTCGTTGAGTATCCAGACTCCGGTTATTCCGTTGAGCGTTCAGGCTCCGGTTAGTTTCGTTAGGTATCCATACTCCGGTTATTACGTATAGCGTCCAGGCTCTGGTCAGTTTTATTGAGTATCCAGACTCCGGTCATTACGTTGAGCGTCCAGGCTCCGGTCATTTTCGTTTAGTATCCAGACTCCGGTCATTACGTTGAGCGTTTAGGCTCCGATCATTTTCATTGAGTATCCAGACTCCGGTTATTACGTTGAGCATTCAGGCTCCGTTCAGTTTTGTTGAGTATCCAGACTCCGGTTATTACGTTGAGCATTCAGGCTCCGGTCATTGTTGTTGAGTATACAAACTTCGGTTCTTACATTGAGCGTTTAGGCTCCGGTCATTACATTGATTGTTCAGGCTCCGATCATTTTCGTTGAGTATCCAGACTTCGGTTATTATGTTGAGCGTTCAGGCTCCATTCAGTTTTGTTGGGTATCCAGACTTCGGTTATTACATTGAGCATTCAGGCTCCGGTCTGTTTCGTTGAGTATACAGACTTCAGTTATTACATTGAGCATGCACGCTCCGGTCAGTTTCGTTGGGTATCCAGACTCCGGTTATTACGTTGAGCATTCAGGCTCCGGTCAGTTTCGTTGGGTATCCAGACTCCGGTTATTACGTTGAGCAATCAGGCTCCGTTCAATTTCGTTGAGTATCCTGACTCCGGTTATTACGTTGAGCGTTCATGCTCCGGTCAGTTTCATTGGGTATCTAGACTCCGGTTATTACGTTAAGCGTTCAGGCTCCGGTCAATTTTGTTGAGTGTCTAGACTCCGGTTATTAAGTTGAGCATTCAGGCTCCATTCTTTTTCGTTGAGTCTCCAGACTCCGGTTATTACGTTTTGCGTTCAAGCTCCGTTCAGTTTCGTTGGGTGTCCAGACTCCGGTTATTACGTTGAGCATTCAGGCTCCGATGATTTTTGTTGAGTATCCGGACTCTAGTTATTACGTTGAGCGTTCAGGCTCTGGTCAGTTTGGTTGAGTATCCAGACTCCAGTTATTACGTTGAGCGTTCAGGCTCCGGTCAGTTTGGTTGAGTATCCAGACTCCAGTTATTACTTTGAGCGTTCAGGCTCCGGTCAGTTTCGTTGAGTATCCAGACTCTTGTTATTACGTCGAGCGTTCAGGCTCCGGTCAGTTTCGTTTGGTATCCAGACTCCGGTTATTACGTTGAGCGTTCGGGCTCCGGTTAGTTTCGTTGAGTATCCAGACTTCGGTTATTACGTTGAGCACTCACGCTCCGGTCAGTTTCGTTGGGTATCCAGACTCCGGTTATTACGTTGAGCGCTCAGGCTCCGGTCAGTTTCGTTGGGTATCCAGACTCCGGTTATTACGTTGAGCATTCAGGCTCCGTTCAGTTTCGTTTAGTATCAAGACTCCGGTTATTATGTTGAGCACTCACGCTCCGATCAGTTTCGTTGGGTATCTAGACTCCGGTTATTACGTTGAGCGTTCAGGCTCCGGTCAGTTTCGTTGGGTATCTAGACTCCGATTATTAAGTTTTGCATTCTAGCTCCGTTCAGTTTCGTTGGGTGTCCAGACTCCGGTTATTACGTTGAGCATTCAGGCTCCGGTGATTTTCGTTGAGTATCCGAACTCTAGTTATTACGTTGAGTGTTCAGGCTCCATTCAGTTTTGTTGGGTATCCAGACTCCGGTTATTACGTTGAGCGTTCAGGCTCCGGTTAGTTTCGTTGAGTATCCAGACTTCGGTTATTACGTTGAGCACTCACGCTCCGGTCAGTTTCGTTGGGTATCCAGACTCCGGTTATTACGTTGAGCGCTCAGGCTCCGGTCAGTTTCGTTGGGTATCCAGACTCCGGTTATTACGTTGAGCAGTCAGGCTCCGTTCAGTTTCATTTAGTATCCAGACTCCGGTTATTATGTTGAGCACTCACGCTCCGATCAGTTTCGTTGGGTATCTAGACTCCGGTTATTACGTTGAGCGTTCAGGCTCCGGTCAGTTTCGTTGGGTATCTAGACTCCGGTTATTACGTTGAGCATTCAGGCTCCGTTCAGTTTCGTTTAGTATCCAGACTCCGGTTATTACGTTGAGCGTTCACGCTCCGGTCAGTTTCGTTGGGTATCCAGACTCCGGTTATTACGTTGAGCGTTCAGGCTCCGGTCAATTTTGTTGAGTATCTAGACTCCGGTTATTACGTTGAGCATTCAGGCTCCAGTCATTTTCGTTGAGTCTCAAGACTCCTGTTATTACGTTTTGCGTTCAACCTCCGATTAGTTTCGTTTAGAATCCTGACTCTGATTATTACGTTGAGCGATCAGGCTCCGGTCAGTTTCGTTGGGTGTCCAGACTTTGGTTATTACGTTGAGCATTCAGGCTCCGGTGATTTTCGTTGAGTATCCGGACTCTAGTTATTACGTTGAGTGTTCAGGCTCCGGTCAGTTTGGTTGAGTATCCAGACTTCGGTTATTACGTTGAGCGTTTAGGCTCCGGTCAGTTTCGTTGAGTATCTAGACTCCGGTTATTAAATTGAGTGTTCAGGCTCCGGTCAGTTTCGTTAGGTATCCAGACTCCGGTTATTACGTTGAGCGTTCAGGCTCCGGTCAGTTTCGTTGAGTATCCAGACTCCGAATATTTCGTTGAGCTTTCACGCTCCAGTCTGTTTCGTTGGGTATCCAGACTCTGGTTATTACGTTGAGAGTTCAGGCTCCGGTCAGTTTCGTTGGGTTTCCAGACTCCGGTGATTTTCGTTAGGTATCCAGACTCCGGTCAGTTTCGTTGGGTTTCCAGACTCCGGTGATTTTCGTTAGGTATCCAGACTCCGGTTATTCCGTTGAGCGTTGAGGCTCCGGTTAGTTTCGTTAGGTATCCAGACTCCGGTTATTACGTATAGCGTCCAGGCTCTGGTCAGTTTTGTTGAGTATCCAGACTCCGGTCATTACGTTGAGCGTCCAGGCTCTGGTCATTTTCGTTTAGTATCCAGACTCCGGTCATTACGTTGAGCGTTCAGGTTCCGGTCATTTTCATTGAGTATCTAGAATCCGGTCATTCTATTGAGCGTTCAGGCTCCGGTCAGTTTCGTTGAGTATCCAGACTCCGGTTATTAAGTTTAGCATTCAGGCTCCGGTCATTTTTGTTGAGTATACAGACTCCGGTTCTTACATTGAGCGTTCAGACTCCGGTCATTACATTGATCGTTCAGGCTCCGATCATTTTCGTTGAGTATCCAGACTCCGGTTATTATGTTGAGCGTTTAGGCTCCATTCAGTTTTGTTGGGTATCCAGACTCTGGTTATTACATTGAACGTTCAGGCTCCGGTCAGTTTCGTTGAGTATACAGACTTCGGTTATTACGTTGAGCACGCACGCTCAGGTCAGTTTCGTTGGGTATCCAGACTCCGGTTATTACGTTGAGCGTTCAGGCTCAGGTCAGTTTCATTGGGTATCTAGACTCCGGTTATTATTTTGAGCATTCAGGCTCCGTTCAGTTTTGTTGAGTATCCTGACTCCGGTTATTACGTTGAGCGTTCATGCTACGGTCAGTTTCATTGGGTATCCAGACTCCGGTTATTACGTTGAGCATTCAGGCTTCAGTCATTTTCGTTGAGTATCTAGACTCCGGTTATTACGTTTTGCGTTCAAGCTCCGTTCAGTTTCGTTGGGTGTCCAGACTCCGGTTATTACGTTGAGCGTTCAGGCTCCGGTCAGTTTGGTTGAGTATCCAGACACCAGTTATTACGTTGAACATTCAGGCTCCGGTCAGTTTTGTTGAGTATCCAGACTCCGGTTATTACGTCGAGCGTTCAGGCTCCGGTCAGTTTTGTTTGGTATCCAGACTCCGGTTATTACGTTGAGCGTTCACGCTCCGGTCAGTTTCGTTGGGTATCCAGACTCCGGTTATTACGTTGAGCTTTCGGGCTCCGGTCAGTTTCGTTTAGTATCTAAACTCTGGTTATTAAGTTGAGCGTTCAGGCTCCGGTCATTTTCTTTGAGTATACCGACTCCGGTTATTACGTTGAGCACTCACGCTGTGGTCAGTTTCGTTGGGTATCCAGACTCCGGTTATTACGTTGAGTGTTCAGGCTCTGGTAATTTTTGTTGAGTATTCAGACTCCGGTTATTACGTTGAGCGTTCAGGTTTCGGTCAATTTCGTTGAGTCTCCAAGCTCCGGTTATTAAGTTGAGCGTTCAGGCTCCGGTCATTTTCTTTGAGTATACAGAGTCCGGTTATTACGTTGAGCGTTCAGTCTCCGATCATTTTGGTTGAGTATCCAGACTCCGGTTAATACATTGAGCGTTCAGGCTCCGGTCAGTTTCGTTGAGTATCCAGACTCCGGTTATTAAGTTGAGCGTTCAGGCTCCGGTCAGTTTCGTTAGGTATCCAGACTCTAGTTATTACGTTGAGCGTTCAGGCTCCGGTCAGTTTCGTTGGGTTTCTAGACTCCGGTTATTACATTGAGCATTCAGGCTCCGGTGATTTTCGTTGAGTATCCAGACTCCGGTTATTCCGTTGAGCGTTCAGGCTCCGGTTAGTTTCGTTAGGTATCCATACTCCGGTTATTACGTATAGCGTCCAGGCTCTGGTCAGTTTTATTGAGTATCCAGACTCCGGTCATTACGTTGAGCGTCCAGGCTCCGGTCATTTTCGTTTAGTATCCAGACTCCGGTCATTACGTTGAGCGTTTAGGCTCCGATCATTTTCATTGAGTATCCAGACTCCGGTTATTACGTTGAGCATTCAGGCTCCGTTCAGTTTCGTTGAGTATCCAGACTCCGGTTATTACGTTGAGCATTCAGGCTCCGGTCATTGTTGTTGAGTATACAAACTCCGGTTCTTACATTGAGCGTTTAGGCTCCGGTCATTACATTGATTGTTCAGGCTCCGATCATTTTCGTTGAGTATCCAGACTTCGGTTATTATGTTGAGCGTTCAGGCTCCATTCAGTTTTGTTGGGTATCCAGACTTCGGTTATTACATTGAGCATTCAGGCTCCGGTCTGTTTCGTTGAGTATACAGACTTCAGTTATTACATTGAGCATGCACGCTCCGGTCAGTTTCGTTGGGTATCCAGACTCCGGTTATTACGTTGAGCATTCAGGCTCCGGTCAGTTTCGTTGGGTATCCAGACTCCGGTTATTACGTTGAGCAATCAGGCTCCGTTCAATTTCGTTGAGTATCCTGACTCCGGTTATTACGTTGAGCGTTCATGCTCCGGTCAATTTCATTGGGTATCTAGACTCCGGTTATTACGTTAAGCGTTCAGGCTCCGGTCAATTTTGTTGAGTGTCTAGACTCCGGTTATTAAGTTGAGCATTCAGGCTCCATTCTTTTTCGTTGAGTCTCCAGACTCCGGTTATTACGTTTTGCGTTCAAGCTCCGTTCAGTTTCGTTGGGTGTCCAGACTCCGGTTATTACGTTGAGCATTCAGGCTCCGATGATTTTTGTTGAGTATCCGGACTCTAGTTATTACGTTGAGCGTTCAGGCTCCGGTCAGTTTGGTTGAGTATCCAGACTCCAGTTATTACGTTGAGCGTTCAGGCTCCGGTCAGTTTGGTTGAGTATCCAGACTCCAGTTATTACTTTGAGCGTTCAGGCTCCGGTCAGTTTCGTTGAGTATCCAGACTCTTGTTATTACGTCGAGCGTTCAGGCTCCGGTCAGTTTCGTTTGGTATCCAGACTCCGGTTATTACGTTGAGCGTTCGGGCTCCGGTCAGTTTCATTTAGTATCCAGACTCCGGTTATTACGTTGAGCACTCACGCTCCGATCAGTTTCGTTGGGTATCTAGACTCCGGTTATTACGTTGAGCGTTCAGGCTCCGGTCAGTTTCGTTGGGTATCTAGACTCCGGTTATTACGTTGAGCATTCAGGCTCCGTTCAGTTTCGTTTAGTATCCAGACTCCGGTTATTACGTTGAGCGTTCACGCTCCGGTCAGTTTCGTTGGGTATCCAGACTCCGGTTATTACGTTGAGCGTTCAGGCTCCGGTCAATTTTGTTGAGTATCTAGACTCCGGTTATTACGTTGAGCATTCAGGCTCCAGTCATTTTCGTTGAGTCTCAAGACTCCTGTTATTACGTTTTGCGTTCAAGCTCCGATTAGTTTCGTTTAGAATCCTGACTCTGATTATTACGTTGAGCGATCAGGCTCCGGTCAGTTTCGTTGGGTGTCCAGACTTTGGTTATTACGTTGAGCATTCAGGCTCCGGTGATTTTCGTTGAGTATCCGGACTCTAGTTATTACGTTGAGTGTTCAGGCTCCGGTCAGTTTGGTTGAGTATCCAGACTTCGGTTATTACGTTGAGCGTTTAGGCTCCGGTCATTTTCGTTGAGTATCTAGACTCCGGTTATTAAATTGAGTGTTCAGGCTCCGGTCAGTTTCGTTAGGTATCCAGACTCCGGTTATTACGTTGAGCGTTCAGGCTCCGGTCAGTTTCGTTGAGTATCCAGACTCCGAATATTTCGTTGAGCTTTCACGCTCCAGTCTGTTTCGTTGGGTATCCAGACTCTGGTTATTACGTTGAGAGTTCAGGCTCCGGTCAGTTTCGTTGGGTTTCCAGACTCCGGTGATTTTCGTTAGGTATCCAGACTCCGGTCAGTTTCGTTGGGTTTCCAGACTCCGGTGATTTTCGTTAGGTATCCAGACTCCGGTTATTCCGTTGAGCGTTGAGGCTCCGGTTAGTTTCGTTAGGTATCCAGACTCCGGTTATTACGTATAGCGTCCAGGCTCTGGTCAGTTTTGTTGAGTATCCAGACTCCGGTCATTACGTTGAGCGTCCAGGCTCTGGTCATTTTCGTTTAGTATCCAGACTCCGGTCATTACGTTGAGCGTTCAGGTTCCGGTCATTTTCATTGAGTATCTAGAATCCGGTCATTCTATTGAGCGTTCAGGCTCCGGTCAGTTTCGTTGAGTATCCAGACTCCGGTTATTAAGTTTAGCATTCAGGCTCCGGTCATTTTTGTTGAGTATACAGACTCCGGTTCTTACATTGAGCGTTCAGACTCCGATCATTACATTGATCGTTCAGGCTCCGATCATTTTCGTTGAGTATCCAGACTCCGGTTATTATGTTGAGCGTTTAGGCTCCATTCAGTTTTGTTGGGTATCCAGACTCTGGTTATTACATTGAACGTTCAGGCTCCGGTCAGTTTCGTTGAGTATACAGACTTCGGTTATTACGTTGAGCACGCACGCTCAGGTCAGTTTCGTTGGGTATCCAGACTCCGGTTATTACGTTGAGCGTTCAGGCTCAGGTCAGTTTCATTGGGTATCTAGACTCCGGTTATTATGTTGAGCATTCAGGCTCCGTTCAGTTTTGTTGAGTATCCTGACTCCGGTTATTACGTTGAGCGTTCATGCTACGGTCAGTTTCATTGGGTATCCAGACTCCGGTTATTACGTTGAGCATTCAGGCTTCAGTCATTTTCGTTGAGTATCTAGACTCCGGTTATTATGTTTTGCGTTCAAGCTCCGTTCAGTTTCGTTGGGTGTCCAGACTCCGGTTATTACGTTGAGCGTTCAGGCTCCGGTCAGTTTGGTTGAGTATCCAGACACCAGTTATTACGTTGAACATTCAGGCTCCGGTCAGTTTTGTTGAGTATCCAGACTCCGGTTATTACGTCGAGCGTTCAGGCTCCGGTCAGTTTTGTTTGGTATCCAGACTCCGGTTATTACGTTGAGCGTTCACGCTCCGGTCAGTTTCGTTGGGTATCCAGACTCCGGTTATTACGTTGAGCTTTCGGGCTCCGGTCAGTTTCGTTTAGTATCTAAACTCTGGTTATTAAGTTGAGCGTTCAGGCTCCGGTCATTTTCTTTGAGTATACCGACTCCGGTTATTACGTTGAGCACTCACGCTGTGGTCAGTTTCGTTGGGTATCCAGACTCCGGTTATTACGTTGAGTGTTCAGGCTCTGGTAATTTTTGTTGAGTATTCAGACTCCGGTTATTACGTTGAGCGTTCAGGTTTCGGTCAATTTCGTTGAGTCTCCAAGCTCCGGTTATTAAGTTGAGCGTTCAGGCTCCGGTCATTTTCTTTGAGTATACAGAGTCCGGTTATTACGTTGAGCGTTCAGTCTCCGATCATTTTGGTTGAGTATCCAGACTCCGGTTAATACATTGAGCGTTCAGGCTCCGGTCAGTTTCGTTGAGTATCCAGACTCCGGTTATTAAGTTGAGCGTTCAGGCTCCGGTCAGTTTCGTTAGGTATCCAGACTCTAGTTATTACGTTGAGCGTTCAGGCTCCGGTCAGTTTCGTTGGGTTTCTAGACTCCGGTTATTACATTGAGCATTCAGGCTCCGGTGATTTTCGTTGAGTATCCAGACTCCGGTTATTCCGTTGAGCGTTCAGGCTCCGGTTAGTTTCGTTAGGTATCCATACTCCGGTTATTACGTATAGCGTCCAGGCTCTGGTCAGTTTTATTGAGTATCCAGACTCCGGTCATTACGTTGAGCGTCCAGGCTCCGGTCATTTTCGTTTAGTATCCAGACTCCGGTCATTACGTTGAGCGTTTAGGCTCCGATCATTTTCATTGAGTATCCAGACTCCGGTTATTACGTTGAGCATTCAGGCTCCGTTCAGTTTCGTTGAGTATCCAGACTCCGGTTATTACGTTGAGCATTCAGGCTCCGGTCATTGTTGTTGAGTATACAAACTCCGGTTCTTACATTGAGCGTTTAGGCTCCGGTCATTACATTGATTGTTCAGGCTCCGATCATTTTCGTTGAGTATCCAGACTTCGGTTATTATGTTGAGCGTTCAGGCTCCATTCAGTTTTGTTGGGTATCCAGACTTCGGTTATTACATTGAGCATTCAGGCTCCGGTCTGTTTCGTTGAGTATACAGACTTCAGTTATTACATTGAGCATGCACGCTCCGGTCAGTTTCGTTGGGTATCCAGACTCCGGTTATTACGTTGAGCATTCAGGCTCCGGTCAGTTTCGTTGGGTATCCAGACTCCGGTTATTACGTTGAGCAATCAGGCTCCGTTCAATTTCGTTGAGTATCCTGACTCCGGTTATTACGTTGAGCGTTCATGCTCCGGTCAGTTTCATTGGGTATCTAGACTCCGGTTATTACGTTAAGCGTTCAGGCTCCGGTCAATTTTGTTGAGTGTCTAGACTCCGGTTATTAAGTTGAGCATTCAGGCTCCATTCTTTTTCGTTGAGTCTCCAGACTCCGGTTATTACGTTTTGCGTTCAAGCTCCGTTCAGTTTCGTTGGGTGTCCAGACTCCGGTTATTACGTTGAGCATTCAGGCTCCGATGATTTTTGTTGAGTATCCGGACTCTAGTTATTACGTTGAGCGTTCAGGCTCCGGTCAGTTTGGTTGAGTATCCAGACTCCAGTTATTACATTGAGCGTTCAGGCTCCGGTCAGTTTGGTTGAGTATCCAGACTCCAGTTATTACTTTGAGCGTTCAGGCTCCGGTCAGTTTCGTTGAGTATCCAGACTCTTGTTATTACGTCGAGCGTTCAGGCTCCGGTCAGTTTCGTTTGGTATCCAGACTCCGGTTATTACGTTGAGCGTTCGGGCTCCGGTCAGTTTCGTTTAGTATCTAAACTCCGGTTATTAAGTTGAGCGTTCAGGCTCTGGTCATTTTCTTTGAGTATACAGACTCCGGTTATTACGTTGAGCAATCACGCTGTGGTCGGTTTCGTTGGGTATCCAGACTCCGGTTATTACGTTGAGTGTTCAGGCTCCGGTAATTTTTGTTGAGTATTCAGACTCCGGTTATTACGTTGAGCGTTCAGGTTTCGGTCAGTTTCGTTGAGTATCCAAGCTCCGGTTATTAAGTTGAGCGTTCAGGCTCCGGTCATTTTCTTTGAGTATACAGACTCCGGTTATTACGTTGAGCATTCAGGTTCCGGTCATTTTCATTGAGTATCCAGACTCCGGTATTCTATTGAGCGTTCAGGCTCCGGTCAGTTTCGTTGAGTATCCAGACTCCGGTTATTAAGTTGAGCGTTCAGGCTCCGATCAGTTCCGTTAAGTATCCAGACTCTGGTTATTATGTTGAGCGTTCGGGCTCCGGTCAGTTTCGTTGGGTTTCCAGACTCCGGTTATTACGTTGAGCATTCAGGCTCCAATGATTTCCGTTGAGTATCCAGACTCCGGTTATTTCGTTGAGCGTTCAGGCTCCTGTTAGTTTCGTTAGGTATCCAGACTCCGATTATTACGTATAGCATCCAGGCTCTGGTCAGTTTTGTTGAGTATCCAGACTCTGGTCATTACGTTGAGCGTCCAGGCTCCGGTCATTACGTTGATCGTTCAGGCTCCGGTCATTTTTGTTGAGTATCTAAACTCCGGTTATTATTTTGAGCGTTCAGGCTCCGGTCATTTTCGTTGAGTATCCAGACTCCGGTTATTACGTTGAGCGTTCAGGCTACAGTTAGTTTCGTTGAGTATCCAGAATCCGGTTATTAAGTTGAGCGTTCAGGCTCCATTCAGTTTTGTTGGGTATCCAGACTCCGGTCATTATGTTGAGCGTTTAGGCTCCGATCATTTTCATTGAGTATCCAGACTCCGGTTATTACCTTGAGCATTCAGGCTCCGTTCAGTTTAGTTGAGTATCCAGACTCCGGTTCTTACGTTGAGCGTTCACGCTCTGGTCAGTTTTGTTGGGTATCCAGACTCCGGTTATTACGTTGAGCGTTCAGGCTCCGGTCATTACGTTGATCGTTCAGGCTCCGGTCATTTTTGTTGAGTATCTAAACTCCGGTTATTATTTTGAGCGTTCAGGCTCCGGTCATTTTCGTTGAGTATCCAGACTCCGGTTATTACGTTGAGCGTTCAGGCTACAGTTAGTTTCGTTGAGTATCCAGAATCCGGTTATTAAGTTGAGCGTTCAGGCTCCATTCAGTTTTGTTGGGTATCCAGACTCTGGTTATTATGTTGAGCGTTCACGCTCCGGTCAGTTTCGTTGAGTATCCAGACTCCGTTTGATACGTTGAGCACTCACGCTCCGGTCAGTTTCGTTGGGTATCCAGACTCCGGTTATTACGTTGAGCGTTCAGGCTCCGGTCAGTTTCGTTGGGTATCCAGTGTCCGGTTATTACGTTGAGTATTCAGGCTCCGGTCAGTTTCGTTGGGTATCCAGACTCCGGTTATTACGTTGAGCGTTCAGGGTCCGGTCAATTTTGTTGAGTATCTAGACTCCGGTTATTACATTGAGCTTTCAGGCTCCAGTTATTTTCATTGAGTCTTCAGACTCCGATTATTAAGTTTTGCGTTCAACCTCTGATTAGTTTCGTTGAGAATCCAGACTCCGATTATTACGTTGAGCGATCAGGCTCCGGTCAGTTTCGTTGGGTGTCCAGACTCCGGTTATTACGTTGAGGGTTCAGGCCAGGTGATTTTCGTTGAGTATCCAGACTCTAGTTATTACTTTGAGCGTTCAGGCTCCGGTCAGTTTGGTTGAGTATCCAGACTCCGGTTATTACGTTGAGCGTTCAAGCTCCGGTCTGTTTCGTTGAGTATCCAGACTCCAGTTATTACATCGAGCGTTCAGGCTCCGGTCAGTTTCGTTGGGTATCCAGACTCCGGTCATTACATTGAGCGTTCAGGCTCCGGTCATTTTCGATGAGTTTCGATACTCTGGTCATTCTGTTGAGCGTTCTAGCTCTGGTCAATTTCGTTGAGTATCCACACTCCGGTTATTAAATTGAGCATTCAGGCTGCGATCATTTTTGTTGAGTATCCAGACTCCGGTTATTATGTTGAGCGTTCATGCTCCGGTCATTACGTTGATCGTTCAGGCTTCGGTCACTTTCGTTGAGTATCTAGACTCCAGTTCTTACGTTGAGCGTTTAGTCTCTGGTCAGTTTCGTTTGGTATCCAGACTCCGATTATTACGTTGAGCGTTAAGGCTCTGGTCATTTTGTTGAGTATCCAGACTTCGGTTATTACGTTGAGTGTTCAGGCTCCGGTCATTTTTGTTTAGTATCCAAACTCCTGTTATTAAGTTGAGCATTCAGGCTGCGGTCATTTTCTTTGAGTATCCAGACTCCAGTTATTATGTTAAGCGTTTAGGCTCCGGTCAGTTTTGTTGAGTATCCAGACTCCAGTTATTAAGTTTAGTGTTTAGGCTCTGTTCAATTTCATTGAGTATTCAGACTCCGGTTATTACATTGAGCGTTCAGGCTCCTGTCAGTTTCGTTGATTATCGAGACTTCGATTATTATGTTGAGCACTCACGCTCCAGTCAGTTTCGTTGGGTATCCAGACTCCGGTTATTACGTTGAGCGTTCAGGCTCCGGTCATTTTTGTTGAGTATCCAAACTCCGGTTATTACGTTGAGCGTTCAGGTTCCTGTCAGTTTCGTTGAGTATCCAAACTCTAGTTATTAAGTTGAGCGTTCAGGCTCCGGTAATTTTCTTTAGTATCCAGACTCTAGTTATTACGTTGAGCGTTCAGGCTCCGGTCATTTTCGTTGAGTATCAAGACTCCGATTATTACGTTGAGCGTTCAGGCTCCAGTCAATTTTGTTGAGTATCCAGACTCCGGTTATTAAATTGAGAGTTCAGGCTTCGGTCAATTTCGTTGGGTATCCAGACTCTGGTTATTACTTTGAACGTTCAGGCTCCGATCAGTTTTGTTCGGTATCCAGACTCCGATTATTATGTTGAGCGTTCAGGCTCCGGTCAGTTTCGTTGGGTATCCAGACTCTGGTTATTACGTTGAACGTTCTGGCTCCGGTCAGTTTTGTTGAGTATCCAGACTCCGATTATTTCATTGAGCTTTCACGCTCCGGTCAGATTCATTGGGTATCCAGACTCTGGTTATTACGTTGAGCGTTTAGGCTCCAGTCAGTTTTGTTGAGTATCCAGACTCCGATTATTACTTTAAGCGTTCAGGCTCCGGTCATTTTTGTTGAGTATCCAGTCCGGTTATTACGTTTAGCATTCAGGCTCCGGTCATTTTTGTTGAGTCTCCAGACTCCGGTTATTAAGTTTTATGTTCAAACTCTGATTAGTTTCGGTGAGAATCTAGACTACGGTTATTACGTTGAGCATTCAGGCTCCAGTCATTTTCGTTGAGTCTCCAGACTTCGGTTATTGCGTTCAAGCTCCGATTAGTTTCGTTGAGAATCCAGACTCCGATTATTACGTTGAGAGATCAGGCTCCGGTCAGTTTCGTTGGGTGTTCAGACTCCGGTTATTACGTTGAGCATTCAGGCTCTGGTGATTTTCGTTGAGTATCCGGACTCTAGTTATTACGTTCAGCGTTCAGGCTCTGGTCAGTTTGGTTGAGTATCCAGACTCCGATTATTACGTTGAGCGTTCAAGCTCCGGTCAGTTTCGTTGAGTATCCAGACTCCGGTTATTACGTCGAGCCTTCAGGCTCCGGTCAGTTTCGTTGAGTATCCAGACTCCGGTTATTACGTTGAGCGTTCAGGCTCCGGTCAGTTTCGTTGGGTTTCCAGACTCTGGTCATTACGTTGAGCGTTCAGGCTCCGGTCATTTTCGATGAGTATCCAGACTCTGGTCATTCTATTGAGCGTTCAGGCTATGGTCAGTTTCGTTGAGTATCCATACTCCGGTTATTAAATTGAGCATTCAGGCTCTGGTCATTTTTGTTGAGTATCCAGACTCTGGTTATTACGTTGAGCGTTCATGCTCCAGTCATTACGTTGATCGTTAAGGCTCCGGTCACTTTCGTTGAGTATCTAGATTCCAGTTATTACGTTGAGCATTCAGGCTCTGGTCAGTTTCGCTTGGTATCCAGACTCCGGTTATTACGTTGAGCATTAAGGCTCCGGTCATTTTGTTGAGTATCCAGACTCCGATTATTACGTTGAGTGTTCAGGCTCCGGTCATTTTCGTTTAGTATCCAAACTCCGGTATTTAAGTTGAGCGTTCAGGCTCCGGTCATTTTCTTTGAGTATCCAGACTCCGGTTATTACGTTGAGCGTTCAGGCTCCGGTCATTTTCGTTGAGTATCCAGACTCCGGTTATTATGTTAAGCGTTCAGGCTCCGGTCAGTTTCGTTGAGTATCCAGACTCCAGTTATTAAGTTTAGTGTTTAGGCTCTGTTCAGTTTCGTTGGGTATCCAGACTCCGGTTATTACGTTTAGCGTTCAGGCTCGGGTCATTTTTGTTGAGTATCCAGACTCCGGTTATTAAATTGAGCGTTCAGGCTTCGATCAGTTTCGTTGGGTATCCAGACTGTGGTTATTACGTTGAGCGTTCAGGCTCCGGTCATTTTCGTTGAGTATCCAGACTCCGATTATTACGTTGAACGTTCAGGCTCCGGTCAGTTTCGTTGGGTATCCAGACTCCGGTTATTATGTTGAGCCTTCAGGCCCCAGTCAGTTTCGTTGGGTATCCAGACTCTGGTTATTACGTTGAGCGTTCAGGCTCCGGTCAGTTTTGTTTAGTATCCAGACTCCGATTATTTCATTGAGCTTTCACGCTCTGGTCAGTTTCATTGGGTATCCAGACTCTGGTTATTACGTTGAGCGTTTAGGCTCCAATGATTTCCGTTGAGTATCCAGACTCCGGTTATTTCGTTGAGCGTTCAGGCTCCTGTTAGTTTCGTTAGGTATCCAGACTCCGATTATTACGTATAGCATCCAGGCTCTGGTCAGTTTTGTTGAGTATCCAGACTCTGGTCATTACGTTGAGCGTTCAGGCTCCGGTCATTACGTTGATCGTTCAGGCTCCGGTCATTTTTGTTGAGTATCTAAACTCCGGTTATTATTTTGAGCGTTCAGGCTCCGGTCATTTTCGTTGAGTATCCAGACTCCGGTTATTACGTTGAGCGTTCAGGCTACAGTTAGTTTCGTTGAGTATCCAGAATCCGGTTATTAAGTTGAGCGTTCAGGCTCCATTCAGTTTTGTTGGGTATCCAGACTCCGGTCATTATGTTGAGCGTTTAGGCTCCGATCATTTTCATTGAGTATCCAGACTCCGGTTATTACCTTGAGCATTCAGGCTCCGTTCAGTTTAGTTGAGTATCCAGACTCCGGTTCTTACGTTGAGCGTTCACGCTCTGGTCAGTTTTGTTGGGTATCCAGACTCCGGTTATTACGTTGAGCGTTCAGGCTCCGGTCATTACGTTGATCGTTCAGGCTCCGGTCATTTTTGTTGAGTATCTAAACTCCGGTTATTATTTTGAGCGTTCAGGCTCCGGTCATTTTCGTTGAGTATCCAGACTCCGGTTATTACGTTGAGCGTTCAGGCTACAGTTAGTTTCGTTGAGTATCCAGAATCCGGTTATTAAGTTGAGCGTTCAGGCTCCATTCAGTTTTGTTGGGTATCCAGACTCTGGTTATTATGTTGAGCGTTCACGCTCCGGTCAGTTTCGTTGAGTATCCAGACTCCGTTTGATACGTTGAGCACTCACGCTCCGGTCAGTTTCGTTGGGTATCCAGACTCCGGTTATTACGTTGAGCGTTCAGGCTCCGGTCAGTTTCGTTGGGTATCCAGTGTCCGGTTATTACGTTGAGTATTCAGGCTCCGGTCAGTTTCGTTGGGTATCCAGACTCCGGTTATTACGTTGAGCGTTCAGGGTCCGGTCAATTTTGTTGAGTATCCAGACTCCGATTATTACTTTAAGCGTTCAGGCTCCGGTCATTTTTGTTGAGTATCCAGTCCGGTTATTACGTTTAGCATTCAGGCTCCGGTCATTTTGGTTGAGTCTCCAGACTCCGGTTATTAAGTTTTGTGTTCAAACTCCGTTTAGTTTCAGTGAGAATCTAGACTACGGTTATTACGTTGAGCATTCAGGCTCCAGTAATTTTCATTGAGTCTCCAAACCTCGGTTATAGCATTCAAGCTCCGATTAGTTTCGTTGAGAATCCAGACTCCGATTATTACGTTGAGCGATTAGGCTCCGGTCAGTTTCGTTGGGTGTTCAGACTCCGGTTATTACGTTGAGCATTCAGGCTCCGTTGATTTTCGTTGAGTATCCGGACTCTAGTTATTACGTTCAGCGTTCAGGCTCCGGTCAGTTTGGTTGAGTATCCAGACTCTGGTTATTACGTTGAGCGTTCAAGCTCCGGTCAGTTTCGTTGAGTATCAAGACTCCCGTTATTACGTCGAGCCTTCAGGCTCCGGTCAATTCCATTGAGTATCCAGACTCCGGTTATTACGTCGAGCGTTCAGGCTCCGGTCAGTTTCGTTGGGTATCCAGACTCCGGTCATTACGTTGAGCATTCTGGCTCCGGTCATTTTTGTTGAGTATCCAGACTCCAGTTATTACATTGAGCATTCATGCTCCAGTCATTACGTTGATCGTTCAGGCTCTGGTCACTTTCGTTGAGTATCTAGATTCCAGTTATTACGTTGAGCGTTCAGGCTCTGGTCAGTTTCGCTTGGTATCCAGACTCCGGTTATTACGTTGAACATTAAGGCTCCGGTCATTTTGTTGAGTATCCAGACTCCGGTTATTACGTTGAGTGTTCAGGCTCCGGTCATTTTCGTTTAGTATCCAAACTCCGGTTATTAAGTTGAGCGTTCAGGCTCCAGTCATTTTCTTTGAGTATCCAGACTCCGGTTATTACGTTGAGCGTTCAGGCTCCGGTCATTTTCGTTGAGTATCCAGACTCCAGTTATTATGCTAAGCGTTCAGGCTCCTGTCAGTTTCGTTGAGTATCCAGACTACAGTTATTAAGTTTAGAGTTTAGGCTCTGTTCAGTTTCGTTGGGTATCCAGACTCAGGTTATTACGTTGAGCACTCACGCTCCGGTCAGTTTCGTTGGGTATCCAGACTCCGGTTATTACATTGAGCGTTCAGGCTCCGGTCATTTTTGTTGAGTATCCAGACTCCGGTTATTAAGTTGAGCATTCAGGTTCCAGTCAGTTTCGTTGAGTATCTAAACTCCAGTTATTAAGTTGAGCGTTCAGGCTCCGGTCATTTACTTTGAGTATCCAGACTCTGGTTATTACGTTGAGCGTTCAGGCTCCAGTCATTTTCGTTGAGTATCCAGACTCCGATTATTACGTTGAGCGTTCAGACTCCGGTCAGTTTCGTTGGGTATCCAGACTCCGATTATTATGTTGAGCTTTCAGGCTCCGGTCAGTTTTGTTGGGTATCCAGACTCTGGTTATTATGTTGAACGTTCAGGCTCTGATCAGTTTCGTTCGGTATCCAGACTCCGGTTATTATGTTGAGCGTTCAGGCTCCGGTCAGTTTCGTTGGGTATCCAGTCTCTGGTTATTACGTTGAACGTTCTGGCTCCGGTCAGTTTTGTTGAGTATCCAGACTCCGATTATTTCATTGAGCTTTCACGCTCCGGTCATTTTTGTTGAGTATCCAGACTCCGGTTATTAAATTGAGCGTTCAGGCTTCGGTCAGTTTCGTTGGGTATCCAGACTCTGGTTATTACGTTGAGCGTTCAGGCTCTGGTCATTTTCGTTGAGTATCCAGACTCCGATTATTACTTTGAACGTTCAGGATCCGGTCAGTTTCGTTGGGTATCCAGACTCCGGTTATTATTTTGAGCGTTCAGGCTCCGGTCAGTTTCGTTGGGTAGCCAGACTCTAGTTATTACGTTGAGCGTTCAGGCTCCAGTCAGTTTTGTTTAGTATCCAGACTCCGATTATTTCATTGAGCTTTCACGCTCCGGTCAGTTTCATTGGGTATCCAGACTCTGGTTATTACGTTGAGTGTTTAGGCTCCAGTCAGTTTTGTTGAGTATCCAGACTCCGATTATTACTTTAAACATTCAGGCTCCGGTCATTTTTGTTGAGTATCCAGTCCGGTTATTACGTTTAGCATTCAGGCTCCGGTCATTTTTGTTGAGTCTCCAGACTTCGGTTATTAAGTTTTGTGTTCAAACTCCGATTAGTTTCGGTGAGAATATAGACTACGGTTATTACGTTGAGCATTCAGGCTCCAGCCATTTTCGTTGAGTCTCCAGACCTCGGTTATTGCGTTCAAGCTCCGATTAGTTTCGTTGAGAATCCAGACTCCGATTATTACGTTGAGGGATCAGGCTCCGGTCAGTTTCGTTGGGTGTTCAGACTCTGGTTATTACGTTGAGCATTCAGGCTCCGGTGATTTTCTTTGAGTATCCGGACTCTAGTTATTACGTTGAGCGTTCAGGCTACGGTCAGTTTCGTTGGGTATCCAGACTCCGGTTATTACGTCGAGCCTTCAGGCTCCGGTCAGTTCCGTTGAGTATCCAGACTCTGGTTATTACGTCGAGCGTTCAGGCTCCGGTCAGTTTCGTTGGGTATCCAGACTCCGGTCATTTTCGTTGAGTATCTAGACTCTGGTTATTACGTTGAGCGTTCAAGCTCCGGTCAGTTTCGTTGAGTATCCAGACTCCGGTTATTACGTCGAGCCTTCAGGCTCCGGTCAGTTCCGTTGAGTATCCAGACTCTGGTTATTACCTCGAGCGTTCAGGCTCCGGTCAGTTTCGTTGGGTATCCAGACTCCGGTCATTACGTTGAGCGTTCAGGCTCTGGTCATTTTCGATGAGTATGCAGACTCTGGTCATTCTGTTAAGCGTTCAGGCTATGGTCAGTTTCGTTGAGTATCCATACTCCGGTTATTAAATTGAGCATTCAGGCTCCGGTCATTTTTGTTGAGTATCCAGACTCTGGTTATTACGTTGAGCGTTCATGCTCCAGTCATTACGTTGATTGTTCAGGCTCCTGTCACTTTCATTGAGTATCTAGATTCCAGTTATTACGTTGAGCGTTCAGGCTCTGGTCAGTTTCGCTTGGTATCCAGACTCCGGTTATTACGTTGAGCATTAAGGCTCCGGTCATTTTATTGAGTATCCAGACTCCGGTTATTAGGTTGAGTGTTCAGGCTCCGGTCATTTTCGTTTAGTATCCAAACTCCGGTTATTAAGTTGAGCGTTCAGGCTCCGGTCATTTTCTTTGAGTATCCAGACTCCGGTTATTATGTTGAGCGTTCAGGCTCCGTTCATTTTTGTTGAGTATCCAGACTCCAGTTATTATGTTAAGCGTTCAGGCTCCGGTCAGTTTCGTTGAGTATCCAGACTCCAGTTTATAAAGTTTAGTGTTTAGGCTCTGTTCAGTTTCATTGGGTATCCAGACTCCGGTTATTACGTTTAGCGTTCAGGCTCCTATCAGTTTCAGTGATTATCCAGACTCCGATTATTTCATTGAGCTTTCACGCTCCGGTCAGTTTCATTGGGTATCCAGACTCTGGTTATTACGTTGAGCGTTTAGGATCGAGTCAGTTTTGTTGAGTATCCAGACTCCGATTATTACTTTAAGCGTTCAGGCTCCGGTCATTTTTGTTGAGTATCCAGTCCGGTTATTACGTTTAGCATTCAGGCTCCGATCATTTTTGTTGAGTCTCCAGACTCCGGTTATTAAGTTTTGTGTTCAAACTCCGATTAGTTTCGGTGAGAATCTAGACTATGGTTATTACGTTGAGCATTCAGGCTCCTGTCATTTTCGTTGAGTCTCTAGACTTTGGTTATTGCGTTCAAGCTCCGATTAGTTTCGTTGAGAATCCAGACTCCGATTATTACGTTGAGCGATCAGGCTCCGGTCAGTTTCGTTGGGTGTTCAGACTCCGGTTATTACGTTGAGCATTCAGGCTCCGGTGATTTTCGTTGAGTATCCGGACTCTAGTTATTCCGTTGAGCGTTCAGGCACCGGTTAGTTTCGTTAGGTATCTAAACTCCGGTTATTACGTTGAGCGTTCAAGCTCCGGTCAGTTTCGTTGAGTATCCAGACTCCGGTTATTACGTCGAGCCTTCAGGCTCCAGTCAGTTCCGTTGAGTATCCAGACTCCGGTTATTACGTTGAGCGTTCAGGCTCCGGTCAGTTTCGTTGAGAATCCAGACTCCGGTCATTACGTTAAGCGTTCAGGCTCCGATCATTTTCGATGAGTATGCAGACTCTGGTCATTCTGTTAAGCGTTCAGGCTATGGTCAGTTTCGTTGAGTATCCAGACTCCGGTTATTAAGTTGAGCGTTCAGGTTCCGGTCAGTTTTGTTGAGTATCCAAACTCCAGTTATTAAGTTGAGCGTTCAGGCTCCGGTCATTTTCTTTGAGTATCCAGACTCTGGTTATTACGTTGAGCGTTCAGGCTCCTGTCATTTTCGTTGAGTATCCAGACTCCGATTATTACGTTGAGCGTTAAGGCTCCGGTCAGTTACATTGGGTATCCAGACTCCGGTTATTTTGTTTTGTGTCAAACTCCGATTAGTTTCAGTGAGAATCTAGACTATGGTTATTACGTTGAGCATTCAGGCTCCAGTCATTTTCGTTGAGTCTCCAGACCTCGGTTATTGCGTTCAAGCTCCGATTAGTTTCGTTGAGAATCCAAACTCCGATTATTACGTTGAGCGATCAGGCTCTGGTCAGTTTCGTTGTGTGTTCAGACTACGGTTATTACGTTGAGCATTCAGGCTCCGGTGATTTTCTTTGAGTATCCGGACTCTAGTTATTACGTTGAGCGTTCAGGCTCCGGTCAGTTTGGTTGAATATCCAGACACCGGTTATTACGTTGAGCGTTCAAGCTCCGGTCAGTTTCGTTGAGTATCCAGACTCCGGTTATTACGTCGAGCCTTCAGGCTCTGATCAGTTCCGTTGAGTATCCAGACTCCGGTTATTACGTCGAGCGTTCAGGCTCCGGTCAGTTTCGTTGGGTATCCAGACTCCGGTCATTACGTTGAGCATTCAGGCTCTGGTCATTTTCGATGAGTATGCAGACTCTGGTCATTCTGTTAAGCGTTCAGGCTATGGTCAGTTTCGTTGAGTATCCATACTCCGGTTATTAAATTGAGCATTCAGGCTCCGGTCATTTTTGTTGAGTATCCAGACTCCGGTTATTACGTTGAGCGTTCATGCTCCAGTCATTACGTTGATCGTTCAGGCTCCGGTCACTTTTGTTTAGTATCTAGATTCCAGTTATTACGTTGAGCGTTCAGGCTCTGGTCAGTTTCGCTTGGTATCCAGACTCCGGTTATTACGTTGAGCATTAAGGCTCCGGTCATTTTGTTGAGTATCCAGACTCCGGTTATTAGGTTGAGTGTTCAGGCTCCGGTCATTTTCGTTTAGTGTCCAAACTCCGGTTATTAAGTTGAGCGTTCAGGCTCCGGTCATTTTCTTTGAGTATCCAGACTCCGGTTATTATGTTGAGCGTTCAGGCTCCGGTCATTTTCGTTGAGTATCCAGACTCCAGTTATTATGTTAAGCGTTCAGGCTCCGGTCAGTTTTGTTGAGTATCCAGACTCCAGTTTATAAGTTTAGTGTTTAGGCTCTGTTCAGTTTCATTGGGTATCCAGACTCCGTTTATTACGTTTAGCGTTCAGGCTCCTGTCAGTTTCAGTGATTTTCCAGACTCCGGTTATTACGTTGAGCACTCACGCTCCGGTCAGTTCCGTTGGGTATCCAGACTCCGGTTATTACATTGAGCGTTCAGGCTCCGGTCTTTTTTGTTGAGTATCCAGATTCCGGTTATTAAGTTGAGCGTTCAGGTTCCGGTCAGTTTCGTTGAGTATCCAAACTCCAGTTATTAAGTTGAGCGTTCAGGCTCCGATCATTTTCTTTGAGTATTAAGACTCTGGTTATTACGTTGAGCGTTCAGGCTCCTGTCATTTTCGTTGAGTATCCAGACTCCGATTATTACGTTGAGCGTTAAGGCTCCGGTCAGTTACATTGGGTATCCAGACTCCGGTTATTTTGTTTTGTGTCAAACTCCGATTAGTATCGGTGAGAATCTAGACTACGGTTATTACGTTGAGCATTCAGGCTCCAGTCATTGTCGTTGAGTCTCCAGACCTCGGTTATTGCGTTCAAGCTCCGATTAGTTTCGTTGAGAATCCAGACTCCGATTATTACGTTGAGCGATCAGGCTCCGGTCAGTTTCGTTGGGTGTTCAGACTACGGTTATAACGTTGAGCATTCAGGCTCCGGTGATTTTCTTTGAGTATCCGGACTCTAGTTATTACGTTGAGCGTTTAGGCTCCGGTCAGTTTGGTTGAGTATCCAGACACCGGTTATTACGTTGAACGTTCAAGCTCCGGTCAGTTTCGTTGAGTATCCAGACTCCGGTTATTACGTCGAGCATTTAGGCTCCGATCAGTTCCGTTGAGTATCCAGACTCCGGTTATTACGTCGAGCGTTCAGGCTCCGGTCAGTTTCGTTGGGTATCCAGACTCCGGTCATTATGTTGAGCGTTCAGGCTCTGGTCATTTTCGATGAGTATGCAGACTCTGGTCATTCTGTTAAGCGTTCAGGCTATGGTCAGTTTCATTGAGTATCCATACTCCGGTTATTAAATTGAGCATTCAGGCTCCGGTCATTTTTGTTGAGTATCTAGACTCCGGTTATTACGTTGAGCGTTCATGCTCCAGTCATTACGTTGATCGTTCAGGCTCCGGTCACTTTCGTTGAGTATCTAGATTCCAGTTATTACGTTGAGCATTCAGGCTCTGGTCAGTTTCGCTTGGTATCCAGACTCCGGTTATTACGTTGAGCATTAAGGCTCCGGTCATATTGTTGAGTATCCAGACTCCGGTTATTAGGTTGAGTGTTCAGGCTCCGGTCATTTTCGTTTAGTGTCCAAACTCCGGTTATTAAGTTGAGCGTTCAGGCTCCGGTCATTTTCTTTGAGTATCCAGACTCCGGTTATTATGTTGAGCGTTCAGGCTCCGGTCATTTTCGTTGAGTATCCAGACTCCAGTTATTATGTTAAGCGTTCAGGCTCCGGTCAGTTTTGTTGAGTATCCAGACTCCAGTTTATAAGTTTAGTGTTTAGGCTCTGTTCAGTTTCATTGGGTATCCAGACTCCGTTTATTACGTTTAGCGTTCAGGCTCCTGTCAGTTTCAGTGATTTTCCAGACTCCGGTTATTACGTTGAGCACTCACGCTCCGGTCAGTTTCGTTGGGTATCCAGACTCCGGTTATTACATTGAGCGTTCAGGCTCCGGTCAGTTTCGTTGGGTATCCAGACTCCGGTCATTACGTTGAGCATTCAGGCTCTGGTCATTTTCGATGAGTATGCAGACTCTGGTCATTCTGTTAAGCGTTCAGGCTATGGTCAGTTTCGTTGAGTATCCATACTCCGGTTATTAAATTGAGCATTCAGGCTCCGGTCATTTTTGTTGAGTATCCAGACTCCGGTTATTACGTTGAGCGTTCATGCTCCAGTCATTACGTTGATCGTTCAGGCTCCGGTCACTTTCGTTTAGTATCTAGATTCCAGTTATTACGTTGAGCGTTCAGGCTCTGGTCAGTTTCGCTTGGTATCCAGACTCCGGTTATTACGTTGAGCATTAAGGCTCCGGTCATTTTGTTGAGTATCCAGACTCCGGTTATTAGGTTGAGTGTTCAGGCTCCGGTCATTTTCGTTTAGTGTCCAAACTCCGGTTATTAAGTTGAGCGTTCAGGCTCCGGTCATTTTCTTTGAGTATCCAGACTCCGGTTATTATGTTGAGCGTTCAGGCTCCGGTCATTTTCGTTGAGTATCCAGACTCCAGTTATTATGTTAAGCGTTCAGGCTCCGGTCAGTTTTGTTGAGTATCCAGACTCCAGTTTATAAGTTTAGTGTTTAGGCTCTGTTCAGTTTCATTGTGTATCCAGACTCCGTTTATTACGTTTAGCGTTCAGGCTCCTGTCAGTTTCAGTGATTTTCCAGACTCCGGTTATTACGTTGAGCACTCACGCTCCGGTCAGTTCCGTTGGGTATCCAGACTCCGGTTATTACATTGAGCGTTCAGGCTCCGGTCTTTTTTGTTGAGTATCCAGACTCCGGTTATTAAGTTGAGCGTTAAGGTTCCGGTCAGTTTCGTTGAGTATCCAAACTCCAGTTATTAAGTTGAGCGTTCAGGCTCCGATCATTTTCTTTGAGTATTAAGACTCTGGTTATTACGTTGAGCGTTCAGGCTCCTGTCATTTTCGTTGAGTATCCAGACTCCGATTATTACGTTGAGCGTTAAGGCTCCGGTCAGTTACATTGGGTATCCAGACTCCGGTTATTTTGTTTTGTGTCAAACTCCGATTAGTATCGGTGAGAATCTAGACTACGGTTATTACGTTGAGCATTCAGGCTCCAGTCATTGTCGTTGAGTCTCCAGACCTCGGTTATTGCGTTCAAGCTCCGATTAGTTTCGTTGAGAATCCAGACTCCGATTATTACGTTGAGCGATCAGGCTCCGGTCAGTTTCGTTGGGTGTTCAGACTCCGGTTATTACGTTGAGCATTCAGGCTCCGGTGATTTTCGTTGAGTATCCGGACTCTAGTTATTCCGTTGAGCGTTCAGGCACCGGTTAGTTTCGTTAGGTATCTAGACTCCGGTTATTACGTTGAGCGTTCAAGCTCCGGTCAGTTTCGTTGAGTATCCAGACTCCGGTTATTACGTCGAGCCTTCAGGCTCCAGTCAGTTCCGTTGAGTATCCAGACTCCGGTTATTACGTTGAGCGTTCAGGCTCCGGTCAGTTTCGTTGAGAATCCAGACTCCGGTCATTACGTTAAGCGTTCAGGCTCCGATCATTTTCGATGAGTATGCAGACTCTGGTCATTCTGTTAAGCGTTCAGGCTATGGTCAGTTTCGTTGAGTATCCAGACTCCGGTTATTAAGTTGAGCGTTCAGGTTCCGGTCAGTTTTGTTGAGTATCCAAACTCCAGTTATTAAGTTGAGCGTTCAGGCTCCGGTCATTTTCTTTGAGTATCCAGACTCTGGTTATTACGTTGAGCGTTCAGGCTCCTGTCATTTTCGTTGAGTATCCAGACTCCGATTATTACGTTGAGCGTTAAGGCTCCGGTCAGTTACATTGGGTATCCAGACTCCGGTTATTTTGTTTTGTGTCAAACTCCGATTAGTTTCAGTGAGAATCTAGACTATGGTTATTACGTTGAGCATTCAGGCTCCAGTCATTTTCGTTGAGTCTCCAGACCTCGGTTATTGCGTTCAAGCTCCGATTAGTTTCGTTGAGAATCCAAACTCCGATTATTACGTTGAGCGATCAGGCTCTGGTCAGTTTCGTTGTGTGTTCAGACTACGGTTATTACGTTGAGCATTCAGGCTCCGGTGATTTTCTTTGAGTATCCGGACTCTAGTTATTACGTTGAGCGTTCAGGCTCCGGTCAGTTTGGTTGAATATCCAGACACCGGTTATTACGTTGAGCGTTCAAGCTCCGGTCAGTTTCGTTGAGTATCCAGACTCCGGTTATTACGTCGAGCCTTCAGGCTCTGATCAGTTCCGTTGAGTATCCAGACTCCGGTTATTACGTCGAGCGTTCAGGCTCCGGTCAGTTTCGTTGGGTATCCAGACTCCGGTCATTACGTTGAGCATTCAGGCTCTGGTCATTTTCGATGAGTATGCAGACTCTGGTCATTCTGTTAAGCGTTCAGGCTATGGTCAGTTTCGTTGAGTATCCATACTCCGGTTATTAAATTGAGCATTCAGGCTCCGGTCATTTTTGTTGAGTATCCAGACTCCGGTTATTACGTTGAGCGTTCATGCTCCAGTCATTACGTTGATCGTTCAGGCTCCGGTCACTTTCGTTTAGTATCTAGATTCCAGTTATTACGTTGAGCGTTCAGGCTCTGGTCAGTTTCGCTTGGTATCCAGACTCCGGTTATTACGTTGAGCATTAAGGCTCCGGTCATTTTGTTGAGTATCCAGACTCCGGTTATTAGGTTGAGTGTTCAGGCTCCGGTCATTTTCGTTTAGTGTCCAAACTCCGGTTATTAAGTTGAGCGTTCAGGCTCCGGTCATTTTCTTTGAGTATCCAGACTCCGGTTATTATGTTGAGCGTTCAGGCTCCGGTCATTTTCGTTGAGTATCCAGACTCCAGTTATTATGTTAAGCGTTCAGGCTCCGGTCAGTTTTGTTGAGTATCCAGACTCCAGTTTATAAGTTTAGTGTTTAGGCTCTGTTCATTTTCATTGGGTATCCAGACTCCGTTTATTACGTTTAGCGTTCAGGCTCCTGTCAGTTTCAGTGATTTTCCAGACTCCGGTTATTACGTTGAGCACTCACGCTCCGGTCAGTTCCGTTGGGTATCCAGACTCCGGTTATTACATTGAGCGTTCAGGCTCCGGTCTTTTTTGTTGAGTATCCAGATTCCGGTTATTAAGTTGAGCGTTCAGGTTCCAGTCAGTTTCGTTGAGTATCCAAACTCCAGTTATTAAGTTGAGCGTTCAGGCTCCGATCATTTTCTTTGAGTATTAAGACTCTGGTTATTACGTTGAGCGTTCAGGCTCCTGTCATTTTCGTTGAGTATCCAGACTCCGATTATTACGTTGAGCGTTAAGGCTCCGGTCAGTTACATTGGGTATCCAGACTCCGGTTATTTTGTTTTGTGTCAAACTCCGATTAGTATCGGTGAGAATCTAGACTACGGTTATTACGTTGAGCATTCAGGCTCCAGTCATTGTCGTTGAGTCTCCAGACCTCGGTTATTGCGTTCAAGCTCCGATTAGTTTCGTTGAGAATCCAGACTCCGATTATTACGTTGAGCGATCAGGCTCCGGTCAGTTTCGTTGGGTGTTCAGACTACGGTTATAACGTTGAGCATTCAGGCTCCGGTGATTTTCTTTGAGTATCCGGACTCTAGTTATTACGTTGAGCGTTTAGGCTCCGGTCAGTTTGGTTGAGTATCCAGACACCGGTTATTACGTTGAACGTTCAAGCTCCGGTCAGTTTCGTTGAGTATCCAGACTCCGGTTATTACGTCGAGCATTTAGGCTCCGATCAGTTCCGTTGAGTATCCAGACTCCGGTTATTACGTCGAGCGTTCAGGCTCCGGTCAGTTTCGTTGGGTATCCAGACTCCGGTCATTATGTTGAGCGTTCAGGCTCTGGTCATTTTCGATGAGTATGCAGACTCTGGTCATTCTGTTAAGCGTTCAGGCTATGGTCAGTTTCATTGAGTATCCATACTCCGGTTATTAAATTGAGCATTCAGGCTCCGGTCATTTTTGTTGAGTATCTAGACTCCGGTTATTACGTTGAGCGTTCATGCTCCAGTCATTACGTTGATCGTTCAGGCTCCGGTCACTTTCGTTGAGTATCTAGATTCCAGTTATTACGTTGAGCATTCAGGCTCTGGTCAGTTTCGCTTGGTATCCAGACTCCGGTTATTACGTTGAGCATTAAGGCTCCGGTCATATTGTTGAGTATCCAGACTCCGGTTATTAGGTTGAGTGTTCAGGCTCCGGTCATTTTCGTTTAGTGTCCAAACTCCGGTTATTAAGTTGAGCGTTCAGGCTCCGGTCATTTTCTTTGAGTATCCAGACTCCGGTTATTATGTTGAGCGTTCAGGCTCCGGTCATTTTCGTTGAGTATCCAGACTCCAGTTATTATGTTAAGCGTTCAGGCTCCGGTCAGTTTTGTTGAGTATCCAGACTCCAGTTTATAAGTTTAGTGTTTAGGCTCTGTTCAGTTTCATTGGGTATCCAGACTCCGTTTATTACGTTTAGCGTTCAGGCTCCTGTCAGTTTCAGTGATTTTCCAGACTCCGGTTATTACGTTGAGCACTCACGCTCCGGTCAGTTTCGTTGGGTATCCAGACTCCGGTTATTACATTGAGCGTTCAGGCTCCGGTCAGTTTCGTTGGGTATCCAGACTCCGGTCATTACGTTGAGCATTCAGGCTCTGGTCATTTTCGATGAGTATGCAGACTCTGGTCATTCTGTTAAGCGTTCAGGCTATGGTCAGTTTCGTTGAGTATCCATACTCCGGTTATTAAATTGAGCATTCAGGCTCCGGTCATTTTTGTTGAGTATCCAGACTCCGGTTATTACGTTGAGCGTTCATGCTCCAGTCATTACGTTGATCGTTCAGGCTCCGGTCACTTTCGTTTAGTATCTAGATTCCAGTTATTACGTTGAGCGTTCAGGCTCTGGTCAGTTTCGCTTGGTATCCAGACTCCGGTTATTACGTTGAGCATTAAGGCTCCGGTCATTTTGTTGAGTATCCAGACTCCGGTTATTAGGTTGAGTGTTCAGGCTCCGGTCATTTTCGTTTAGTGTCCAAACTCCGGTTATTAAGTTGAGCGTTCAGGCTCCGGTCATTTTCTTTGAGTATCCAGACTCCGGTTATTATGTTGAGCGTTCAGGCTCCGGTCATTTTCGTTGAGTATCCAGACTCCAGTTATTATGTTAAGCGTTCAGGCTCCGGTCAGTTTTGTTGAGTATCCAGACTCCAGTTTATAAGTTTAGTGTTTAGGCTCTGTTCAGTTTCATTGTGTATCCAGACTCCGTTTATTACGTTTAGCGTTCAGGCTCCTGTCAGTTTCAGTGATTTTCCAGACTCCGGTTATTACGTTGAGCACTCACGCTCCGGTCAGTTCCGTTGGGTATCCAGACTCCGGTTATTACATTGAGCGTTCAGGCTCCGGTCTTTTTTGTTGAGTATCCAGACTCCGGTTATTAAGTTGAGCGTTAAGGTTCCGGTCAGTTTCGTTGAGTATCCAAACTCCAGTTATTAAGTTGAGCGTTCAGGCTCCGATCATTTTCTTTGAGTATTAAGACTCTGGTTATTACGTTGAGCGTTCAGGCTCCTGTCATTTTCGTTGAGTATCCAGACTCCGATTATTACGTTGAGCGTTAAGGCTCCGGTCAGTTACATTGGGTATCCAGACTCCGGTTATTTTGTTTTGTGTCAAACTCCGATTAGTATCGGTGAGAATCTAGACTACGGTTATTACGTTGAGCATTCAGGCTCCAGTCATTAACGTTGAGTCTCCAGACCTCGGTTATTGCGTTCAAGCTCCGATTAGTTTCGTTGAGAATCCAGACTCCGATTATTACGTTGAGCGATCAGGCTCCGGTCAGTTTCATTGGGTGTTAAGACTACGGTTATAACGTTGAGCATTCAGGCTCCGGTGATTTTCTTTGAGTATCCGGACTCTAGTTATTACGTTGAGCGTTCAGGCTCCGGTCAGTTTGGTTGAGTATCCAGACACCGGTTATTACGTCGAGCGTTCAGGCTCCGGTCAGTTTCGTTGAGTATCCAGACTCCGGTTATTACGTCGAGCGTTTAGGCTCCGATCAGTTCCGTTGAGTATCCAGACTCCGGTTATTACGTTGAGCACTCACGCTCCGGTCAGTTTCGTTGGGTATCCAGACTCCGGTTATTACATTGAGCGTTCAGGCTCCGGTCAGTTTCGTCTGGTATCCAGACTCCGGTCATTACGTTGAGCTTTCACGCTCCGGTCATTTTCGATGAGTATCCAAACTCTGGTTATTACGATGAGCGTTTAGGCTCCAATCAGTTTTGTTGAGTATCCAGACTCCGATTATTACGTTGAGCGTTCAGGCTCCGGTCATTTTTGTTGAGTATCCAGACTCCGGTTATTAAATTGAGCGTTCAGGCTTCGGTCAGTTTCGTTGGGTATCCAGACTCTGGTTATTACGTTGAGCGTTCAGGCTCTGGTCATTTTTGTTGAGTATCCAGACTCCGATTATTACGTTGAACGTTCAGGCTCCGGTCAGTTTCGTTTGGCATCCAGACTCCGGTTATTATGTTGAGCGTTCAGGCTCCGGACAGTTTCGTTGGGTATCCAGACTCTGGTTATTACGTTGAGCGTTCAGGCTCCGGTCAGTTTTGTTGAGTATCCAGACTCCGATTATTTCATTGAGCTTTCACGCTCCGGTCAGTTTCATTGGGTATCCAGACTCTGGTTATTACGTTGAGCGTTTAGGCTCCAGTCAGTTTTGTTGAGTATCCAGACTCCGATTATTACTTTAAGCGTTCAGGCTCCGGTCATTTTTGTTGAGTATCCAGTCCGGTTATTACGTTTAGCATTCAGGCTCCGATCATTTTTGTTGAGTCTCCAGACTCCGGTTATTAAGTTTTGTGTTCAAACTCCGATTAGTTTCGGTGAGAATCTAGACTACGGTTATTATGTTGAGCATTCAGGCTCCAGTCATTTTCGTTGAGTCTCCAGACTTCAGTTATTGCGTTCAAGCTCCAATTAGTTTCGTTGAGAATCCAGACTCCGATTATTACGTTGAGTGATCAGGCTCCGGTCAGTTTCGTTGGGTGTTCAGACTCCGGTTATTACGTTGAGCATTCAGGCTCCGGTGATTTTCGTTGAGTATCCGGACTCTAGTTATTCCGTTGAGCGTTCAGGTACCGGTTAGTTTCGTTTGGTATCTAGACTCCGGTTATTACGTTGAGCGTTCAAGCTCCGGTCAGTTTCGTTGAGTATCCAGACTCCGGTTATTACGTCGAGCCTTCAGGCTCCGATCAGTTCCGTTGAGTATCCAGACTCCGGTTATTACGTCGAGCGTTCAGGCTCCGGTCAGTTTCGTTGGGTATCCAGACTCCGGTCATTACGTTGAGCATTCAGGCTCTGGTCATTTTCGATGAGTATGCAGACTCTGGTCATTCTGTTAAGCGTTCAGGCTATGGTCAGTTTCGTTGAGTATCCATACTCCGGTTATTAAATTGAGCATTCAGGCTCCGGTCATTTTTGTTGAGTATCCAGACTCCGGTTATTACGTTGAGCGTTCATGCTCCAGTCATTACGTTGATCGTTCAGGCTCCGGTCACTTTCGTTTAGTATCTAGATTCCAGTTATTACGTTGAGCGTTCAGGCTCTGGTCAGTTTCGCTTGGTATCCAGACTCCGGTTATTACGTTGAGCATTAAGGCTCCGGTCATTTTGTTGAGTATCCAGACTCCGGTTATTAGGTTGAGTGTTCAGGCTCCGGTCATTTTCGTTTAGTGTCCAAACTCCGGTTATTAAGTTGAGCGTTCAGGCTCCGGTCATTTTCTTTGAGTATCCAGACTCCGGTTATTATGTTGAGCGTTCAGGCTCCGGTCATTTTCGTTGAGTATCCAGACTCCAGTTATTATGTTAAGCGTTCAGGCTCCGGTCAGTTTTGTTGAGTATCCAGACTCCAGTTTATAAGTTTAGTGTTTAGGCTCTGTTCAGTTTCATTGGGTATCCAGACTCCGTTTATTACGTTTAGCGTTCAGGCTCCTGTCAGTTTCAGTGATTTTCCAGACTCCGGTTATTACGTTGAGCACTCACGCTCCGGTCAGTTCCGTTGGGTATCCAGACTCCGGTTATTACATTGAGCGTTCAGGCTCCGGTCTTTTTTGTTGAGTATCCAGATTCCGGTTATTAAGTTGAGCGTTCAGGTTCCGGTCAGTTTCGTTGAGTATCCAAACTCCAGTTATTAAGTTGAGCGTTCAGGCTCCGATCATTTTCTTTGAGTATTAAGACTCTGGTTATTACGTTGAGCGTTCAGGCTCCTGTCATTTTCGTTGAGTATCCAGACTCCGATTATTACGTTGAGCGTTAAGGCTCCGGTCAGTTACATTGGGTATCCAGACTCCGGTTATTTTGTTTTGTGTCAAACTCCGATTAGTATCGGTGAGAATCTAGACTACGGTTATTATGTTGAGCATTCAGGCTCCAGTCATTGTCGTTGAGTCTCCAGACCTCGGTTATTGCGTTCAAGCTCCGATTAGTTTCGTTGAGAATCCAGACTCCGATTATTACGTTGAGCGATCAGGCTCCGGTCAGTTTCGTTGGGTGTTCAGACTACGGTTATAACGTTGAGCATTCAGGCTCCGGTGATTTTCTTTGAGTATCCGGACTCTAGTTATTACGTTGAGCGTTTAGGCTCCGGTCAGTTTGGTTGAGTATCCAGACACCGGTTATTACGTTGAACGTTCAAGCTCCGGTCAGTTTCGTTGAGTATCCAGACTCCGGTTATTACGTCGAGCATTTAGGCTCCGATCAGTTCCGTTGAGTATCCAGACTCCGGTTATTACGTCGAGCGTTCAGGCTCCGGTCAGTTTCGTTGGGTATCCAGACTCCGGTCATTATGTTGAGCGTTCAGGCTCTGGTCATTTTCGATGAGTATGCAGACTCTGGTCATTCTGTTAAGCGTTCAGGCTATGGTCAGTTTCATTGAGTATCCATACTCCGGTTATTAAATTGAGCATTCAGGCTCCGGTCATTTTTGTTGAGTATCTAGACTCCGGTTATTACGTTGAGCGTTCATGCTCCAGTCATTACGTTGATCGTTCAGGCTCCGGTCACTTTCGTTGAGTATCTAGATTCCAGTTATTACGTTGAGCATTCAGGCTCTGGTCAGTTTCGCTTGGTATCCAGACTCCGGTTATTACGTTGAGCATTAAGGCTCCGGTCATATTGTTGAGTATCCAGACTCCGGTTATTAGGTTGAGTGTTCAGGCTCCGGTCATTTTCGTTTAGTGTCCAAACTCCGGTTATTAAGTTGAGCGTTCAGGCTCCGGTCATTTTCTTTGAGTATCCAGACTCCGGTTATTATGTTGAGCGTTCAGGCTCCGGTCATTTTCGTTGAGTATCCAGACTCCAGTTATTATGTTAAGCGTTCAGGCTCCGGTCAGTTTTGTTGAGTATCCAGACTCCAGTTTATAAGTTTAGTGTTTAGGCTCTGTTCAGTTTCATTGGGTATCCAGACTCCGTTTATTACGTTTAGCGTTCAGGCTCCTGTCAGTTTCAGTGATTTTCCAGACTCCGGTTATTACGTTGAGCACTCACGCTCCGGTCAGTTTCGTTGGGTATCCAGACTCCGGTTATTACATTGAGCGTTCAGGCTCCGGTCAGTTTCGTTGGGTATCCAGACTCCGGTCATTACGTTGAGAATTCAGGCTCTGGTCATTTTCGATGAGTATGCAGACTCTGGTCATTCTGTTAAGCGTTCAGGCTATGGTCAGTTTCGTTGAGTATCCATACTCCGGTTATTAAATTGAGCATTCAGGCTCCGGTCATTTTTGTTGAGTATCCAGACTCCGGTTATTACGTTGAGCGTTCATGCTCCAGTCATTACGTTGATCGTTCAGGCTCCGGTCACTTTCGTTTAGTATCTAGATTCCAGTTATTACGTTGAGCGTTCAGGCTCTGGTCAGTTTCGCTTGGTATCCAGACTCCGGTTATTACGTTGAGCATTAAGGCTCCGGTCATTTTGTTGAGTATCCAGACTCCGGTTATTAGGTTGAGTGTTCAGGCTCCGGTCATTTTCGTTTAGTGTCCAAACTCCGGTTATTAAGTTGAGCGTTCAGGCTCCGGTCATTTTCTTTGAGTATCCAGACTCCGGTTATTATGTTGAGCGTTCAGGCTCCGGTCATTTTCGTTGAGTATCCAGACTCCAGTTATTATGTTAAGCGTTCAGGCTCCGGTCAGTTTTGTTGAGTATCCAGACTCCAGTTTATAAGTTTAGTGTTTAGGCTCTGTTCAGTTTCATTGTGTATCCAGACTCCGTTTATTACGTTTAGCGTTCAGGCTCCTGTCAGTTTCAGTGATTTTCCAGACTCCGGTTATTACGTTGAGCACTCACGCTCCGGTCAGTTCCGTTGGGTATCCAGACTCCGGTTATTACATTGAGCGTTCAGGCTCCGGTCTTTTTTGTTGAGTATCCAGACTCCGGTTATTAAGTTGAGCGTTAAGGTTCCGGTCAGTTTCGTTGAGTATCCAAACTCCAGTTATTAAGTTGAGCGTTCAGGCTCCGATCATTTTCTTTGAGTATTAAGACTCTGGTTATTACGTTGAGCGTTCAGGCTCCTGTCATTTTCGTTGAGTATCCAGACTCCGATTATTACGTTGAGCGTTAAGGCTCCGGTCAGTTACATTGGGTATCCAGACTCCGGTTATTTTGTTTTGTGTCAAACTCCGATTAGTATCGGTGAGAATCTAGACTACGGTTATTACGTTGAGCATTCAGGCTCCAGTCATTAACGTTGAGTCTCCAGACCTCGGTTATTGCGTTCAAGCTCCGATTAGTTTCGTTGAGAATCCAGACTCCGATTATTACGTTGAGCGATCAGGCTCCGGTCAGTTTCATTGGGTGTTAAGACTACGGTTATAACGTTGAGCATTCAGGCTCCGGTGATTTTCTTTGAGTATCCGGACTCTAGTTATTACGTTGAGCGTTCAGGCTCCGGTCAGTTTGGTTGAGTATCCAGACACCGGTTATTACGTCGAGCGTTCAGGCTCCGGTCAGTTTCGTTGAGTATCCAGACTCCGGTTATTACGTCGAGCGTTTAGGCTCCGATCAGTTCCGTTGAGTATCCAGACTCCGGTTATTACGTTGAGCACTCACGCTCCGGTCAGTTTCGTTGGGTATCCAGACTCCGGTTATTACATTGAGCGTTCAGGCTCCGGTCAGTTTCGTCTGGTATCCAGACTCCGGTCATTACGTTGAGCTTTCACGCTCCGGTCATTTTCGATGAGTATCCAAACTCTGGTTATTACGATGAGCGTTTAGGCTCCAATCAGTTTTGTTGAGTATCCAGACTCCGATTATTACGTTGAGCGTTCAGGCTCCGGTCATTTTTGTTGAGTATCCAGACTCCGGTTATTAAATTGAGCGTTCAGGCTTCGGTCAGTTTCGTTGGGTATCCAGACTCTGGTTATTACGTTGAGCGTTCAGGCTCTGGTCATTTTTGTTGAGTATCCAGACTCCGATTATTACGTTGAACGTTCAGGCTCCGGTCAGTTTCGTTTGGCATCCAGACTCCGGTTATTATGTTGAGCGTTCAGGCTCCGGACAGTTTCGTTGGGTATCCAGACTCTGGTTATTACGTTGAGCGTTCAGGCTCCGGTCAGTTTTGTTGAGTATCCAGACTCCGATTATTTCATTGAGCTTTCACGCTCCGGTCAGTTTCATTGGGTATCCAGACTCTGGTTATTACGTTGAGCGTTTAGGCTCCAGTCAGTTTTGTTGAGTATCCAGACTCCGATTATTACTTTAAGCGTTCAGGCTCCGGTCATTTTTGTTGAGTATCCAGTCCGGTTATTACGTTTAGCATTCAGGCTCCGATCATTTTTGTTGAGTCTCCAGACTCCGGTTATTAAGTTTTGTGTTCAAACTCCGATTAGTTTCGGTGAGAATCTAGACTACGGTTATTATGTTGAGCATTCAGGCTCCAGTCATTTTCGTTGAGTCTCCAGACTTCAGTTATTGCGTTCAAGCTCCAATTAGTTTCGTTGAGAATCCAGACTCCGATTATTACGTTGAGTGATCAGGCTCCGGTCAGTTTCGTTGGGTGTTCAGACTCCGGTTATTACGTTGAGCATTCAGGCTCCGGTGATTTTCGTTGAGTATCCGGACTCTAGTTATTCCGTTGAGCGTTCAGGTACCGGTTAGTTTCGTTTGGTATCTAGACTCCGGTTATTACGTTGAGCGTTCAAGCTCCGGTCAGTTTCGTTGAGTATCCAGACTCCGGTTATTACGTCGAGCCTTCAGGCTCCGATCAGTTCCGTTGAGTATCCAGACTCCGGTTATTACGTCGAGCGTTCAGGCTCCGGTCAGTTTCATTGGGAATCCAGACTCCGGTCATTACGTTAAGCGTTAGGGCTCCGGTCATTTTCGATGAGTATGCCGACTCTGGTCATTCTGTTAAGCGTTCAGCCTATGGTCAGTTTCGTTGAGTATCCAGACTCTGGTTATTAAGTTGAGCGTTCAGGTTCCGGTCAGTTTCGTTGAGTATCCAAACTCCAGTCATTAAGTTGAGCGTTCAGGCTCCGGTCATTTTCTTTGAGTATCCAGACTCTGGTTATTACGTTGAGCGTTCAGGCTCCGGTCATTTTTGTTGAGTATCCAGACTCCGGTTATTAAATTGAGCGTTCAGGCTTCGGTCAGTTTCGTTGGGTATCCAGACTCTGGTTATTACGTTGAGCGTTCAGGCTCCGGTCATTTTTGTTGAGTATCCAGACTCCGATTATTACGTTGAACGTTCAGGCTCCGGTCAGTTTCGTTTGGCATCCAGACTCCGGTTATTATGTTGAGCGTTCAGGCTCCGGACAGTTTCGTTGGGTATCCAGACTCTGGTTATTACGTTGAGCGTTCAGGCTCCGGTCAGTTTTGTTGAGTATCCAGACTCCGATTATTTCATTGAGCTTTCACGCTCCGGTCAGTTTCATTGGGTATCCAGACTCTGGTTATTACGTTGAGCGTTTAGGCTCCAGTCAGTTTTGTTGAGTATCCAGACTCCGATTATTACTTTAAGCGTTCAGGCTCCGGTCATTTTTGTTGAGTATCCAGTCCGGTTATTACGTTTAGCATTCAGGCTCCGATCATTTTTGTTGAGTCTCCAGACTCCGGTTATTAAGTTTTGTGTTCAAACTCCGATTAGTTTCGGTGAGAATCTAGACTACGGTTATTATGTTGAGCATTCAGGCTCCAGTCATTTTCGTTGAGTCTCCAGACTTCAGTTATTGCGTTCAAGCTCCAATTAGTTTCGTTGAGAATCCAGA
The DNA here is from genome assembly GCA_963859935.3 of Lathyrus sativus. Classification (NCBI taxonomy): domain Eukaryota; kingdom Viridiplantae; phylum Streptophyta; class Magnoliopsida; order Fabales; family Fabaceae; genus Lathyrus; species Lathyrus sativus. Next base: position 234,561,487 of record OZ012736.1, on the reverse strand, counting down.
CTCCGATTATTACGTTGAGTGATCAGGCTCCGGTCAGTTTCGTTGGGTGTTCAGACTCCGGTTATTACGTTGAGCATTCAGGCTCCGGTGATTTTCGTTGAGTATCCGGACTCTAGTTATTCCGTTGAGCGTTCAGGTACCGGTTAGTTTCGTTTGGTATCTAGACTCCGGTTATTACGTTGAGCGTTCAAGCTCCGGTCAGTTTCGTTGAGTATCCAGACTCCGGTTATTACGTCGAGCCTTCAGGCTCCGATCAGTTCCGTTGAGTATCCATACTCCGGTTATTACGTCGAGCGTTCAGGCTCCGATCAGTTTCATTGGGAATCCAGACTCCGGTCATTACGTTAAGCGTTAGGGCTCCGGTCATTTTCGATGAGTATGCCGACTCTGGTCATTCTGTTAAGCGTTCAGCCTATGGTCAGTTTCGTTGAGTATCCAGACTCTGGTTATTAAGTTGAGCGTTCAGGTTCCGGTCAGTTTCGTTGAGTATCCAAACTCCAGTCATTAAGTTGAGCGTTCAGGCTCCGGTCATTTTCTTTGAGTATCCAGACTCTGGTTATTACGTTGAGCGTTCAGGCTCCGGTCATTTTCGTTGAGTATCCAGACTCCGATTATTACGTTGAGCGTTCAGGCCCTGGTCAGTTTCATTGGGTATCCAGACTCCGGTTATTTTGTTTTGTGTCAAACTCCGATTAGTTTCGGTGAGAATCTAGACTACGGTTATTACGTTGAACATTCAGGCTCCAGTCATTTTCTTTGAGTCTCCAGACCTCGGTTATTGCGTTCAAGCTCCGATTAGTTTCGTTGAGAATCCAGACTCCGATTATTACGTTGAGCGATCAGGCTCCGGTCAGTTTCGTTGGGTGTTCAGACTCCGGTTATTACGTTGAGCATTCAGGATCTGGTGATTTTCGTTGAGTATCCGGACTCTAGTTATTACGTTGAGCGTTCAGGCCCCGGTCAGTTTGGTTGAGTATCCAGACTCCGGTTATTACGTTGAGCGTTCAGGCTCCGGTCATTTTGTTGAGTATCTAGACTCCGGTTATTACGTCGAGCCTTCAGGCTCCGGTGAGTTCCTTTGAGTATCCAGACTCCGGTTATTACGTTGAGCGTTCAGGCTCCGGTCAGTTTCGTTGGGTATCTAGACTCCGGTCATTACGTTGAGCGTTCAGGCTCCAGTCATTTTCGATGAGTATGCAGACTCTAGTCATTCTGTTAAGCATTCAGGCTATGGTCAGTTTCTTTGAGTATCCATACTCTGGTTATTAAATTGAGCATTCAGGCTCCGGTCATTTTTGTTGAGTATCCAGACTCCGGTTATTACGTTGAGCGTTCATGCTCCAGTCATTACGTTGATCGTTCAGGCTCCGGTCACTTCCGTTGACTATCTAGTTTCCAGTTATTACGTTGAGCGTTCAGGCTCTGGTCTGTTTCGCTTGGTATCCAGACTCCGGTTATTACATTGAGCATTAAGGCTCCGGTCATTTTGTTTAGTATCCAGACTCCGGTTATTAGGTTGAGTGTTCAGGCTCCGGTCATTTTCGTTAAGTATCCAAACTCCGGTTATTAAGTTGAGCGTTCAGGCTATGGTCAGTTTTGTTGAGTATCCAGTCCAATTATTACGTTTAGCATTCAGGCTCCGGTCATTTTTGTTGAGTCTCTAGACTCCGGTTATTAAGTTTTATGTTCAAACTCCGATTAGTTTCGGTGAGAATCTAGACTCCGGTTATTACGTTGAGCATTCAGGCTCCAGTCATTTTCGTTGAGTCTCCAGACTTCGGTTATTGCGTTCAAGCTCCGATTAGTTTCGTTGAGAATCGAGACTCCGATTATTATGTTAAGCGATCAGGCTCCGGTCAGTTTCGTTGGGTGTTCAGACTCCGGTTATTACGTTGAGCGTTCAGGCACCGGTTAGTTTCGTTAGGTATCTAGACTCCGGTTATTACGTTGAGCGTTCAAGCTCCGGTCAGTTTCGTTGAGTATCCAGACTTCGGTTATTACGTCGAGCCTTCAGGCTCCGGTCAGTTCCGTTGAGTATCCAGACTCCGGTTATTACGTCGAGCGTTTAGGCTCCGGTCAGTTTCGTTGGGAATCCATACTCCGGTCATTACGTTAAGCGTTCAGGCTCCGGTCATTTTCGATGAGTATGCAGACTTTGGTCATTCTGTTAAGCGTTCAGGCTATGGTCAGTTTCGTTGAGTATCCAGACTCCGGTTATTAAGTTGAGCGTTCAGGTTCCGGTCAGTTTCGTTGAGTATCCAAACTCCAGTTATTAAGTTGAGCATTCAGGCTCCGGTCATTTTCTTTCAGTATCCAGACTCTGGTTATTACGTTGAGCGTTCAGGCTCTTGTCATTTTCGTTGAGGATCCAGACTCCGATTATTACGTTGAGCGTTCAGGCTCCGGTTAGTTAAATTGGGTATCCAGACTCCGGTTATTTTGTTTTGTGTCAAACTCCGATTAGTTTCAGTGAGAATCTAGACTACGGTTATTACGTTGAGCATTCAGGCTCCAATCATTTTCGTTGAGTCTCCAGACCTTGGTTATTGCGTTCAAGCTCCGATTAGTTTCGTTGAGAATCCAGACTCCGATTATTACGTTGAGCGATCAGGCTCCGGTCAGTTTCGTTGGGTGTTCAGACTCCGGTTATTACGTTGAGCATTCAGGCTCCGGTGATTTTCTTTGAGTATCCGGACTCTAGTTATTACGTTGAGTGTTCAGGCTCCGGTCACTTTGGTTGAGTATCCAGACTCCGGTTATTACGTTGAGCGTTCAAGCTCCGGTCAGTTTCGTTGAGTATCCAGACTCCGGTTATTACGCCGAGCCTTTAGGCTCCGATCAGTTCCGTTGAGTATCCAGACTCCGGTTATTACGTCGAGCGTTCAGGCTCCGGTCAGTTTCGTTGGGTATCCAGACTCCGGTCATTACGTTGAGCGTTCAGGCTTTGGTCATTTTCGATGAGTATGCAGACTCTGGTCATTCTGTTAAGCGTTCAGGCTATGGTCAGTTTCGTTGAGTATTCATACTCCGGTTATTAAATTGAGCATTCAGGCTCCGGTCATTTTTGTTGAGTATCCAGACTCCGGTTATTACGTTGAGCGTTCATGCTCCAGTCATTACGTTGATCGTTCAGGCTCCGGTCACTTTCGTTGAGTATCTAGATTCCAGTTATTACGTTGAGCGTTCAGGCTCTGGTCAGTTTCGCTTGGTATCCAGACTCCGGTTATTACGTTGAGCATTAAGGCTCCGGTCATTTTGTTGAGTATCCAGACTCCGGTTATTAGGTTGAGAGTTCAGGCTCCGGTCATTTTCGTTTAGTGTCCAAACTCCGGTTATTAAGTTGAGCGTTCAGCCTCCGGTCATTTTCTTTGAGTATCCAGACTCCGGTTATTATGTTGAGCGTTCAGGCTTCGGTCATTTTCGTTGAGTATCCAGACTCCAGTTATTATGTTAAGCGTTCAGGCTCCGGTCAGTGTCGTTGAGTATCCAGACTCCAGTTTATAAGTTTAGTGTTTAGGCTCTGTTCAGTTTCATTGGGTATCCAGACTCCGGTTATTACGTTTAGCGTTCAGGCTCCTGTCAGTTTCAGTGATTATCCAGACTCCGGTTATTACGTTGAGCACTCACGCTCCGGTCAGTTTCGTTGGGTATCCAGACTTCGGTTATTACATTGAGCGTTCAGGCTCCGGTCTTTTTTGTTGAGTATTCGGACTCCGGTTATTAAGTTGAGTGTTCAGGTTCCGGTCAGTTTCGTTGAGTATCCAAACTCCAGTTATTAAGTTGAGCGTTCAGGCTCCGGTCATTTTCTTAGAGTATCCAGACTCTGGTTATTACGTTGAGCGTTCAAGCTCCGGTCATTTTCGTTGAGTATCCAGACTCCGATTATTACGTTGAGCGTTCAGGCTCCGGTCAGTTTCGTTGGGTATCCAGACTCCGGTTATTAGGTTGAGTGTTCAGGCTCCGGTCATTTTCGTTTAGTATCCAAACTCCGGTTATTAAGTTGAGCGTTCAGGCTATGGTCAGTTTTGTTGAGTATCCAGTCCGGTTATTACGTTTAGCATTCAGGCTCCGGTCATTTTTGTTGAGTCTCTAGACTCCGGTTATTAAGTTTTATGTTCAAACTCCGATTAGTTTCGGTGAGAATCTAGACTCCGGTTATTACGTTGAGCATTCAGGCTCCAGTCATTTTCGTTGAGTCTTCAGACTTCGGTTATTGCGTTCAAGCTCCGATTAGTTTCGTTGAGAATCGAGACTCCGATTATTATGTTGAGCGATCAGGCTCCGGTCAGTTTCGTTGGGTGTTCAGACTCCGGTTATTACGTTGAGCGTTCAGGCACCGGTTAGTTTCGTTAGGTATCTAGACTCCGGTTATTACGTTGAGCGTTCAAGCTCCGGTCAGTTTCGTTGAGTATCCAGACTCCGGTTATTACGTCGAGCCTTCAGGCTCCGGTCAGTTCCGTTGAGTATCCAGACTCCGGTTATTACGTCGAGCGTTTAGGCTCCGGTCAGTTTCGTTGGGAATCCAGACTCCGGTTATTACGTTAAGCGTTCAGGCTCTGGTCATTTTCGATGAGTATGCAGACTCTGGTCATTCTGTTAAGCGTTCAGGCTATGGTCAGTTTCGTTGAGTATTCATACTCCGATTATTAAATTGAGCATTCAGGCTCCGGTCATTTTTGTTGAGTATCCAGACTCCGGTTATTACGTTGAGCGTTAATGCTCCCGTCATTACGTTGATCGTTCAGGCTCCGGTCACTTTCGTTGATTATCTAGATTCCAGTTATTACGTTGAGCGTTCAGGCTCTGGTCAGTTTCGCTTGGTATCCAGACTCCGGTTATTACGTTGAGCATTAAGGCTCCGGTCATTTTGTTGAGTATCCAGACTCCGGTTATTAGGTTGAGAGTTCAGGCTCCGGTCATTTTCGTTTAGTGTCCAAACTCCGGTTATTAAGTTGAGCGTTCAGGCTCCGGTCATTTTCTTTGAGTATCCAGACTCCGGTTATTATGTTGAGCGTTCAGGCTTCGGTCATTTTCGTTGAGTATCCAGACTCCAGTTATTATGTTAAGCGTTCAGGCTCCGGTCAGTGTCGTTGAGTATCCAGACTCCAGTTTATAAGTTTAGTGTTTAGGCTCTGTTCAGTTTCATTGGGTATCCAGACTCCGGTTATTATGTTTAGCGTTCAGGCTCCTGTCAGTTTCAGTGATTATCCAGACTCCGGTTATTACGTTGAGCACTCACGCTCCGGTCAGTTTCGTTGGGTATCCAGACTTCAGTTATTACATTGAGCGTTCAGGCTCCGGTCTTTTTTGTTGAGTATTCGGACTCCGGTTATTAAGTTGAGCGTTCAGGTTCCGGTCAGTTTCGTTGAGTATCCAAACTCCAGTTATTAAGTTGAGCGTTCAGGCTCCGGTCATTTTCTTAGAGTATCCAGACTCTGGTTATTACGTTGAGCGTTCAAGCTCCGGTCATTTTCGTTGAGTATCCAGACTCCGATTATTACGTTGAGCGTTCAGGCTCCGGTCAGTTTCGTTGGGTATCCAGACTCCGGTTATTAGGTTGAGTGTTCAGGCTCCGGTCATTTTCGTTTAGTATCCAAACTCCGGTTATTAAGTTGAGCGTTCAGGCTATGGTCAGTTTTGTTGAGTATCCAGTCCGGTTATTACGTTTAGCATTCAGGCTCCGGTCATTTTTGTTGAGTCTCTAGATTCCGGTTATTATGTTTTATGTTCAAACTCCGATTAGTTTCGGTGAGAATCTAGACTCCGGTTATTACGTTGAGCATTCAGGCTCCAGTCATTTTTGTTGAGTCTCCAGACTTCGGTTATTGCGTTCAAGCTCCGATTAGTTTCATTGAGAATCGAGACTCCGATTATTATGTTGAGCGATCAGGCTCCGGTCAGTTTCGTTGGGTGTTCAGACTCCGGTTATTACGTTGAGCGTTCAGGCACCGGTTAGTTTCGTTAGGTATCAAGACTCCGGTTATTACGTTGAGCGTTCAAGCTCCGGTCAGTTTCGTTGAGTATCCAGACTCCGGTTATTACGTCGAGCCTTCAGGCTCCGGTCAGTTCCGTTGAGTATCCAGACTCCGGTTATTACGTCGAGCGTTTAGGCTCCGGTCAGTTTCGTTGGGAATCCAGACTCCGGTTATTACGTTAAGCGTTCAGGCTCCGGTCATTTTCGATGAGTATGCAGACTCTGGTCATTCTGTTAAGCGTTCAGGCTATGGTCAGTTTCGTTGAGTATCCAGACTCCGGTTATTAAGTTGAGCGTTCAGGTTCCGGTCAGTTTCGTTGAGTATCCAAACTCCAGTTATTAAGTTGAGCGTTCAGGCTCCGGTCATTTTCTTTGAGTATCCAGACTCTGGTTATTACGTTGAGCGTTCAGGCTCCGGTCATTTTCGTTGAGTATCCAGACTCCGATTATTACGTTGAGCGTTCAGGCTCCGGTCAGTTTCATTGGGTATCCAGACTCCGGTTATTTTGTTTTGTGTCAAACTCCGATTAGTTTTGGTGAGAATCTAGACTACGGTTATTACGTTGAGCATTCAGGCTCCAGTCATTTTCGTTGAGTCTCCAGACCTCGGTTATTGCGTTCAAGCTCCAGTTAGTTTCGTTGAGAATCCAGACTCCGATTATTATGTTGAGCGATCAGGCTCCGGTCAGTTTCGTTGGGTGTTCAGACTCCGGTTATTACGTTGAGCATTCAGGCTCTGGTGATTTTCGTTGAGTATCCGGACTCTAGTTATTACGTTGAGCGTTCAGGCCCCGGTCAGTTTGGTTGAGTATCCAGACTCCGGTTATTACGTTGAGCGTTCAGGCTCCGGTCAATTTTGTTGAGTATCTAGACTCCGGTTATTACGTCGAGCCTTCAGGCTCCTGTGAGTTCCGTTGAGTATCCAGACTCCGGTCATTACGTTGAGCGTTCAGGCTCCAGTCATTTTCGATGAGTATGCAGACTCTGGTCATTCTGTTAAGCGCTCAGGCTATGGTCAGTTTCATTGAGTATCCATACTCCGGTTATTAAATTGAGCATTCAGGCTCCGGTCATTTTTGTTGAGTATCCAGACTCCGGTTATTACGTTGAGCGTTCATGCTCCAGTCATTACGTTGATCGTTCAGGCTCCGATCACTTTCGTTGACTATCTAGTTTCCAGTTATTACGTTGAGCGTTCAGGCTCTGGTCAGTTTCGCTTGGTATCCAGACTCCGGTTATTACGTTGAGCATTAAGGCTCCGGTCATTTTGTTTAGTATCCAGACTCCGGTTATTAGGTTGAGTGTTCAGGCTCCGGTCATTTTCGTTTAGTATCCAAACTCCGGTTATTAAGTTGAGCGTTCAGGCTATGGTCAGTTTTGTTGAGTATCCAGTCCGGTTATTACGTTTAGCATTCAGGCTCCGGTCATTTTTGTTGAGTCTCTAGACTCCGGTTATTAAGTTTTATGTTCAAACTCCGATTAGTTTCGGTGAGAATCTAGACTCCGGTTATTACGTTGAGCATTCAGGCTCCAGTCATTTTCGTTGAGTCTCCAGACTTCGGTTATTGCGTTCAAGCTCCGATTAGTTTCGTTGAGAATCGAGACTCCGATTATTATGTTGAGCGATCAGGCTCCGGTCAGTTTCGTTGGGTGTTCAGACTCCGGTTATTACGTTGAGCGTTCAGGCACCGGTTAGTTTCGTTAGGTATCTAGACTCCGGTTATTACGTTGAGCGTTCAAGCTCCGGTCAGTTTCGTTGAGTATCCAGACTCCGGTTATTACGTCGAGCCTTCAGGCTCCGGTCAGTTCCGTTGAGTATCCAGACTCCGGTTATTACGTCGAGCGTTTAGGCTCCGGTCAGTTTCGTTGGGAATCCAGACTCCGGTTATTACGTTAAGCGTTCAGGCTCCGGTCATTTTCGTTGAGTATGCAGACTCTGGTCATTCTGTTAAGCGTTCAGGCTATGGTCAGTTTCGTTGAGTATCCAGACTCCGGTTATTAAGTTGAGCGTTCAGGTTCCGGTCAGTTTCGTTGAGTATCCAAACTCCAGTTATTAAGTTGAGCGTTCAGGCTCCGGTCATTTTCTTTGAGTATCCAGACTCTGGTTATTACGTTGAGCGTTCAGGCTCCGGTCATTTTCGTTGAGTATCCAGACTCCGATTATTACGTTGAGCGTTCAGGCTCCGGTCAGTTTCATTGGGTATCCAGACTCCGGTTATTTTGTTTTGTGTCAAACTCCGATTAGTTTTGGTGAGAATCTAGACTACGGTTATTACGTTGAGCATTCAGGCTCCAGTCATTTTCGTTGAGTCTCCAGACCTCGGTTATTGCGTTCAAGCTCCGGTTAGTTTCGTTGAGAATCCAGACTCCGATTATTATGTTGAGCGATCAGGCTCCGGTCAGTTTCGTTGGGTGTTTAGACTCCGGTTATTACGTTGAGCATTCAGGCTCTGGTGATTTTCGTTGAGTATCCGGACTCTAGTTATTACGTTGAGCGTTCAGGCCCCGGTCAGTTTGGTTGAGTATCCAGACTCCGGTTATTACGTTGAGCGTTCAGGCTCCGGTCAATTTTGTTGAGTATCTAGACTCCGGTTATTACGTCGAGCCTTCAGGCTCCTGTGAGTTCCGTTGAGTATCCAGACTCCGGTCATTACGTTGAGCGTTCAGGCTCCAGTCATTTTCGATGAGTATGCAGACTCTGGTCATTCTGTTAAGCGTTCAGGCTATGGTCAGTTTCATTGAGTATCCATACTCCGGTTATTAAATTGAGCATTCAGGCTCCGGTCATTTTTGTTGAGTATCCAGACTCCGGTTATTACGTTGAGCGTTCATGCTCCAGTCATTACGTTGATCGTTCAGGCTCCGATCACTTTCGTTGACTATCTAGTTTCCAATTATTACGTTGAGCGTTCAGGCTCTGGTCAGTTTCGCTTGGTATCCAGACTCCGGTTATTACGTTGAGCATTAAGGCTCCGGTCATTTTGTTTAGTATCCAGACTCCGGTTATTAGGTTGAGTGTTCAGGCTCCGGTCATTTTCGTTTAGTATCCAAACTCTGGTTATTAAGTTGAGCGTTCAGGCTATGGTCAGTTTTGTTGAGTATCCAGTCCGGTTATTACGTTTAGCATTCAGGCTCCGGTCATTTTTGTTGAGTCTCTAGACTCCGGTTATTAAGTTTTATGTTCAAACTCCGATTAGTTTCGGTGAGAATCTAGACTCCGGTTATTACGTTGAGCATTCAGGCTCCAGTCATTTTCGTTGAGTCTCCAGACTTCGGTTATTGCGTTCAAGCTCCGATTAGTTTCGTTGAGAATCGAGACTCCGATTATTATGTTGAGCGATCAGGCTCCGGTCAGTTTCGTTGGGTGTTCAGACTCCGGTTATTACGTTGAGCGTTCAGGCACCGGTTAGTTTCGTTAGGTATCTAGACTCTGGTTATTACGTTGAGCGTTCAAGCTCCGGTCAGTTTCGTTGAGTATCCAGACTCCGGTTATTACGTCGAGCCTTCAGGCTCCGGTCAGTTCCGTTGAGTATCCAGACTCCGGTTATTACGTCGAGCGTTTAGGCTCCGGTCAGTTTCGTTGGGAATCCAGACTCCGGTTATTACGTTAAGCGTTCAGGCTCCGGTCATTTTCGATGAGTATGCAGACTCTGGTCATTCTGTTAAGCGTTCAGGCTATGGTCAGTTTCGTTGAGTATCCAGACTCCGGTTATTAAGTTGAGCGTTCAGGTTCCGGTCAGTTTCGTTGAGTATCCAAACTCCAGTTATTAAGTTGAGCGTTCAGGCTCCGGTCATTTTCTTTGAGTATCCAGACTCTGGTTATTACGTTGAGCGTTCAGGCTCCGGTCATTTTCGTTGAGTATCCAGACTCCGATTATTACGTTGAGCGTTCAGGCTCCGGTCAGTTTCATTGGGTATCCAGACTCCGGTTATTTTGTTTTGTGTCAAACTCCGATTAGTTTTGGTGAGAATCTAGACTACGGTTATTACGTTGAGCATTCAGGCTCCAGTCATTTTCGTTGAGTCTCCAGACCTCGGTTATTGCGTTCAAGCTCCGGTTAGTTTCGTTGAGAATCCAGACTCCGATTATTATGTTGAGCGATCAGGCTCCGGTCAGTTTCGTTGGGTGTTTAGACTCCGGTTATTACGTTGAGCATTCAGGCTCTGGTGATTTTCGTTGAGTATCCGGACTCTAGTTATTACGTTGAGCGTTCAGGCCCCGGTCAGTTTGGTTGAGTATCCAGACTCCGGTTATTACGTTGAGCGTTCAGGCTCCGGTCAATTTTGTTGAGTATCTAGACTCCGGTTATTACGTCGAGCCTTCAGGCTCCTGTGAGTTCCGTTGAGTATCCAGACTCCGGTCATTACGTTGAGCGTTCAGGCTCCAGTCATTTTCGATGAGTATGCAGACTCTGGTCATTCTGTTAAGCGTTCAGGCTATGGTCAGTTTCATTGAGTATCCATACTCCGGTTATTAAATTGAGCATTCAGGCTCCGGTCATTTTTGTTGAGTATCCAGACTCCGGTTATTACGTTGAGCGTTCATGCTCCAGTCATTACGTTGATCGTTCAGGCTCCGATCACTTTCGTTGACTATCTAGTTTCCAGTTATTACGTTGAGCGTTCAGGCTCTGGTCAGTTTCGCTTGGTATCCAGACTCCGGTTATTACGTTGAGCATTAAGGCTCCGGTCATTTTGTTTAGTATCCAGACTCCGGTTATTAGGTTGAGTGTTCAGGCTCCGGTCATTTTCTTTTAGTATCCAAACTCTGGTTATTAAGTTGAGCGTTCAGGCTATGGTCAGTTTTGTTGAGTATCCAGTCCGGTTATTACGTTTAGCATTCAGGCTCCGGTCATTTTTGTTGAGTCTCTAGACTCCGGTTATTAAGTTTTATGTTCAAACTCCGATTAGTTTCGGTGAGAATCTAGACTCCGGTTATTACGTTGAGCATTCAGGCTCCAGTCATTTTCGTTGAGTCTCCAGACTTCGGTTATTGCGTTCAAGCTCCGATTAGTTTCGTTGAGAATCGAGACTCCGATTATTATGTTGAGCGATCAGGCTCCGGTCAGTTTCGTTGGGTGTTCAGACTCCGGTTATTACGTTGAGCGTTCAGGCACCGGTTAGTTTCGTTAGGTATCTAGACTCCGGTTATTACGTTGAGCGTTCAAGCTCCGGTCAGTTTCGTTGAGTATCCAGACTCCGGTTATTACGTCGAGCCTTCAGGCTCCGGTCAGTTCCGTTGAGTATCCAGACTCCGGTTATTACGTCGAGCGTTTAGGCTCCGGTCAGTTTCGTTGGGAATCCAGACTCCGGTTATTACGTTAAGCGTTCAGGCTCCGGTCATTTTCGATGAGTATGCAGACTCTGGTCATTCTGTTAAGCGTTCAGGCTATGGTCAGTTTCGTTGAGTATCCAGACTCCGGTTATTAAGTTGAGCGTTCAGGTTCCGGTCAGTTTCGTTGAGTATCCAAACTCCAGTTATTAAGTTGAGCGTTCAGGCTCCGGTCATTTTCTTTGAGTATCCAGACTCTGGTTATTACGTTGAGCGTTCAGGCTCCGGTCATTTTCGTTGAGTATCCAGACTCCGATTATTACGTTGAGCGTTCAGGCTCCGGTCAGTTTCATTGGGTATCCAGACTCCGGTTATTTTGTTTTGTGTCAAACTCCGATTAGTTTTGGTGAGAATCTAGACTACGGTTATTACGTTGAGCATTCAGGCTCCAGTCATCTTCGTTGAGTCTCCAGACCTCGGTTATTGCGTTCAAGCTCCGGTTAGTTTCGTTGAGAATCCAGACTCCGATTATTATGTTGAGCGATCAGGCTCCGGTCAGTTTCGTTGGGTGTTCAGACTCCGGTTATTACGTTGAGCATTCAGGCTCTGGTGATTTTCGTTGAGTATCCGGACTCTAGTTATTACATTGAGCGTTCAGGCCCCGGTCAGTTTGGTTGAGTATCCAGACTCCGGTTATTACGTTGAGCGTTCAGGCTCCGGTCAATTTTGTTGAGTATCTAGACTCCGGTTATTACGTCGAGCCTTCAGGCTCCTGTGAGTTCCGTTGAGTATCCAGACTCCGGTCATTACGTTGAGCGTTCAGGCTCTAGTCATTTTCGATGAGTATGCAGACTCTGGTCATTCTGTTAAGCGTTCAGGCTATGGTCAGTTTCGTTGAGTATCCATACTCCGGTTATTAAATTGAGCATTCAGGCTCCGGTCATTTTTGTTGAGTATCAAGACTCCGGTTATTACGTTGAGCGTTCATGCTCCAGTCATTACGTTGATCGTTCAGGCTCCGATCACTTTCGTTGACTATCTAGTTTCCAGTTATTACGTTGAGCGTTCAGGCTCTGGTCAGTTTCGCTTGGTATCCAGACTCCGGTTATTACGTTGAGCATTAAGGCTCCGGTCATTTTGTTTAGTATCCAGACTCCGGTTATTAGGTTGAGTGTTCAGGCTCTGGTCATTTTCGTTTAGTGTCCAAACTCCGGTTATTAAGTTGAGCGTTCAGGATCCGGTTCTTACGTTGAGCGTTCAGGCTCCGGTCAGTTTTGTTGAGTATCCAGACTCCGATTATTTCATTGAGCTTTCACGCTCCGGTCAGTTTCATTGGGTATCCAGACTCTGGTTATTACGTTGAGCGTTTAGGCTCTACTCAGTTTTGTTGAGTATCCAGACTCCGATTATTTATTTAAGCGTTCAGGCTCCGGTCATTTTTGTTGAGTATCCAGTCCGGTTATTACGTTTAGCATTCAGGCTCCGGTTATTTTTGTTGAGTCTCCAGACTCCGGTTATTAAGTTTTGTGTTCAAACTCCGATTAGTTTCGGTGAGAATCTAGACTCCGGTTATAACGATGACCATTCAGGCTCCAGTCATTTTCGTTGAGTCTCCAGACTTCGGTTATTGCGTTCAAGCTCCGATTAGTTTCGTTGAGAATCGAGACTCCGATTATTACGTTGAGCGATCAGGCTCCGGTCAGTTTCGTTGGGTGTTCGGACTCCGGTTATTAAGTTGAGCGTTCAGGTTCCGGTCAGTTTCGTTGAGTATCCAAACTCCAGTTATTAAGTTGAGCGTTCAGGATCTGGTCATTTTCTTTGAGTATCCAGACTCTGGTTATTACGTTGAGCGTTCAGGCTCCGGTTATTTTCGTTGAGTATCCAGACTCCGATTATTACGTTGAGCGTTCAGGCTCCGGTCAGTTTCGTTGGGTATCCAGACTCCGGTTATTATGTTGAGCGTTCAGGCTCCGGTCAGTTTTGTTGGGTATCCAGACTCTGGTTATTACGTTGAGCGTTCAGGCTCCGGTCAGTTTTGTTTAGTATCCAGACTCCGATTATTTCATTGAGCTTTCTCGCTCCGGTCAATTTTGTTGGGTATCCAAACTCTGGTTATTACGATGAGCGTTTAGGCTCCAGTCAGTTTTGTTGAGTATCCAGACTCCGATTATTACGTTGAGCGTTCAGGCTCCGGTCATTTTTGTTGAGTATCCAGACTCCGGTTATTAAATTGAGCGTTCAGGCTTCGGTCAGTTTCGTTGGGTATCCAGACTCTGGTTATTACGTTGAGCGTTCAGGCTCCGGTCATTTTTATTGAGTATCCAGACTCCGATTATTACGTTGAACGTTCAGGCTCCGGTCAGTTTCGTTTGGTATCCAGACTCCGGTTATTATGTTGAGCGTTCAGGCTCCGGACAGTTTCGTTGGGTATCCAGACTCTGGTTATTACGTTGAGCGTTCAGGCTCCGGTCAGTTTTGTTAAGTATCTAGACTCCCATTATTTCATTGAGCTTTCACGCTCCGGTCAGTTTCATTGGGTATCCAGACTCTGGTTATTACGTTGAGCGTTTAGGCTCTAGTCAGTTTTGTTGAGTATCCAGACTCCGATTATTACTTTAAGTGTTCAGGCTCCGGTCATTTTTGTTGAGTATCCAGTCCGGTTATTACGTTTAGCATTCAGGCTCCGGTCATTTTTGTTGAGTCTCCAGACTCCGGTTATTAAGTTTTGTGTTCAAACTCTGATTAGTTTCGGTGAGAATCTAGACTACGGTTATTATGTTGAGCATTCAGGCTCCAGTCATTTTCGTTGAGTCTCCAGACTTCGGTTATTGCGTTCAAGCTCCGATTAGTTTCGTTGAGAATCCAGACTCCGATTATTACGTTGAGCGATCAGGCTCCGGTCAGTTTCGTTGGGTGTTCAGACTCCGGTTATTACGTTGAGCATTCAGGCTCCAGTGATTTTCGTTGAGTATCCGGACTCTAGTTATTCCGTTGAGCGTTCAGGCACCGGTTAGTTTCGTTTGGTATCTAGACTCCGGTTATTACGTTGAGCGTTCAAGCTCCGGTCAGTTTCGTTGAGTATCCAGACTCCGGTTATTACGTCGAGCCTTCAGGCTCCGGTCAGTTCCGTTGAGTATCCAGACTCCGGTTATTACATCAAGCGTTCAGGCTCCGGTCAGTTTCGTTGGGAATCCAGACTCCGGTCATTACGTTAAGCGTTCAGGCTCCGGTCATTTTCGATGAGTATGCAGACTCTGGTCATTCTGTTAAGCGTTCAGGCTATGGTCAGTTTCATTGAGTATCCAGACTCCAGTTATTAAGTTGAGCGTTCAGGTTCCGGTCAGTTTCGTTGAGTATCCAAACTCCAGTTATTAAGTTGAGCGTTCAGGCTCCGATCATTTTCTTTGAGTATCCAGACTCTGGTTATTACGTTGAGCGTTCAGGCTCCGGTCATTTTCGTTGAGTATCCAGACTCCGATTATTACGTTGAGCGTTCAGGCTCCAGTCAGTTTCATTGGGTATCCAGACTCCGGTTATTTTGTTTTGTGTCAAACTCTGATTAGTTTTGGTGAGAATCTAGACTACGGTTATTACGTTGAGCATTCAGGCTCCAGTCATTTTCGTTGAGTCTCCAGACCTCGGTTATTGCGTTCAAGCTCCAATTAGTTTCGTTGAGAATCCAGACTCCGATTATTATGTTGAGCGATCAGGCTCCGGTCAGTTTCGTTGGGTGTTCAGACTCCGGTTATTACGTTGAGCATTCAGGCTCTGGTGATTTTCGTTGAGTATCCGGACTCTAGTTATTACGTTGAGCGTTCAGGCCCCGGTCAGTTTGGTTGAGTATCCAGACTCCGGTTATTACGTTGAGCGTTCAGGCTCCGGTCAATTTTGTTGAGTATCTAGACTCCGGTTATTACGTTGAGCCTTCAGGCTCCGGTGAGTTCCGTTGAGTATCCAGACTCCGGTTATTACGTCGAGCGTTCAGGCTCCGGTCAGTTTCGTTGGGTATCCAGACTCCGGTCATTACGTTGAGCGTTCAGGCTCCAGTCATTTTCGATGAGTATGCAGACTCTGGTCATTCTATTAAGCGTTCAGGCTATGGTCAGTTTCGTTGAGTATCCATACTCCGGTTATTAAATTGAGCATTCAGGCTCCGGTCATTTTTGTTGAGTATCCAGACTCCGGTTATTACGTTGAGCGTTCATGCTCCAGTCATTACGTTGATCGTTCAGGCTCCGATCACTTTCGTTGACTATCTAGTTTCCAGTTATTACGTTGAGCGTTCAGGCTCTGGTCAGTTTCGCTTGGTATCCAGACTCCGGTTATTACGTTGAGCATTAAGGCTCCGGTCATTTTGTTTAGTATCCAGACTCCGGTTATTAGGTTGAGTGTTCAGGCTCCGGTCATTTTCGTTTAGTATCCAAACTCCGGTTTTTAAGTTGAGCGTTCAGGATCCGGTTCTTTCGTTGAGCGTTCACGCTCCGGTCAATTTTGTTGAGTATCCAGACTCCGATTATTTCATTGAGCTTTCAAGCTACGGTCAGTTTCATTGGGTATCCAGACTCTGGTTATTACGTTGAGCGTTTAGGCTCTACTCAGTTTTGTTGAGTATCCAGACTCCGATTATTTATTTAAGCGTTCAGGCTCCGGTCATTTTTGTTGAGTATCCAGTCCGGTTATTACGTTTAGCATTCAGGCTCTGGTCATTTTTGTTGAGTCTCCAGACTCCGGTTATTAAGTTTTGTGTTCAAACTCCGATTAGTTTCGGTGAGAATCGAGACTCCGGTTATTACGTTGAGCATTCAGGCTCCAGTCATTTTCGTTGAGTCTCCAGACTTCGGTTATTGCGTTCAAGCTCCGATTAGTTTCGTTGAGAATCGAGACTCCGATTATTACGTTGAACAATCAGGCTCCGGTCAGTTTCGTTGGGTGTTCAGACTCCGAATATTACGTTGAGCGTTCAGGCACCGGTTAGTTTCGTTAGGTATCTAGACTCCGGTTATTACGTTGAGCGTTCAAGCTCCAGTCAGTTTCGTTGAGTATCCAGACTCCGGTTATTAAGTCGAGCCTTCAGGCTCCGGTCAGTTCCGTTCAGTATCCAGACTCCGGTTATTACATCGAGTGTTAAGGCTCCGGTCAGTTTCGTTGGGTAGCCAGACTCCGGTCATTACGTTGAGCGTTCAGGCTCCGGTCATTTTCGATGAGTATGCAGATTCTGGTCATTCTGTTGAGCGTTCAGGCTATGGTCAGTTTCGTTGAGTATCCATACTCCGGTTATTAAATTGAGCATTCAAGCTCCAGTCATTTTTGTTGAGTA
The DNA here is from genome assembly GCA_963859935.3 of Lathyrus sativus. NCBI lineage: Eukaryota > Viridiplantae > Streptophyta > Magnoliopsida > Fabales > Fabaceae > Lathyrus > Lathyrus sativus. Next base: position 234,544,924 of record OZ012736.1, on the reverse strand, counting down.
TCCAGACTCCGGTTATTACGTTGAGCGTTCATGCTCCAGTCATTATGTTGATCGTTCAGGCTCCGGTCACTTTTGTTGAGTATCTAGATTCCAGTTATTACGTTGAGCGTTCAGGCTCTGGTCAGTTTCGCTTGGTATCCAGACTCCGGTTATTACGTTGAGCGTTAAGGCTCCGGTCATTTTGTTGAGTATCCTGACTCTGGTTATTACGTTGAGTGTTCAGGCTCCGGTCATTTTCGTTTAGTATCCAAACTCCGATTATTAAGTTGAGCGTTCAGGCTCCGGTCATTTTCTTTGAGTATCCAGACTCCAGTTATTAAGTTTAGTGTTTAGGCTCTGTTCAGTTTCATTGGGTATCCAGACTCCGGTTATTACGTTTAGCATTCAGGCTCCTGTCAGTTTCAGTGATTATCCAGACTCCGGTTATTACGTTGAGCACTCACGCTCCGATCAGTTTTGTTGGGTATCCGGACTCCGGTTATTCCGTTGAGCGTTCAGGCTCCGATCATTTTTGTTGAGTATCCAGACTCCGGTTATTAAGTTGAGCGTTCAGGTTCCGGTCAGTTTCGTTGAGTATCCAAACTCCAGTTATTAAGTTGAGCGTTCAGGCTCCGGTCATTTTCTGTGAGTATCCAGACTCTGGTTATTACGTTGAGCGTTCAGGCTCCGGTCAGTTTTGTTGGGTATCCAGACTCCGGTTATTATGTTGAGCGTTCAGGCTCCGGTCAGTTTCGTTGGGTATCCAGACTCCGGTTATTGTGTTGAGCGTTCAGGCTCTGGTCAATTTCGTTGGGTATCCAGACTCTTGTTATTACATTGAGCATTCAGGCTCCAGTCAATTTTGTTGAGTATCCAGACTCCGATTATTTCATTGAGCTTTCACGCTCCAGTCAGTATCGTTGGGTATCCAGACTCTGGTTATTATGTTGAGCGTTTAGGCTCCGGTCAGTTTTGTTGAGTATCCAGACTCCGATTATTACGTCGAGCGTTCAGGCTCCGGTCATTTTTGTTGAGTATCAAGTCCAGTTATTACGTTTAGCATTCAGGCTCCGGTTATTTTTGTTGAGTCTCCAAACTCCGCTTATTACATTTTATGTTCAAACTCCGATTAGTTTCAGTGAGAATCTAGACTCCGATTATTACGTTGAGCTTTCAGGCTCCGGTCAGTTTCGTTGGGTTTCCAGACTCCGGTTATTACGTTGAGCATTCAGGCTTCGGTGATTTTCGTTGAGTATCCAGACTCCGGTTATTCCGTTGAGCGTTCAGGCTCCGGTTAGTTTCGTTAGGTATCCAGACTCCGGTTATTACGTATAGCGTTCAGGCTCCGGTCAGTTTCTTTGAGTATCCAGACTCCGGTTATTAAGTTGAGCGTTCAGGCTCCGGTCAGTTTCGTTGGGTATCCAGACTCCGGTTATTACGTTGAGCCTTCAGGCTCCGGTCATTTTTGTTGAGTATCCAGTCCGGTTATTACGTTGAGCATTCAGGCTCTGGTCATTTTTATTGAGTCTCCAAACTCCGGTTATTACGTTTTGTGTTCAAACTTCGATTTGTTTCATTGAGAATCTAGACTCCGATTATTACGTTGAGCATTCAGGCTCCGGTCAGTTTCGTTGGGTATCCAGACTCCGGTTATTACGTTGAGCGTTCAGGCTCCAGTGATTTTCGTTGAGTATTCAGACTCCGTTTATTCCGTTGAGCATTCAGGCACCGGTTAGTTTCGTTAGGTATCCAGACTCCGGTTATTACGTTGAGCGTTCTTGCTCTGGTAAGTTTTGTTGAGTATCTAGACTCCGGTCATTACGTTGAGTGTACAGGCTCCGGTCATTTTTGTTGAGTATCCAGACTCCGGTCATTACGTTGAGCGTTGAGGCTCCGGTCATTTTCGTTGAGTATCCAGACTCCGGTCATTCAGTTGAGCATTTACGCTCCAGTCAGTTTCGTTGAGTATCCATACTTCGGTTATTAAGTTGAACATTCAGGCTCTGGTCATTTTTGATGAAGATCCAGACTCCGGTTATTAAGTTTAGCATTCAGGCTCTGTTCAGTTTCGTTGGGTATCCAGACTCCGGTTATTACGTTGAGCATTCAGGCTCCGGTCAGTTTTGTTGAGTATCCAGACTCTGGTTATTACGTTGAGCGTTCAGGCTCCGGTCATTACGTTGATCGTTCAGGCTTCGGTCAATTTCATTGGGTATCCAGACTCCGGCTATTACGTTGAGCGTTCAGGCTCCGACCAGTTTCGTTGGATATCTATACTCCGGTTATTACGTTGTGCGTTCAGGCTTCGGTCATTTTCATTGAGTATCCAGATTCCGGTTATTACGTTGAGCGTTCAGGCTCTGGTCATTTTCGTTGAGTATCCAGACTCCGGTCATTACGTTGAGCGTTCAGGCTCCGGTCATTTTCGTTGAATATCCAGACTCTAATTATTAAGTTCAGCGTTCAGGCTCCGGTCAGTTTCGTTGAGAATCCAGACTCCGATTATTACGTTGAGCGTTCAGGCTCTGATTAGTTTCATTGAGTATCCAGACTTCGGTTATTAAGTTAAGCGTTCACGCTCCGGTCAGTTTCATTGGGTGTCCAGACTCCGGTTATTACATTGAGCATTCAGGCTCCGGTGATTTTCGTTGAGTATCCAGACTCCAGTTATTACGTCGAGCGTTCAGGCTCTGGTTAATTTCGTTCGGTATCCAGACTCCGGTCATTATGTTGAGCGTTCAGGCTCCGGTCATTTTCGATAAGTATCCAGACTCTAGTCATTCTGTTGAGCGTTCAGGCTCTGGTCAGTTTTGTTGAGTATCCAGACTCTGGTTATTACTTTGAGCGTTCAGGGTCCGGTCAGTTTCGTTGGGTATCCAGACTCCGGTTATTACGTTGAGCATTCAGGCTCTGGTGACTTTCGTTGAGTATCCAGACTCCAGTTATTACGTTGAGCGTTCAGGCTCTGGTCAGTTTGGTTGAGTATCCAGACTCCGGTTATTACGTTGAGCGTTAAGGCTCCAGTCAGTTTCGTTGAGTATCCAAACTCCGGTTATTAAGTTGAGCGTTCATGCTCCAGTCATTTTCTTTGAGTATCCAGACTCCGGTTATCACGTTGAGCGTTCGGGCTCCGGTCATTTTTGTTGAGTATCCAGACTCCGGTTATTACATTGAGCGTTAAGGCTCCGGTCAGTTTCGTTGAGTATCCAGACTCCGGTTATTAAGTTGAGTGTTTAGGCTCCATTCAGTTTTGTTGGGTATCCAGACTCCGGTTATTACGTTGAGCGTTCAGGCTCCGGTCAGTTTCGTTGAGTATCCAGACTCCGGTTATTACGTTGAGGGTTCACGCTCCGGTCAGGTTCGTTGGGTATCCAGACTCCAGTTATTACATTGAGCGTTCAGGCTCCGGTCAATTTTGTTGAGTATCTAGACTCCGTTTATTACGTTGAGCATTCAGGCTCCGGTCATTTTCGTTGAGTCTCCAGACTCCGGTTATTACGTATTGTGTTCAAGCTCCGATTAGTTTCGTTGAGAATCCAGACTCCGATTATTACGTTGAGCGTTCAGGCTCCGATCAGTTTCGTTGGGGGTCCAGACTCCGGTTATTACGTTGAGCATTCAGGCTCCGATGATTTTTGTTGAGTATCCAGACTCCAGTTTTTACCTTGAGCGTTCAGGCTCCGGTCAGTTTGGATGAGTATCCAGACTCCGATTATTACGTTGAGTGTTCAGGCTCCGGTCAGTTTCATTGAGTATCCAGACTCCGGTTATTACGTTGAGCGTTCGGGCTCCAGTCATTTTTGTTGAGTATCCAGACTTCGGTTATTAAGTTGAGCGTTCAAGCTCCGGTCAGTTTCGTTGGGTATCCAGACTCCGGTTATTACGTTGAGCATTCAGGCTCCGTTCAGTTTCGTTGAGTATCAAGACTCCGGTTATTCTGTTGAGCGTTCACGCTCCGGTCAGTTTTGTTGGGTATCCAGACTCCGGTCATTATGTTGAGCATTCAGGCTCTGTTCAGTTTCGCTGAGTATCCAGACTCCGGTTATTACGTTGAGCGTTCAGGCTCTGGTCATTTTCGTTGAGTCTCCAAACTCTGGTTATTACGTTTTGTGTTCAAGCTCCGTTTAGTTTCATTGAGTATCAAAACTTCGGTTATTAAGTTGAGCGTTCACGCTCCGGTCAGTTTCGTTGGGAATCCAGACTCCGGTTATTACGTTGAGCACTCACGCTCCGGTCAGTTTCTTTGGGTATCCAGACTCCGGTTATTACGTTGAGCGTTCAGGCTCCAATACTTTTTGTTGAGTATCCAAACTCCGGTTATTACGTTGAGCATTCAGGTTCCGGTCAGTTTCGTTGAGTATCCAAACTCCAGTTATTAAGTTGAGCGTTCATGCTCCAGTCATTTTCTTTGAGTATCCAGACTCCGGTTATTATGTTGAGCGTTCAGGCTCCGGTCATTTTCATTGAGTATCTAGACTCCGGTTATTACATTGAGCGTTCAGGCTCCGGTCAGTTTCGTTGAGTATCCAGACTCCGGTTATTAAGTTGAGCGTTCAGGCTACATTCAGTTTTGTTGGGTATCTAGACTCCGGTTATTACGTTGAGCGTTCAGGCTCCAGTCATTTTTGTTGAGTATCCAGACTCCGGTTATTACGTTGAGCGTTCAGGCTCCGGTCAATTTCGTTGAGTATCCAAACTCTGGTTATTAAGTTGAGCGTTCATGCTTCGGACATTTTCTTTGAGTATCCAGACTCTGATTATTACGTTGAGAGTTCGGGCTATGGTCATTTTCGTTGAGTATCCAGACTCCGGTTATTATGTTGAGCGTTCAGGCTCCGGTCAGTTTCGTTGAGTATCCAGAATCCGGTTATTAAGTTGAGCGTTCAGGCTCCATTCAGTTTTGTTGGGTATCCAGACTCCGGTTATTACATTGAGCGTTCAGGCTCCGGTCATTTTCGTTGAGTATCCAGACTCCGGTTATTACATTGAGCACTCACGCTCCGGTCAGTTTCATTGGGTATCTATACTCCGGTTATTACGTTGAGCGTTCAGGCTCCTGTCATTTTTGTTGAGTATCCAGACTCCGGTTATTACATTGAGCGTTCAGGTTTCGGTCAGTTTCGTTGAGTATCTAAACTCCTGTTATTAAGTTGAGCGTTAAGACTCCGGTCATTTTCGTTGAGTATCCAGACTCCGGTTATTACGTTAAGCGTTCAGGCTCCGGTCAGTTTCATTGAGTATCTAGACTCCGGTTATTACGTCGAGCGTTTAGGCTCCGGTCAGTTTCGTTGAGTATCCAGACTCCGGTTATTACGTTGAGCGTTCAGGCTCCGGTCAATTTTTTTGAGTATCTAGACTCTGTTTATTACGTTGAGCATTCAGGCTCCGGTCATTTTCGTTGAGTCTCCAGACTCCGGTTATTACGTTTTGTGTTCAAGCTCCGATTAGTTTCGTTGAGAATCCAGACTCCGATTATTACGTTGAGCGTTCAGGCTCCGATCAATTTCGTTGGGTGTCCAGACTCCGGTTATTACGTTGAGCATTCAGGCTCCGATGATTTTTGTTGAGTATCCAGACTCAAGTTTTTACCTTGAGCGTTCAGGCTCCGGTCAGTTTGGATGAGTATCCAGACTCCGGTTATTACGTTGAGTGTTTAGGCTCCGGTCAGTTTCATTGAGTATCTAGACTCCGGTTATTACGTCGAGCATTCAGGCTCCGGTCAGTTTCGTTGAGTATCCAGACTCCGATTATTACGTTGAGCGTTCAGGCTCCCGTCAGTTTCGTTGGGTATCCAGACTCCGGTTATTAAGTTGAGCGTTCAGACTCCGGTCATTTTCTTTGAGTATCCAGACTCCGGTTATTACGTTGAGCGATCGGGCTATAGTCATTTTTGTTGAGTATCCAGACTTCGGATATTAAGTTGAGCGTTCAGGCTCCGGTCAGTTTCGTTGGGTATCCAGACTCCGGTTATTACGTTGAGCATTCAGGCTCCGTTCAGTTTCGTTGAGTATCAAGACTCCGGTTATTCTGTTGAGCGTTCAGGCTCCGGTCAGTTTCGTTGGGTATCCAGACTCCGGTTATTATGTTGAGCATTCAGGCTCTGTTCAGTTTCGCTGAGTATCCAGACTCCGGTTATTACGTTGAGCGTTCAGGCTCTGGTCATTTTCGTTGAGTCTCCAAACTCCGGTTATTACGTTTTGTGTTCAAGCTCCGTTTAGTTTCATTGAGTATCAGAACTTCGGTTATTAAGTTGAGCGTTCACGCTTCGGTCAGTTTCGTTGGGAATCCAGACTCCGGTTATTACGTTGAGCACTCACGCTCCGGTCAGTTTCTTTGGGTATCCAGACTCCGGTTATTACGTTGAGCGTTCAGGCTCCGGTACTTTTTGTTGAGTATCCAAACTCCGGTTATTACGTTGAGCATTCAGGTTCCGGTCAGTTTCGTTGAGTATCCAAACTCCAGTTATTAAGTTGAGCGTTCATGCTCCAGTCATTTTCTTTGAGTATCCAGACTCCGGTTATTACGTTGAGCGTTCAGGCTCCGGTCATTTTCATTGAGTATCTAGACTCCGGTTATTACATTGAGCGTTCAGACTCCGGTCAGTTTCATTGAGTATCCAGACTCCGGTTATTAAGTTGAGCGTTCAGGCTCAATTCAGTTTTGTTGGGTATCCAGACTCCGGTTATTACGTTGAGCGTTCAGGCTCCGGTCAGTTTCGTTGAGTATCCAGACTCCAGTTATTACGTTGAGCGTTCAGGCCCTGGTCAGTTTCGTTGGGTATCCAGACTCCGGTTATTACGTTGAGCGTTAAGGCTCCAGTCATTTTTGTTGAGTATCCAGACTCCGGTTATTACGTTGAGCGTTCAGGCTCCGGTCAGTTTCGTTGAGTATCCAAACTCTGGTTATTAAGTTGAGCGTTCATGCTTCGGACATTTTCTTTGAGTATCCAGACTCTGATTATTACGTTGAGAGTTCGGGCTCCGGTCATTTTCGTTGAGTATCCAGACTCCGGTTATTACGTTGAGCGTTCAGGCTCCGGTCAGTTTCGTTGAGTATCCAGAATCCGGTTATTAAGTTGAGCGTTCAGGTTCCATTCAGTTTTGTTGGGTATCCAGACTCCGGTTATTACATTGAGCGTTCAGGCTCCGGTCATTTTCGTTGAGTATCAAGACTCCTGTTATTACGTTGAGCACTCACGCTCCGGTCAGTTTCATTGGGTATCTATACTCCGGTTATTACGTTGAGCGTTCAGGCTCCGGTCATTTTTGTTGAGTATCCAGACTCCGGTTATTACATTGAGCGTTCAGGTTTCGGTCAGTTTCGTTGAGTATCTAAACTCCTGTTATTAAGTTGAGCGTTAATACTCCGGTCATTTTCGTTGAGTATCCAGACTCCGGTTATTACGTTAAGCGTTCAGGCTCTGGTCAGTTTCATTGAGTATCTAGACTCCGGTTATTACGTCGAGCGTTCAGGCTCCGGTCAGTTTCGTTGAGTATCCAGACTCCGGTTATTACATTGAGTGTTCAGGCTCCGGTCAGTTTCGTTGGGTATCCAGACTCAGGTTATTACATTGAGCGTTAAGGCTCCAGTAAGTTTCGTTTGGTATCCAGACTCTGGTTTTTACGTTGAGCCTTCCGGCTCTGGTCAGTTTTGTTGGGTATCCAGACTCTGGTTATTACGTTGAGCGTTCAGTCTCCGGTCAGTTTTGTTGTGTATCCAGACTCCGGTTATTACGTTAAGCATTCAGGCTCCGATCAGTTTCGTTGGGTATCCAGATTCCGGTTATTATGTTGAGCGTTCAGGCTCCGGTCAGTTTCGTTGGGTATCCAGACTCGGGTTTTTACGTTGAGCGTTCAGGCTCCGGTCAGTTTCGTTGGGTATCCAGACTCCGGTTATTACGTTGAGCATTCAGGCTCTGGTCAGTTTCGTTGGGTATCCAGACTCCGGTTATTACGTTAAGCGTTCAGGCTCCTGTCAGTTTCGTTGGGTATCCAGACTCCGATTATTATATTGAGCGTTCAGGCTCCGGTCAGTTTCGTTTGGTATCCAGACTTCAGTTATTACGTTGAGCGTCCAGGCTCCGGTCAGTTTCGTTGGGTATCCAGACTCCGGTTATTACGTTGAGCGTTAAGGCTCCGGTCAGTTTCGTTGGGTACCCAGACTCCAGTTTTTACGTTGAGCGTTCAGGCTCCCGTCAGTTTTGTTGGGTATCCAGACTCCGGTTATTATGTTAAGGGTTTAGGCTCCGGTCAGTTTCGTTGGGTGTCCAGACACCGGTTATTACGTTGAGCGTTCAGGCTCCGGTCATTTTCGTTGAGCATCTAGACTACAATTATTATGTTGTGCGTTCAGGCTCCGGTCAGTTTCGTTGAGTATCCAGACTCCGGTTATAACGTTGAGCGTTCAGGCTCCGTTCAGTTTCGTTGGGTGTCCAGACTCCGGTTATTACGTTAAGCGTTCAGGCTCCGGTCAGTTTCGTTGTGTATCCAGACTCCGGTTATTACGTTGAGCGTTCAGGCTCCGGTCAGTTTCGTTGGGTATCTAGACTCCGGTTTTTTCGTTGAGCGTTCAGGCTCCGGTCTGTTTTGTTGGGTATCCAGACTCCGGTTATTACGTTGAGCGCTCAGGCTCCGGTCAGTTTCGTTGGGTATCCAGACTCCGATTATTACGTTGAGCGTTCAGGCTCCCGTCACTTTCGTTGGGTATCCAGACTCCGGTTATTAAGTTGAGCGTTCAGACTCCGGTCATTTTCTTTGAGTATCCAGACTCCGGTTATTACGTTGAGCGATCGGGCTATAGTCATTTTTGTTGAGTATCCAGACTTCGGATATTAAGTTGAGCGTTCAGGCTCCGGTCAGTTTCGTTGGGTATCCAGACTCCGGTTATTACGTTGAGCATTCAGGCTCCGTTCAGTTTCGTTGAGTATCAAGACTCCGGTTATTCTGTTGAGCGTTCAGGCTCCGGTCAGTTTCGTTGGGTATCCAGACTCCGGTTATTATGTTGAGCATTCAGGCTCTGTTCAGTTTCGCTGAGTATCCAGACTCCGGTTATTACGTTGAGCGTTCAGGCTCTGGTCATTTTCGTTGAGTCTCCAAACTCCGGTTATTACGTTTTGTGTTCAAGCTCCGTTTAGTTTCATTGAGTATCAGAACTTCGGTTATTAAGTTGAGCGTTCACGCTCCGGTCAGTTTCGTTGGGAATCCAGACTCCGGTTATTACGTTGAGCACTCACGCTCCGGTCAGTTTCTTTGGGTATCCAGACTCCGGTTATTACGTTGAGCGTTCAGGCTCCGGTACTTTTTGTTGAGTATCCAAACTCCGGTTATTACGTTGAGCATTCAGGTTCCGGTCAGTTTCGTTGAGTATCCAAACTCCAGTTATTAAGTTGAGCGTTCATGCTCCAGTCATTTTCTTTGAGTATCCAGACTCCGGTTATTACGTTGAGCGTTCAGGCTCCGGTCATTTTCATTGAGTATCTAGACTCCGGTTATTACATTGAGCGTTCAGACTCCGGTCAGTTTCATTGAGTATCCAGACTCCGGTTATTAAGTTGAGCGTTCAGGCTCAATTCAGTTTTGTTGGGTATCCAGACTCCGGTTATTACGTTGAGCGTTCATGCTCCGGTCAGTTTCGTTGAGTATCCAGACCCCAGTTATTACGTTGAGCGTTCAGGCCCTGGTCAGTTTCGTTGGGTATCCAGACTCCGGTTATTACGTTGAGCGTTAAGGCTCCAGTCATTTTTGTTGAGTATCCAGACTCCGGTTATTACGTTGAGCGTTCAGGCTCCGGTCAGTTTCGTTGAGTATCCAAACTCTGGTTATTAAGTTGAGCGTTCATGCTTCGGACATTTTCTTTGAGTATCCAGACTCTGATTATTACGTTGAGAGTTCGGGCTCCGGTCATTTTCGTTGAGTATCCAGACTCCGGTTATTACGTTGAGCGTTCAGGCTCCGGTCAGTTTCGTTGAGTATCCAGAATCCGGTTATTAAGTTGAGCGTTCAGGTTCCATTCAGTTTTGTTGGGTATCCAGACTCCGGTTATTACATTGAGCGTTCAGGCTCCGGTCATTTTCGTTGAGTATCAAGACTCCTGTTATTACGTTGAGCACTCACGCTCCGGTCAGTTTCATTGGGTATCTATACTCCGGTTATTACGTTGAGCGTTCAGGCTCCGGTCATTTTTGTTGAGTATCCAGACTCCGGTTATTACATTGAGCGTTCAGGTTTCGGTCAGTTTCGTTGAGTATCTAAACTCCTGTTATTAAGTTGAGCGTTAATACTCCGGTCATTTTCGTTGAGTATCCAGACTCCGGTTATTACGTTAAGCGTTCAGGCTCCGGTCAGTTTCATTGAGTATCTAGACTCCGGTTATTACGTCGAGCGTTCAGGCTCCGGTCAGTTTCGTTGAGTATCCAGACTCCGGTTATTACGTTGAGTGTTCAGGCTCCGGTCAGTTTCGTTGGGTATCCAGACTTAGGTTATTACATTGAGCGTTAAGGCTCCAGTAAGTTTCGTTTGGTATCCAGACTCTGGTTTTTACGTTGAGCCTTCCGGCTCTGGTCAGTTTTGTTGGGTATCCAGACTCCGGTTATTACGTTGAGCGTTCAGTCTCCGGTCAGTTTTGTTGTGTATCCAGACTCCGGTTATTACGTTAAGCATTCAGGCTCCGGTCAGTTTCGTTGGGTATCCAGATTCCGGTTATTATGTTGAGCGTTCAGGCTCCGGTCAGTTTCGTTGGGTATCCAGACTCGGGTTTTTACGTTGAGCGTTCAGGCTCCGGTCAGTTTCGTTGGGTATCCAGACTCTGGTTATTATGTTGAGCATTCAGGCTCTGGTCAGTTTCGTTGGGTATCCAGACTCCGGTTATTACGTTAAGCGTTCAGGCTCCTGTCAGTTTCGTTGGGTATCCAGACTCCGATTATTATATTGAGCGTTCAGGCTCCGGTCAGTTTCGTTTGGTATCCAGACTTCAGTTATTACGTTGAGCGTCCAGGCTCCGGTCAGTTTCGTTGGGTATCCAGACTCCGGTTATTACGTTGAGCGTTAAGGCTCCGGTCAGTTTCGTTGGGTACCCAGACTCCAGTTTTTACGTTGAGCGTTCAGGCTCCCGTCAGTTTTGTTGGGTATCCAGACTCCGGTTATTATGTTAAGGGTTTAGGCTCCGGTCAGTTTCGTTGGGTGTCCAGACACCGGTTATTACGTTGAGCGTTCAGGCTCCGGTCATTTTCGTTGAGCATCTAGACTACAATTATTATGTTGTGCGTTCAGGCTCCGGTCAGTTTCGTTGAGTATCCAGACTCCGGTTATAACGTTGAGCGTTCAGGCTCCGTTCAGTTTCGTTGGGTGTCCAGACTCCGGTTATTACGTTAAGCGTTCAGGCTCCGGTCAGTTTCGTTGTGTATCCAGACTCCGGTTATTACGTTGAGCGTTCAGGCTCCGGTCAGTTTCGTTGGGTATCTAGACTCCGGTTTTTTCGTTGAGCGTTCAGGCTCCGGTCTGTTTTGTTGGGTATCCAGACTCCGGTTATTACGTTGAGCGCTCAGGCTCCGGTCAGTTTCGTTGGGTATCCAGACTCCGGTTATTACGTTGAGCGTTCAGGCTCCGGTCAGTTTCGTTGGGTATCCAGACTCAAGTTATTACATTGAGCGTTCAGGCTCCAGTCAGTTTCGTTTGGTATCCAAACTTTAGTTATTACGTTGAGCGTTCAGGCTCCGGTCAGTATCGTTGGGTATCCAGACTCTGGTTTTTATGTTGAGCGTTCCGGCTCTGGTCAGTTTTGTTGGGTATCCAGACTCCGGTTATTACGTTGAGCGTTCAGGCTCCGGTCAGTTTTTTTGTGTATCCAGACTCCAGTTATTACGTTAAGCGTTCAGGCTCCGGTCAGTTTCGTTGGGTATCCAGACTCTGGTTATTACGTTGAACGTTCAGGCTCCGGTCAGTTTTGTTGGGTGTCCAGACTCCGGTTATTACGTTGAGCGTTCAGGCTCCAGTCATTTTCGTTGAGCATCTAGACTCCAATTATTATGTTGTGCATTCAGGCTCCGGTCAGTTTCGTTGAGTATCCAGACTCCGGTTATTACGTTGAGCGTTCAGGCTCCGTTCAGTTTCGTTGGGTATCTAGACTCAGGGTATTACGTTATGCGTTCACGCTCCGGCTCTGGTCAGTTTCGTTGAGTATCTAGATTCCGGTTATTAAGTTGAGCGTTCAGGCTCCGGTCAATTTCGTTGGGTATCCAGACTCCGGTTATTACGTTGAACGTTCAGGCTCCGGTCAGTTTCGTTTGGTATCCAGACTCCGGTTATTACGTTGAGCGTTCAGGCTCCGGTCAGTTTCGTTGGGTATCCAGACTCTGGTTTTTACGTTGAGCCTTCCGGCTCTGGTCAGTTTTGTTAGGTATCCAGACTCCGGTTATTACGTTGAGCGTTCAGTCTCCGGTCAGTTTTGTTGTGTATCCAGACTCCGGTTATTACGTTAAGCATTCAGGCTCCGGTCAGTTTCGTTGGGTATCCAGATTCCGGTTATTATGTTGAGCGTTCAGGCTCCGGTCAGTTTCGTTGGGTATCCAGACTCGGGTTTTTACGTTGAGCGTTCAGGCTCCGGTCAGTTTCGTTGGGTATCCAGACTCCGGTTATTACGTTGAGCATTCAGGCTCTGGTCAGTTTCGTTGGGTATCCAGACTCCGGTTATTACGTTAAGCGTTCAGGCTCCTGTCAGTTTCGTTGGGTATCCAGACTCCGGTTAATATATTGAGCGTTCAGGCTCCGGTCAGTTTCGTTTGGTATCCAGACTTCAGTTATTACGTTGAGCGTCCAGGCTCCGGTCAGTTTCGTTGGGTATCCAGACTCCGGTTATTACGTTGAGCGTTAAGGCTCCGGTCAGTTTCGTTGGGTATCCAGACTCCAGTTTTTACGTTGAGCGTTCAGGCTCCCGTCAGTTTTGTTGGGTATCCAGACTCCGATTATTATGTTAAGGGTTTAGGCTCCGGTCAGTTTCGTTGGGTGTCCAGACACCGGTTATTACGTTGAGCGTTCAGGCTCCGGTCATTTTCGTTGAGCATCTAGACTACAATTATTATGTTGTGCGTTCAGGCTCCGGTCAGTTTCGTTGAGTATCCAGACTCCGGTTATAACGTTGAGCGTTCAGGCTCCGTTCAGTTTCGTTGGGTATCCAGACTCCGGTTATTACGTTAAGCGTTCAGGCTCCGGTCAGTTTCGTTGTGTATCCAGACTCCGGTTATTACGTTGAGCGTTCAGGCTCCGGTCAGTTTCGTTGGGTATCTAGACTCCGGTTTTTACGTTGAGCGTTCAGGCTCCGGTCAGTTTTGTTGGGTATCCAGACTCCGGTTATTACATTGAGCGCTCAGGCTCCGGTCAGTTTCGTTGGGTATCCAGACTCCGGTTATTACGTTGAGCGTTCAGGCTCCGGTCAGTTTCGTTGGGTATCCAGACTCAAGTTATTACATTGAGCGTTCAGGCTCCAGTCAGTTTCGTTTGGTATCCAAACTTTAGTTATTACGTTGAGCGTTCAGGCTCCGGTCAGTTTCGTTGGGTATCCAGACTCTGGTTTTTATGTTGAGCGTTCCGGCTCTGGTCAGTTTTGTTGGGTATCCAGACTCCGGTTATTACGTTGAGCGTTCAGGCTCCGGTCAGTTTTTTTGTGTATCCAGACTCCGGTTATTACGTTAAGTTTTCAGGCTCCAGTCAGTTTCGTTGGGTATCCAGACTCTGGTTATTACGTTGAACGTTCAGGCTCCGGTCAGTTTTGTTCGGTGTCCAGACTCCGGTTATTACGTTGAGCGTTCAGGCTCCGGTCATTTTCGTTGAGCATCTAGACTCCAATTATTATGTTGTGCATTCAGGCTCCGGTCAGTTTCGTTGAGTATCCAGACTCCGGTTATTACGTTGAGCGTTCAGGCTCCGTTCAGTTTCGTTGGGTATCTAGACTCCGGGTATTACGTTATGCGTTCACGCTCCGACTCTGGTCAGTTTCGTTGAGTATCTAGATTCCGGTTATTAAGTTGAGCGTTCAGGCTCCGGTCAATTTCGTTGGGTATCCAGACTCCGGTTATTACGTTGAACGTTCAGGCTCCGGTCAGTTTCGTTTGGTATCCAGACTCCGGTTATTACGTTGAGCTTTCAGGCTCCGGTCAGTTTCGTTGGGTATCCAGGCTCCGGTTATTACGTTGAACGTTCAGGCTCCGGTCAGTTTCGTTGGGTGTCCAGACTCCGGTTATTACGTTGAGCGTTCAGGCTCCGGTCAGTTTCGTTGGGTATCCAGACTAAGGTTATTACATTGAGGGTTCAGGCTCCAGTCAATTTCGTTTGGTATCCAAACTTCAGTTATTACGTTGAGCGTTCAGGCTCCGGTCAGTTTCGTTGGGTATCCAGACTCTGGTTTTTACGTTGAGCCTTCCGGCTCTAGTCAGTTTTGTTGGGTATCCAGACTCCGGTTATTACGTTGAGCGTTCAGTCTCCGGTCAGTTTTGTTGTGTATCCAGACTCCGGTTATTACGTTAAGCATTCAGGCTCCGGTCAGTTTCGTTGGGTATCCAGACTCCGGTTATTATGTTGAGCGTTCAGGCTCCGGTCAGTTTCGTTGGGTATCCAGACTCTGGTTTTTACGTTGAGCGTTCAGGCTCCGGTCAGTTTCGTTGGGTATCAAGACTCCGGTAATTACGTTGAGCATTCAGGCTCTGGTCAGTTTCGTTGGGTATCCAGACTCCGGTTATTACGTTAAGCGTTCAGGCTCCTGTCAGTTTCGTTGGGTATCCAGACTCCGGTTATTATATTGAGCGTTCAGGCTCCGGTCAGTTTCGTTTGGTATCCAGACTTCAGTTATTACGTTGAGCGTCCAGGCTCCGGTCAGTTTCGTTGGGTATCCAGACTCCGGTTATTACGTTGAGCGTTAAGGCTCCGGTCAGTTTCGTTGGGTATCCAGACTCCAGTTTTTACGTTGAGCGTTCAGGCTCCCGTCAGTTTTGTTGGGTATCCAGACTCCGATTATTATGTTAAGGGTTTAGGCTCCGGTCAGTTTCGTTGGGTGTCCAGACACCGGTTATTACGTTGAGCGTTCAGGCTCCGGTCATTTTCGTTGAGCATCTAGACTACAATTATTATGTTGTGCGTTCAGGCTCCGGTCAGTTTCGTTGAGTATCCAGACTCCGGTTATAACGTTGAGCGTTCAGGCTCCGTTCAGTTTCGTTGGGTATCCAGACTCCGGTTATTACGTTAAGCGTTCAGGCTCCGGTCAGTTTCGTTGTGTATCCAGACTCCGGTTATTACGTTGAGCGTTCAGGCTCCGGTCAGTTTCGTTGGGTATCTAGACTCCGGTTTTTACGTTGAGCGTTCAGGCTCCGGTCAGTTTTGTTGGGTATCCAGACTCCGGTTATTACGTTGAGCGCTCAGGCTCCGGTCAGTTTCGTTGGGTATCCGGACTCCGGTTATTACGTTGAGCGTTCAGGCTCCGGTCAGTTTCGTTGGGTATCCAGACTCAAGTTATTACATTGAGCGTTCAGGCTCCAGTCAGTTTCGTTTGGTATCCAAACTTTAGTTATTACGTTGAGCGTTCAGGCTCCGGTCAGTTTCGTTGGGTATCCAGACTCTGGTTTTTATGTTGAGCGTTCCGGCTCTGGTCAGTTTTGTTGGGTATCCAGACTCCGGTTATTACGTTGAGCGTTCAGGCTCCGGTCAGTTTTTTTGTGTATCCAGACTCCGGTTATTACGTTAAGCGTTCAGGCTCCAGTCAGTTTCGTTGGGTATCCAGACTCTGGTTATTACGTTGAACGTTCAGGCTCCGGTCAGTTTTGTTCGGTGTCCAGACTCCGGTTATTACGTTGAGCGTTCAGGCTCCGGTCATTTTCGTTGAGCATCTAGACTCCAATTATTATGTTGTGCATTCAGGCTCCGGTCAGTTTCGTTGAGTATCCAGACTCCGGTTATTACGTTGAGCGTTCAGGCTCCGTTCAGTTTCGTTGGGTATCTAGACTCCGGGTATTACGTTATGCGTTCACGCTCCGACTCTGGTCAGTTTCGTTGAGTATCTAGATTCCGGTTATTAAGTTGAGCGTTCAGGCTCCGGTCAATTTCGTTGGGTATCCAGACTCCGGTTATTACGTTGAACGTTCAGGCTCCGGTCAGTTTCGTTTGGTATCCAGACTCCGGTTATTACGTTGAGCTTTCAGGCTCCGGTCAGTTTCGTTGGGTATCCAGGCTCCGGTTATTACGTTGAACGTTCAGGCTCCGGTCAGTTTCGTTGGGTGTCCAGACTCCGGTTATTACGTTGAGCGTTCAGGCTCCGGTCAGTTTCGTTGGGTATCCAGACTAAGGTTATTACATTGAGCGTTCAGGGTCCAGTCAATTTCGTTTGGTATCCAAACTTCAGTTATTACGTTGAGCGTTCAGGCTCCGGTCAGTTTCGTTGGGTATCCAGACTCTGGTTTTTACGTTGAGCCTTCCGGCTCTAGTCAGTTTTGTTGGGTATCCAGACTCCGGTTATTACGTTGAGCGTTCAGTCTCCGGTCAGTTTTGTTGTGTATCCAGACTCCGGTTATTACGTTAAGCATTCAGGCTCCGGTCAGTTTCGTTGGGTATCCAGACTCCGGTTATTATGTTGAGCGTTCAGGCTCCGGTCAGTTTCGTTGGGTATCCAGACTCTGGTTTTTACGTTGAGCGTTCAGGCTCCGGTCAGTTTCGTTGGGTATCAAGACTCCGGTAATTACGTTGAGCATTCAGGCTCTGGTCAGTTTCGTTGGGTATCCAGACTCCGGTTATTACGTTAAGCGTTCAGGCTCCTGTCAGTTTCGTTGGGTATCCAGACTCCGGTTATTATATTGAGCGTTCAGGCTCCGGTCAGTTTCGTTTGGTATCCAGACTTCAGTTATTACGTTGAGCGTCCAGGCTCCGGTCAGTTTCGTTGGGTATCCAGACTCCGGTTATTACGTTGAGCGTTAAGGCTCCGGTCAGTTTCGTTGGGTATCCAGACTCCAGTTTTTACGTTGAGCGTTCAGGCTCCGGTCAGTTTTGTTGGGTATCCAGACTCCGGTTATTATGTTGAGGGTTTAGGCTCCAGTCAGTTTCGTTGGGTATCCAGACTCCGGTTATTACGTTGAGCATTCAGGCTCTGGTCAGTTTCGTTGGATATCCAGACTCCGGTTATTATGTTGAGCGTTCAAACTCTGGTCAGTTTCGTTGGGTATCCAGACTCCGGTTATTACGTTGAGTGTTCAGGCTCCGGCAGTTTCGTTTGGTATCCAGACTTCAATTATTACGTTGAGCGTTCAGGTTCTGGTTAGTTTCATTGAGTATCCAGATTCCGGTTATTACGTTGAACGTTCAGGCTCCTGTCAATTTCGTTGGGTATCTAGACTCCGATTATTACGTTGAACGTTCAGGCTCCGGTCAGTTTCGTTGGGTATCCAGACTCCGGTTTTTACATTGAGCGTTCAGGCTCCTGGTTAGTTTCGTTGGGTATCCAGACTCCGGTTATTACGTTGAGCGTTCAGGCTCTGGTCAGTTTCGTTGGGTATCCAGACTCCGGTTATTACGTTGAGCGTTCAGGCTCCTGTCAGTTTCGTTGGGTATCCGAACTCCGGTTATTACGTTGAGCGTTCAGGCTCCAGTCAGTTTTGTTGGGTATCCAGACTCCGGTTATTATGTTGAGGGTTTAGGCTCCGGTCAGTTTCGTTGGGTATCCAGACTCCGGTTATTACGTTGAGTGTTCAGGCTCTGGTCAGTTTCGTTAGGTATCCAGACTCCGGTTATTATGTTGAGCGTTCAAACTCCGGTCAGTTTCGTTGGGTATCCGGACTCCGGTTATTACGTTGAGCGTTCAGGCTCCGGTCAGTTTCGTTGGGTATCCAGACTCCGGTTATTACGTTAAGCGTTCAGGCTCCGGTCAGTTTCGTTGTGTATCCAGACTCTGGTTATTACGTTGAGCGTTCAGGCTCCGGTCAGTTTCGTTGGGTATTCAGACTCCAGTTTTTACGTTGAGCGTTCAGGCTCCGGTCAGTTTTGTTTGGTATCCAGACTCCGGTTATTACGTTGAGCGCTCAGGCTCCGGTCAGTTTCGTTGGGTATCCAGACTCAGGTTATTACATTGAGCGTTCAGGCTCCAGTCAGTTTCGTTTGGTATCCAAACTTTAGTTATTACATTGAGCGTTCAGGCTCCGGTCAGTTTCGTTGGGTATCCAGACTCTGGTTTTTATGTTGAGCATTCCGGCTCTGATCAGTTTTGTTGGGTATCCAGACTCCAGTTATTACGTTGAGCGTTCAGGCTCCGGTCAGTTTTTTTGTGTATCCAGACTCCGGTTATTACATTAAGCGTTCATGCTCCGTTCAGTTTCGTTGGGTATCCAGACTCTGGTTATTACGTTGAACGTTCAGGCTCCGGTCAGTTTTGTTGGGTGTCCAGACACCGGTTATTAAGTTGAGCGTTCAGGCTCCGGTCATTTTCGTTGAGCATCTAGACTACAATTATTATGTTGTGCGTTCAGGCTCCGGTGAGTTTCGTTGAGTATCCAGACTCCGGTTATTACGTTGAGCGTTCAGGCTCCGTTCAGTTTCGTTGGGTATCCAGACTCCGGTTATTACGTTAAGCGTTCAGGCTCTGGTCAGTTTCGTTGTGTATCCAGACTCCGGTTATTACGTTAAGTGTTCAGGCTCTGGTCAGTTTCGTTGAGTATCTAGATTCCGGTTATTAAGTTGAGCGTTCAGGCTCCGGTCAATTTTGTTGGGTATCCAGACTCCGGTTATTACGTTGAACGTTCAGGCTCCGGTCAGTTTCGTTTGGTATCCAGACTTCGGTTATTACGTTGAGCGTTCAGGCTCCGGTCAGTTTCGTTGGGTATCCAGACTCCGGTTATTACGTTGAACGTTCAGGCTCCGGTCAGTTTCGTTGGGTGTCCAGACTCCGGTTATTGCGTTGAGCGTTCAGGCTCCGGTCAGTTTCGTTGGGTATCCAGACTCAGGTTATTACATTGAGCGTTCAGGCTCCAGTCAGTTTCGTTTGGTATCCAAACTTCAGTTATTACGTTGAGCGTTCAGGCTCCGGTCAGTTTCGTTGGGTATCCAGACTCTGGTTTTTACGTTGCGCCTTCCGGCTCTGGTCAGTTTTGTTGGGTATCCAGACTCCGGTTATTACGTTGAGCGTTCAGTCTCCGGTCAGTTTTGTTGTGTATCCAGACTCCGATTATTACGTTAAGCATTCAGGCTCCGGTCAGTTTCGTTGGGTATCCAGACTCCGGTTATTATGTTGAGCGTTCAGGCTCCGGTCAGTTTCGTTGGGTATCCAAACTCCGGTTTTTACGTTGAGCGTTCAGGCTCCGGTCAGTTTCGTTGGGTATCCAGACTCCGATTATTATGTTGAGCATTCAGGCTCTGGTCAGTTTCGTTGGGTATCCAGACTCCGGTTATTACGTTAAGCGTTCAGGCTCCGGTCAGTTTCGTTGGGTATCCAGACTCCGGTTATTATATTGAGCGTTCAGGCTCCGGTCAGTTTCGTTTGGTATCCAGACTTCAGTTATTACGTTGAGCGTCCAAGCTCCGGTCAGTTTCGTTGGGTATCCAGACTCCGGTTATTACGTTGAGCGTTAAGGCTCCGGTCAGTTTCGTTGGGTATCTAGACTCCAGTTTTTACGTTGAGCGTTCAGGCTCCGGTCAGTTTTGTTGGGTATCCAGACTCCGTTTATTATGTTGAGGGTTTAGGCTCCGGTCAGTTTCGTTGGGTATCCAGACTCCGGTTATTACGTTGAGCATTCAGGCTCTGGTTAGTTTCGTTGGATATCCAGACTCCGGTTATTATGTTGAGCGTTCAAACTCTGGTCAGTTTCGTTGGGTATCCAGACTCCGGTTATTATGTTGAGCGTTCAGGCTCCGGCAGTTTCGTTTGGTATCCAGACTTCAGTTATTACGTTGAGCGTTCAGGTTCTGGTTAGTTTCATTGAGTATCCAGATTCCGGTTATTACGTTGAACGTTCAGGCTCCTGTCAATTTCGTTGGGTATCTAGACTCCGATTATTACGTTGAACGTTCAGGCTCCGGTCAGTTTCGTTGGGTATCCAGACTCCGGTTATTACATTGAGCGTTCAGGCTCCGGTCAGTTTCGTTGGGTATCCAGACTCCGGTTATTACGTTAAGCGTTCAGGCTCCGGTCAGTTTCGTTGGGTATCAAGACTCCGGTTATTACATTGAGCGTTCAGGCTCCGGTCAGTTTCGTTTGGTATCCAGACTTCAGTTATTACGTTGAGCGTCCAGGCTCCGGTCAGTTTCGTTGGGTATCCAGACTCCTGTTATTACGTTGAGCGTTCAGGCTCCGGTCAGTTTTTTTGGGTATCCAGACTCCGGTTATTACGTTAAGCGTTCAGGCTCCGGTCAGTTTCGTTGGGTATCCAGACTCCGGTTATTACATTGAGCGTTCAGGCTCCGGTCAGTTTCGTTTGGTATCCAGACTTCAGTTATTACGTTGAGCGTCCAGGCTCCGGTCAGTTTCGTTGGGTATCCAGACTCCGGTTATTACGTTGAGCGTTAAGGCTCCGGCAGTTTCGTTGGGTATCCAGACTCCAGTTTTTACGTTGAGCGTTCAGGCTCTAGTCAGTTTTGTTGGGTATTCAGACTCCGGTTATTATTTTGAGGGTTTAGGCTCCGGTCAGTTTCGTTGGGTATCCAGACTCCGGTTATTACGTTGATCGTTCAGGCTCCGGTCAGTTTCGTTGGGTATCCAGACTCAGGTTATTACATTGAGCGTTCATGCTCCGGTCAGTTTCGTTTGGTATCCAGACTTCAGTTATTACGTTGAGCGTTCAGGCTCCGGTCAGTTTCGTTGGGTATCCAGACTCTGGTTTTTACATTGAGCGTTCCGCCCCTGGTCAGTTTTGTTGGGTATCCATACTCCGGTTATTACGTTGAGCATTCAGTCTCCGGTCATTTTTGTTGTGTATCCAGACTCCGGTTATTACGTTAAGCGTTCAGGCTCCGGTCAGTTTCGTTGGGTATCCAGACTCCGGTTATTATATTGAGCGTTCAGGCTCCGGTCAGTTTCGTTTGGTATCCAGACTTCAGTTATTACATTGAGCGTCCAAGCTCCGGTCAGTTTCGTTGGGTATCCAGACTCCGGTTATTACGTTGAGCGTTAAGGCTCCGGTCAGTTTCGTTGGGTATCCAGACTCCAGTTTTTACGTTGAGCGTTCAGGCTCCGGTCAGTTTTGTTGGGTATCCAGACTCCGTTTATTATGTTGAGGGTTTAGGCTCCGGTCAGTTTCGTTGGGTATCCAGACTCCGGTTATTACGTTGAGCATTCAGGCTCTGGTTAGTTTCGTTGGATATCCAGACTCCGGTTATTATGTTGAGCGTTCAAACTCTGGTCAGTTTCGTTGGGTATCCAGACTCCGGTTATTATGTTGAGCGTTCAGGCTCCGGCAGTTTCGTTTGGTATCCAGACTTCAGTTATTACGTTGAGCGTTCAGGTTCTGGTTAGTTTCATTGAGTATCTAGATTCCGGTTATTACGTTGAACGTTCAGGCTCCTGTCTATTTCGTTGGGTATCTAGACTCCGATTATTACATTGAACGTTCAGGCTCCGGTCAGTTTCGTTGGGTATCCAGACTCCGGTTATTACATTGAGCGTTCAGGCTCCGGTCAGTTTCGTTGGGTATCCAGACTCCGGTTATTACGTTAAGCGTTCATGCTCCGGTCAGTTTCGTTGGGTATCCAGACTCCGGTTATTACATTGAGCGTTCAGGCTCCGGTCAGTTTCGTTTGGTATCCAGACTTCAGTTATTACGTTGAGCGTCCAGGCTCCGGTCAGTTTCGTTGGGTATCCAGACTCCGGTTATTACGTTGAGCGTTCAGGCTCCGGTCAGTTTCTTTGGGTATCCAGACTCCGGTTATTACGTTAAGCGTTCAGGCTCCGGTCAGTTTCGTTGGGTATCCAGACTCCGGTTATTACATTGAGCGTTCAGGCTCCGGTCAGTTTCGTTTGGTATCCAGACTTCAGTTATTACGTTGAGCGTCCAGGCTCCGGTCAGTTTCGTTGGGTATCCAGACTCCGGTTATTACGTTGAGCGTTAAGGCTCCGGCAGTTTCGTTGGGTATCCAGACTCCAGTTTTTACGTTGAGCGTTCAGGCTCTAGTCAATTTTGTTGGGTATTCATACTCCGGTTATTATTTTGAGGGTTTAGGCTCCGGTCAGTTTCGTTGGGTATCCAGACTCCGGTTATTACGTTGATCGTTCAGGCTCCGGTCAGTTTCGTTGGGTATCCAGACTCAGGTTATTACATTGAGCGTTCAGGCTCCGGTCAGTTTCGTTTGGTATCCAGACTTCAGTTATTACGTTGAGCGTTCAGGCTCCGGTCAGTTTCGTTGGGTATCCAGACTCTGGTTTTTACGTTAAGCGTTCAGGCTCCGGTCAGTTTTGTTGGGTATCCAGACTCCGGTTATTACGTTGAGCGTTCAGGCTCCGGCCAGTTTCGTTGGGTATCCAGACTCCGGTATTTACGTTGAGCGTTCAGGCTCCGGTCAGTTTCGTTGGATATCCAGACTCTGGTTATTACGTTGAGCATTCAGGCTCCGGTCAGTTTCGTTGGGTATCCAGACTCCGGTTATTACGTTAAGCGTTCAGGCTCCGGTCAGTTTTGTTGGGTATCCAGACTCCGGTTATTACATTGAGCGTTCAGGCTCCGGTCAGTTTCATTTGGTATCCAGACTTCAGTTATTACGTTGAGCGTCCAGGCTCCGGTCAGTTTCGTTGGGTATCCAGACTCCGGTTATTACGTTGAGCGTTAAGGCTCCGGTCAGTTTCGTTGGGTATCCAGACTCCGGTTTTTACGTTGAGCGTTCAGGCTCCGGTCAGTTTTGTTGGTTATCCAGACTTCGGTTATTATGTTGAGGGTTTAGGCTCCGGTCAGTTTCGTTGGGTATCCAGACTCCGATTATTACGTTGAGCGTTCAGGCTCCGGTCAGTTTCGTTTGGTATCCAGATTTCAGTTATTACGTTGAGCGTTCAGGCTCTGGTCAGTTTCATTGAGTATCCAGATTCCGGTAATTACGTTGAGTGTTCAGGCTCCGGTCAATTTCGTTGGGTATCCAGACTCCGGTTATTCCGTTAAGCGTTCAGGCTCCGGTCAGTTTCGTTGTGTATCCAAACTCTGGTTATTACTTTGAGCGTTCAGGCTCCGGTCAGTTTCGTTGGGTATCCAGACTCCGGTTTTTACGTTGAGCGTTCAGGCTCCGGTCAATTTTGTTGGGTATCCAGATTCCGGTTATTATGTTGAGAATTCAGGCTCCGGTCAATTTGTTAGGTATCCAGAGTTCGGTTATTACGTTGAGCGTTCAGGCTCCGGTCAGTTTCGTTGGGTATCCAGACTCAGGTTATTACATTGAGCATTCAGGCTCCGGTCAATTTCGTTTGGTATCCAGACTTTAGTTATTACGTTGAGCGTTCAGGCTCCGGTCAGTTTCGTTGGGTATCCAGACTCTGGTTTTTACGTTGAGCGTTCCGGCTCTGGTCAGTTTTGTTGGGTATCCAGACTCCGGTTATTACGTTGAGCGTTCAGGCTCCGGTCAGTTTTGTTGTGTATCCAGACTCCGGTTATTACGTTAAGCGTTCAGGCTCCGGTCAGTTTCGTTGGGTATCCAGACTCCGGTTATTACGTTGAGCGTTCAGGCTCCGGTCAGTTTCGTTGGGTATCCAGACTCCGGTTTTTCCGTTGAGTGTTCAAGCTCCGGTCAGTTTTGTTGGATATCCAGACTCTGGTTATTACGTTGAACGTTCAGGCTCCGATCAGTTTCGTTGGGTATCCAGACTTCGGTTATTACGTTAAGCGTTCAGGCTCCGGTCAGTTTCGTTAGGTATCCAGACTCCGGTTATTACATTGAGCGTTCAGGCTCCGGTCAGTTTTGTTGGGTATCCGGACTCCGGTTATTATGTTGAGGGTTTAGGCTTCGGTCAGTTTAGTTGGGTATCCAGACTCCGGTTATTACGTTGAGCGTTCAGGCTCTGCTCAGTTTCGTTGGGTATCCAGACTCCGGTTATTATATTGAGCGTTCAAACTCCGGTCAGTTTCGTTGGGTATCCAGACTCCGGTTATTACGTTGAGCGTTCAGGCTCCGGTCAGTTTCGTTTGGTATCCAGACTTCAGTTATTACGTTGAGCGTTCAGGCTCTGGTCAGTTTCGTTGAGTATCCAGATTCCGGTTATTACGTTGAGCGTTCAGGCTCCGGTCAATTTTGTTGGGTATGTAGACTCCGGTTAATACGTTGAACGTTCAGGCTCCGGTCAGTTTCGTTGGGTATCCAGACTCCGGTTTTTATGTTGAGCGTTCAGGCTCCGGTCAGTTTCGTTGGGTATCCCGACTCCGGTTATTACGTTGAGCGTTCAGGCTCCGGTCAGTTTCGTTGGGTATCTAGACTCCGGTTATTACGTTAAGCATTCAGGCTCCGGTCAGTTTCGTTGGGTATCCAGATTCCGGTTATTACATTGAGCGTTCAGGCTCCGGTCATTTTCGTTTGGTATCCAGACTTCAGTTATTACGTTGACCGTCTTTGCTTCGGTCAGTTTCGTTGGGTATCCAGACTCCGATTATTACGTTGAGCCTTAAGGCTTCGGTCAGTTTCGTTGGGTATCCAGACTCCAGTTTTTACGTTGAGCGTTCAGGCTCCAGTCAGTTTTGTTGGGTATCCAGACTCCGGTTATTATGTTGAGGGTTTAGGCTCCGGTCTGTTTTGTTGGGTATCCAGACTCCGGTTATTACGTTGAGCGTTCAGGTTCTGGTCAGTTTCGTTGGGTATCCAGACTCCGGCTATTATGTTGAGCGTTCAAACTCCAGTCAGATTCTTTGGGTATCCAGACTCCGGTTATTACATTGAGCGTTCAGGCTCCGGTCAGTTTTGTTTGGTATCTAGACTTCAGTTATTACGTTGAGCGTTCAGGCTTTGGTCAGTTTCGTTGAGTATCCAGATTCCGGTTATTACGTTGAGCGTTCAGGCTCCGGTCAATTTCGTTTGGTATCCAGACTCCGGTTATTACGTTGAACGTTCAGGCTCTGGTCAGTTTCGTTGGGTATCCAGACTCCGGTTATTACGTTGAGCGTTCAGGCTCCGGTCAGTTTCCTTGGGTATCCAGACTCCAGTTTTTACGTTGAGCGTTCAGGCTCCGTTCAGTTTTGTTGGGTATCCAGACTCCAGTTATTATGTTGATGGTTCAGGCTCCGGTCAGTTTTGTTGGGTATCCAGACTTCGGTTATTACGTTCAGCGTTCAGGCTCTGGTCAGTTTCTTGTGTATCCAGACTCCGGTTATTACGTTGAGCGTTCAGGCTCCGGTCAATTTCTTTCGGTATCCAGACTCCGGTTTTTACGTTGAGCGTTCAGGCTCCGGTCAGTTTTGTTGGGTATCCAGACTTCAGTTATTACGTTGAGCGTTCAGGCTCCGGTCAGTTTCGTTGGGTATCCAGACTCCGGTTATTACGTTAAGCGTTCAGGCTCCGGTCAGTTTCGTTGGGTATCCAGACTCCGGTTATTACGTTGAGCGTTCAGGCTCCGGTCAGTTTCGTTGGGTATCCAGACTCCGGTTTTTCCGTTGAGCGTTCAAGCTCCGGTCAGTTTTGTTGGATATCCAGACTCTGGTTATTACGTTGAGCGTTCAGGCTCCGATCAGTTTCGTTGGGTATCCAGACTTCGGTTATTACGTTAAGCGTTCAGGCTCCGGTCAGTTTCGTTAGGTATCCAGACTCCGGTTATTACATTGAGCGTTCAGGCTCCGGTCAGTTTTGTTGGGTATCCGGACTCCGGTTATTATGTTGAGGGTTTAGGCTTCGGTCAGTTTAGTTGGGTATCCAGACTCCGGTTATTACGTTGAGCGTTCAGGCTCTGGTCAGTTTCGTTGGGTATCCAGACTCCGGTTATTATATTGAGCGTTCAAACTCCGGTCAGTTTCGTTGGGTATCCAGACTCCGGTTATTACGTTGAGCGTTCAGGCTCCGGTCAGTTTCGTTTGGTATCCAGACTTCAGTTATTACGTTGAGCGTTCAGGCTCTGGTCAGTTTCGTTGAGTATCCAGATTCCGGTTATTACGTTGAGCGTTCCGGCTCTGGTCAGTTTCGTTGAGTATGTAGACTCCGGTTAATACGTTGAACGTTCAGGCTCCGGTCAGTTTCGTTGGGTATCCAGACTCCGGTTTTTATGTTGAGCGTTCAGGCTCCGGTCAGTTTCGTTGGGTATCCCGACTCCGGTTATTACGTTGAGCGTTCAGGCTCCGGTCAGTTTCGTTGGGTATCTAGACTCCGGTTATTACGTTAAGCATTCAGGCTCCGGTCAGTTTCGTTGGGTATCCAGACTCCGGTTATTACATTGAGCGTTCAGGCTCCGGTCATTTTCGTTAGGTATCCAGACTCAGGTTATTACATTGAGCGTTCAGGCTCCGGTCAGTTTTGTTGGGTATCCAGACTCTGGTTTTTACGTTGAGCGTTCAGGCTCCGGTTAGTTTTGTTTGGTATCCAGACTCCGGTTATTACGTTAGGCGTTCAGCCTCCGGTCAGGTTCGTTGTGTATCCAGACTCCGGTTATTACGTTGAGCGTTCAGGCTCCGGTCAGTTTCGTTGGGTATCCAGACTTCGGTTATTACGTTCAGCGTTCAGGCTCTGGTCAGTTTCTTGTGTATCCAGACTCCGGTTATTACGTTGAGCGTTCAGGCTCCGGTCAATTTCTTTCGGTATCCAGACTCCGGTTTTTACGTTGAGCGTTCAGGCTCCGGTCAGTTTTGTTGGGTATCCAGACTTCAGTTATTACGTTGAGCGTTCAGGCTCCGGTCAGTTTCGTTGGGTATCCAGACTCCGGTTATTACGTTGAGCGTTCAGGCTCCGGTCAGTTTCGTTAGGTATCCAGACTCAGGTTATTACATTGAGCGTTCAGGCTCCGGTCAGTTTTGTTGGGTATCCAGACTCTGGTTTTTACGTTGAGCGTTCAGGCTCCGGTTAGTTTTGTTGGGTATCCAGACTCCGGTTATTACGTTAGGCGTTCAGCCTCCGGTCAGGTTCGTTGTGTATCCAGACTCCGGTTATTACGTTGAGCGTTCAGGCTCCGGTCAGTTTCGTTGGGTATCCAGACTCCGGTTTTTACGTTGAGCGTTCAGGGTCCAGTCAGTTTCGTTGGGTATCCAGACTCTGGTTATTACGTTGAGCATTCAGGTTCATGTTAGTTTCGTTGGGTATCCAGACTCCAGTTATTACATTGAGTGTTCAGGCTCCGGTCAGTTTCGTTGGGTATCCAGACTCCGGTTTTTACGTTGAGCGTTCAGGCTCCGATCAGTTTTGTTTGGTATCCAGACTTCAGCTATTACGTTGACCGTCCAGGCTCCGGTCAGTTTTGTTGGGTATCCAGACTCCGGTTTTTACGTTGAGCGTTCAGGCTCCGGTCAGTTTCATTTGGTATCCAGACTTCAGTTAATACGTTGAGCGTTCAGGCTCTGATCAGTTTCGTTGAGTATCCAGATTCCGGTTATTACGTTGAGCGTTCAGGCTCCGGTCAATTTCGTTGGGTATCCATACTCCGGTTATTACGTTGAAAATTTAGGCTCCGGTCAGTTTCGTTGGGTATCCAGACTCTGGTTATTACGTTGAGCGTTCAGGCTCCGGTCAGTTTCGTTGGGTATCCAGACTTCAGTTTTTACGTTGAGCGTTCAGGCTCCGGTAAATTTTGTTGGGTATCTAGACTCCGGTTATTATGTTGAGGGTTCAGGCTCCGGTCAGTTTTGTTGGGTATCCAGAGTTCGGTTATTACGTTAAGCGTTCAGGCTCTGGTCAGTTTCGTTGTGTATCCAGACTCCGGTTATTAAGTTGAGCGTTCAGGCTCCGGTCAGTTTCGTTGGGTATCCAGACTCCGGTTTTTACCTTTAGCGTTTAGGCTCCAGTCAGTTTTGTTAGGTATCTAGACTTCAGTTATTACGTTGAGTGTTCAGGCTCCGGTCAGTTTCGTTGGGTATCCAGACTCCGGTTATTACGTTAAGCGTTCAGGCTCCGGTCAGTTTCGTTGGGTATCCAGACTCAAGTTATTACGTTGAGCGTTCAGGTTCCGGTCAGTTTCGTTTGTTATCCAGACTTCAGTTATTACGTTGAGCGTTCAGGCTCCGGTCAGTTTCGTTGGGTATCCAGACTCTGGTTTTTACGTTGAGCGTTCAGGCTCTGGTCAATTTCGTTGTGTATCAAGACTCCGGTTATTACGTTGAGCGTTCAGGCTCCGGTCAGTTTCGTTGAGCATCCAGACTCTAGTTATTATGTTGTGCGTTCAGGCTCCGGTCAGTTTCGTTGAGTATCCAGACTCCGGTTATTACGTTGAGCGTTCAGGCTCCGTTCAGTTTCGTTGGGTATCCAGACTCCGGTTATTACGTTGAAAGTTTAGGCTCTGGTCAGTTTCGTTGGGTATCCAGACTCTGGTTATTACGTTGAGCGTTCAGGCTCCGGTCAGTTTCTTGTGTATCCAGACTTCAGTTTTTACGTTGAGCGTTCAGGCTCCGGTCAATTTTGTTGGGTATCCAGACTCCGGTTATTATGTTGAGGGTTCAGGCTCCGGTCAGTTTTGTTGGGTATCCAAAGTGCGGTTATTACGTTAAGCGTTCAGGCTCCAGTCAGTTTCGTTGTGTATCCAGACTCTGGTTATTACGTTGAGCGTTCAGGCTCCGGTCAGTTTCGTTGGGGATCCAGACTCTGGTTTTTACCTTGAGCGTTCAGGCTCCGGTCAGTTTTGTTGGGTATCTAGACTTCAGTTATTACGTTGAGTGTTCAGGCTCCGGTCAGTTTCGTTGGGTATCCAGACTCCGGTTATTACGTTAAGCGTTCAGGCTCCGGTTAGTTTCGTTGGGTATCCAGACTCAGGTTATTACGTTGAGCGTTCAGGCTCCGGTCAGTTTCGTTTGGTATCCAGACTTCAGTTATTACGTTGAGCGTTCAGGCTCTGGTCAGTTTCGTTGCGTATCCAGACTATGGTTTTTACGTTGAGCGTTCAGGCTCCGGTCAGTTTTGTTGGGTGTCCAGACTCCGGTTATTACAATGAGCGTTCAGGCTCCGGTCATTTTCGTTGAGCATCCAGACTCTAGTTATTATGTTGTGCGTTCAGGCTCCGGTCAGTTTCGTTGAGTATCCAGACTCTGGTTATTACGTTGACCGTTCAGGCTCCGTTCAGTTTCGTTGGGTATCCAGACTCCGGTTATTACGTTGAACGTTTAGGCTCTGGTCAGTTTCGTTGGGTATCCAGACTCTGGTTATTACGTTGAGCGTTCAGGCTCCAGTCAGTTTCGTTGGGTATCTAGACTTCAGTTTTTACGTTGAGCGTTCAGGCTCCGACCAATTTTGTTGGGTATCCAGACTCCGGTTATTATGTTGAGGGTTCAGGCTCTGGTCAGTTTTGTTGGGTATCCAGAGTTCGGTTATTATGTTAAGCATTCAGGCTCTGGTCAGTTTCGTTGTGTATCCAGACTCCGGTTATTACGTTGAGCGTTCAGGCTCTGGTCAGTTTCGTTGGGTATCCAGACTCCGGTTTTTACGTTGAACGTTCAGGCTCCAGTCAGTTTTGTTGGGTATCCCGACTCCGGTTATTACGTTGAGCGTTCAGGCTCCGGTCAGTTTTGTTGGGTATCTAGACTTTAGTTATTACATTGAGTGTTCAGGCTCCGGTCAGTTTCGTTGGGTATCCAGACTTCGGTTATTACGTTAAGCGTTCAGGCTCTGGTCAGTTTCGTTGGGTATCCAGACTCAGGTTATTACGTTGAGCGTTCAGGCTCCGGTCAGTTTCGTTTCGTATCCAGACTTCAGTTATTACGTTGAGCGTTCAGGCTCTGGTCAGTTTCGTTGGGTATCCAGACTCTGGTTTTTACGTTGAGCGTTCAGGCTCCGGTCAGTTTTGTTGGGTGTCCAGACTCCGGTTATTACAATGAGCGTTCAGGCTCCGGTCATTTTCGTTGAGCATCTAGACTCTAGTTATTATGTTGTGCGTTCAGGCTCCGGTCAGTTTCGTTGAGTATCCAGACTCCGGTTATTACGTTGAGCGTTCAGGCTCCGGTCAGTTTCGTTGGGTATCCAGACTCCGGTTTTTACCTTGAGCGTTCAGGCTCCGGTCAGTTTTGTTGGGTATCTAGACTTCAGTTATTACGTTGAGTGTTCAGGCTCCGGTCAGTTTCGTTGGGTATCCAGACTCCGGTTATTACGTTAAGCGTTCAGGCTCCGGTCAGTTTCGTTGGGTATCGAGACTCAGGTTATTACGTTGAGCATTCAGGCTCCGGTCAGTTTCATTTGGTATCCAGACTTCAGTTATTACGTTGAGCGTTCAGGCTCCGGTCAGTTTCGTTGGGTATCCAGAGTCTGGTTTTTACGTTGAGCGTTCAGGCTCCGGTCAGTTTTGTTGGGTGTCCAGACTCCGGTTATTACAATGAGCGTTCAGGCTCCGGTCATTTTCGTTGAGCATCCAGACTCTAGTTATTATGTTGTGCGTTCAGGCTCCGGTCAGTTTCGTTGAGTATCCAGACTCCGGTTATTACGTTGACCGTTCAGGCTCCGTTCAGTTTGGTTGGGTATCCAGACTCCGGTTATTACGTTGAACGTTTAGGCTCCGGTCAGTTTCGTTGGGTATCCAGACTCTGGTTATTACGTTGAGCGTTCAGGCTCCAGTCAGTTTCGTTGGGTATCCATACTTCAGTTTTTACGTTGAGCGTTCAGGCTCCGACCAATTTTGTTGGGTATCCAGACTCCGGTTATTATGTTGAGGGTTCAGGCTCTGGTCAGTTTTGTTGGGTATCCAGAGTTCGGTTATTACGTTAAGCATTCAGGCTCTGGTCAGTTTCGTTGTGTATCCATACTCCGGTTATTACGTTGAGCGTTCAGGCTCCGGTCAGTTTCGTTGGGTATCCAGACTCCGGTTTTTACGTTGAACGTTCAGGCTCCAGTCAGTTTTGTTGGGTATCCCGACTCCGGTTATTACGTTGAGCGTTCAGGCTCCGGTCAGTTTTGTTGGGTATCTAGACTTCAGTTATTACGTTGAGTGTTCAGGCTCCGGTCAGTTTCGTTGGGTATCCAGACTCCGGTTATTACGTTAAGCGTTCAGGCTCCGGTCAGTTTCGTTGGGTATCCAGACTCAGGTTATTACGTTGAGCGTTCAGGCTCCGGTCAGTTTCGTTTGGTATCCAGACTTCAGTTATTACGTTGAGCGTTCAGGCTCTGGTCAGTTTCGTTGGGTATCCAGACTCTGGTTTTTACGTTGAGCGTTCAGGCTCCGGTCAGTTTTGTTGGGTGTCCATACTCCGGTTATTACAATGAGCGTTCAGGCTCCAGTCATTTTTGTTGAGCATCTAGACTCTAGTTATTATGTTGTGCATTCAGGCTCCGGTCAGTTTCGTTGAGTATCCAGACTCCGGTTATTACGTTGAGCGTTCAGGCTCCAGTCAGTTTCGTTGGGTATCCAGACTCCGGTTTTTACCTTGAGCGTTCAGGCTCCGGTCAGTTTTGTTGGGTATCTAGACTTCAGTTATTACGTTGAGTGTTCAGGCTCCGGTCAGTTTCGTTGGGTATCCAGACTCCGGTTATTACGTTAAGCGTTCAGGCACCGGTCAGTTTCGTTGGGTATCCAGACTCAGGTTATTACGTTGAGCGTTTAGGCTCCGGTCAGTTTCGTTTGGTATCCAGACTTCGGTTATTACGTTGAGCGTTCAGGCTCCGGTCAGTTTCGTTGGGTATCCAGACTCTGGTTTTTACGTTAAGCGTTCAGGCTCCGGTCAGTTTTGTTGGGTGTCCAGACTCCGGTTATTACAATGAGCGTTCAGGCTCCGGTCATTTTTGTTGAGCATCCAGACTCTAGTTATTATGTTGTGCGTTCAGGCTGCGGTCAGTTTCGTTGAGTATCTAGACTCCGGTTATTACGTTGAGCGTTCAGGCTCCGTTCAGTTTCGTTGGGTATCCAGACTCCAGTTATTACGTTGAACGTTTAGGCTCTGGTCAGTTTCGTTGGGTATCCAGACTCTGATTATTACGTTGAGCGTTCAGGCTCCGGTCAGTTTCGTTGGGTATCCAGACTTCAGTTTTTACGTTGAGCGTTCAGGCTCTGGTCAATTTTGTTGGGTATCCAGACTCCGGTTATTATGTTGAGGGTTCAGGCTATGGTCAGTTTTGTTAGGTATCCAGAGTTCGGTTATTACGTTAAGCATTCAGGCTCTGGTCAGTTTCGTTGTGTATCCTGACTCCGGTTATTACGTTGAGCGTTCAGGCTCCGGTCAGTTTCGTTGGGCATCCAGGCTCCGGTTCTTACGTTGAACGTTCAGGCTCCGGTCAGTTTTGGTGGGTATCCAGACTCCGGTTATTACGTTGAGCGCTCAGGCTCCGGTCAGTTTTGTTTGGTATCCAGACTCTGGTTATTACGTAGAGCGTTCAGGCTCCGGTCAATTTCGATGGGTATCCAGACTCAGGTTATTACATTGAGCGTTCAGGCTCCGGTAAGTTTCGTTTGGTATCCAGACTTCAGTTATTACATTGAGCGTTCAGGCTCCGGTCAGTTTCGTTTGGTATCCAGACTTCAGTTATTACGTTGAGCGTTCAGGCTCCGGTCAGTTTCGTTGGGTATCCAGACTCTGTTTTTTACGTTGAGCGTTCAAGCTCCGGTCAGTTTCGTTGGGTATCCAGACTCCGGTTATTACGTTGAGCGTTCAGGCTCCGGTCAGTTTCGTTGGGTATCCAGACTCCGGTTATTACGTTAAGCGTTCAGGCTCCGGTCAGTTTCGTTGGGTATCTAGACTCCGGTTATTACATTGAGCGTTCAGGCTCCAGTCAGTTTTGTTTGGTATCCAGACTTCAGTTATTACGTTGAGCGTCCAGGCTCCGGTCAGTTTCGTTGGGTATCCAGACTCTGGTTATTACGTTGAGCGTTAAGGCTCCGATCAGTTTCATTGGGTATCCAGACTCCAGTTTTTACGTTGAGCGTTCAGGCTCTGGTATGTTTTGTTGGGTATCCGGACTCCGGTTATTATGTTGAGGGTTTAGGCTCCGGTCAGTTTCGTTGTGTATCCAGACTATGGTTATTACGTTGAGCGTTCAGGCTCTGATCAGTTTCGTTGGGTATCCAGACTTCGGTTATTATATTGAGCGTTCAAACTCCGGTCAGTTTCGTTGGGTATCCAGACTCCGGTTATTAAGTTGAGCGTTCAGGCTCCGGTCAGTTTCGTTGAGTATCCAAATTCCGGTTAGTACGTTGAACGTTCAGGCTCCGGTTAGTTTCGTTGGGTATCTAGACTCTGGTTTTTACGTTGAGCGTTCAGGCTCCGGTCAGTTTCGTTGGGTATCCAGACTCTGGTTATAACGTTGAGCGTTCAGGCTCCGGTCAGTTTCGTTGGGTATCCAGACTCCGGTTATTACGTTAAGCATTCAGGCTCCGGTCAGTTTCGTTGGGTATCCAGACTCCAGTTATTACATTGAGCGTTCAGGCTCCGGTCAGTTTCGTTTGGTATCCATACTTCAGTTATTACGTTGAGCGTCTAGGCTTCGGTCAGTTTCGTTGGGTATCCAGACTCTGGTTATTACGTTGAGCGTTAAGGCTTCGGTCAGTTTCGTTGGGTATCCAGACTCCAGTTTTTACTTTGAGCGTTTAGGCTCCGGTCAGTTTTGTTGGGTATCCAGACTCCGGTTATTATGTTGAGGGTTTAGGCTCCGGTCAGTTTCGTTGGGTATCCAGATTTCGGTTATTACGTTGAGCGTTCATGCTCTGGTCAGTTTCGTTGGGTATCCAGACTCCGGTTATCATGTTGAGCGTTCAAACTCCGGTCAGATTCGTTGGGTATCCAGACTCCGGTTATTACGTTGAGCCTTCAGGCTCTCGTCAAATTCGTTTGGTGTCCAGACTTCAGTTATTACGTTGAGCGTTCAGGCTCTGGTCAGTTTTGTTGAGTATCCAGATTCCGGTTATTGCATTGAGCGTTTAGGCTCCGGTCAATTTCCTTGGGTTCCAGACTCCGGTTATTACGTTGAGCGTTCAGGCTCCGGTGAATTTCGTTGGGTATCTAGACTCCAGTTTTTACGTTGAGCGTTCAGGCTCCGTTCAGTTTTGTTGGGTATCCAGACTCCGGTTATTATGTTGAGGGTTCAGGCTCCGGTCAGTTTTGTTGGGTATCCAAACTTCGGTTATTACGTTCAGCGTTCAGGCTCCGGTCAGTTTCGTTGTGTATCCAGACTCCGGTTATTACGTTGAGGGTTCAGGCTCCGGTCAGTTTCTTTGGGTATCCAGACTCCAATTTTTACGTTGACCGTTCAGGCTCCGGTCAGTTTTGTTGGGTATCCAGACTCCAGTTATTACGTTGAGCGTTCAGGCTCCGGTCAGTTTCGTTGGGTATCCAGACTCCGGTTATTACGTTGAGCGTTCAGGCTCCGGTCAGTTTCGTTTGGTATCCAGACTTCAGTTATTACGTTGAGCGTTCAGGTTCCGGTCAGTTTCGTTGGGTATCCAGACTCCGGTTTTTACGTTGATCGTTCAGGCTCCGGTCAGTTTTGTTGGGTATCCAGACTCTGGTTTTTACGTTGAGCGTTCAGGCTCCGGTCAGTTTTGTTGGGTATCCAGACTCCAGTTATTACGTTAAGCGTTCAGGCTCCGGTCAGTTTCGTTGTGTATCCAGACTCCGGTTATTACGTTGAGCGTTCAGGCTCCGGTCAGTTTCGTTAGGTATCCAGACTCCGGTTTTTACGTTGAGCGTTCAGGGTCGGGTCAATTTCGTTGGGTATCCAGACTCCGGTTATTACGTTGATCGTTCAGGCTCTGGTCAGTTTCGTTGGGTATCCAGACTCCGGTTTTTACGTTGAACGTTCAGGCTCCGGTCAGTTTCGTTGGGTATCCAGACTCCGGTTATTACGTTGAGCGTTTAGGCTCTGGTCAGTTTTGTTGGGTATCCAGACTCCGGTTTTTACGTTGAGCGTTCAGGCTCCGGTCAGTTTCGTTTGGTATCCAAACTTTAGTTATTACGTTGAGCGTTCAGGCTCTGGTCAGTTTCGTTGAGTATCCAGATTCCGGTTATTACGTTGAGCGTTTACGCTCCGGTCAATTTCGTTGGGTATCCATACTCCGGTTATTACGTTGAACGTTTAGGCTCCGGTCAGTTTCGTTGGGTATCCAGACTCCGGTTATTACGTTGAGCGTTCAGGCTCCGGTCAGTTTCGTTTGGTATCCAGACTCCAGTTTTTACGTTGAGCGTTCAGACTCCGGTCAATTTTGTTGGGTATCCAGACTCCGGTTATTATATTGAGGGTTCAGGCTCCGTTCAATTTTGTTGGGTATCCAGACTTCGGTTATTACGTTAAGCGTTCAGACTCTGGTCAGTTTCGTTGTGTATCCAGACTCCGGTTATTACGTTGAGCGTTCAGGCTCCGGTCAGTTTCGTTGGGTATCCAGACTCCGGTTTTTACGTTGAAAGTTCAGGCTCTGGTCAGTTTTGTTGGGTATCCAGACTCCGGTTATTACGTTGAGCGCCAGGCTCCGGTCAGTTTCGTTTGGTATCCAGACTCTGGTTATTACGTTGAGCGTTCAGGCTCCGGTCAATTTCGATGGGTATCCAGACTCAGGTTATTACATTGAGCGTTCAGGCTCCGGTAAGTTTCGTTTGGTATCCAGACTTCAGTTATTACATTGAGCGTTCAGGCTCCGGTCAGTTTCGTTGGGTATCCAGACTCCGGTTATTACGTTGAGCGTTCAGGCTCCGGTCAGTTTCGTTGGGTATCCAGACTCTGGTTTTTACGTTGAGCGTTCAAGCTCCGGTCAGTATCGTTGGGTATCCAGACTCCGGTTATTACGTTGAGCGTTCAGGCTCCGGTCAGTTTCGTTGGGTATCCAGACTCCGGTTATTACGTTAAGCGTTCTGGCTCCGGTCAGTTTCGTTGGGTATCCAGACTCCG
Organism: Lathyrus sativus; assembly: GCA_963859935.3. Classification (NCBI taxonomy): domain Eukaryota; kingdom Viridiplantae; phylum Streptophyta; class Magnoliopsida; order Fabales; family Fabaceae; genus Lathyrus; species Lathyrus sativus. The sequence continues at coordinate 234,509,051 of OZ012736.1, read as the reverse complement.
GTTATTACATTGAGCGTTCAAGCTCCGGTCAGTTTCGTTGGGTATCCAGACTCCGGTTATTACGTTGAGCGTTCAGGCTCCGGTCAGTTTCGTTGGGTATCCAGACTCTGGTTTTTACGTTGAGAGTTCAAGCTCCGGTCAGTTTCGTTGGGTATCCAGACTCCGGTTATTACGTTGAGCGTTCAGGCTCCGGTCAGTTTCGTTGGGTATCCAGACTCCGGTTATTACGTTAAGCATTCAGGCTCCGGTCAGTTTCGTTGGGTATCCAGACTCCAGTTATTACATTGAGCGTTCAGGCTCCGGTCAGTTTCGTTTGGTATCCATACTTCAGTTATTACGTTGAGCGTCTAGGCTTCGGTCAGTTTCGTTGGGTATCCAGACTCTGGTTATTACGTTGAGCGTTAAGGCTTCGGTCAGTTTCGTTGGGTATCCAGACTCCAGTTTTTACTTTGAGCGTTTAGGCTCCGGTCAGTTTTGTTGGGTATCCAGACTCCGGTTATTATGTTGAGGGTTTAGGCTCCAGTCAGTTTCGTTGGGTATCCAGATTTCGGTTATTACGTTGAGCGTTCATGCTCTGGTCAGTTTCGTTGGGTATCCAGACTCCGGTTATCATGTTGAGCGTTCAAACTCTGGTCAGATTCGTTGGGTATCCAGACTCCGGTTATTACGTTGAGCCTTCAGGATCTCGTCAAATTCGTTTGGTGTCCAGACTTCAGTTATTACGTTGAGCGTTCAGGCTCTGGTCAGTTTTGTTGAGTATCCAGATTCCGGTTATTGCATTGAGCGTTTAGGCTCCGGTCAATTTCCTTGGGTTCCAGACTCCGGTTATTACGTTGAGCGTTCAGGCTCCGGTGAATTTCGTTGGGTATCTAGACTCCAGTTTTTACGTTGAGCGTTCAGGCTCCGTTCAGTTTTGTTGGGTATCCAGACTCCGGTTATTATGTTGAGGGTTCAGGCTCGGGTCAGTTTTGTTGGGTATCCAAACTTCGGTTATTACGTTCAGCGTTCAGGCTCCGGTCAGTTTCGTTGTGTATCCAGACTCCGGTTATTACGTTGAGGGTTCAGGCTCCGGTCAGTTTCTTTGGGTATCCAGACTCCAGTTTTTACGTTGACCGTTCAGACTCCGGTCAGTTTTGTTGGGTATCCAGACACCAGTTATTACGTTGAGCGTTCAGGCTCCGGTCAGTTTCGTTGGGTATCCAGACTCCGGTTATTACGTTGAGCGTTCAGGCTCCGGTCAGTTTCGTTGGGTATCTATACTCAGGTTATTACATTGAGCGTTCAGGCTCCGGTCAGTTTCATTTGGTATCCAGACTTCAGTTATTACGTTGAGCGTTCAGGCTCCGGTCAGTTTCGTTGGGTATCCAGACTCCGGTTTTTACGTTGATCGTTCAGGCTCCGGTCAGTTTTGTTGGGTATCCAGACTCTGGTTTTTACGTTGAGCGTTCAGGCTCCGGTCAGTTTTGTTGGGTATCCAGACTCCAGTTATTACGTTAAGCGTTCAGGCTCCGGTCAGTTTCGTTGTGTATCCAGACTCCGGTTATTACGTTGAGCGTTCAGGCTCCGGTCAGTTTCGTTAGGTATCCAGACTCCGGTTTTTACGTTGAGCGTTCAGGGTTGGGTCAGTTTCGTTGGGTATCCAGACTCCGGTTATTACGTTGATCGTTCAGGCTCTGGTCAGTTTCGTTGGGTATCCAGACTCCGGTTTTTACGTTGAACGTTCAGGCTCCGGTCAGTTTCGTTGGGTATCCAGACTCCGGTTATTACGTTGAGCGTTTAGGCTCTGGTCAGTTTTGTTGGGTATCCAGACTCCGGTTTTTACGTTGAGCGTTCAGGCTCCGGTCAGTTTCGTTTGGTATCCAGACTTTAGTTATTACGTTGAGCGTTCAGGCTCCGGTCAGTTTCGTTGAGTATCCAGACTCCGGTTATTACGTTGAGCGTTTACGCTCCGGTCAATTTCGTTGGGTATCCATACTCCGGTTATTACGTTGAACGTTTAGGCTCCGGTCAGTTTCGTTGGGTATCCAGACTCCGGTTATTACGTTGAGCGTTCAGGCTCCGGTCAGTTTCATTTGGTATCCAGACTCTAGTTTTTACGTTGAGCGTTCAGACTCCGGTCAATTTTGTTGGGTATCCAGACTCCGGTTATTATATTGAGGGTTCAGGCTCCGTTCAATTTTGTTGGGTATCCAGACTTCGGTTATTACTTTAAGCGTTCAGACTCCGGTCAGTTTCGTTGTGTATCCAGACTCCGGTTATTACGTTGAGCGTTCAGGCTCCGGTCAGTTTCGTTGGGTATCCAGACTCCGGTTTTTACGTTGAAAGTTCAGGCTCCGGTCAGTTTTGTTGGGTATCCAGACTCCGGTTATTACGTTGAGCGCCAGGCTCCGGTCAGTTTCGTTTGGTATCCAGACTCTGGTTATTACGTTGAGCGTTCAGGCTCCGGTCAATTTCGATGGGTATCCAGACTCAGGTTATTACATTGAGCGTTCAGGCTCCGGTAAGTTTCGTTTGGTATCCAGACTTCAGTTATTACATTGAGCGTTCAGGCTCCGGTCAGTTTCGTTGGGTATCCAGACTCTGGTAATTACGTTAAGCATTCAGGCTCCGGTCAGTTTCGTTGGGTATCCAGACTCCAGTTATTACATTGAGCGTTCAGGCTTCGGTCAGTTTCGTTTGGTATCCATACTTCAGTTATTACGTTGAGCGTCTAGGCTTCGGTCAGTTTCGTTGGGTATCCAGACTCTGGTTATTACGTTGAGCGTTAAGGCTTCGGTCAGTTTCGTTGGGTATCCAGACTCCAGTTTTTACTTTGAGCGTTTAGGCTCCGGTCAGTTTTGTTGGGTATCCAGACTCCGGTTATTATGTTGAGGGTTTAGGCTCCGGTCAGTTTCGTTGGGTATCCAGATTTCGGTTATTACGTTGAGCGTTCATGCTCTGGTCAGTTTCGTTGGGTATCCAGACTCCGGTTATCATGTTGAGCGCTCAAACTCCGGTCAGATTCGTTGGGTATCCAGACTCCGGTTATTACGTTGAGCCTTCAGACTCTCGTCAAATTCGTTTGGTGTCCAGACTTCAGTTATTACGTTGAGCGTTCAGGCTCTGGTCAGTTTTGTTGAGTATCCAGATTCCGGTTATTGCATTGAGCGTTTAGGCTCCGGTCAATTTCCTTGGGTTCCAGACTCCGGTTATTACGTTGAGCGTTCAGGCTCCGGTGAATTTCGTTGGGTATCTAGACTCCAGTTTTTACGTTGAGCGTTCAGGCTCCGTTCAGTTTTGTTGGGTATCCAGACTCCGGTTATTATGTTGAGGGTTCAGGCTCCGGTCAGTTTTGTTGGGTATCCAAACTTCGGTTATTACGTTCAGCGTTCAGGCTCCGGTCAGTTTCGTTGTGTATCCAGACTCCGGTTATTACGTTGAGGGTTCAGGCTCCGGTCAGTTTCTTTGGGTATCCAGACTCCAGTTTTTACATTGACCGTTCAGGCTCCGGTCAGTTTTGTTGGGTATCCAGACTCCAGTTATTACGTTGAGCGTTCAGGCTCCGGTCAGTTTCGTTGGGTATCCAGACTCCGGTTATTACGTTGAGCGTTCAGGCTCCGGTCAGTTTCGTTGGGTATCTATACTCAGGTTATTACATTGAGCGTTCAGGCTCCGGTCAGTTTCATTTGGTATCCAGACTTCAGTTATTACGTTGAGCGTTCAGGCTCCGGTCAATTTCGTTGGGTATCCAAACTCCGGTTTTTACGTTGATCGTTCAGGCTCCGGTCAGTTTTGTTGGGTATCCAGACTCTGGTTTTTACGTTGAGCGTTCAGGCTCCGGTCAGTTTTGTTGGGTATCCAGACTCCAGTTATTACGTTAAGCGTTCAGGCTCCGGTCAGTTTCGTTGTGTATCCAGACTCCGGTTATTACGTTGAGCGTTCTGGCTCCGGTCAGTTTCGTTAGGTATCCAGACTCCGGTTTTTACGTTGAGCGTTCAGGGTCGGGTCAGTTTCGTTGGGTATCCAGACTCCGGTTATTACGTTGATCGCTCAGGCTCTGGTCAGTTTCGTTGGGTATCCAGACTCCGGTTTTTACGTTGAACGTTCAGGCTCCGGTCAGTTTCGTTGGGTATCCAGACTCTGGTTATTACGTTGAGCGTTTAAGCTCTGGTCAGTTTTGTTGGGTATCCAGACTCCGGTTTTTACTTTCAGCGTTCAGGCTCCGGTCAGTTTCGTTTGGTATCCAGACTTTAGTTATTACGTTGAGCGTTCAGGCTCTGGTCAGTTTCGTTGAGTATCCAGATTCCGGTTATTACGTTGAGCGTTCACGCTCCGGTCAATTTCGTTGGGTATCCATACTCCGGTTATTACGTTGAACGTTTAGGCTCCGGTCAGTTTCGTTGGGTATCCAGACTCCGGTTATTACGTTGAGCGTTCAGGCTCCGGTCAGTTTCGTTTGGTATCCAGACTCCAGTTTTTACGTTGAGCGTTCAGACTCCGGTCAATTTTGTTGGGTATCCAGACTCTGGTTATTATATTGAGGGTTCAAGCTCCGTTCAATTTTGTTGGGTATCCAGACTTCGGTTATTACGTTAAGCGTTCAGACTCTGGTCAGTTTCGTTGTGTATCCAGACTCCGGTTATTACGTTGAGCGTTCAGGCTCCGGTCAGTTTCGTTGGGTATCCAGACTTCAGTTTTTACGTTGAGCGTTCAGGCTCCGGTCAATTTTGTTGGGTATCCAGACTCCGGTTATTATGTTGAGGGTTCAGGCTCTGGTCAGTTTTGTTGGGTATCCAGAGTTCGGTTATTACGTTAAGCGTTCAGGCTCTGGTCAGTTTCGTTGTGTATCCAGACTCCGGTTATTACGTTGAGCGTTCAGGCTCCGGTCAGTTTCGTTGGGTATCCAGACTCCGGTTTTTACGTTGAACGTTCAAGCTCCGGTTAGTTTTGTTGGGTATCCAGACTCCGGTTATTACGTTGAGCGCCAGGCTCCGGTCAGTTTCGTTTGGTATCCAGACTCTGGTTATTACATTGAGCGTTCAGGCTCCGGTCAATTTCGATGGGTATCCAGACTCAGGTTATTACATTGAGCGTTCAGGCTCCGGTAAGTTTCGTTTGGTATCCAGACTTCAGTTATTACATTGAGCGTTCAGGCTCCGGTCAGTTTTGTTGGGTATCCAGACTCCGGTTATTACGTTGAGCGTTCAGGCTCCGGTCAGTTTCGTTGGGTATCCAGACTCTGGTTTTTACGTTGAGCGTTCAAGCTCCGGTCAGTTTCGTTGGGTATCCAGACTCCGGTTATTACGTTGAGCGTTCAGGCTCCGGTCAGTTTCGTTGGGTATCCAGACTCCGGTTATTACGTTAAGCGTTCAGGCTCCGGTCAGTTTCGTTGTGTATCCAGACTCCGGTTATTACGTTGAGCGTTCAGGCTCCGGTCAGTTTCGTTAGGTATCCAGACTCCGGTTTTTACGTTGAGCGTTCAGGGTCGGGTCAGTTTCGTTGGGTATCCAGACTCCGGTTATTACGTTGATCGTTCAGGCTCTGGTCAGTTTCGTTGGGTATCCAGACTCCGGTTTTTACGTTGAACGTTCAGGCTCCGGTCAGTTTCGTTGGGTATCCAAACTCCGGTTATTACGTTGAGCGTTTAGGCTCTGGTCAGTTTTGTTGGGTATCCAGACTCCGGTTTTTACTTTCAGCGTTCAGGCTCCGGTCAGTTTCGTTTGGTATCCAGACTTTAGTTATTACGTTGAGCGTTCAGGCTCTGGTCAGTTTCGTTGAGTATCCAGATTCCGGTTATTACGTTGAGCGTTCACGCTCCGGTCAATTTCGTTGGGTATCCATACTCCGGTTATTACGTTGAACGTTTAGGCTCCGGTCAGTTTCGTTGGGTATCCAGACTCCGGTTATTACGTTGAGCGTTCAGGCTCCGGTCAGTTTCGTTTGGTATCCAGACTCCAGTTTTTACGTTGAGCGTTCAGACTCCGGTCAATTTTGTTGGGTATCCAGACTCTGGTTATTATATTGAGGGTTTAAGCTCCGTTCAATTTTGTTGGGTATCCAGACTTCGGTTATTACGTTAAGCGTTCAGACTCTGGTCAGTTTCGTTGTGTATCCAGACTCCGGTTATTACGTTGAGCGTTCAGGCTCCGGTCAGTTTCGTTGGGTATCCAGACTTCAGTTTTTACGTTGAGCGTTCAGGCTCCGGTCAATTTTGTTGGGTATCCAGACTCCGGTTATTATGTTGAGGGTTCAGGCTCTAGTCAGTTTTGTTGGGTATCCAGAGTTCGGTTATTATGTTAAGCGTTCAGGCTCTGGTCAGTTTCGTTGTGTATCCAGACTCCGGTTATTACGTTGAGCGTTCAGGCTCCGGTCAGTTTCGTTGGGTATCCAGACTCCGGTTTTTACGTTGAACGTTCAAGCTCCGGTCAGTTTTGTTGGGTATCCAGACTCCGGTTATTACGTTGAGCGCCAGGCTCCGGTCAGTTTCGTTTGGTATCCAGACTCTGGTTATTACATTGAGCGTTCAGGCTCCGGTCAATTTCGATGGGTATCCAGACTCAGGTTATTACATTGAGCGTTCAGGCTCCGGTAAGTTTCGTTTGGTATCCAGACTTCAGTTATTACATTGAGCGTTCAGGCTCCGGTCAGTTTTGTTGGGTATCCAGACTCCGGTTATTACGTTGAGCGTTCAGGCTCCGGTCAGTTTCGTTGGGTATCCAGACTCTGGTTTTTACGTTGAGCGTTCAAGCTCCGGTCAGTTTCGTTGGGTATCCAGACTCCGGTTATTACGTTGAGCGTTCAGGCTCCGGTCAGTTTCGTTGGGTATCCAGACTCCGGTTATTACGTTAAGCGTTCAGGCTCCGGTCAGTTTCGTTGGGTATCCAGACTCCGGTTATTACATTGAGCGTTCAGGCTCCGGTCAGTTTCGTTAGGTATCCAGACTCCGGTTATTACGTTGAGCGTTCAGGCTCCGGTCAGTTTCGTTGGGTATCCAGACTCTGGTTTTTACGTTGAGCGTTCAAGCTCCGGTCAGTTTCGTTGGGTATCCAGACTCCGGTTATTACGTTGAGCGTTCAGGCTCCGGTCAGTTTCATTGGGTATCCAGACTCCGGTTATTACGTTAAGCATTCAGGCTGCGGTCAGTTTCGTTGGGTATCCAGACTCCAGTTATTACATTGAGCGTTCAGGCTCCGGTCAGTTTTGTTTGGTATCCAGACTCCGGTTATTATGTTGAGGGTTTAGGCTCCGGTCAGTTTCGTTGGGTATCCAGATTTCGGTTATTACGTTGAGCGTTCATGCTCTGGTTAGTTTCGTTGGGTATCCAGACTCCGGTTATCATGTTGAGCGTTCAAACTCCGGCAGATTCGTTGGGTATCCAGACTCCGGTTATTACGTTGAGCCTTCAGGCTCCGGTCAGTTTCGTTTGGTATCCAGACTCCAGTTTTTACGTTGAGCGTTCAGACTCCGGTCAATTTTGTTGGGTATCCAGACTCTGGTTATTATATTGAGGGTTTAAGCTCCGTTCAATTTTGTTGGGTATCCAGACTTCGGTTATTACGTTAAGCGTTCAGACTCTGGTCAGTTTCGTTGTGTATCCAGACTCCGGTTATTACGTTGAGCGTTCAGGCTCCGGTCAGTTTCGTTGGGTATCCAGACTTCAGTTTTTACGTTGAGCGTTCAGGCTCCGGTCAATTTTGTTGGGTATCCAGACTCCGGTTATTATGTTGAGGGTTCAGGCTCTAGTCAGTTTTGTTGGGTATCCAGAGTTCGGTTATTATGTTAAGCGTTCAGGCTCTGGTCAGTTTCGTTGTGTATCCAGACTCCGGTTATTACGTTGAGCGTTCAGGCTCCGGTCAGTTTCGTTGGGTATCCAGACTCCGGTTTTTACGTTGAACGTTCAAGCTCCGGTCAGTTTTGTTGGGTATCCAGACTCCGGTTATTACGTTGAGCGCCAGGCTCCGGTCAGTTTCGTTTGGTATCCAGACTCTGGTTATTACATTGAGCGTTCAGGCTCCGGTCAATTTCGATGGGTATCCAGACTCAGGTTATTACATTGAGCGTTCAGGCTCCGGTAAGTTTCGTTTGGTATCCAGACTTCAGTTATTACATTGAGCGTTCAGGCTCCGGTCAGTTTTGTTGGGTATCCAGACTCCGGTTATTACGTTGAGCGTTCAGGCTCCGGTCAGTTTCGTTGGGTATCCAGACTCTGGTTTTTACGTTGAGCGTTCAAGCTCCGGTCAGTTTCGTTGGGTATCCAGACTCCGGTTATTACGTTGAGCGTTCAGGCTCCGGTCAGTTTCGTTGGGTATCCAGACTCCGGTTATTACGTTAAGCGTTCAGGCTCCGGTCAGTTTCGTTGGGTATCCAGACTCCGGTTATTACATTGAGCGTTCAGGCTCCGGTCAGTTTCGTTAGGTATCCAGACTCCGGTTATTACGTTGAGCGTTCAGGCTCCGGTCAGTTTCGTTGGGTATCCAGACTCTGGTTTTTACGTTGAGCGTTCAAGCTCCGGTCAGTTTCGTTGGGTATCCAGACTCCGGTTATTACGTTGAGCGTTCAGGCTCCGGTCAGTTTCATTGGGTATCCAGACTCCGGTTATTACGTTAAGCATTCAGGCTGCGGTCAGTTTCGTTGGGTATCCAGACTCCAGTTATTACATTGAGCGTTCAGGCTCCGGTCAGTTTTGTTTGGTATCCAGACTCCGGTTATTATGTTGAGGGTTTAGGCTCCGGTCAGTTTCGTTGGGTATCCAGATTTCGGTTATTACGTTGAGCGTTCATGCTCTGGTTAGTTTCGTTGGGTATCCAGACTCCGGTTATCATGTTGAGCGTTCAAACTCCGGCAGATTCGTTGGGTATCCAGACTCCGGTTATTACGTTGAGCCTTCAGGCTCCGGTCAGTTTCGTTTGGTATCCAGACTCCAGTTTTTACGTTGAGCGTTCAGACTCCGGTCAATTTTGTTGGGTATCCAGACTCTGGTTATTATATTGAGGGTTTAAGCTCCGTTCAATTTTGTTGGGTATCCAGACTTCGGTTATTACGTTAAGCGTTCAGACTCTGGTCAGTTTCGTTGTGTATCCAGACTCCGGTTATTACGTTGAGCGTTCAGGCTCCGGTCAGTTTCGTTGGGTATCCAGACTTCAGTTTTTACGTTGAGCGTTCAGGCTCCGGTCAATTTTGTTGGGTATCCAGACTCCGGTTATTATGTTGAGGGTTCAGGCTCTAGTCAGTTTTGTTGGGTATCCAGAGTTCGGTTATTATGTTAAGCGTTCAGGCTCTGGTCAGTTTCGTTGTGTATCCAGACTCCGGTTATTACGTTGAGCGTTCAGGCTCCGGTCAGTTTCGTTGGGTATCCAGACTCCGGTTTTTACGTTGAACGTTCAAGCTCCGGTCAGTTTTGTTGGGTATCCAGACTCCGGTTATTACGTTGAGCGCCAGGCTCCGGTCAGTTTCGTTTGGTATCCAGACTCTGGTTATTACATTGAGCGTTCAGGCTCCGGTCAATTTCGATGGGTATCCAGACTCAGGTTATTACATTGAGCGTTCAGGCTCCGGTAAGTTTCGTTTGGTATCCAGACTTCAGTTATTACATTGAGCGTTCAGGCTCCGGTCAGTTTTGTTGGGTATCCAGACTCCGGTTATTACGTTGAGCGTTCAGGCTCCGGTCAGTTTCGTTGGGTATCCAGACTCTGGTTTTTACGTTGAGCGTTCAAGCTCCGGTCAGTTTCGTTGGGTATCCAGACTCCGGTTATTACGTTGAGCGTTCAGGCTCCGGTCAGTTTCGTTGGGTATCCAGACTCCGGTTATTACGTTAAGCGTTCAGGCTCCGGTCAGTTTCGTTGGGTATCCAGACTCCGGTTATTACATTGAGCGTTCAGGCTCCGGTCAGTTTCGTTAGGTATCCAGACTCCGGTTATTACGTTGAGCGTTCAGGCTCCGGTCAGTTTCGTTGGGTATCCAGACTCTGGTTTTTACGTTGAGCGTTCAAGCTCCGGTCAGTTTCGTTGGGTATCCAGACTCCGGTTATTACGTTGAGCGTTCAGGCTCCGGTCAGTTTCATTGGGTATCCAGACTCCGGTTATTACGTTAAGCATTCAGGCTGCGGTCAGTTTCGTTGGGTATCCAGACTCCAGTTATTACATTGAGCGTTCAGGCTCCGGTCAGTTTTGTTTGGTATCCAGACTCCGGTTATTATGTTGAGGGTTTAGGCTCCGGTCAGTTTCGTTGGGTATCCAGATTTCGGTTATTACGTTGAGCGTTCATGCTCTGGTTAGTTTCGTTGGGTATCCAGACTCCGGTTATCATGTTGAGCGTTCAAACTCCGGCAGATTCGTTGGGTATCCAGACTCCGGTTATTACGTTGAGCCTTCAGGCTCTCGTCAAATTCGTTTGGTGTCCAGACTCCGGTTATTACGTTGAGCGTTCAGGCTCTGGTCAGTTTTGTTGAGTATCCAGATTCCGGTTATTGCATTGAGCGTTTAGGCTCCGGTCAATTTCCTTGGGTTCCAGACTCCGGTTATTACGTTGAGCGTTTAGGCTCCGGTGAATTTCGTTGGGTATCTAGACTCCAGTTTTTACGTTGAGCGTTCAGGCTCCGTTCAGTTTTGTTGGGTATCCAGACTCCGGTTATTATGTTGAGGGTTCAGGCTCCGGTCAGTTTTGTTGGGTATCCAAACTTCGGTTATTACGTTCAGCGTTCAGGCTCCGGTCAGTTTCGTTGTGTATCCAGACTCCGGTTATTACGTTGAGGGTTCAGGCTCCGGTCAGTTTCTTTGGGTATCCAGACTCCAGTTTTTACGTTGACCGTTCAGGCTCCGGTCAGTTTTGTTGGGTATCCAGACTCCAGTTATTACATTGAGCGTTCAGGCTCCGGTCAGTTTCGTTGGGTATCCAGACTCCGGTTATTACGTTGAGCGTTCAGGCTCCGGTCAGTTTCGTTGGGTATCTATACTCAGGTTATTACATTGAGCGTTCAGGCTCCGGTCAGTTTCGTTTGGTATCCAGACTTCAGTTATTACGTTGAGCGTTCAGGCTCCGGTCAGTTTCGTTGGGTATCCAGACTCCGGTTTTTACGTTGATCGTTCAGGCTCCGGTCAGTTTTGTTGGGTATCCAGACTCTGGTTTTTACGTTGAGCGTTCAGGCTCCGGTCAGTTTTGTTGGGTATCCAGACTCCAGTTATTACGTTAAGCGTTCAGGCTCCGGTCAGTTTCATTGTGTATCCAGACTCCGGTTATTACGTTGAGCGTTCAGGCTACGGTCAGTTTCATTAGGTATCCAGACTCTAGTTTTTACGTTGAGCGTTCAGGGTCGGGTCAGTTTCGTTGGGTATCCAGACTCCGGTTATTACGTTGATCGTTCAGGCTCTGGTCACTTTCGTTGGGTATCCAGACTCCGGTTTTTACGTTGAACGTTCAGGCTCCGGTCAGTTTCGTTGGGTATCCAGACTCCGGTTATTACGTTGAGCGTTCAGGCTCCGGTCAGTTTCGTTGGGTATCCAGACTCCGGTTATTACGTTAAGCATTCAGGCTCCGGTCAGTTTCGTTGGGTATCCAGACTCCAGTTATTACATTAAGCGTTCAGGCTCCTGTCAGTTTCGTTTGGTATCCATACTTCAGTTATTACGTTGAGCGTTCAGGCTCCGGTCAATTTTGTTGGGTATCCAGACTCCGGTTATTATGTTGAGGGTTCAGGCTCTGGTCAGTTTTGTTGGGTATCCAGAGTTCGGTTATTACGTTAAGCGTTCAGGCTCTGGTCAGTTTCGTTGTGTATCCAGACTCCGGTTATTACGTTGAGCGTTCAGGCTCCGGTCAGTTTCGTTGGGTATCCAGACTCCGGTTTTTACGTTGAACGTTCAGGCTCCGGTCAGTTTTGTTGGGTATCCAGACTCCGGTTATTACGTTGAGCGCCAGGCTCCGGTCAGTTTCGTTAGGTATCCAGACTCTGGTTATTACGTTGAGCGTTCAGGCTCCGGTCAATTTCGATGGGTATCCAGACTCAGGTTATTACATTGAGCGTTCAGGCTCCGGTAAGTTTCGTTTGGTATCCAGACTTCAGTTATTACATTGAGCGTTCAGGCTCCGGTCAGTTACGTTGGGTATCCAGACTCCGGTTATTACGTTGAGCGTTCAGGCTCCGGTCAGTTTCGTTGGGTATCCAGACTCTGGTTTTTACGTTGAGCGTTCAAGCTCCGGTCAGTTTCGTTGGGTATCCAGACTCCGGTTATTACGTTGAGCGTTCAGGCTCCGGTCAGTTTCGTTGGGTATCCAGACTCCGGTTATTACGTTAAGCGTTCAGGCTCCGGTCAGTTTCGTTGGGTATCCAGACTCCAGTTATTACATTGAGCATTCAGGCTCTGGTCAGTTTCGTTTGGTATCCAGAGTTCAGTTATTACGTTGAGCGTCCAGGCTCCGGTCAGTTTCGTTGGGTATCCAGACTCCGGTTATTACGTTGAGCATTAAGGCTCCGGTCAGTTTCGTTGGGTATCCAGACTCCAGTTTTTACGTTGAGCGTTCAGGCTCTGGTCAGTTTTGTTGGATATCCGGACTCCGATTATTTTGTTGAGGGTATAGGCTCCGGTCAGTTTCGTTGGGTATCCAGACTATGGTTAGTACGTTGAGCGTTCAGGCTCTGGTCAGTTTCGTTGGGTATCCAGACTCCGGTTATTATATTGAGCGTTCAAACTCCGGTCAGTTTCGTTGGGTATCTAGACTTCGGTTATTACGTTGAGCGTTCAGGCTCCGGTCAGTTTCGTTGAGTATCCAGATTCCGGTTATTACGTTGAGCGTTCAGGCTCCGGTCAATTTCGTTGGGTATGTAGACTCCGGTTAATACGTTGAACGTTCAGGCTCCGGTTAGTTTCATTGGGTGTCCAGACTCCGGTTTTTATGTTGAGTGTTCAGGCTCCGGTCAGTTTCGTTGGGTATCCAGACTCCGGTTATAACGTTGAGCGTTCAGACTCCGGTCAGTTTCGTTGGGTGTCCAGACTCCGGTTATTACGTTAAGCATTCAGGCTCCGTTCAGTTTCGTTGGGTATCCAGACTCCAGTTATTACATTGAGCGTTCAGGCTCCGGTCAGTTTCGTTTGGTATCCATACTTCAGTTATTACGTTGAGCGTCCAGGCTTCGGTCAGTTTCGTTGGGTATCCAGACTCTGGTTATTACGTTGAGCGTTCAAGCTTCGGTCAGTTTCGTTGGGTATCCAGACTCCAGTTTTTACGTTAAGCGTTTAGGCTCCGGTCAGTTTTGTTGGGTATCCAGACTCTGGTTATTATGTTGAGGGTTTAGGCTCCGGTCAGTTTCGTTGGGTATCCAGACTCCGGTTATTATGTTGAGCGTTCAGGCTCTAGTCAGTTTCGTTGGGTATCCTGACTCCGGTTATCATGTTGAGCGTTCAAACTCCGGTCAGATTCGTTATGTATCCAGACTCCGGTTATTACGTTGAGCGTTCAGGCTCTCGTCAAATTCGTTTGGTGTCCAGACTTCAGTTATTACATTGAGCGTTCAGGCTCTGGTCAGTTTTGTTGAGTATCCAGATTCCGGTTATTGCATTGAGCGTTCAGGCTCCGGTCAATTTCGTTGGGTTCCAGACTCCGGTTATTACGTTGAGCGTTCAGGCTCCGGTCAATTTCGTTGGGTATCCAGACTCCAGTTTTTACGTTGAGCGTTCAGGCTCCGTTCAGTTTTGTTGGGTATCCGGACTCCGGTTATTATGTTGAGGGTTCAGGCTCCGGTCAGTTTTGTTGGGTATCCAGACTTCGGTTATTACGTTCAGCGTTCAGGCTCCGGTCAGTTTCGTTGTGTATCCAGACTCCGGTTATTACGTTGAGCGTTCAGGCTCCGGTCAGTTTCTTTGGGTATCCAGACTCCAGTTTTTACGTTGAGCGTTCAGGCTCCGGTCAGTTTTGTTGGGTATCCAGACTCCAGTTATTACGTTGAGCGTTCAGGCTCCGGTCAGTTTCGTTGGGTATCCAGACTCCGGTTATTACGTTGAGCTTTCAGGCTCCGGTCAGTTTCGTTGGGTATCTAGACTCAGGTTATTATATTGAGCGTTCAGGCTCCGGTCAGTTTCGTTTGGTATCCAGACTTCAGTTATTACGTTGAGCGTTCAGGCTCTGGTCGATTTCGTTGGGTATCCAGACTCCGGTTTTTACGTTGATCGTTCAGGCTCCGGCCAGTTTTGTTGGGTATCCAGACGCTGGTTTTTACATTGAGCGTTCAGGCTCCGGTCAGTTTTGTTGGGTATCCAGACTCCAGTTATTACGTTAAGCGTTCAGGCTTCGTTCAGTTTCGTTGTGTATCCAGACTCCGGTTATTACGTTGAGCGTTCAGGCTCCGGTCAGTTTCGTTAGGTATCCAGACTCCGGTTTTTACGTTGAGCGTTCAGGGTCGGGTCAGTTTCGTTGGGTATCCAGACTCCGGTTATTACGTTGATCGTTCAGGCTCTGGTCAGTTTCGTTGGGTATCCAGACTCCGGTTATTACGTTAAGCGTTCAGGCTCCGGTCAGTTTCGTTGGGTATCCAGACTCCAGTTATTACATTGAGCATTCAGGCTCTGGTCAGTTTCGTTTGGTATCCAGAGTTCAGTTATTACGTTGAGCGTCCAGGCTCCGGTCAGTTTCGTTGGGTATCCAGACTCCGGTTATTACGTTGAGCATTAAGGCTCCGGTCAGTTTCGTTGGGTATCCAGACTCCAGTTTTTACGTTGAGCGTTCAGGCTCTGGTCAGTTTTGTTGGATATCCGGACTCCGATTATTTTGTTGAGGGTATAGGCTCCGGTCAGTTTCGTTGGGTATCCAGACTATGGTTAGTACGTTGAGCGTTCAGGCTCTGGTCAGTTTCGTTGGGTATCCAGACTCCGGTTATTATATTGAGCGTTCAAACTCCGGTCAGTTTCGTTGGGTATCTAGACTTCGGTTATTACGTTGAGCGTTCAGGCTCCGGTCAGTTTCGTTGAGTATCCAGATTCCGGTTATTACGTTGAGCGTTCAGGCTCCGGTCAATTTCGTTGGGTATGTAGACTCCGGTTAATACGTTGAACGTTCAGGCTCCGGTTAGTTTCATTGGGTGTCCAGACTCCGGTTTTTATGTTGAGCGTTCAGGCTCCGGTCAGTTTCGTTGGGTATCCAGACTCCGGTTATAACGTTGAGCGTTCAGACTCCGGTCAGTTTCGTTGGGTGTCCAGACTCCGGTTATTACGTTAAGCATTCAGGCTCCGTTCAGTTTCGTTGGGTATCCAGACTCCAGTTATTACATTGAGCATTCAGGCTCCGGTCAGTTTCGTTTGGTATCCATACTTCAGTTATTACGTTGAGCGTCCAGGCTTCGGTCAGTTTCGTTGGGTATCCAGACTCTGGTTATTACGTTGAGCGTTCAAGCTTCGGTCAGTTTCGTTGGGTATCCAGACTCCAGTTTTTACGTTAAGCGTTTAGGCTCCGGTCAGTTTTGTTGGGTATCCAGACTCTGGTTATTATGTTGAGGGTTTAGGCTCCGGTCAGTTTCGTTGGGTATCCAGACTCCGGTTATTATGTTGAGCGTTCAGGCTCTAGTCAGTTTCGTTGGGTATCCTGACTCCGGTTATCATGTTGAGCGTTCAAACTCCGGTCAGATTCGTTATGTATCCAGACTCCGGTTATTACGTTGAGCGTTCAGGCTCTCGTCAAATTCGTTTGGTGTCCAGACTTCAGTTATTACATTGAGCGTTCAGGCTCTGGTCAGTTTTGTTGAGTATCCAGATTCCGGTTATTGCATTGAGCGTTCAGGCTCCGGTCAATTTCGTTGGGTTCCAGACTCCGGTTATTACGTTGAGCGTTCAGGCTCCGGTCAATTTCGTTGGGTATCCAGACTCCAGTTTTTACGTTGAGCGTTCAGGCTCCGTTCAGTTTTGTTGGGTATCCGGACTCCGGTTATTATGTTGAGGGTTCAGGCTCCGGTCAGTTTTGTT
The DNA here is from genome assembly GCA_963859935.3 of Lathyrus sativus. Classification (NCBI taxonomy): domain Eukaryota; kingdom Viridiplantae; phylum Streptophyta; class Magnoliopsida; order Fabales; family Fabaceae; genus Lathyrus; species Lathyrus sativus. Next base: position 234,493,131 of record OZ012736.1, on the reverse strand, counting down.
GGGTATCCAGACTTCGGTTATTACGTTCAGCGTTCAGGCTCCGGTCAGTTTCGTTGTGTATCCAGACTCCGGTTATTACGTTGAGCGTTCAGGCTCCGGTCAGTTTCTTTGGGTATCCAGACTCCAGTTTTTACGTTGAGCGTTCAGGCTCCGGTCAGTTTTGTTGGGTATCCAGACTCCAGTTATTACGTTGAGCGTTCAGGCTCCGGTCAGTTTCGTTGGGTATCCAGACTCCGGTTATTACGTTGAGCTTTCAGGCTCCGGTCAGTTTCGTTGGGTATCTAGACTCAGGTTATTATATTGAGCGTTCAGGCTCCGGTCAGTTTCGTTTGGTATCCAGACTTCAGTTATTACGTTGAGCGTTCAGGCTCTGGTCGATTTCGTTGGGTATCCAGACTCCGGTTTTTACGTTGATCGTTCAGGCTCCGGCCAGTTTTGTTGGGTATCCAGACGCTGGTTTTTACATTGAGCGTTCAGGCTCCGGTCAGTTTTGTTGGGTATCCAGACTCCAGTTATTACGTTAAGCGTTCAGGCTTCGGTCAGTTTCGTTGTGTATCCAGACTCCGGTTATTACGTTGAGCGTTCAGGCTCCGGTCAGTTTCGTTAGGTATCCAGACTCCGGTTTTTACGTTGAGCGTTCAGGGTCGGGTCAGTTTCGTTGGGTATCCAGACTCCGGTTATTACGTTGATCGTTCAGGCTCTGGTCAGTTTCGTTGGGTATCCAGACTCCGGTTTTTACGTTGAACGTTCAGGCTCCGGTCAGTTTCGTTGGGTATCTAGACTTAGGTTATTAGATTGAGCGTTCAGGCTCCGGTCAGTTTCGTTTGGTATCCAGACTTCAGTTATTACGTTGAGCGTTCAGGCTCCGGTCGATTTCGTTGGGTATCCAGACTCCGGTTTTTACGTTGATTGTTCAGGCTCCGGCCAGTTTTGTTGGGTATCCAGACTCTGGTTTTTACGTTGAGCATTCAGGCTCCGGTCAGTTTTGTTGGGTATCCAGACTCCAGTTATTACGTTAAGCGTTCAGGCTTTGGTCAGTTTCGTTGTGTATCCAGACTCCGGTTATTACGTTGAGCGTTCAGGCTCCGGTCAGTTTTGTTAGGTATCCAGACTCCGGTTTTTACATTGAGCGTTCAGGGTCGGGTCAGTTTCGTTGGGTATCCAGACTCCGGTTATTATGTTGATCGTTCAGACTCTGGTCAGTTTCGTTGGGTATCCAGACTCCGGTTTTTACGTTGAACGTTCAGGCTCCGGTCAGTTTCGTTGGGTATCCAGACTCCGGTTATTACGTTGAGCGTTTAGGCTTTGGTCAGTTTTGTTGGGTATCCAGACTCCGGTTTTTACGTTGAGCGTTCAGGCTCCGGTCAGTTTCGTTTGGTATCCAGACTTTAGTTATTACGTTGTGCATTCAGGCTCTGGTAGGTTTCGTTTAGTATCCAGATTCCGGTTATTACGTTGAGCATTCACGCTCCGGTCAATTTCGTTGGGTATCCATACTCCGGTTATTACGTTGAACGTTTAGGCTCCGGTCAGTTTCGTTGGGTATCAAGACTCCGGTTATTACATTGTGCGTTCAGGCTCCGGTCAGTTTCGTTTGGTATCCAGACTCCAGTTTTTACGTTGAGCGTTCAGACTCCGGTCAATTTTGTTGGGTATCCAGACTCCGGTTATTATATTGAGGGTTCAGGCTCCGTTCAGTTTTGTTGGGTATCCAGACTTCGGTTATTACGTTAAGCGTTCAGACTCCGCTCAGTTTCGTTGTGTATCCAGACTCCGGTTATTACGTTGAGCGTTCAGGCTCCGGTCAGTTTCGTTGGGTATCCAGACTCCGGTTTTTACGTTGAGCGTTTAGGCTCCGGTCAGTTTTCTTGGGTATCCAGACTTCAGTTATTACGTTGAGCGTTCAGGCTCCGGTCAGTTTCGTTGGGTATCCAGACTCCGGTTATTACGTTGAGCGTTCAGGCTCTGGTCATTTTCGTTTGGGTATCCAGACTAAGGTTATTACGTTGAGCGTTCAGGCTCCGGTCAGTTTCGTTTGGTATCCAGACTTCAGTTATTACGTTGATCGTTCAGGCTCCGGTCAGTTTCGTTGGGTATCGAGACTTTGGTTTTTACGTTGAGCATTCAGGCTCCGGTCAGTTTTGTTGGGTGTCCAGACTCCGGTTATTACAATGAGCGTTCAGGCTCCGGTCATTTTTGTTGAGCATCCTGATTCCGGTTATTACGTTGAGCGTTCAGGCTACGATCAGTTTCATTGAGTATCCAGACTCCGGTTATTACGTTGAGCGTTCAAGCTCCGTTCAGTTTCGTTGGGTATCCAGACTCCGGTTATTACGTTAAGCGTTCAGGCTCCGGTCAGTTTCGTTGTGTATCCAGACTCCGGTTATTACATTGAGCGTTGAGGCTCCGGTCAGTTTCGTTGGGTATCCAGTCTCCGGTTTTTACGTTGAGCGTTCAGGCTCCGGTCAGTTTTGTTGGGTATCCACACTCCGGTTATTATGTTGAGCGCTCAGGCTCCGGTCAGTTTCGTTGGGTATCCAGACTCTGGTTATTACGTTGAGCGTTCAGGCTCCGGTCAGTTTCGTTGGGTATCCAGACTCAGGTTATTACATTGAGCGTTCAGGCTCAAGTAAGTTTCGTTTGGTATCCAGACTTCAGTTATTACGTTGAGCGTTCAGGCTCCGGTCAGTTTCTTTGGGTATCCAGACTCCGGTTTTTACGTTGAGCGTTCAGGCTCCGGTCAGTTTTGGTGGGTATCCAGACTCTGGTTTTTACGTTGAGCGTTCAGGCTCCGGTCAGTTTTGTTGGGTATCCAGACTCCGGTTATTACGTTAAGTGTTCAGGCTCCGGTCAGTTTCATTGGGTATCCAGACTCCGGTTATTACGTTGAGCGTTCAGGCTCCGGTCAGTTTCGTTGGGTATCTAGACTCAGGTTATTACATTGAGCGCTCAGGCTCCGGTCAGTTTTGTTTGGTATCCAGACTTCAGTTATTACATTGAGCGTTCAGGCTCCGGTCAGTTTCGTTGGGTATCCAGACTCCGGTTTTTACGTTGATCGTTCAGGCTCCGGTCAGTTTTGTTGGGTATCCAGACTCTGGTTTTTACGTTGAGCGTTCAGGCTCCGGTCAGTTTTGTTGGGTATCCAGACTCCAGTTATTAGGTTAAGCGTTCAGGCTCCGGTCAGTTTCGTTGTGTATCCAGACTCCGGTTATTACGTTGAGTGTTCAGGCTCCGGTCAGTTTCGTTAGGTATCCAGACTCCGGTTTTTACGTTGAGCGTTCAGGGTCGGGTCAGTTTCGTTGGGTATCCAGACTCCGGTTATTACGTTGATCGTTCAGGCTCCGGTCAGTTTCGTTGAGTATCCAGATTCCGGTTATTACGTTGAGCGTTCAGGCTCCGGTCAATTTCGTTGGGTATCCATACTCCGGTTATTACGTTGAACGTTTAGGCTCCGGTCAGTTTCGTTGGGTATCCAGACTCCGGTTATTACGTTGAGCGTTCAGGCTCCGGTCAGTTTCGTTTGGTATCCAAACTCCATTTTTTACGTTGAGCGTTCAGACTCCGGTCAATTTTGTTGGGTATCCAGACTCCGGTTATTATATTGAGGGTTCAGGCTCCGTTCAGTTTTGTTGGGTATCCAGACTCCGGTTTTTACGTTGAGCGTTCAGGCTCCAGTCAGTTTTGTTGGGTATCCACACTCCGGTTATTATGTTGAGCGGTCAGGCTCCGGTCAATTTCGTTGGGTATCCAGACTCTGGTTATTACGTTGAGCGTTCAGGCTCCGGTCAGTTTCGTTGGGTATCCAGACTCAGGTTATTACATTGAGCGTTCAGGCTCAAGTAAGTTTCGTTTGGTATCCAGACTTCAGTTATTATGTTGAGCGTTCAGTCTCCGGTCAGTTTCGTTGGGTATCCAGACTCCGGTTTTTACGTTGAGCGTTCAGGCTCCGGTCAATTTTGTTGGGTATCCAGACTCTGGTTTTTACGTTGAGCGTTCAGGCTCCGGTCAGTTTTGTTGGGTATCCAGACTCCGGTTATTACGTTAAGCGTTCAGGCTCCGGTCAGTTTCGTTGGGTATCCAGACTCCGGTTATTACGTTGAGCGTTCAGGCTCCGGTCAGTTTCGTTGGGTATCTAGACTCAGGTTATTACATTGAGCGTTCAGGCTCCGGTCAGTTTCGTTTGGTATCCAGACTTCAGTTATTACGTTGAGCGTTCAGGCTCCGGTCAGTTTCGTTGGGTATCCAGACTCCGGTTTTTACGTTGATCGTTCAGGCTCCGGTCAGTTTTGTTGGGTATCCAGACTCTGGTTTTTACGTTGAGCGTTCAGGCTCCGGTCAGTTTTGTTGGGTATCCAGACACCAGTTATTAGGTTAAGCGTTCAGGCTCCGGTCAGTTTCGTTGTGTATCCAGACTCCGGTTATTACGTTGAGCGTTCAGGCTCCGGTCAGTTTCGTTAGGTATCCAGACTCCGGTTTTTACGTTGAGCGTTCAGGGTCGAGTCAGTTTCGTTGGGTATCCAGACTCCGGTTATTACGTTGATCGTTCAGGCTCCGGTCAGTTTCGTTGAGTATCCAGATTCCGGTTATTACGTTGAGCGTTCAGGCTCCGGTCAATTTCGTTGGGTATCCATACTCCGGTTATTACGTTGAACGTTTAGGCTCCGGTCAGTTTCGTTGGGTATCTAGACTCCGGTTATTACGTTGAGCGTTCAGGCTCCGGTCAGTTTCGTTTGGTATCCAGACTCCAGTTTTTACGTTGAGCGTTCAGACTCCGGTCAATTTTGTTGGGTATCCAGACTCCGGTTATTATATTGAGGGTTCAGGCTCCATTCAGTTTTGTTGGGTATCCAGACTTCGGTTATTACGTTAAGCGTTCAGACTCCGGTCAGTTTCATTGTGTGTCCAGACTCCGGTTATTACGTTGAGCGTTCAGGCTCTGGTCATTTTCGTTGGGTATCCAGACTCCGGTTTTTACGTTGAGCGTTAAGGCTCCGGTCAGTTTTGTTGGGTATCCAGACTTCAGTTATTACATTGAGCGTTCAGGCTCCGGTCAGTTTCTTTGGGTATCCAGACTCCGGTTATTATGTTGAGTGTTCAGGCTCTGGTCATTTTCGTTTGGGTATCCAGACTCAGGTTATTACGTTGAGCGTTCAGGCTCCGGTCAGTTTCGTTTGGTATCCAGACTTCAGTTATTACGTTGATCGTTCAGGCTCCGGTCAGTTTCGTTGGGTATCCAGACTTTGGTTTTTACGTTGAGCGTTCAGGCTCCGGTCAGTTTTGTTGGGTGTCCAGACTCCGGTTATTACAATGAGCGTTCAGGCTCCGGTCATTTTCGATGAGCATCCAGATTCCGGTTATTACGTTGAGCGTTCAGGCTCCGGTCAGTTTCGTTGAGTATCCAGACTCCGGTTATTACGTTGAGCGTTCAGTTTCGTTGGGTATCCAGACTCCGGTTATTACGTTAAGCGTTCAGGCTCCGGTCAGTTTCGTTGTGTATCCAGACTCCGGTTATTACATTGAGCGTTCAGGCTCCGGTCAGTTTCGTTGGGTATCCAGACTCCGGTTTTTACGTTGAGCGTTCAGGCTCCGGTCAGTTTTGTTGGGTATCCACACTCCGGTTATTACGTTGAGCGCTCCGGCTCCGGTCAGTTTCGTTGGGTATCCAGACTCTGGTTATTACGTTGAGCGTTCAGGCTCCGGTCAGTTTCGTTGGGTATCCAGACTCAGGTTATTACATTGAGCGTTCAGGCTCAAGTAAGTTTCGTTTGGTATCCAGACTTCAGTTATTACGTTGAGCGTTCAGGCTCCGGTCAGTTTCGTTGGGTATCCAGACTCCGGTTTTTACGTTGAGCGTTCAGGCTCCGGTCAGTTTTGGTGGGTATCTGTCGCTTGCGCGAAAATAAGGTGCTGGCATGACAGAAGAGTCGCCACCTTTCGTTATTTATCCCTCAGAGCGGGAAAGGAAACGATCGGAAAAAACCTGACGAATAAGGGTAAGACAAGGTCGTCGCAACCATTGTCTGGGTTCGGGAGTCGGTTACGCAAGGGGAAGGTATTAGCACCCCTCACGTCCGTCGTACTCGACGGGATCCTCGCTTGTTTGTTTACTTGGACAGGTTGGTTATAATCTATCTACCTATCAAGGCTGGCTGAAAAAGAAAAGAAAAATGACTCGGCAAAGCGTCGCACTTTATGCCTACGTATTCTCATCAGAGAATGAGAAATCAGAGTCAACGTAGTTCGGCCTACGAAGGGTTACGGGGGAAAGGTTGCTCGCTAGGACGTCGCATCCTATGCCTACGTACTTCCACACTGTATGGAAGATCAGAGTGAACGTAGTTCGGGAAACTACGAGTTATCTCCTAAAAGAAGTGTTTTTTATTGTGTTTGCGATCTCAACCGCACTAGAGACTATGACCTGAGAGGGAATGCGTCCTTTCTCAGATAGCTTAAGGCTCGTAACGTACGAAAGAAATCATTCATGATTACTGTATTTTAAACTGCTTCGAGATGAGAAGAGAACAGGCCCAACTAGGAGGGAGACTATCAAGTCCTACTGTTATCATGCCATGGATTCATCCTATGGTTGAGTTTTGAACAGGGAACTCCTAGATGTTGTCATGCATAGGTTTCAACCTAAAAGTCTATCATCAAATCCTCATCAGAGGAAATGAGAGTCCTAAGGGATCATATCAATGATACACCAAAACAGACAAAAGCATCAGCTTTAACAATAGAATGTATGCAATGCAAGTGAGAGAGGAAATGTGTGTGGGGCTTCAGCCTCCACAAGCTCGTCTCGACCTCAAGCCAGTCATGAAATAACAGTAATCATACTGAAATAAACAACATGCTATCAAGCAATGAACAGATAAAAGAAATGAAGTGCTATCTGGCAAACAAAACACAAGCTTGAGAAAGAATCATCTACTCTCTAATCCTAACCCTAACACAGAATCTGAATCAACTCTAAGCAAAGCCCTAAAGCAAAACCTAACCAAAAGAAATCAATCCCAGTCTTCAAGCTTCAGAACAAGCTTACCAAAGAAAGGGAGCTAAGTAGGCAGACTCATAGTGTCTTCCTCAGGAAAGCACTAGGAGGTGTATACTCAGGAGTCATATCCTATGTGGCTCCACCACTGTGATCAGTTTACATTCCTCCTCAGGAGAAACTAAACTCACAAGCAGGCTCCAACATCACTGGATACTTAGGAAATCCTATCTGAACTAGTGGAACTAAGTGAATAGACCCATAGGACCTTCCTCAGGAAAGTACTAGGAGGCTTCCACTTAGGAGTTGTATCCCATGTGGCTCAACAACATGTGATCAGTTTACATTCCTCCTCAGGAGAAATTAGACTCACAAGTTGGCTCCAACATCATTGGATACTTAAGAAATCCTAGATAAGCTAAGGGAACTAAGTGAATAGACCCATAGGACCTTCCTCAGGAAAGTACTAGGAGGCTTCCACTTAGGAGTTGTATCCCATGTGGCTCAACAACATGTGATCAGTTTACATTCCTCCTCAGGAGAAATTAAACTCACAAGTTGGCTCCAACATCATTGGATACTTAAGAAATCCTAGATAAGCTAAGGGAACTAAGTGAATAGACCCATAGGACCTTCCTCAGGAAAGTACTAGGAGGCTTCCACTTAGGAGTTGTATCCCATGTGGCTCAACAACATGTGATCAGTTTACATTCCTCCTCAGGAGAAATTAAACTCACAAGTTGGCTCCAACATCATTGGATACTTAAGAAAGAGGTGAGAAGAAAGAATGAAAGTCATTCATAGTGCCTTCCTCAGGAAAGTACCATGAACTTCCTTCAAACCTCAGGGTCTCAAACCTCACAGACAGGGAATAATCCAAGCTCTGGGTCTCTGAGTCTTGATCTACAATCTTCTCTCCATCATGCTCTCCAACAAGCTCTTCAAGACAACACAAGCCCCACAACAAATTCCCCAAGACAAACCCCAGAGATGAACAGATAACCCCAGAACAGACAAAATTATCAGCTAACTTTAGAAAATACCTAAAAATGCTAAACCAATGGGGAAAAATCTATCAATTAATCACAAGGGTCTACAACATCTACCCTTAATATCCACATATGCCCCTACCCAAAAATCAAGACAAAACTATCTAAAAAAATGAATTTCCTCACTTATGCACAACCTAAACCCTAATTAGGATACCATAATGCTAACCTAATTAATCTAATCAAATTTTAATCTAAAAATCAAGAATTAAATCCTATGGGGAACTATGGCTCAATATCTAATTACACAAAAAGGAATGAATTAAAAATCCTAAGGGAAAGCCCTAAAAGAAATTCTACAAAATTATGTACAAAATTAAACATATTAAAAAGCTATTTAAAAGAAAAATCTATTAAAAATATGAAAAGAAAATAAAATGGACATTTTATTTATTTATAATTTTCTAGACAAATTTATGAACACATGAAAAAAACAAGAATTAAAAAATATTAAATTTTCTATTTCTTATGAATTTTATAAAAGACAAACAATAAAAGAAAATAAAAAAAGAATTAAAGGGGATGGGGGGTGAAAATAGTAAGGCGCCTCAGTTTATTTTCTGGATGGGCTGAATATGGTGGGGTGCCAATAGCATTCTGGATAAGCCCATACGCGCCTCATTAAACCAAACGGCAGCGTTTTGGGCATTTGAATTTCCCTCCGTTTCTTTAATTAATCTGGACCGTTAGATGAGGGGATTAAGTCAACTATTCAGGCTGATCCAAGAGCTCTTGGTTGTCTTCTTCCTTGGACACCTAGGGTTTCATGAATTTCAGTCTCCACACGCGAATCTTCCATCTCCTCTACCTCTCTCACCAAGCCATGAAAACTCACGATCCAAAAATCAAACTTAACCTACTCATTGCCCTCTACACAGCCATGGTCCTAGATTCCTCTAAAACTCAACCTAAAAAGAAATACGATAGTAGGAAGTTCTGGGCACACTTTAATTGCACTGATATGCATGGAAATGGTATGGGCTCATATTATGCAAGAATGTTCTCCATCTCATGGGGAGTACACTAAGCTAAAGAACTAAGATTATAGTATACTAAATTGTAAGTTCTTGGTCCTAAAACAGAAATGGCCATAAAGCAAACCTCCATGTAATGCTCTCAAACTCATCATGATTCATCTCCTAATGGTCTCTACCACATTTCACCTAACCACATGATCTAACTATGCATAAATAATGAGATTCGAAGGAAAGTGCATACCTTGCAAGTGGTGATGGCTATGGTGTTTCTCTTCCAATTCAAGCCTTGGTGCTCTCTTGGAATGATCTTTAATGGCTCTATGTGCTTCTGTTTGCAGTAGTTTTTGCTCACATTTCTTGAATCAACCTAGCCAATCCTTCATGCAAGTTGGAGTGAAGCTTGTGATCTCATGAACCAGCCACGAATTCTCCTTGATTTTTCTTGCCAAATATTCAATGTTGCTTGTAGATGATGATGATAATCAGAATTGTAGTGATTGATGAAGTTTCAATGGAGTTTGAAATGAAAATGCACTTTGGAGTGAAAGAATCAAAGTGTAGTATGCAAGCTCTAAGAATCACCAACCAATGCATGGATCCTCTCTAGGGGATATATAGATGAGAATAGAAGCCCTTAGAACTTTGGAGAACCTTCCAAGAAGTTTCTAGAATGTATCACGCAATGAGAATTTGAATTTGTCATCTTAAGTGAATCTCATGCAATCTCATGATAAACCATGCAATATTACTTAAATTCTCCCCATATGATATTATGACATGAAAATAAGGTCTTACAAACCCTTATGTAGCATTTTCTCCTTTTTCCTTTTGGTGCCTTAAGATGCAAGAATGAAATTTACAAAGCAACTCCAATTTTTAAGCCTAAACTCAAAAATGTGGCTAAACCATTGTTTTTAAAATGATGTTTGGAGTCAAAATGACATATTGGATGACCCATTTTGGATTTGTAGATCTCTCAAACCAAAATTCTATTTCAACTTTTTAAACTTATAAGCCATTTTTTGTTCATTTTTAACCAATCATGCAAATCCATGCTATGAGCTTTTCCAACAATTCATGATCTTCTTTCTAGACTTAAAATCACATTTTGAACAACTTTCATGTTTTGAGTTTTTCCATTTGAGGCTTGGAAATAGGAGATATGGCCTTTGCTTAAAATGACCTATAACTGACAAATGACCAAAATACCCCTGTCTTGTTCAAACCATAAGTTGAGTTCCACAAATCCTATCAAGGACTTCTACCACTCAAATTAAATCTAAGGAGATGCCCTCTAACATTCATGTTGACCAAGAGATCATAGGAATCATCCTACTAGGGCAAAAGTTGTCTGCAAGTTGGGTGACTTTCAAGGACCCAGATTCACATACCTCTGCTGACCTGTAATTTGTCAAAACCATAACTTGAGCTCTGCAACTCCTATAAAGGACTTCCACCACTCAAATTAAAGATAAGAACAAGCTCTACAACATTCATGTTGTGGGGAAGATGAGATATCAATCACATCTAGAGCTAAAACTGCCTGGAAGATAGGGATCAAATCAGGGTTTTTTCACTGACAATCCTCAGAAACCCTAACTCAAAACTTCTCAAACTCTTCAATCATGATGAGTTGGTCTAGGAATCATCTTTATAATATCTCTATGCATCATTCCATGATCTCATGGCCCTTGGATTGGGTCTCAACCTTCTCCAAATTTTCAGTTATCCTAGGGTTGACCCAGTCAAAACCCTAATTCTACCATTCATGGTGGAATCTTTTGAATTCTTGCATAATGACCTCTCTGGGCTTCATGATGGCTATCAAGACATCTCATAGGCTTTCTCAAAACATCAAGTTCATTCTCAAAGTCTCAGAATCATTTGAGGAGCACCCACAACTCTCAAGCTATGAAGCACACAACCCTGGTTTCAACCAATTCCTCTGAGGATCTCTTGAACTGTCTGGTGAAGGTATCAACCTGCTAACACTTGATGGATAAATAATTGTTGGCCAAATTTTGGGGTGCAACAGCTGCCCCTATTCAAACGGCTTGAACCTGACTGGGTGAGAAGCGAACGGCTCTCAACCAATCCAGGTGCGAGACGATTGAATACCGGTAAACCCGAAAATTTGCCAACTGCACGAGCACACGGTACTCTGTGGGGAACAAATCTTCGAATATTGCAATGCTAGCTGCACGGCAACTAGCTGGAGAGATACTGATCTGACATCGCCGCCAGTTATCCACGTTAACTTCTTCTGACGTTGCCTTCAGACAACCACAACACCCAACATCGCCGCTGGAAGACTAAACTGCCTGACATCGCCGTCAAGAAGAACCATAACTCGGGGAAACAAGCGTCCAACATCGCCGCTGGAGACCTAAACCTGAATCACCAAAATACCCAACATCGCCGCTGGAGAAAATACAACAATGAACAAAATACCCCGCATCACCGCTGGAGAGAATACAACACTGAACAAAATACCCCGCATCGCCGCTGGAGAACTACAACACTGACCAAAATACCACGCATCGCCGCTGGAGAACTACATCTGACATCGCCGTCGGATAATCAACATACCCTGCATCGCCGCTGGGGAACTAAATTTGACAGAATACCCCGCATCGCCGCTGGAGAAACACATCTGACAGAATACCCTGCATCGCCGCTGGAGAACTAAATCTGTCAAAATACCCCGCATCGCCGCTGGAGAAAGACATCTGACAGAATACCCCGCATCGCCGCTGGAGAAACACATCTGACAGAATACCCCGCATCGCCGCTGGAGAAACACATCTGACAGAATACCCCGCATCACCGCTGGAGAACTAAATCTGTCAAAATACCCCGCATCGCCGCTGGAGAACTAAAGGATCTGCATCACCTAACATCGCCGTCAGAAGACTGGATCACCTTGCCATGCCCAACATCGCCGCTGGAAAACTGAATCTGACATCGCCGTCGGAAACAAACATCCTCTTAGAGACACTCGACATCGCCGTCGTACAAACATCATCTCTACTGGGGATTTAAAGAGTCTGACCTCGCCGTCAAACAAATATGACCTGACCTCGCCGTCAAATCCAAACGTCCAACCTCGTCGTCAAACAAACATCCAACCTCGCCGCCGGACAAACATGACCTGACCTCGTCGTCAAATCCAAACGTCCAACCTCGCCGTCGAACAAACATCCAACCTCGCCGCCGGACCAACATGATCTGACCTCGCCGTCAAATCCAAACGTTCAACCTCACCGTCGAACAAACATCCAACCTCGCCGCCGGACAAACATGATCTGACCTCGCCGTCAAATCCAAACGTTCAACCTTGCCGTCGAACAAACATCCTCTGACCTGGGGTTCACCCCTGGTAAATGGAACAAAAGGTACACTTGCGTATTTGGACCCACTCCGCTGGGAATGAGAGACTTAACCGAGCACACTCTGATCTGGGGTTCACCCTCATAACCATAACGAACATCGGAATACTACTGCACACTGCCCACCGTAGCACTTCAACATTAAAGATATATGAAACTCTGGCCCCTGGCCATTTCCAGCTTCAGCTAGAAAAAATCTTCAAGTATTTCTGAAGATAGATGGAACCCTGGCCCCTGGCCGCTCCAGATCCGCTGGAGAATCTTCAAGTTCTTCTGAAGAAAGATGAAACCCTGCCCGTCGGCTATTCCAGCTTCAGCTAGAAACAACATCCTTGGCCTTCAAGGATGTAAACTTTGCCCGTCGGCAACTCTGCAGGAGGTATCTTCGACCTCAGTCTGAAGAAATGGTCCTTGGCCTCCAAGGATACATGGGTCTACCTTCAGGCAACTCCGCCTCTGCTATAGAGCATCCGAGACTTCAGTCGGGGATATACTTCGGCCTTCAGTCCAAAAAATGAATCCTAGGTCATTCATGACCTTGGGGATAACCTTGCCCTTAGGCACCTTCGCTTCAGCTTGGGAAATCTGTGACTTCAGTCAGAGAAATGGTATCCTGAGCCATTCATGACTCTACGGGGATTCAAACACTTTGCCTTCCGGCAAAACTCCGCTTCAGCTGGAGAAACATCTTCGACTTCAGTCAGAAGAAAAACTATCCACTTGATCGCAATCAATCATCTCCTCAGGACAACTGACTTGGTCTTCAGACCAACACGGATCATCTTGAATACAAAATTTGGAACCTTGTCTTCAGCCACACGTTGATTCATCAACAAGGACATCTGAGCTCACAGGAACCTTCTGATATCGCCCTCAGGCGTTTACGAAGTCAATCTTCAGACTAGACATCACTGTTGGAGCAGACACATCACGCTGCTAAGAACTTCAAGAATCATCTTGAACAAACAGCTCCGTCGGGCACCTTCAAGAATCATCCTGAACCGATAACCATTCTGGAGATTTCACTCTGCTGGGTATTCCAGGAATCTTCCTTGGCAACTCTTGCTGGGGACGCTATTGGGGAACTCAAGCATCATACTAGGCGAACAACTCGGGAAGCTGTACTGAGGTCTTAAGAATCATCTTAAGCAAACGGCTCTGCTGAGGAATTTGAGAATCATCTCGAACTGAAAACTTCGCTGGGGATCTCAAAAATCATCTTGAGCGAGCGACTGTGGGGATCACACCGGGGTCTTAAGAATCATCTTAAGAAAGCGACCTTGTTGGAGAGAATATCAGGAATCATCTTGAGCAACCGGTCTCTTGGTGGGACACCTGTAAAACAAAAATGATAATAACCTAGATCATGCTTATGATGCATATGCTTCTGCGCTATGCCCCACACGGTGGGAATGATATGCGTTTATGCTAAATGCCATGCAATCATACACAATGCTATGCAACGCTACGCTATGCAGTGTTAAATGCTATGCGGTGTTAAATGCCATGCAGTCATGCACAATGATGCGATCCCGTCAGCAAAATAAATGCTGAGGGGGAAATTCTCCTGTCAAGGAGAAAGAACTACTCAGACAGAGGAATCATCCTGCTGAGGAGAACGTGGACACGCTGGTATTAATTGGACTCTGTCTGGGGAATTGATCTTCCGGTTGACTGCTGCATGGAAAGCAACTTCAGCTGACTGCTGCAGAGGAACGAAGCTCTACGAGAACTTGGACCTGCTGATATCAATCGCGAGAATAAACTGCGCGGCCATCTCGGCTACTCTTCTGGGGAGGACAACTCTGTGGGGAAACAACTTCAGCTGCTCAACACTCCACTGGGGAAAAACCAATCATGATCTAATCACCTTCCAAGGATTCAGCTCTCTTGGACATCTGCAAACTCGGCTAGGGAAGGAGAAATCATTCTGCTTCGCTGGAGAGAGTGCGACTCTGGGGAGATACAGCATCAGCTGTTCAACATCTGCTAGGAAAACCACTCACGGTCCCAACTGCTTCCAAGGATTATGCTTTTCTGCGGACACAGCTGAGGAGAGAAATCATTCTACTTCACTGGAGGGCGCGATTCTGACGAGGAATTTCAATTCCGCTGGGGAAGAAAGAATCATCTGACTTCGGGGAAGAGTATAATTCTGCCGGGGAATACAACATCAGCCGTTCCAACACTCTACTGGGGAAGAGGGAATCATCCAACTTCAGGAGAGAACATAACTCTGGTGGGGAATCTCAATTCCAATGGAGACTTTACTGGGGAAACACGAGCTTCGGCACCCGGACACTTCTATGAAATCTGCACTTGTGACCCGGTGCTGGGGAAAGACGACATCATTCTTCGGTGCTTGGCTCAGCTGATGAGGTGACGTTCCTTCAGGATGCGTCTGCTTGGGGGAAGAGAATCATCTCTGCGCGGGGAGACATATCAATGCTCACTATTTGCATTCAGATTCTGCGGAGGAGAGACTACTGAACTCTGCTGGAGAAGGAGGGCTCGCCCTGCTTCGGGGATGCGCACGACACGTCTTCTGGAAGGTGCTACACCTGCAACAACAAACAAACAGACAAGATACCCTCCTCAAAGGGGCCTATCCAGGTTATTATCTCGTGACAATATTCAATTAATTAATTGTTTCAACAATCAATGGGCCTAGGCCCGTAAGTTTATGTATGCGCATTTTATTAAAAAACATCGGCGTTTTCATTCGCAAACAAAATAGATAAATGCTAAACAGACAAGCAGAATTGCTGAATAATGTGCATTTTATTGATGATGAACCCCTGAATAGGTAAAAATGTTTTACAACAGAGGCAAGCTCCTGGAATGAGGAAGCCGCGCAAAAAGAAAACATAAATATACATCAGTATATACAAATGTCGGCAACGAGGCATAGACGAACACCATGAGTTGATCCCTCTAAGACCCACTCAACTTCGATACTTCTCCGACGCTTCAGCTTCGGAAGAGATTGATTCAGAAAAACGGCCCTCAGGTCTTCCAAACCACTAAACAATGAAAGTCCATGCGCGGAACGCAGTCATTTGCTTATTCAAATCCCTATCTTTTGCGTGAACCGCCCTTTACGGGTTTTCAGTTCACCGGGATACCCTTTTTTGCCGAAGCCGCCCAGTGTAGGTTTTCGACTTCGCGGGTGTACATTTTTTCAATATATCCCTAACTTTTGCCCGAACCTTTTATTCTGTTTTTGGTTCACCGGGATGCCCCTTTTTTGCCTGGACTCTTTCTTTTTTGTCCAGCGGGTCTCTTTCAAGCAAAGTATTTTTTAACTGCGTCCGCGTTCACCGGGGATGCAAAATCTTCACCATCCATCGTGGATAACAACAAAGCTCCTCCTGAGAAGACCTTGCTGACGACATACGGCCCTTCGTAATTCGGAGTCCACTTGCCCCGGTGATCGGAGTGTGGCGGAAGAATCTTCTTCAGGACGAGATCACCCGTCTGAAAGCTTCTAGGACGCACCTTCTTATCGTAAGCTTTCTTCATTCGGCTTTGGTACAGGCGACCAAATGCAATCGATGCTAACCTCTTCTCGTCCATCAGGCTGAGTTGGTTCAAACGATTCGTAATCCATTCTGCCTCATCGAGTTTTACATCAACCAAAACTCGCAAAGAAGGAATCTCTACTTCTAACGGTAGGACAACTTCCATACCGTACACCAAGGAGAAAGGAGTTGCCCCGGTCGACGTACGCACCGTCGTACGATAACCGTGCAGGGCAAACGGCAACATCTCGTGCCAATCTTTGTATGTCACAACCATCTTCTGAACAATCTTCTTTATGTTCTTATTGGCCGCTTCAACAGCGCCATTCATCTTTGGCCGGTAAGGAGATGAGTTGTGGTGTTCAATCTTGAAGCTCTGGCACAGCTCCTTCATCATCTTATTATTCAAATTCGAACCATTATCAGTAATGATCCGCTCGGGAATTCCATAGCGACAAATGATGTCCCTCTTTATGAATTTAGCTACCACCTGCTTGGTCACATTAGCGTACGAGGCTGCCTCCACCCATTTGGTGAAGTAGTCGATAGCTACCAGAATGAAACGATGACCATTGGACGTAGTGGGCTCGATCTTGCCTATCATGTCGATGCCCCACATGGAGAACGGCCAAGGGGAGGACATGACATTCAATGGGCACGGCGGCATATGAACTCTATCAGCATAAATCTGGCATTTATGACATTTCCTCGCGAATCTGAAGCAATCCGACTCCATAGTCAGCCAGTAATATCCTGCTTTCAGGATCTTTCTCGTCATGGCATACCCGCCGGCGTGCGTACCAAATGTGCCCTCATGGACTTCTTCCATGAGCATACTTGCCTCTTTCTCATCTACACATCTGAGTAGCACGAGATCGTGGTTTCTTTTATACAGCACTCCATCAGGATTGAGATAAAAGTTTCCAGATAGCCTCCTCAGAGTCTTCTTATCCTGGGTTGACGCACCCGCAGGATACTCCTTAGTCATAAGGAAGGTCTGGATGTCTTGGAACCATGGCTTGCCGTCACTGGTATCCTCGATTGCAAACACAAATGTCGGTCTATCAAGACGCGAAAGCACAATTCTTGGAGCCTCATTCCAATAATTGACTTTATACATTGAAGCCAACGTGGCTAAGGCATCAGCCATCTGATTTTCAGCCTTGGGTACATGATGAAGTTCCACTCGATCGAAGAACGGAAGCAGCCTCCTGGCATAATTCATGTACGGCACCAAATTCGCTTGACGAGTTTCCCACTCCCCTTTAATCTGATTGATTACAAGCGCTGAGTCACCATATATGTCTAGATTCTTGATTCTCAAATCAATTGCCTCTTCTAGACCCATAATACATGCTTCATACTCGGCCTCATTGTTGGTAACTGAGAACGTCAGTCTTGCTGTAAACGGGATGTGGGATCCGTGAGGAGTCATGATGATAGCCCCGATACCACTTCCGTAGGAATTAACCGCTCCGTCGAATATCAACTTCCACTGAGACTTCCTATCTGGCCCCTCATCGGGAAATGGCTCATCGCAATCCTTCGCTTTGAGGAACATAATATCCTCGTCAGGGAATTCGAACTTCATCGGCTGGTAGTCTTCGATTGGCTGTTCGGCAAGGTAATCAGACAATACGCTTCCCTTAATGGCTTTCTGAGAGACATACTGAATATCATATTCCGTTAACACCATTTGCCATCTGGCAATCCTGCCCGAAAGAGCCTGCTTCTCGAAGACGTACTTGATCGGATCCATCTTCGAAATCAACATAGTGGTGTGATTGAGCATATACTGTCGTAGACGTTTGGCAGCCCAAGCTAATGCACAACACGTCTTCTCCAGCATCGAGTATCGAGATTCACACTCAGTGAACTTTTTACTCAAGTAATAAATGGCATGCTCTTTTCTGCCCGTCTCGTCGTGCTGACCGAGAACACACCCCATACTATTCTCCAGAACCGTCAGGTACATGATTAATGGCCGTCCAGCCACTGGGGGTATCAAGATTGGAGGTTCTTGAAGATACTGCTTTATTTTGTCAAATGCCTTCTGGCAATCCTCGTTCCAGATAATCGCCTGATCTTTCTTTAAAAGCTTGAACATCGGTTCACAAGTGGCCGTGAGCTGAGAGATAAACCTCGCAATGTAGTTTATTCGGCCCAAGAAACCACGAACTTCTTTCTCTGTTTTCGGCGCTGGCATTTCCTGGATAGCTTTTATCTTCGTAGGATCAACTTCAATACCTCGTTCACTAACGATAAACCCCAATAACTTTCCGGACCGCACTCCGAAAGTGCATTTGTTAGGATTCAGCCTCAGCCTGAACTTCCTAAGCCTCTCAAACAGCTTCAACAAGTTGACCAGATGCTCTTCCTTCGTTTGGGACTTTGCAATCATGTCATCAACATAGACCTCGATCTCATGATGAATCATATCATGAAACAAAGTTACCATTGCTCGCTGGTAAGTGGCCCCTGCGTTCTTCAAACCGAAGGGCATTACCTTATAGCAGAATGTTCCCCAGGGGGTGATAAACGTCATTTTCTCCATGTCCTCCGGTGCCATCTTAATCTGATTGTAACCGGAGAAGCCATCCATGAATGAAAACACGGAAAACTGGGTTGTATTGTCGACCAACACATCGATATGAGGCAACGGGAAATCATCCTTAGGGCTCGCCCTATTCAAATCCCGATAATCGACGCACATGCGTACCTTACCATCCTTCTTTGGTACAGGCACTATGTTGGCGACCCACGGAGGGTAAGTGGTAACGGCTAGAAATCCTGCGTCCAACTGCTTCTGGACTTCTTCTTTGATTTTTACAGCCATATCTGGTCTCGTCCTCCTAAGCTTCTGCTTGACTGGAGGGCAATCTTCTCGCAACGGCAAGCGATGAACCACGATATCAGTGTCATGTCCGGGCATATCTTCATATGACCAAGCAAAGACGTCACTATACTCTCGAAGCATCTCGACCAGTCTATGCTTGACATCATTCTGCAGCGCAGCCCCTACTCTGACATTTCTGACGAGCTCCTCAGAACCCAGATTTACAATCTCAATATCCTCTTCGTGAGGCAGAATAACCTTTTCTTCTTGTCTCAACAAGCGGGCCAACTCTTCCGGAAGGTCCTCGTCTTCATCAATCTCATCCTCGGCTTGATAGATCGGGCAATCAAAGTCGTAGAGAGCCGTAGAGGGTCCAGAGTCGATGTCATCTGTTACGTGGATCCTGTAATAACAAGGGTTAAGTTTAAAGCAAGCATATGCAGGTTAGCACGAACCTCGTTGCCATTTTGCTGTTTTTCGAAATAAACATAAAACAGGAATGACAGAGAACACAATATTTGATTACGAAGAAAACGCCTTTTATTTATTAACAAAATGCATACACATAATCCAACAAGGCCCTGACAGTAAAACCACTATGCCCCGGGCAAGACATAGGGTTGTACAAAGATTGTAAAAGCAAATCATTACTCTTCACTTGTCAGCTTGATAATCTCCTTGATGGTCCAATTGTGGAGGCGCTCGCCCGACTTGCTCGGTTGAATCCAGGCGTCAAGATCACAATCACTGTCCCCACTGTCCTCGGACGCAACGTTGATGCTCTCGAAAATTACTCCCCCCTTGGTGAATAGGATCGGCCCTTTCCCACGAGACGAGCTGCCAGAAGAAGATGAAGCTTCAGCTCCAGGAGAATACCCCAATCCAAACTTATCCTGCTTGATTGGTATATCTAAAACATGCCCCCAGCCTGGGGTAGAACCGGCTTCGACGACGGCCCGAGCTTCCTTAAACGAGGAGAGATTCATCTCCTGCTTCTCTGCGACGACAGGAGCTACCTCTTTTACCCTGACGGTTTCAAATGCTTGGCAGAGCGTTTCATGGATCTCGCCATCCATTTCAACGTATTTAAAGGACGACAGGTGGCTCACCATGATGTCCTCTTCACCACAGACGGTCACTATGCTGCCCCCAACAGCATATTTAAGCTTCTGATGCAGCGTGGACGTCACGGCACCAGCAGAATGGATCCATGGCCGACCTAAGAGGAAACTATAGGCGGGCATGATATCCATGATATAGAAAACCGTATTGAACGTCTCTGGACCAACTTGAATTGGCAGGGTCAATTCTCCGAAGACGTGGCGCTTAGTCTCATCAAAGGCTTTCACGACCAGATCACTGGGCGTGCAAAGCAATCCACGGGTATCCAACTTCATCAGTGCCTTCTTCGGAAGCACATTAAGGGAGGAACCCGTATCCACCAGGACATGTGACATGACGGTACCTCTGCACTCTATCGAGACGTGCAAGGCGTTGTTGTGATCTCTTCCCTTAGGAGTCAGCTCCAGATCTGTAAATCCCAGCCCATTACCAGCATTGACATGGGCCACCACCTCCTCGAGTTGATTTACTGATATCTCCTGCGGCACGTATGCAACATTCAATACCTTCAGTAATGCGTTGCGGTGCGCTTCAGAACACAGCAACAAGTTAAGAATCGAGATCTTTGACGGAGTCTGATGAAGATGATCTACAATTTTGTAGTCACTCTTCTTGATTAGTCGCATGAATTCTTCAGCATCTTTAACCAACAAATCTTTTTCTGCCCCAGAGGGGACCTCTTCGACAGCTTTACCTTTACCCTTATCAGCAGCATCAGCCCTGACCACTTTCTCTGCTGCAACCTCCGCTGGCGCAAACACTCTACCGCTTCTAGTGATACCACTGACTTCGGTAAGATTCTGCACAGTTGATCCGAATGGCTCTAGCTCTATCTTCTGACCATTACAATAAACTTCGGCGCCGTAATGCCATGGAATGGCATTAGTACTCTCGAATGGGATTGGTCCGGCCCTGGTGATAGTGATAGTAGGCGGACGGGGCGCAGAAATAGTAATAGGGTGACGAGGAATAGTAATGGTGGCAACTTCGTCTGCCTGCTTCAGCACGACTTCCCCTGATGCACTCTCCACGCTCCGGCTGAACTGTAAAATACCCTCAGACATCAAACTTTGGATACCTTCGATCAGCTGCTCACACCCATCAGGAAGTGTAGCACAAGCCATACATAACTCTCCGCATCCAGGGAAGAAGCCCTTCTTCAGCAGCTTAGCCTTGAAAAAACTAAGTGGCGTCTTCAAATCTTTGACATCAGTCAGCAAGTCCGCACTCTCTTCAGTGATAACAGCATTCACTCCGCCTCCCTTATGATGAGGCATCGGGTTTTTGGTGATGTTGGGCACGTTGTCAGAAAAGTTGATAACCTTGGCGTCCACCAAGTCCTGGACTTTGTGCTTAAAAGCTTTACAATTCTCAATCGTATGGCCAGGTGCCCCAGTATGGAACTCACAAGTAGCATTGGCGTCATACCCAGGTGGTGGTGCCCCTGTTAAGGGAGCCAACGTCCTCTTTTGAACTAATTGGAGCTGAAGCAACGTTTGCAGAAGCTGTGCATACGACATAGGAGGAGTTTCAAAATGACGGCTTGTCAGGGGAGCCCGATTCTGATATCTTTTATACCCCTGCTGATTCTGCTGCTGGGGCTGCTGCTGTTGCTGCGGCGGGGCAGCTGGGATATTTATGCTAGCAATCTGAGGCTGAGGGCCCTTGCCCTTTCTCCGAGCATTAGTGACAGCACTGGCATCTCCCTCTCGACGCTTGCCAGCGTAAGGTTTCTTGCTACTTCCTCCAGCTGAGGATGATTCGCCCTGAATTTTTCCGATCTTTATACCGTTCTCAACATGCTCGCCCAGAGTGATGAGAGCCGAGAATGTTCCAGACATGCCACTGACCAGCTTTTCATAATAGATTCCAGGAAGGGTAGCCACGAACATTTGCACTAGCTCACGCTCAACCATCGGCGGTTGAACCCGAGCAGCCAATTCACGCCACCGCTGGGCGTACTCTTTAAAGCTTTCATTGTTCCGCTATGAGAGATTCTGAAGCTGGACTCGGTTGGGAGCCAAGTCGCTATTGTATTGATAGTGGAGGACGAACGCTTCTGCAAGATCTTTCCAGGTGCGCACAGTAGCGGGCTCCAAACCCATATACCATTCGAGCGGTGGACCAGAAAGACTATCCTGAAAGAAGTGCATCAGCAGCTTCTCATCGTCAGAATAAGCGGACATCTTTCTATAATAAGATCGGAGGTGGACCCGGGGGCAAGTAGTACCCTTATACTTCTCAAAGGTAGGTACCTTGAACTTATGAGGTACCTTAAAGTCAGCAATCAGCCCAAGCTTGGACATATCAACGCCCAATGTGTTCTGATTTTCAATGTCTCTCATCTTGTCTTCCAGCGCCTTGAACCTGAGTCGAGCTTCAGCATTCAACTCTGCTTCTACACCTCTCTGAGAGAATACGTCATCCTGATGGTCCTCCAGCCACGGTTGAGGCACCAACAGATTTCCTGCACCAGCATTGCCGTTGACCGGCCCTATGTTAACATTGGCTCCCAGACTACCATTGCCGACGCCTGCCGCATTGAGTCCGAGATTAGTCATCAGATTGTCGTTAGCACTGCCGTTGCCCCCGGCAACAGGAACAACATTCTGTGGAGCATCCACTGGAGGAGGAGTAGGTACGGCCCCGCCGTGAAGTATGCCATTACTGTCAACCCTGGAGATCAGAGGTTGAACCAAAGTACGAAGCTGGTCCTGACCATTAGCGACCACTTGCATCAGCTCCATAAAACGATCCATCCGTTCACGGAGCTCTTGAACATCTGACTGCACCTGGTCCATTATCCTTGTCTGATTAGCGCGAGTTGAGTAGCGGTGGATGATTCTTTGATCAATCCTGGAGATCGAAAGCAGCTCGGAACCTGTGTACCTGAAAAACCTGTCAACATTAAAGGTTAGGAAAAGCAACAGAATGTATGTCATGCAAAAATGCTTCATGCAGATGCATGCGTGTGTCTGTGTGCTTGAGAGATTTCCCCCGATCCTGGCACCTGCTGACAATAATAAGGAGGGGAATCTGGGCCCAATCATGGAAATAGCAACCTCACATA
This sequence comes from Lathyrus sativus, assembly GCA_963859935.3. Classification (NCBI taxonomy): domain Eukaryota; kingdom Viridiplantae; phylum Streptophyta; class Magnoliopsida; order Fabales; family Fabaceae; genus Lathyrus; species Lathyrus sativus. Next base: position 234,470,176 of record OZ012736.1, on the reverse strand, counting down.
TACATAGTACCAGCGATAGCCAACTTCGACACATCAGGGATCGAGAACTCGTACGCAACAGTCTTTCTGAGAGCGGCTGTAGTGATACAACAAGAGGCGAGAGATCATGGATCGGGGAAACGGTACCTGTCACAAACACACGCCAATGGAATGCGAATGATTATGCAAACTAATGCAAAATGCAGGCATGCAACAATATATCCAGGTGGCTGCTGTGGAGATTCGGTATCGACAGTCACTGATGAGAAGGAAACCCCGGTGTAAAACCACTGATCTGATCTGCTGAGAATAACCATCTGATAGGATCGAGATCAAAATTCTGCCCTGACAAGAATAGGTGCCTGATAATAAGGACCCGGGATGTATGATCAGAAAACGTCCGCTGATGAAGTCTTCAGACCCCAAATCAAAAATCTGCCCTATCGAGAACAACCACGCAACTGCTGATGAGATCTTCAGACCCCACTCAAAATCTGCCCTATCAAGAACAAACAACAACTGCTGATGAGATCTTCAGACCCCACTTAAAAATCTGCTCCATCTATGACAAACCTCTGAAGACAATACTCTGATCGACACCTGCTCTATCAGGAACAGACATACACCCAATGACAAAATCCTCTGATCAAAACTTGCTCTATCAAGAACATATCTGCAACTGAGAACCCAACATAACTGATCCACTGTCAAGAAAACCAGGTAGTCTGGAGGTCAAGGTTTCCTACAATATCCCAACCCCACTCACAGGTATGGACCTAATCCACGGACAAAGGTACGGCATCCTATGCGGTCATCAGCGTCACAGACTTTTATGAGTGACGATACGATTCCCAGAAGGAGTGGCATCATCAAGTCATGAAGAGGCCTCACTTAGCTGACTTCCAAATGATCGGTCCCCAGAGTCGACAATCCTCACGTCTGGACTCCCCTCAGATCCTCAGGACCGGAAAGGAGCACCTCTGCAAGAATCTCATCTGAGTGCAGATTTTCGTAGGGAACTGTGCCTGCTCAGCAGACAGGTTCGTCTACTACTTCTCCGCAACTATATCTAGGTGTATGCTCAAGCCCAGGTCCGGCTTCTCACTCATAGTAACATCCCTCTCCCACAGCAGCACAGATAATCATATCAAACTGGAAATAAGATGCGGGAAATAAAATGCGGGAAGTAAAAATGCGATAAATAAACGCAACCCAACAAGCAAACACACAAACGATAGGATTGACTCTCATAGGGAACCGGAGAACCAGAGATTCTGGGTTCGGTCCCCAGCAGAGTCGCCAGTTGTCGCTTGCGCGAAAATAAGGTGCCGGCATGACAGAAGAGTCGCCACCTTTCGTTATTTATCCCTCAGAGCGGGAAAGGAAACGATCGGAAAAAACCTGACGAATAAGGGTAAGACAAGGTCGTCGCAACCATTGTCTGGGTTCGGGAGTCGGTTACGCAAGGGGAAGGTATTAGCACCCCTCACGTCCGTCGTACTCGACGGGATCCTCGCTTGTTTGTTTACTTGGACGGGTTGGTTATAATCTATCTACCTATCAAGGCTGGCTGAAAAAGAAAAGAAAAATGACTCGGCAAAGCGTCGCACTTTATGCCTACGTATTCTCATCAGAGAATGAGAAATCAGAGTCAACGTAGTTCGGCCTACGAAGGGTTACGGGGGAAAGGTTGCTCGCTAGGACGTCGCATCCTATGCCTACGTACTTCCACACTGTATGGAAGATCAGAGCGAACGTAGTTCGGGAAACTACGAGTTATCTCCTAAAAGAAGTGTTTTTTATTGTGTTTGCGATCTCAACCGCACTAGAGACTATGACCTGAGAGGGAATGCGTCCTTTCTCAGATAGCTTAAGGCTCGTAACGTACGAAAGAAATCATTCATGATTACTGTATTTTAAACTGCTTCGAGATGAGAAGAGAACAGGCCCAACTAGGAGGGAGACTATCAAGTCCTACTGTTATCATGCCATGGATTCATCCTATGGTTGAGGTTTGAACAGGGAACTCCTAGATGTTGTCATGCATAGGTTTCAACCTAAAAGTCTATCATCAAATCCTCATCAGAGAAAATGAGAGTCCTAAGGGATCATATCAATGATACACCAAAACAGACAAAAGCATCAGCTTTAACAGTAGAATGCATGCAATGCAAGTGAGGGAGGAAATGTGTGTGGGGCTTCAGCCTCCACAAGCTCGTCTCGACCTCAAGCCAGTCATGAAATAACAGTAATCATACTGAAATAAACAACATGCTATCAAGCAATGAACAGATAAAAGAAATGAAGTGCTATCTGGCAAACAAAACACAAGCTTGAGAAAGAATCATCTACTCTCTAATCCTAACCCTAACACAGAATCTGAATCAACTCTAAGCCAAGCCCTAAAGCAAAACCTAACCAAAAGAAATCAATCCCAGTCTTCAAGCTTCAGAACAAGCTTACCAAAGAAAGGGAGCTAAGTAGGCAGACTCATAGTGTCTTCCTCAGGAAAGCACTAGGAGGTGTATACTCAGGAGTCATATCCTATGTGGCTCCACCACTGTGATTAGTTTACATTCCTCCTCAGGAGAAACTAAACTCACAAGCAGGCTCCAACATCACTGGATACTTAGGAAATCCTATCTGAACTAGTGGAACTAAGTGAATAGACCCATAGGACCTTCCTCAGGAAAGTACTAGGAGGCTTCCACTTAGGAGTTGTATCCCATGTGGCTCAACAACATGTGATCAGTTTACATTCCTCCTCAGGAGAAATTAGACTCACAAGTTGGCTCCAACATCATTGGATACTTAAGAAATCCTAGATAAGCTAAGGGAACTAAGTGAATAGACCCATAGGACCTTCCTCAGGAAAGTACTAGGAGGCTTCCACTTAGGAGTTGTATCCCATGTGGCTCAACAACATGTGATCAGTTTACATTCCTCCTCAGGAGAAATTAAACTCACAAGTTGGCTCCAACATCATTGGATACTTAAGAAATCCTAGATAAGCTAAGGGAACTAAGTGAATAGACCCATAGGACCTTCCTCAGGAAAGTACTAGGAGGCTTCCACTTAGGAGTTGTATCCCATGTGGCTCAACAACATGTGATCAGTTTACATTCCTCCTCAGGAGAAATTAAACTCACAAGTTGGCTCCAACATCATTGGATACTTAAGAAAGAGGTGAGAAGAAAGAATGGAAGTCATTCATAGTGCCTTCCTCAGGAAAGTACCATGAACTTCCTTCAAACCTCAGGGTCTCAAACCTCACAGACAGGGAATAATCCAAGCTCTGGGTCTCTGAGTCTTGATCTACAATCTTCTCTCCATCATGCTCTCCAACAAGCTCTTCAAGACAACACAAGCCCCACAACAAATTCCCCAAGACAAACCCCAGAGATGAACAGATAACCCCAGAACAGACAAAATCATCAGCTAACTTTAGAAAATACCTAAAAATGCTAAACCAATGGGGAAAAATCTATCAATTAATCACAAGGGTCTACAACATCTACCCTTAATATCCGCATATGCCCCTACCCAAAAATCAAGACAAAACTATCTAAAAAAATGAATTTCCTCACTTATGCACAACCTAAACCCTAATTAGGATACCCTAATGCTAACCTAATTAATCTAATCAAATTTTAATCTAAAAATCAAGAATTAAATCCTATGGGGAACTATGGCTCAATATCTAATTACACAAAAAGGAATGAATTAAAAATCCTAAGGGAAAGCCCTAAAAGAAATTCTACAAAATTATGTACAAAATTAAACATATTAAAAAGCTATTTAAAAGAAAAATCTATTAAAAATATGAAAAGAAAATAAAATGGACATTTTATTTATTTATAATTTTCTAGACAAATTTATGAACACATGAAAAAAACAAGAATTAAAAAATATTAAATTTTCTATTTCTTATGAATTTTATAAAAGACAAACAATAAAAGAAAATAAAAAAAGAATTAAAGGGGATGGGGGGTGAAAATAGTAAGGCGCCTCAGTTTATTTTCTGGATGGGCTGAATATGGTAGGGTGCCAATAGCATTCTGGATAAACCCATACGCACCTCATTAAACCAAACGGCAGCGTTTTGGGCATTTGAATTTCCCTCCGTTTCTTTAATTAATCTGGACCGTTAGATGAGGGGATTAAGTCAACTATTCAGGCTGATCCAAGGGCTCTTGGTTGTCTTCTTCCTTGGACACCTAGGGTTTCATGAATTTCAGTCTCCACACGCGAATCTTCCATCTCCTCTACCTCTCTCACCAAGCCATGAAAACTCACGATCCAAAAATCAAACTTAACCTACTCATTGCCCTCTACACAGCCGTGGTCCTAGATTCCTCTAAAACTCAACCTAAAAAGAAATACGATAGTAGGAAGTTCTGGGCACACTTTAATTGCACTGATATGCATGGAAATGGTATGGGCTCATATTATGCAAGAATGTTCTCCATCTCATGGGGAGTACACTAAGCTAAAGAACTAAGATTATAGTATACTAAATTGTAAGTTCTTGGTCCTAAAACAGAAATGGCCATAAAGCAAACCTCCATGTAATGCTCTCAAACTCATCATGATTCATCTCCTAATGGTCTCTACCACATTTCACCTAACCACATGATCTAACTATGCATAAATAATGAGATTCTAAGGAAAGTGCATACCTTGCAAGTGGTGATGGCTATGGTGTTTCTCTTCCAATTCAAGCCTTGGTGCTCTCTTGGAATGATCTTTAATGGCTCTATGTGCTTCTGTTTGCAGTAGTTTTTGCTCACATTTCTTGAATCAACCTAGCCAATCCTTCATGCAAGTTGGAGTGAAGCTTGTGATCTCATGAACCAGCCACGAATTCTCCTTGATTTTTCTTGCCAAATATTCAATGTTGCTTGTAGATGATGATGATAATCAGAATTGTAGTGATTGATGAAGTTTCAATGGAGTTTGAAATGAAAATGCACTTTGGAGTGAAAGAATCAAAGTGTAGTATGCAAGCTCTAAGAATCACCAACCAATGCATGGATCCTCTCTAGGGGATATATAGATGAGAATAGAAGCCCTTAGAACTTTGGAGAACCTTCCAAGAAGTTTCTAGAATGTATCACGCAATGAGAATTTGAATTTGTCATCTTAAGTGAATCTCATGCAATCTCATGATAAACCATGCAATCTTACTTAAATTCTCCCCATATGATATTATGACATGAAAATAAGGTCTTACAAACCCTTATGTAGCATTTTCTCCTTTTTCCTTTTGGTGCCTTAAGATGCAAGAATGAAATTTACAAAGCAACTCCAATTTTTAAGCCTAAACTCAAAAATGTGGCTAAACCATTGTTTTTAAAATGATGTTTGGAGTCAAAATGACATATTGGATGACCCATTTTGGATTTGTAGATCTCTCAAACCAAAATTCTATTTCAATTTTTTAAACTTATAAGCCATTTTTAGTTCATTTTTAACCAATCATGCAAATCCATGCTATGAGCTTTTCCAACAATTCATGACCTTCTTTCTAGACTTAAAATAACATTTTGAACAACTTTCATGTTTTGAGTTTTTCCATTTGAGGCTTGGAAATAGGAGATATGGCCTTTGCTTAAAATGACCTATAACTGACAAATGACCAAAATACCCCTGTCTTGTTCAAACCATAAGTTGAGTTCCACAATTCCTATCAAGGACTTCTACCACTAAAATTAAAGCTAAGGAGATTCCCTCCAACATTCATGTTGACCAAGAGATCATAGGAATCATCCTACTAGGGCAAAAGTTGTCTGCAAGTTGGGTGACTTTCAAGGACCCAGATTCACATACCTCTGCTGACCTGTAATTTGTCAAAACCATAACTTGAGCTCTGCAACTCCTATCAAGGACTTCCACCACTCAAATTAAATCTAAGAACAATCTCTACAACATTCATGTTGTGGGGAAGATGAGATATCAATCACATCTAGAGCTAAAATGGCCTGGAAGATAGGGATCAAATCAGGGTTTTTTCACTGACAATCCTCAGAAACCCTAACTCAAAACTTCTCAAACTCTTCAATCATGATGAGTTGGTCTAGGAATCATCTTTATAATATCTCTATGCATCATTCCACGATCTCATGGCCCTTGGATTGGGTCTCAACCTTCTCCAAATATTCAGTTATCCTAGGGTTGACCCAGTCAAAACTCTAATTCTACCATTCATGGTTGAATCTTTTGAATTCTTGCATAATGACCTCTCTGGGCTTCATGATGGCTATCAAGACATCTCATAGGCTTTCTCAAAACATCAAGTTCATTCTCAAAGTCTCAGAATCATCTGAGGAGCACCCACAACTCTCAAGCTATGAAGCACACAACCCTGGTTTCAACCAATTCCTCTGAGGATCTCTTGAACTGTCTGGTGAAGGTATCAACCTGCTAACACTTGATGGATAAATAATTGTTGGTCAAATTTTGGGGTGCAACAGTATCCAGACTCTGGTTTTTACGTTGAGCGTTCAGGCTCCGGTCAGTTTTATTGGGTATCCAGACTCCGGTTATTACGTTAAGCGTTCAGGCTCCGGTCAGTTTCGTTGGGTATCCAGACTCCGGTTATTACGTTGAGCGTTCAGGCTCCGGTCAGTTTCGTTGGGTATCCAGACTCCGGTTTTTACGTTGAGCGTTCAGGCTCTAGTCAGTTTCGTTGGGTATCAGAACTCTGGTTATTTTGTTGAGCGTTCAGGCTCCGGTCAGTTTCGTTGGGTATCCAGACTCCGGTTATTACGTTAAGCGTTCAGGCTCCGGTCAGTTTTGTTGGGTATCCAGACTCCGGTTATTACATTGAGCGTTCAGGCTCCGGTCAGTTTCGTTTGGTATCCAAACTTCAGTTATTACGTTGAGCGTCCAGGCTCCGGTCAGTTTCGTTGGGTATCCAGACTCCGGTTATTACGTTGAGCGTTTAGGCTCCGGTCAGTTTCGTTTGGTATCCAGACTTCAGTTATTACGTTGAGCGTTCCGGCTCAGGTCAGTTTCGTTGAGTATCCAGATTCCGGTTATTACCTTGAGCGTTCAGGCTCCGGTCAATTTCGTTGGGTATGTAGACTCCGGTTAAGACGTTGAACGTTCAGGCTCCGGTCAGTTTCGTTGGGTATCCAGACTCCGGTTTTTACGTTGAGCGTTCAGGCTTCGGTCAGTTTCGTTGGGTATCCAGACTCCGGTTATAACGTTGAGCGTTCAGGCTCTGGTCAGTTTCGTTGGGTATCCATACTCCGGTTATTACGTTAAGCATTCAGGCTCTGGTCAGTTTCGTTGGGTATCCAGACTCCAGTTATTACATTAAGCGTTCAGAATCCGGTCAGTTTCGTTGTGTATCCAGACTCCGTTTATTACGTTGAGCGTCCAGGCATCGATCAGTTTCGTTGGGTATCCAGACTCCGGTTATTACGTTGAGCGTTCAGGCTCTGGTCAGTTTTGTTGGGTATCCAGACTTCAGTTATTACGTTGAGCGTTCAGGCTCTGGTCAGTTTCGTTGGGTATCCAGACTCCGGTTATTACGTTGAGCGTTCAGGCTTCGGTCATTTTCGTTTGGGTATCCAGACTCAGGTTATTACGTTGAGTGTTCAGGCTCCGGTCAGTTTCGTTTGGTATCCAGACTTCAGTTATTACGTTGATCGTTCAGGCTCCGGTCAGTTTTGTTGGGTATCCAGACTTTGGTTTTTACGTTGAGCGTTCAGGCTCCGGTCAGTTTTGTTGGGTGTCCAGACTCCGGTTATTACAATGAGCGTTCAGGCTCCGGTCATTTTCGTTGAGCATCCAGATTCCGGTTATTACGTTGAGTGTTCAGGCTCCGGTCAGTTTCGTTGAGTATCCAGACTCTGGTTATTACGTTGAGCGTTCAGGCTCCGTTCAGTTTCGTTGGGTATCCAGACTCCGGTTATTACGTTAAGCGTTCAGGCTCCGGTCAGTTTCGTTGTGTATCCAGACTCCGGTTATTACATTCAGCGTTCAGGCTCCGGTCAGTTTCATTGAGTATCCAGACTCCGGTTTTTACGTTGAGCGTTCAGGCTCCGGTCAGTTTTGTTGGGTATCCAGACTTTGGTTTTTACGTTGAGCGTTCAGGCTCCGGTCAGTTTTGTTGGGTATCCAGACTCCGGTTATTACGTTAAGTGTTCAGGCTCCGGTCAGTTTCGTTGGGTATCCAGACTCCGGTTATTACGTTGAGCGTTCAGGCTCCGGTAAGTTTCGTTGGGTAAACAGACTCCGGTTTTTACGTTGAGCGTTCAGGCTCCGGTCAGTTTCGTTGGGTATCCAGACTCCGGTTTTTACGTTGAGCGTTCAGGCTCCGGTCAGTTTTGTTGGGTATCCAGACTTTGGTTTTTACGTTGAGCGTTCAGGCTCCGGTCAGTTTTGTTGGGTATCCAGACTCCGGTTATTACGTTAAGCGTTCAGGCTCCGGTCAGTTTCGTTGGGTATCCAGACTCCGGTTATTACGTTGAGCATTCAGGCTCTGGTAAGTTTCGTTGGGTATCCAGACTCCGGTTTTTACGTTGAGCGTTCAGGCTCCGGTCAGTTTCGTTGGGTATCAGAACTCTGGTTATTACGTTGAGCGTTCAGGCTCCGGTCAGTTTCGTTTGGTATCCAGACTCCGGTTATTACGTTAAGTGTTCAGGCTCCGGTCAGTTTTGTTGGGTATCCAGACTCCGGTTATTACATTGAGCGTTCAGGCTCCGGTCAGTTTCGTTTGGTATCCAAACTTCAGTTATTACGTTGAGCGTCCAGGCTCCGGTCAGTTTTGTTGGGTATCCAGACTCCGGTTTTTACGTTGAGCGTTTAGGCTGCGGTCAGTTTTGTTGGGTATCAGAACTCTGGTTATTACGTTGAGCGTTCAGGCTCCGGTCAGTTTCTTTGGGTATCCAGACTCCGGTTTTTACGTTGAGCGTTCAGGCTCCGGTCAGTTTTGTTGGGTATCCAGACTCTGGTTTTTACGTTAAGCGTTCAGGCTCCGGTCAGTTTCGTTGGGTATCCAGACTCCGGTTATTACGTTGAGCGTTCAGGCTCCGGTCAGTTTCGTTGGGTATCCAGACTCCGGTTTTTACGTTGAGCGTTCAGGCTCTGGTCAGTTTCGTTGGGTATCAGAACTCTGGTTATTATGTTGAGCGTTCAGGCTCCGGTCAGTTTCGTTGGGTATCCAGACTCCGGTTATTACGTTAAGCGTTCAGGCTCCGGTCAGTTTTGTTGGGTATCCAGACTCCGGTTATTACATTGAGCGTTCAGGCTCCGGTCAGTTTCGTTTGGTATCCAAACTTCAGTTATTACGTTGAGCGTTCAGGCTCCGGTCAGTTTCGTTGGGTATCCAGACTCCGGTTATTACGTTGAGCGTTAAGGCTCCGGTCAGTTTCGTTGGGTATCCAGACTCCGGTTATTATATTGAGCATTCAAACTCCGGTCAGTTTCGTTGGGTATCCAGACTCCGGTTATTACGTTGAGCGTTCAGGCTCCGGTCAGTTTCGTTTGGTATCCAGACTTCAGTTATTACGTTGAGCATTCCGGCTCTGGTCAGTTTCGTTGAGTATCCAGATTCCGGTTATTACCTTGAGCGTTCAGGCTCCGGTCAATTTCGTTGGGTATGTAGACTCCGGTTAAGACGTTGAACGTTCAGGCTCCGGTCAGTTTCGTTGGGTATCCAGACTCCGGTTTTTACGTTGAGCGTTCAGGCTCCGGTCAGTTTCGTTGGGTATCCAGACTCCGGTTATAACATTGAGCGTTCAGGCTCCGGTCAGTTTCGTTGGGTATCCAGACTCCGGTTATTACGTTAAGCATTCAGGCTCTGGTCAGTTTCGTTGGGTATCCAGACTCCAGTTATTATATTAAGCGTTGAGACTCCGGTCAGTTTCGTTGTGTATCCAGACTCCGGTTATTACATTGAGCGTCCAGGCTCCGGTCAGTTTCGTTTGGTATCCAGACTCCGGTTATTACGTTGAGCGTTCAGGCTCCGGTCAGTTTTGTTGGGTATCCAGACTTTGGTTTTTACGTTGAGCGTTCAGGCTCCGGTCAGTTTTGTTGGGTGTCCAGACTCCGGTTATTACAATGAGCGTTCAGGCTCCGGTCATTTTCGTTGAGCATCCGGATTCCGGTTATTACGTTGAGCGTTCAGGCTCCGGTCAGTTTCGTTGAGTATCCAGACTCTGGTTATTACGTTGAGCGTTCAGGCTCCATTCAGTTTCGTTGGGTATCCAGACTCCGGTTATTACGTTAAGCGTTCAGGCTCCGGTCAGTTTCGTTGTGTATCCAGACTCCGGTTATTACATTGAGCGTTCAGGCTCCGGTCAGTTTCATTGAGTATCCAGACTCCGGTTTTTACGTTGAGCGTTCAGGCTCCGGTCAGTTTTGTTGGGTATCCAGACTTTGGTTTTTTTGTTGAGCGTTCAGGCTCCGGTCAGTTTTGTTGGGTATCCAGACTCCGGTTATTACGTTAAGCGTTCAGGCTCCGGTCAGTTTCGTTGGGTATCCAGACTCCGGTTATTACGTTGAGCGTTCAGGCTCCGGTAAGTTTCGTTGGGTAAACAGACTCCGGTTTTTACGTTGAGCGTTCAGGCTCCGGTCAGTTTCGTTGGGTATCCAGACTCCGGTTTTTACGTTGAGCGTTCAGGCTCCGGTCAGTTTTGTTGGGTATCCAGACTTTGGTTTTTACGTTGAGCGTTCAGGCTCCGGTCAGTTTTGTTGGGTATCCAGACTCCGGTTATTACGTTAAGCGTTCAGGCTCCGGTCAGTTTCGTTGGGTATCCAGACTCCGGTTATTACGTTGAGCATTCAGGCTCTGGTAAGTTTCGTTGGGTATCCAGACTCCGGTTTTTACGTTGAGCGTTCAGGCTCCGGTCAGTTTCGTTGGGTATCAGAACTCTGGTTATTACGTTGAGCGTTCAGGCTCCGGTCAGTTTCGTTTGGTATCCAGACTCCGGTTATTATGTTAAGTGTTCAGGCTCCGGTCAGTTTTGTTGGGTATCCAGACTCCGGTTATTACATTGAGTGTTCAGGCTCCGGTCAGTTTCGTTTGGTATCCAAACTTCAGTTATTACGTTGAGCGTCCAGGCTCCGGTCAGTTTCGTTGGGTATCCAGACTCCGGTTTTTACGTTGAGCGTTTAGGCTCCAGTCAGTTTTGTTGGGTATCAGAACTCTGGTTATTACGTTGAGCGTTCAGGCTCCGGTCAGTTTCGTTGGGTATCCAGACTCCGGTTTTTACGTTGAGCGTTCAGGCTCCGGTCAGTTTTGTTGGGTATCCAGACTCTGGTTTTTACGTTGAGCGTTCAGGCTCCGGTCAGTTTTGTTGGGTATCCAGACTCCGGTTATTACGTTAAGCGTTCAGGCTCCGGTCAGTTTCGTTGGGTATCCAGACTCCGGTTATTACGTTGAGCGTTCAGGCTCCGGTCAGTTTCGTTGGGTATCCAGACTCCGGTTTTTACGTTGAGCGTTCAGGCTCTGGTCAGTTTCGTTGGGTATCAGAACTCTGGTTATTATGTTGAGCGTTCAGGCTCCGGTCAGTTTCGTTGGGTATCCAGACTCCGGTTATTACGTTAAGCGTTCAGGCTCCGGTCAGTTTTGTTGGGTATCCAGACTCCGGTTATTACATTGAGCGTTCAGGCTCCGGTCAGTTTCGTTTGGTATCCAAACTTCAGTTATTACGTTGAGCGTTCAGGCTCCGGTCAGTTTCGTTGGGTATCCAGACTCCGGTTATTACGTTGAGCGTTAAGGCTCCGGTCAGTTTCGTTGGGTATCCAGACTCCGGTTATTATATTGAGCATTCAAACTCCGGTTAGTTTCGTTGGGTATCCAGACTCCGGTTATTACGTTGAGCGTTCAGGCTCCGGTCAGTTTCGTTTGGTATCCAGACTTCAGTTATTACGTTGAGCATTCCGGCTCTGGTCAGTTTCGTTGAGTATCCAGATTCCGGTTATTACCTTGAGCGTTCAGGCTCCGGTCAATTTCGTTGGGTATGTAGACTCCGGTTAAGACGTTGAACGTTCAGGCTCCGGTCAGTTTCGTTGGGTATCCAGACTCCGGTTTTTACGTTGAGCGTTCAGGCTCCGGTCAGTTTCGTTGGGTATCCAGACTCCGGTTATAACATTGAGCGTTCAGGCTCCGGTCAGTTTCGTTGGGTATCCAGACTCCGGTTATTACGTTAAGCATTCAGGCTCTGGTCAGTTTCGTTGGGTATCCAGACTCCAGTTATTATATTAAGCGTTGAGACTCCGGTCAGTTTCGTTGTGTATCCAGACTCCGGTTATTACGTTGAGCGTCCAGGCTCCGGTCAGTTTCGTTGGGTATCCAGACTCCGGTTATTACGTTGAGCGTTCAGGCTTCGGTCATTTTCGTTTGGGTATCCAGACTCAGGTTATTACGTTGAGTGTTCAGGCTCCGGTCAGTTTCGTTTGGTATCCAGACTTCAGTTATTACGTTGATCGTTCAGGCTCCGGTCAGTTTTGTTGGGTATCCAGACTTTGGTTTTTACGTTGAGCGTTCAGGCTCCGGTCAGTTTTGTTGGGTGTCCAGACTCCGGTTATTACAATGAGCATTCAGGCTCCGGTCATTTTCGTTGAGCATCCAGATTCCGGTTATTACGTTGAGCGTTCAGGCTCCTGTCAGTTTCGTTGAGTATCCAGACTCTGGTTATTACGTTGAGCGTTCAGGCTCCGTTCAGTTTCGTTGGGTATCCAGACTCCGGTTATTACGTTAAGCGTTCAGGCTCCGGTCAGTTTCGTTGTGTATCCAGACTCCGGTTATTACATTGAGGGTTCAGGCTCCGGTCAGTTTCATTGAGTATCCAGACTCCGGTTTTTACGTTGAGCGTTCAGGCTCCGGTCAGTTTTGTTGGGTATCCAGACTTTGGTTTTTACGTTGAGCGTTCAGGCTCCGGTCAGTTTTGTTGGGTATCCAGACTCCGGTTATTACGTTAAGCGTTCAGGCTCCGGTCAGTTTCGTTGGGTATCCAGACTCCGGTTATTACGTTGAGCGTTCAGGCTCCGGTATGTTTCGTTGGGTAAACAGACTCCGGTTTTTACGTTGAGCGTTCAGGCTCCGGTCAGTTTCGTTGGGTATCCAGACTCCGGTTTTTACGCTGAGCGTTCAGGCTCCGGTCAGTTTTGTTGGGTATCCAGACTTTGGTTTTTACGTTGAGCGTTCAGGCTCCGGTCAGTTTTGTTGGGTATCCAGACTCCGGTTATTACGTTAAGCGTTCAGGCTCCGGTCAGTTTCGTTGGGTATCCAGACTCCGGTTATTACGTTGAGCATTCAGGCTCTGGTAAGTTTCGTTGGGTATCCAGACTCCGGTTTTTACGTTGAGCGTTCAGGCTCCGGTCAGTTTCGTTGGGTATCAGAACTCTGGTTATTACGTTGAGCGTTCAGGCTCCGGTCAGTTTCGTTTGGTATCCAGACTCCGGTTATTACGTTAAGTGTTCAGGCTCCGGTCAGTTTTGTTTGGTATCCAGACTCCGGTTATTACATTGAGCGTTCAGGCTCCGGTCAGTTTCGTTTGGTATCCAAACTTCAGTTATTACGTTGAGCGTCCAGGCTCCGGTCAGTTTCGTTGGGTATCCAGACTCCGGTTTTTACGTTGAGCGTTTAGGCTCCGGTCAGTTTTGTTGGGTATCAGAACTCTGGTTATTACGTTGAGCGTTCAGGCTCCGGTCAGTTTCGTTGGGTATCCAGACTCCGGTTTTTACGTTGAGCGTTCAGGCTCCGGTCAGTTTTGTTGGGTATCCAGACTGTGGTTTTTACGTTGAGCGTTCAGGCTCCGGTCAGTTTTGTTGGGTATCCAGACTCCGGTTATTACGTTAAGCGTTCAGGCTCCGGTCAGTTTCGTTGGGTATCCAGACTCCGGTTATTACGTTGAGCGTTCAGGCTCCGGTCAGTTTCGTTGGGTATCCAGACTCCGGTTTTTACGTTGAGCGTTCAGGCTCTGGTCAGTTTCGTTGGGTATCAGAACTCTGGTTATTATGTTGAGCGTTCAGGCTCCGGTCAGTTTCGTTGGGTATCCAGACTCCGGTTATTACGTTAAGCGTTCAGGCTCCGGTCAGTTTTGTTGGGTATCCAGACTCCGGTTATTACATTGAGCGTTCAGGCTCCGGTCAGTTTCGTTAGGTATCCAAACTTCAGTTATTACGTTGAGCGTTCAGGCTCCGGTCAGTTTCGTTGGGTATCCAGACTCCGGTTATTACGTTGAGCGTTAAGGCTCCGGTCAGTTTCGTTGGGTATCCAGACTCCGGTTATTATATTGAGCATTCAAACTCCGGTCAGTTTCGTTGGGTATCCAGACTCCGGTTATTACGTTGAGCGTTCAGGCTCCGGTCAGTTTCGTTTGGTATCCAGACTTCAGTTATTACGTTGAGCATTCCGGCTCTGGTCAGTTTCGTTGAGTATCCAGATTCCGGTTATTACCTTGAGCGTTCAGGCTCCGGTCAATTTCGTTGGGTATGTAGACTCCGGTTAAGACGTTGAACGTTCAGGCTCCGGTCAGTTTCGTTGGGTATCCAGACTCCGGTTTTTACGTTGAGCGTTCAGGCTCCGGTCAGTTTCGTTGGGTATCCAGACTCCGGTTATAACATTGAGCGTTCAGGCTCCGGTCAGTTTCGTTGGGTATCCAGACTCCGGTTATTACGTTAAGCATTCAGGCTCTGGTCAGTTTCGTTGGGTATCCAGACTCCAATTATTATATTAAGCGTTGAGACTCCGGTCAGTTTCGTTGTGTATCCAGACTCCGGTTATTACGTTGAGCGTCCAGGCTTCGGTCAGTTTCGTTGGGTATCCAGACTCCGGTTATTACGTTGAGCGTTCAGGCTCCGGTCAGTTTTGTTGGGTATCCAGACTTCAGTTATTACGTTGAGCGTTCAGGCTCCGGTCAGTTTCGTTGGGTATCCAGACTCCGGTTATTACGTTGAGCGTTCAGGCTCCGGTCATTTTCCTTGGGTAAACAGACTCCGGTTTTTACGTTGAGCGTTCAGGCTCCGGTCAGTTTCGTTGGGTATCCAGACTCCGGTTTTTACGCTGAGCGTTCAGGCTCCGGTCAGTTTTGTTGGGTATCCAGACTTTGGTTTTTACATTGAGCGTTCAGGCTCCGGTCAGTTTTGTTGGGTATCCAGACTCCGGTTATTACGTTAAGCGTTCAGGCTCCGGTCAGTTTCGTTGGGTATCCAGACTCCGGTTATTACGTTGAGCATTCAGGCTCTGGTAAGTTTCGTTGGGTATCCAGACTCTGGTTTTTATGTTGAGCGTTCAGGCTCCGGTCAGTTTCGTTGGGTATCAGAACTCTGGTTATTACGTTGAGCGTTCAGGCTCCGGTCAGTTTCGTTTGGTATCCAGACTCCGGTTATTACGTTAAGTGTTCAGGCTCCGGTCAGTTTTGTTGGGTATCCAGACTCCGGTTATTACATTGAGCGTTCAGGCTCCGGTCAGTTTCGTTTGGTATCCAAACTTCAGTTATTACGTTGAGCGTCCAGGCTCCGGTCAGTTTCGTTGGGTATCCAGACTCCGGTTTTTACGTTGAGCGTTTAGGCTCCGGTCAGTTTTGTTGGGTATCAGAACTCTGGTTATTACGTTGAGCGTTCAGGCTCCGGTCAGTTTCGTTGGGTATCCAGACTCCGGTTTTTACGTTGAGCGTTCAGGCTCTGGTCAGTTTTGTTGGGTATCCAGACTCTGGTTTTTACGTTGAGCGTTCAGGCTCCGGTCAGTTTTGTTGGGTATCCAGACTCCGGTTATTACGTTAAGCGTTCAGGCTCCGGTCAGTTTCGTTGGGTATCCAGACTCCGGTTATTACGTTGAGCGTTCAGGCTCCGGTCAGTTTCGTTGGGTATCCAGACTCCGGTTTTTACGTTGAGCGTTCAGGCTCTGGTCAGTTTCGTTGGGTATCAGAACTCTGGTTATTATGTTGAGCGTTCAGGCTCCGGTCAGTTTCGTTGGGTATCCAGACTCCGGTTATTACGTTAAGCGTTCAGGCTCCGGTCAGTTTTGTTGGGTATCCAGACTCCGGTTATTACATTGAGCGTTCAGGCTCCGGTCAGTTTCGTTTGGTATCCAAACTTCAGTTATTACGTTGAGCGTTCAGGCTCCGGTCAGTTTCGTTGGGTATCCAGACTCCGGTTATTACGTTGAGCGTTAAGGCTCCGGTCAGTTTCGTTGGGTATCCAGACTCCGGTTATTATATTGAGCATTCAAACTCCGGTCAGTTTCGTTGGGTATCTAGACTCCGGTTATTACGTTGAGCGTTCAGGCTCCGGTCAGTTTCGTTTGGTATCCAGACTTCAGTTATTACGTTGAGCATTCCGGCTCTGGTCAGTTTCGTTGAGTATCCAGATTCCGGTTATTACCTTGAGCGTTCAGGCTCCGGTCAATTTCGTTGGGTATGTAGACTCCGGTTAAGACGTTGAACGTTCAGGCTCCGGTCAGTTTCGTTGGGTATCCAGACTCCGGTTTTTACGTTGAGCGTTCAGGCTCCGGTCAGTTTCGTTGGGTATCCAGACTCTGGTTATAACATTGAGCGTTCAGGCTCCGGTCAGTTTCGTTGGGTATCCAGACTCCGGTTATTACGTTAAGCATTCAGGCTCTGGTCAGTTTCGTTGGGTATCCAGACTCCAATTATTATATTAAGCGTTGAGACTCCGGTCAGTTTCGTTGTGTATCCAGACTCCGGTTATTACGTTGAGCGTCCAGGCTTCGGTCAGTTTCGTTGGGTATCCAGACTCCGGTTATTACGTTGAGCGTTCAGGCTCCGGTTAGTTTTGTTGGGTATCCAGACTTCAGTTATTACGTTGAGCGTTCAGGCTCCGGTCAGTTTCGTTGGGTATCCAGACTCCGGTTATTACGTTGAGCGTTCAGGCTTCGGTCAGTTTCGTTTGGTATCCAGACTTCAGTTATTACGTTGATCGTTCAGGCTGCGGTCAGTTTCGTTGGGTATCCAGACTTTGGTTTTTACGTTGAGCGTTCAGGCTCCGGTCTGTTTTGTTGGGTGTCCAGACTCCGGTTATTACAATGAGCGTTCAGGCTCCGGTCAGTTTTGTTGGGTGTCCAGATTCCGGTTATTACGTTGAGCGTTCAGGCTCCGGTCAGTTTCGTTGAGCATCCAGATTCCGGTTATTATGTTGAGCGTTCAAGCTCCGTTCAGTTTCGTTGTGTATTCAGACTCCGATTATTACATTGAGCGTTCAGGCTCCGGTCAGTTTCGTTGGGTATCCAGACTCCGGTTTTTACGTTGAGCGTTCAGGCTCCAGTCAGTTTTGTTGGGTATCCAGACTCCGGTTATTACGTTGAGCGCTCAGGCTCCGGTAAGTTTCGTTGGGTATCCAGACTCTGGTTATTACGTTGAGCGTTCAGGCTCCAGTCAGTTTCGTTGGGTATCCAGACTCAGGTTATTACATTGAGCGTTCAGGCTCAAGTAAGTTTCGTTTGGTATCCAGACTTCAGTTATTATGTTGAGCGTTCAGGCTCCGGTCAGTTTCGTTGGGTATTCAGACTCCGGTTTTTACGTTGAGCGTTCAGGCTCCGGTCAGTTTGTTGGGTATCCAGACTCTGGTTTTTACGTTGAGCGTTCAGGCTCCGGTCAGTTTTGTTGGGTATCCAGACTCCGGTTATTACGTTAAGCGTTCAGGCTCCGGTCAGTTTCGTTGGGTATCCAGACTCCGGTTATTACGTTGAGCATTCAGGCTCCGGTCAGTTTCGTTGGGTATCCAGACTCCGGTTTTTACGTTGAGCGTTCAGGCTCCGGTCAGTTTCGTTGGGTATCAGAAACTCTGGTTATTACGTTGAGCGTTCAGGCTCCGGTCAGTTTCGTTGGGTATCCAGACTCCGGTTATTACGTTAAGCGTTCAGGCTCCGGTCAGTTTTGTTGGGTATCCAGACTCCGGTTATTACATTGAGCGTTCAGGCTCCGGTCAGTTTCGTTTGGTATCCAAACTTCAGTTATTACTTTGAGCGTCCAGGCTCCGGTCAGTTTCGTTGGGTATCCAGACTCCGGTTTTTACGTTGAGCGTTCAGGCTCCAGTCAGTTTTGTTGGGTATCCAGACTCCGGTTATTACGTTGAGCGCTCAGGCTCCGGTAAGTTTCGTTGGGTATCCAGACTCTGGTTATTACGTTGAGCGTTCAGGCTCCAGTCAGTTTCGTTGGGTATCCAGACTCAGGTTATTACATTGAGCGTTCAGGCTCAAGTAAGTTTCGTTTGGTATCCAGACTTCAGTTATTATGTTGAGCGTTCAGGCTCCGGTCAGTTTCGTTGGGTATTCAGACTCCGGTTTTTACGTTGAGCGTTCAGGCTCCGGTCAGTTTGTTGGGTATCCAGACTCTGGTTTTTACGTTGAGCGTTCAGGCTCCGGTCAGTTTTGTTGGGTATCCAGACTCCGGTTATTACGTTAAGCGTTCAGGCTCCGGTCAGTTTCGTTGGGTATCCAGACTCCGGTTATTACGTTGAGCATTCAGGCTCCGGTCAGTTTCGTTGGGTATCCAGACTCCGGTTTTTACGTTGAGCGTTCAGGCTCCGGTCAGTTTCGTTGGGTATCAGAAACTCTGGTTATTACGTTGAGCGTTCAGGCTCCGGTCAGTTTCGTTGGGTATCCAGACTCCGGTTATTACGTTAAGCGTTCAGGCTCCGGTCAGTTTTGTTGGGTATCCAGACTCCGGTTATTACATTGAGCGTTCAGGCTCCGGTCAGTTTCGTTTGGTATCCAAACTTCAGTTATTACTTTGAGCGTCCAGGCTCCGGTCAGTTTCGTTGGGTATCCAGACTCCGGTTATTACGTTGAGCGTTCAGGCTCCGGTCAGTTTTGTTGGGTATCTGTTGCACCCTAAAATTTGACCAACCGATTCTCCTATCTGACTCGTGGTTTAAACTCATATTCGCAAATCAGACGTATGATATTTGTGCACAGGCAGAGGACCTCAGGGTTACAGCTTGATTTTCGTCCATCAGATATGGCAGATCCAGTCTAGATCATCAGGGTTTTATTTTCGGGAAATTGTGCGCTCCTCGGTGATTTTTAGCTTGCATGGTGATTTTGGGATATTCTGACGCCCGGGGTTCTCTGTTCGATTCGATCTGGTCTCGTGCGCTCTTTTATGGTGGTCATTTGCATTCATCTGCATTTTTAGGGTTTAATAGCCTTTTGCGATTTTTTTATAGGCTTTATAGATTTTTCTGGAATTTAAATAAGATTTTAAATAGTTTTATCATTTTTTTTAATATAGAATTTTATAGATTTTTAATAGCTTTTAAATCATTTTTTAGAATTTAATAGGTTTTTTAATAGTTTTAAATCATTTTTAGTTTTTTAGGATAATATAGATTTTTCTAGAATATTAATTGAGTTTTTGAATTTAATTTTAGATATAAAATAATATAGATTTTTCTTTTATTTTCTTTTATAGATTTTAAATCATTTGTAAATAATATAGTCTTTTTTTAGAATTTAATATAGGTTTTATTAGGATTTTATTAGTTAGGAGTTAACTAGAATTTTTAGGATTAATTGAGTTTTAATAGTTAATTAGGTCTGGTTAGTGTAATTAGGCAAATCCATTTTATTTACAGTTTTTAGAATTTTTAATTCATTTTCGTGTAGGCCCAATTAGCAGGCCCAAGGAGTGGTTTTTGTCCAGACTGGAGTCAGTTTTTTGTCCAATTCGCAGCCCAATTGTCCAGAAGCAGTCCAAGTTCTTCCCAGCACTCTCCAGAATCTTCTAGAACGTGCCAGAGCATTGCAGTGATATATAACCTCAGCACGCCACGTGTGGCGCAGAGGCTGGCCCACGTTTCACTCACGCTGCACAACACCTCACAACTCAGAAACCCTCTCCAAGCCACGTGCCCCACCACTTTCTCTCTCTCTCTCTCTGTGCATGCAAGCCACGCGTGGCACCTGCAAGCCTCCACAGAGACACCTGTCATCACCACACGCGTTGCCGGAGAAGCCACCGGCCGGCATGCAAACCCCGTCCGGCCGCCCTTAACACCACTGTCCTTGCCGGAAACTGCAGAAATCTCTAGAAACCCTCTTTCCGCCTCCGATCTTCATCTTGCTCCTCCGTCCATCATTCATCATCCCCTCGCCGGAGACAGCTACCGTCGCCGGAAAACTCATAGCTGGCGCCCAGAACCTTCATACCATTTTCCAGATTATCAAATCTCCCTCGCGTCTCAAGAACAACTTCTCCAGAAACCACTCAAAACCTTCATCCTCCTTCAGCAAGAAACCCAGAAACCCCTCAAAGCTTCATCGTAACGTCTTCGTTCATCATCATCGTTAAGAACTCCATCAATCCTTCCAGATTTTCCCAGAACCTCATTGTTCTTCATGGACATTCATCATCTGCGTTTCCTGGTCAAGAACACCTAAGCGCGTTCATCGTCTTCCCAGCGAGATCGCTTCTCCATCAGTTTCCCCTCAGATTCTTCAGGTTTATGCAAGATCTTCAACGATCTTCGAAGGTCTTCCAAGAATCTCAAGAACCTCAAGAACTTCGTTGCCTTCAAGAGGCGCTCGCCAGAAATCTTTGTCTTCGGCTTCGCTCCAGGTAACTCTTTTCACCTCCTAGTTGCTTGTTCAGTTGGATTAAGGTGTTAGCCTGAGATTTGCATGTTAGTTTGGCGAAGATGATAGTTTAGGTTAGGGTGGATTGAACAGATTGGCGTTTAGGTTTGGGTGAAGGATTATTTGAGTTTGTGGTAAGAAGTTTTCTCAGAGGGTGAGGGAGATGAAGGTGAGTTGCGACGGCGCTAGGGTTCTCATAGATGAACAGTGATCTGAGTTGTAAGGGTATTCAGATTTTGTTTAGGGTTTCGTTGGGTTAGGGTTAGGTTTGGGCTTAGGACCAAATGTGTTTTGCTGAACACTACTCCCAATTTACTCAATACCCCTCCCTGCGTGTGAGAGCTGGGAATGAGTTGATTTGGGCCTTAAGCCCTAATGCTATCCACACCCCCCTGGGCGTAAGCCCAATGAGAGCAACATGGGAAACATACTGACTGCACCCCCCGTGCGTTTTTTCTTCTTGCTGTGTTTATTAATTGTTTTGATGAGACTGGGCCCTGCGCCCCAGTGCTTTTCGCACCCCCCATTCTAGCCCAATGCAGTAATAACTGAGAAGCATTGCTTTCAGCACCCCCCTCCAGTTTTATTTCAATTTTGTTTTCTTTTATTCTTTTTCATATTTTCTTGCATTATAAAATTCATAAGAAAATGTAAACAATTGATTTTTTAATTCTTCTTTTTTTTCTACCACTTTATAATAATGTCTAGAAAATCATATAAAAATAAAAATGCCATTTTATTTTTGTTTGATATTCTTTCCATTTAATTGACTTTTTTTTAATATTTTTAGTGCATGCATATCATTAGAAAATTCATAAAAAATAGTAGGTTCAGTCAAATAATTCCGTTCTTTTTTCTGTAGACTCGTAATTCAATGTAGAATTTTATAGTGCAAAAACATTAGCTTAATCATGCATTTTCAGTTTAATTGCATTTTTTGTATTGCTTTGATATTGAATAATTGGTTTGTGAATATGCCTGCTTTGTTGGTTTTGGTTCTTTCATCTGGTATTGAATTTTGTTCTGATTTTTTAGCATGTTGTCATAGAGCCATGTAGGTTTCCCATAGATTTTTGTTAGATTTTTGTAGGATGTTCCGATGTGATTTGTCTGAGCTTGAGGATAGGAGAAGTCTTGATGGCTTCTGACTTTGAAGTTCAACTGTGGTTGAACTTCAGAGGTAGTTTCTTGTGGTTTGAGGATCTGTGGGTTCTTCTCATAGATGGGAGCTGATTGAGGTCCTGTTGGAGCTTGCAAGGATGCAGTGGATTGAGGCTTAGTCTAGGAGCTTGTTCTCTGTTTGTGAGGTTCGAGATCCTGAAGTTTGAAGGGAGTTTATGGTACTTTCCTGAGGAAGGCACTATGAATGACTTTCATTCTTTCTTCTCACCTCTTTCGTAAGTATCCAATGATGTCGGAGCCAACTTGTGAGTTTAATTTCTCCTGAGGAGGAATGTAAACTGTTCACATGTTGTTGAGCCACATGGGATACGATTCCTAAGTGGAAGCCTCCTAGTACTTTCCTGAGGAAGGTCCTATGGGTCTATTCACTTAGTTCCATTAGTTTATATAGGTTTTCTCAAGTATCCAGTGATGTTGGAGCCAACTTGTGAGTTTAATTTCTCCTGAGGAGGAATGTAAACTGATCACAGTTGTTGAGCCACGTAGGATACGATTCCTAAGTGTCAGTCTCCTAGTACTTTCCTGAGGAAGGTCCTATGGGTCTGTTCACTTAGTTCCCTTAGTGCATATAGGTTTTCTCAAGTATCCAGTGATGCCGGAGCCTTCATGTGAGTTTAATTTCTCCTGAGGAGGAATGTAAACTGATCACAGTTGTCGAGCCGCATAGGATATGACTCCTGAGTAGTAATCTCCTGGTACTTTCCTGAGGAAGGCACTATGAGTTTGTCTGCTTAGCTCCCTCTCCTTGGTAAGCTTGTTATGAAGCTTGGAGACTGGGATTGATTCCTCTTGCTTAGGGTTTTTGATTAGAGGTTTTGTTTAGATCTTTGCTTAAGGTGTTGCATAGGGTTTGTTTAGAGATAGATTAGAAGTTTGTTTGTTAGGGGCCTTGCCCAGGAGTAGTTTCTTGTTTTGTAGATAGAGGCTTGTCAGGTTAGCTAGCCTTCTCTTTGTATTGTTTGACTTGTGTGATGTTATGTTGCATTAGACTTAGGTGTTCATCTAGATAGTTCTGAGTTAGGTGCATCTTAGAAGTAGATTTTGTGTGCATGAGAAGTTGAGGTGGTCCTCCTTCTGCTTGTTTGTTATTGAGTGGCTTTGCTTGTTGGTATTTGGTAGAGCTGAGCTCCCTTACCTCTGTGGTTTGCGGCCTTTGCGCCTTGTTTGTTTAGTCGTTGCATTCATGCCTATTTTCAGTATTTCTTTACGTTGCAGTATTTCCTGTTTGTAGTTTAGTCCTGTTGCCATGATCCCTTAGGAGCTCTGACTTCTCCGCTGCGGAGTCGTTATGATAGACATTAGGATGGTCAACCAGGCATGATATCAGTAGATAGATTCCCCTTTTCCAGTCATAGTTTTAGGGTGTCTTTTCCCTTTCCTTTCAGTAGTAGCTTTTGAGTAGCTTGATCCGTAGTTAGCTGAACTACAGCTGCTCTGATTCCTCGTGCCAGACAAGGATATGTAGGCATAGGATGCGATATCCTAGCGAGCACACTAACAATTAACCTTTGTTCTCTCGCGGCTGTGCGATCGAGACTTTCCCGCTGACGACTAATTGTTATCCCTTTCTCTTGCCCGAGTGCATTTGAGACCAGATCATAGTTGTAGGTTCCCGAGCGTTAGAGACCAGTTTGTTTTCTCACTGCCGTGTGAGAGCGCCAGTTTACCCGTAGTTAGTCGAACTACGTTTGCTCTGATCTTTCATACCAGATGAAAGTACGTAGGCACAGGACGCGATGTCCTGGCGAGCAACCTTTCCCCCGTTCAGACGTAGGAGGTCGAACTACGTTGACTCTGACTTTCCCATTGCACGAGGGAATACGTAGGCCCAGAACACCGTATGTTCTATCGAGTCCTGTCCTTTTCTTTTTCTTTTCAGACCAACCATTAGCGTAGCTAGATAACACACCCTTTACCTATAAACATCAAGCGTGGATCCCATCGAGTACGATGGACGTGAGGGGTGCTAATACCTTCCCCTTGCGTAACTGACTCCCGAATCCAGGTTTTGGTTGCGATGACCATACCTTTTCCCGTCTTTGCAAGGTTTACTTCGAGCGTTTCCTTTTCCCGCTCTGAGGGATAAATAACGCACGGTGGCGTTACCTTTTCCTGTCAAGCCGGCGCCGATTTTCGCAGTAGAGGGAGAGTCGCCACCGTGCGTTATTTATCCCTCAGAGCGGGAAAGGAAACGCTCGAAGTAAACCTTGCAAAGACGGGAAAAGGTATGGTCATCGCAACCAAAACCTGGATTCGGGAGTCGGTTACGCAAGGGGAAGGTATTAGCACCCCTCACATCCATCGTACTCGATGGGATCCACGCTTGATGTTTATAGGTAAAGGGTGTGTTATCTAGCTACGCTAATGGTCGGTCTGAAAAGAAAAAGAAAAGGACAGGACTCGATAGAACATACGGTGTTCTGGGCCTACGTATTCCCTCGTGCAATGGGAAAGTCAGAGTCAACGTAGTTCGACCTCCTACGTCTGAACGGGGGAAAGGTTGCTCGCCAGGACATCGCGTCCTGTGCCTACGTACTTTCATCTGGTATGAAAGATCAGAGCAAACGTAGTTCGACTAACTACGGGTAAACTGGCGCTCTCACACGGCAGTGAGAAAACAAACTGGTCTCTAAGGCTCGGGAACCTACAACTATGATCTGGTCTCAAATGCACTCGGGCAAGAGAAAGGGATAACAATTAGTCGTCAGCGGGAAAGTCTCGATCGCACAGCCGCGAGAGAACAAAGGTTAATTGTTAGTGTGCTCGCTAGGATATCGCATCCTATGCCTACATATCCTTGTCTGGCACGAGGAATCAGAGCAGCTGTAGTTCAGCTAACTACGGATCAAGCTACTCAAAAGCTACTACTGAAAGGAAAGGGAAAAGACACCCTAAAACTATGACTGGAAAAGGGGAATCTACCTACTGATATCATGCCTGGTTGACCATCCTAATGTCTATCATAACGACTCCGCAGCGGAGAAGTCAGAGCTCCTAAGGGATCATGGCAACAGGACTAAACTACAAATAGGAAATACTGCAACGTAAAGAAATACTGAAAATAGGCATGAATGCAACAACTAAACAAACAAGGCGCAAAGGCCGCAAAACACAGAGGTAAGGGAGCTCAGCTCTACCAAATACCAACAAGCAAAGCCACTCAATAACAAACAAGCAGAAGGAGGACCACCTCAACTTCTCATGCACACAAAATCTACTTCTAAGATGCACCTAACTCAGAACTATCTAGATGAACACCTAAGTCTAATGCAACATAACATCACACAAGTCAAACAATACAAAGAGAAGGCTAGCTAACCTGACAAGCCTCTATCTACAAAACAAGAAACTACTCCTGGGCAAGGCCCCTAACAAACAAACTTCTAATCTATCTCTAAACAAACCCTATGCAACACCTTAAGCAAAGATCTAAACAAAACCTCTAATCAAAAACCCTAAGCAAGAGGAATCAATCCCAGTCTCCAAGCTTCATAACAAGCTTACCAAGGAGAGGGAGCTAAGCAGACAAACTCATAGTGCCTTCCTCAGGAAAGTACCAGGAGATTACTACTCAGGAGTCATATCCTATGCGGCTCGACAACTGTGATCAGTTTACATTCCTCCTCAGGAGAAATTAAACTCACATGAAGGCTCCGGCATCACTGGATACTTGAGAAAACCTATATTCACTAAGGGAACTAAGTGAACAGACCCATAGGACCTTCCTCAGGAAAGTACTAGGAGACTGACACTTAGGAATCGTATCCTACGTGGCTCAACAACTGTGATCAGTTTACATTCCTCCTCAGGAGAAATTAAACTCACAAGTTGGCTCCAACATCACTGGATACTTGAGAAAACCTATATAAACTAATGGAACTAAGTGAATAGACCCATAGGACCTTCCTCAGGAAAGTACTAGGAGGCTTCCACTTAGGAATCGTATCCCATGTGGCTCAACAACATGTGAACAGTTTACATTCCTCCTCAGGAGAAATTAAACTCACAAGTTGGCTCCGACATCATTGGATACTTACGAAAGAGGTGAGAAGAAAGAATGAAAGTCATTCATAGTGCCTTCCTCAGGAAAGTACCATAAACTCCCTTCAAACTTCAGGATCTCGAACCTCACAAACAGAGAACAAGCTCCTAGACTAAGCCTCAATCCACTGCATCCTTGCAAGCTCCAACAGGACCTCAATCAGCTCCCATCTATGAGAAGAACCCACAGATCCTCAAACCACAAGAAACTACCTCTGAAGTTCAACCACAGTTGAACTTCAAAGTCAGAAGCCATCAAGACTTCTCCTATCCTCAAGCTCAGACAAATCAAATCGGAACATCCTACAAAAATCTAACAAAAATCTATGGGAAACCTACATGGCTCTATGACAACATGCTAAAAAATCAGAACAAAATTCAATACCAGATGAAAGAACCAAAACCAACAAAGCAGGCATATTCACAAACCAATTATTCAATATCAAAGCAATACAAAAAATGCAATTAAACTGAAAATGCATGATTAAGCTAATGTTTTTGCACTATAAAATTCTACATTGAATTACGAGTCTACAGAAAAAAGAACGGAATTATTTGACTGAACCTACTATTTTTTATGAATTTTCTAATGATATGCATGCACTAAAAATATTAAAAAAAAGTCAATTAAATGGAAAGAATATCAAACAAAAATAAAATGGCATTTTTATTTTTATATGATTTTCTAGACATTATTATAAAGTGGTAGAAAAAAAAGAAGAATTAAAAAATCAATTGTTTACATTTTCTTATGAATTTTATAATGCAAGAAAATATGAAAAAGAATAAAAGAAAACAAAATTGAAATAAAACTGGAGGGGGGTGCTGAAAGCAATGCTTCTCAGTTATTACTGCATTGGGCTAGAATGGGGGGTGCGAAAAGCACTGGGGCGCAGGGCCCAGTCTCATCAAAACAATTAATAAACACAGCAAGAAGAAAAAACGCACGGGGGGTGCAGTCAGTATGTTTCCCATGTTGCTTTCATTGGGCTTACGCCCAGGGGGGTGTGGATAGCATTAGGGCTTAAGGCCCAAATCAACTCATTCCCAGCTCTCACACGCAGGGAGGGGTATTGAGTAAATTGGGAGTAGTGTTCAGCAAAACACATTTGGGCCTAAGCCCAAACCTAACCCTAACCCAACGAAACCCTAAACAAAATCTGAATACCCTTACAACTCAGATAACTGTTCATCTATGAGAACCCTAGCGCCGTCGCAGCTCACCTTCATCTCCCTCACCCTCTGAGAAAACTTCTTACCACAAACTCAAATAATCCTTCACCCAAACCTAAACGCCAATCTGTTCAATCCACCCTAACCTAAACTATCATCTTCGCCAAACTAACATGCAAATCTCATGCTAACACCTTAATCCAACTGAACAAGCAACTAGGAGGTGAAAAGAGTTACCTGGAGCGAAGCCGAAGACAAAGATTTCTGGCGAGCGCCTCTTGAAGGCAACGAAGTTCTTGAGGTTCTTGAGATTCTTGGAAGACCTTCGAAGATCGTTGAAGATCTTGCATAAACCTGAAGAATCTGAGGGGAAACTGATGGAGAAGCGATCTCGCTGGGAAGACGATGAACGCGCTTAGGTGTTCTTGACCAGGAAACGCAGATGATGAATGTCCATGAAGAACAATGAGGTTCTGGGAAAATCTGGAAGGATTGATGGAGTTCTTAACGATGATGATGAACGAAGACGTTACGATGAAGCTTTGAGGGGTTTCTGGGTTTCTTGCTGAAGGAGGATGAAGGTTTTGAGTGGTTTCTGGAGAAGTTGTTCTTGAGACGCGAGGGAGATTTGATAATCTGGAAAATGGTATGAAGGTTCTGGGCGCCAGCTATGAGTTTTCCGGCGACGGTAGCTGTCTCCGGCGAGGGGATGATGAATGATGGACGGAGGAGCAAGATGAAGATCGGAGGCGGAAAGAGGGTTTCTGGAGATTTCTGCAGTTTCCGGCAAGGACGGTGGTGTTAAGGGCGGCCGGACGGGGTTTGCATGCCGGCCGGTGGCTTCTCCGGCAACGCGTGTGGTGATGACAGGTGTCTCTGTGGAGGCTTGCAGGTGCCACGCGTGGCTTGCATGCACAGAGAGAGAGAGAGAGAAAGTGGTGGGGCACGTGGCTTGGAGAGGGTTTCTGAGTTGTGAGGTGTTGTGCAGCGTGAGTGAAACGTGGGCCAGCCTCTGCGCCACACGTGGCGTGCTGAGGTTATATATCACTGCAATGCTCTGGCACGTTCTGGAAGATTCTGGAGAGTGCTGGGAAGAACTTGGACTGCTTCTGGACAATTGGGCTGCGAATTGGACAAAAAACTGACTCCAGTCTGGACAAAAACCACTCCTTGGGCCTGCTAATTGGGCCTACACGAAAATGAATTAAAAATTCTAAAAACTGTAAATAAAATGGATTAGCCTAATTACACTAACCAGACCTAATTAACTATTAAAACTCAATTAATCCTAAAAATTCTAGTTAACTCCTAACTAATAAAATCCTAATAAAACCTATATTAAATTCTAAAAAAAGACTATATTATTTACAAATGATTTAAAATCTATAAAAGAAAATAAAAGAAAAATCTATATTATTTTATATCTAAAATTAAATTCAAAAACTCAATTAATATTCTAGAAAAATCTATATTATCCTAAAAAACTAAAAATGATTTAAAACTATTAAAGCTATTTAAAACTATTAAAAAACCTATTAAATCCTAAAAAATGATTTAAAAGCTATTAAAAATCTATAAAATTCTATATTAAAAAAAAATGATAAAACTATTTAAAATCTTATTTAAATTCCAGAAAAATCTATAAAGCCTATAAAAAAAATCGCAAAAGGCTATTAAACCCTAAAAATGCAGATGAATGCAAATGACCACCATAAAAGAGCGCACGAGACCAGATCGAATCGAACAGAGAACCCCGGGCGTCAGAATATCCCAAAATCACCATGCAAGCTAAAAATCACCGAGGAGCGCACAATTTCGCGAAAATAAAACCCTGATGATCTAGACTGGATCTGCCATATCTGATGGACGAAAATCAAGCTGTAACCCTGAGGTCCTCTGCCTGTGCACAAATATCATACGTCTGATTTGCGAATATGAGTTTAAACCACGAGTCAGATAGGAGAATCGGTTGGTCAAATTTTAGGGTGCAACAGCTGCCCCTATTCAAGCGACTTGGACCTGAAGGGTTTGAAGAGCGCTCAGCCTTCAAACATTCAGAGGTACGAGACGGTTGAATACAAATAAACCCGAAAATTTGCCAACCGCGAGAGTATACTGTAAACTGCTTGGGGAATAAAGTCCAGAGAACCGAGTCCAGTCATTACGGCACCAAACTGATCAATCCTCTGATAAAGAACTCTTGATTTGAATACCCATTACTTGTGATACCCCATATAACAAACCCTGAGGGTTGCAACAAAACACCTGATCCTTTCACATTGCCTACTGGTAGGCAGGAAGAGAAATATACCCACATCGTCCAAAGATGGACGGGAAGAAAGCAGTAATCTCCATACTCACGTCGTCTAAGGGTAGACGGAATCATCCTGATTGATGAAACAAATCAATTCACATCGTCTAAGGATAGACGGGAAGAAATAATCTCCATACTCACATCGTCTAAGGATAGACGGAAAGACACCATTAATCTCCATACTCACATCGTCTAAGGATAGACGGAAAGACACCATTAATCTCCATACTCGCATCGTCTAAGGATAGACGGGAAGAAATAATCTCCATACTCACATCGTCTAAGGATAGACGGAAAGAAATAATCTCCATACTCACATCGTCTAAGGATAGACGGAAAGACACCATTAATCTCCATACTCACATCGTCTAAGGATAGACGGGAAGAAATAATCTCCAAATTCACATCGTCTACGGGTAGACGGAATCATCCTGATCGATGAACAAATCAATATTCACATCGTCTAAGGATAGACGGGAAGAAATTCTTATGCAATTCAACACCATCCCTCGAATTTCAGAATCCTTCTGTCTACGGGAATTGATGGAGAGATCACTATCCTTGAAGGGGCCACATCATCAGTATGGACCGACGGGAAGAAAACCACCTTTAAAGAACCATGTCGTCAATAAGAATCGACAATCACGAAAACGAAACATTCTTCGAAGAGCCTCGACATCAATAAGGATCGACGATCAGAAAAAGTCCCTCTTGAAACGTCATCTCATCCCATAAACAGAAAGAAAACCACTATCCAAAATATCATTTTGAAACCCCCCAACAATCAAAGATAGCCGGAGAAGACTCGCTGGGGAAACACCTCATCATACGTATGATCTGGCAATAAGAAACCCGCTGAACAGTAACTCGAAACTTCACATCGTCTACTGATAGACGGAAAGAAAAGCCTATCTTGGGGGAAACCCCTTCTTGAAACCCTACTGCGATCACCCGCAACTTCACATCGTCTAAGGATAGACGGAAAGAAAACCACATTCGTACTCAAGACGTCTAATGATAGACGGAGAAACCCATTTATTGGAGGAACACATCGCCAATATGAATTGACAGGAAGAAACGTCGGCCGATACCAGATGACTGATTGATCAAAGCACAACTATTGTATGATCTGAGATACAAATAATCTGCCGAACTGTCTGAACGCGGCTGTTGGATAAATGCCCCTGAACTGATCACAGCGTAATTCACACGCCATATGAGGCTGATAGAAAATCTGACTTATGCTTCGTATGCATATGCGTATGTTTGAATCTTTCTATGGCGTAATGCTCCATTCAGGATGGAAATGCTACGCATTCTGAAAATGTCATGCAGGTATGATGCAAATATGATGATGCATGCAATATGCTAATGCAGGCTCGAGTTGCTGGAGAAAGCTGGGTACAGAAAACTACTTCAGCAAAATAAATGCTGAAGACGAAGCCAACTCTGCTGGGGATAACCCGGATATCACTGAATCGTCCCAGCAAAATAAATGCTGGGAGAGTGAAATCAACTCTGCTGGGGATATTGGGAACTTAACCGAACACCTCGACGAAGTAATACCCTGCTGGGGAATATAACTCCGCTGTGAAATAGCAGACGTGCTGAATATGATTAGACTCCTCTAGGGATAGCTGTAATACCCCAAATTTTACCCTCAGATTTGTCAGTTCCTGTCACATGTCATCTCATTTTTTGCATCAGCTAACTATTAACAGGTTACGTAGCTTGTTTCGTTTTGCAGGAACCGCGTCTGGTACACTTTAGTCGTTAAAGGGCAAAATGGTCATTTTCATGTTGTTTGCTGACTATTTTTGAAGATGAGTTATCGTCGGGGATTTATGGAATGAGTAGGGTCTCCGTCTTCGATTTCCTTATTTTCTTTGAAAGTGAACAGAAATTCACGGTAACTTTGGGCATCAGGATGTTTGAAATACAGCAATCAAGTCAACGGGCTGAGACTCTGTCGTCAGTGGATTTATGAGAAAATTATTTTGTCATGTGGGTTGGATTGTGCTGAGATATTAATTTGGTCTGGGTCAAGTCAAATGCATGAATCTGCTCTGCGGAATTTGGTTTCAACAGGCATTTATTTTTTCTGTTTCTCCTGCTACCTGCCATTAAAATCTTAAAAGGGAAGCAGTGAATTTATTTTCGACTCAAGTCTGGAGTTAATATACCTATTTAATCGTGATTTTTGGCCGAGTTAGTTCAGGACATGGGATCTAGTCATTAGAGAGACACATTGAATTTTTCAGTACAGCGGTCAGCTCTGTTTTGCTGTAATTGAATTTCTCTGCCTTTTGCTGTTTTACTTCATTCAAGGCCGGTACCGCTTCTATCACCAGGCACAATTTAATTTGGGCAGGGAATTTGGGGCCATTTTGATCTGTTTGATGAAGTTCAGTCAGAATTTGTGTCGGAGATGAGGTTAGTCGGATAAGTTGGAAGAACCAGGAATTAATAGAAATATGTAGTTGTTATTTCGTTTGAATCATTTGCATCGCATTTTATTTCATTTTTAAAATCAAAAGAACAAAAATAGTTCCTTTCCATTCTGTCAGTTCGTTTTCATGTTATTAATTTCATGTCAATTTAAATCTATCACATGTCTCTTTTTAAAAAAAAAGTTAATCGGTCATTAGTGCATTGTTTCATAATCTTATTTCATTAAAATAATTTTATTCCAATTTAAAACTTGTCCACTGTAATATATTTCTTTCTTTTAACCAAAGTTAATTTTAATAATGATTGATTTTACAATGTATAATTAAGGGTTTTATTAGAAATAATAACAAATCTCAAAATAAATGAATAAATGAATAAAGAATAAATAAATTAAAGATTTTATTAATAATAATTAAAAATTACAAAAAAAAATGTAATAAATATAAAATTACAAAAAAATTAATAATTAAAATTTACAAAATCTGAAAAGTTACATTTTTGCATAAAATATAAAAATTTCTAAAACTTCTCATGTTCTTCCGATTATCCGACTACGAGTTTCCGACCTCGTTCGTACCTGCAAAACAAGACAGACAGACAAATTTGAATCGATTAATTGGTTAGTTCGACACCCTCAGAACGGTGTCATCACCGGGTGTCCTTCCTCGGCCAATGGCCTATCCGGCAACGATCTGTTCTTACCGATATTACCGAAAGATGAAGAGGAAAATAGTTTGAAGAATTGGCTCGAGAAGTGGTTTGTTTCGGAAAGGCGGTTTGCCCGAAATTGGACCGTAACGCCAGCCATTTCCGAAAGCAGCTCAAATTTCAGTTCCGAAGAACAATTCCAACCAGTTCAGATAAACCAGTTCAAACCAGTTTAAAACAGTTCAGATAAACCAGTTCAAACAAGTTTAGAACAATTCAGAGGAAAATCAAATCAAACAAGTGGAAAACGGGTCACTGAATAAGTCGAGAGAAAGTCTCAGCTAACACGTTCAAGCAGTCCTAGTTTTCAGCCAAAGCCCACGCGAACTTCATTAAGATTCTCAAAGTCTCACCGTCAACGAAGGAAGCAACAACGATATTCTTCCATTACCTTAATAATCGCAACAAAAATCTGCCCATCCAAGACGTCACAGAAGTATAAATATCACATAATGAGGTTTTTAAAAGGGGGGCAATCCGAAAATCTCAGGAAAACAAACCCTAAGAAAAGGAATAGCGGCGGCGGATTCAGAAGCCCATTGAGCATTCATCATCATCCTTAAAGACTCAGAAAGCCTTAAGCTTCATCACGGTCCAAGTGAGAACGAAGGAAGAAGAGAACCTTTTGCGTGAATCATAGCTCGCGCAACCGGAAGACCGCCGACGCCGTCCGAAGAACGGTGGGCAATCAATCGTTCCTCACCTACAATAGAACACAGGGAAGTCCGAACAGGCTCAGGGACGAGAGCCTCATCATCGCAGCCGAAACTATAGTGTCACCGATCGTCCGCGAGAAAGCTCCCACACTTCGATACCATCATCGGAGTCGGAACAGAATCACCCTCAACCGCCGAAAAGGTAAAGGTCGGACCGAAATAATCAGATTTCTTTGTTTTTTTAATTTTCTTTTCAGGGTTTAAGTTAAGAGAAATCAGAGACATGCAGAGGAGAACGGAAATGAAAAGTGCTATGAAGCTTTAATGGACACGACGACGCCGAAGGAAGAAGAGATAGGGATTCTGCGAAAGAAATTGAGAACCCAAAAGGGTCGAATAGCAACAGACTGCATTTGCCTGTTGTGTTTTTCTTGCCAATTTATTCTCTTTAGTTTTATTTTATTATTAACTTATATTTAGGTAATTGTGTCGTCATGGTTAGTATGGATATGAATTGATAAGCCAGTTGTCTGGTTAATGGGTTTTCCTAAAAAACAAAAAACGAGAAATATCTAACAAAACAAAACTTAATCATTTTAAATTAAGCAAAATCATTTGTAAATATAGTTTAGTTCTAGGACTTTCTTTTAATTAGTTTTCTTTTAGTGAATTCGACGGGAGTATTAAAAACCGTTTTGAACTCTACACTCATTTTCCAAACTAAAGAGTTTTAGCATAAAAAAGGGTGGGGACATGGTTGTTGACCTTAACTTTTACCAATTAGTGTATTAGTTTAGCATTTTGCATTAAATTTTTATTAATTATTTTTGCATTAAAATTAAATTAGTTTAGCATTTTGCATTAAAATTTTATTAATTATTTTTGCATTAAAATTAAATTAGTTTAGCATTTTGCATTAAAATTTTATTAATTATTTTTGCATTAAAATTAAATTAGTTTAGCATGTTGCATTAAAATTTTATTAATTATTTTATTATTTTAGCATTTTCGAGTTAACTCGTTTTAGCGTCTTAAATTGAGGTGTTTTCGCATTTTTTAAAGTGTTTAGCATTTATATGAGAACTCAAAGGGCTAAAATTGTCACCTAGCCTTAAACTCTGATCAAGCACCGTGAATTTCGCCTATATTCTCGTGCCACTCCCTGCATTACTTTCTCGGTTGTACACTTTGTGGTATTTCATTTTTCTGTTTCGCGTTTCATTTTGTTCCATGGATGTAACTTACGCGAGGCCATGGGCGCGGTTTATTTGTTTATTTTTCCACGTTGCATTATTTTTGGCCCATGGGGGTTTGTAATTTACGCGAACGGTCGCAATGCTTTACTTTCTGCATTTTTATTTCTGCTATACAATATTTTCTCTGTTTGCATGTTTATCATTAATCACCCTCCGAAGGAATTAGGTAACAGTTTGACCGCCGAGTCAATACCATAGTTTCAACCATTTCAAACCCTATTAGCCTAGGCGTCCGCTGTGGACGAAAATGCCCTTTACCCTAGCTTTTAGTCCAAAGAGCTGTCGTGCTCTGTTTTAGGGTTTCCCGCCGTGGAATCCCTAATCTACCCTTTCATTACAATTTACAACTTTCAACATAGAAAATAGGAGTTTCAAAACTCCACGTAAGCATGTCCTTAAGATATGTTTATTCCCCTTTGAAACCTTGACCACAGTCAAGCCGTTTCTAACCTCCCTATTTAGGGGAACTACAATTACTCTGATTCCATTCCCGTCAGGATATGTAGGCACAAGATGCGACGTCTTGCCGAGTAAACTTAGGACTAACCCTTAGGTCTTTAGGTCACTTTATCCCTTAATTCAGTATATACAGATAATAAAATAAAATAAAGCATACAATAAACAAAAGGTTCCTGTAGAGTACTACAGAAGTTTAGGGTGCTAGTACCTTCCCTAAGCTTAACCAACCCCTTACCTAGGTCTCTCCCCGCATTGTGTTTACGATGCAAAAATAGGTTTTCCCTCTTTTGACCTTTTTCTTCGGATAAATCAAAGAGCGATTGTGAATTAAGAATTATGATTCAAATTAATTAATAGTTTGATATCCTATTTCCACCGCAACAGAAATGGCGACTTCACTGGGGATAAAATAATTTTAAGGGTTACCCCTATTTTGTTTATTGCATGCTTTTACATTATTTATTCTCTTGTATATATTATTATTGTGCCTTGTTTGGGGGGTACCCTGTTATTGTGAGATAAGTCCTAACCCGGACTTGAGTGACCTTATTATAGGAAGGTGAGATATTCGACGAAGCTTGCCGGGAGTGAGTCCCTACCAAGTTGACTCGAGAATCACCGCTCAGTTGAGACCCTGTCGAAAATGGTTCGGTTGATCGAGTTAGTCGTGAAAACTTTTACTATTTTCGATTGGAGTCTGTGATATTGAGGACCGTAGTTACCTTAACACCACCTTGGCCTTATGTAGGACGTAGTGCGGGAACTATGTGGGAGTAGTCCTACGATGGTTGCTACGCGATACTACACTCAAAAGAGGTTATCTTGAGAATATTATCGGCCTCCAAGTTAGTTGGAAAGTTGATAATATCCGAAGGATGGACTAATGACTTTGGGCACTTCTTTAGAACCCTTGTTCTGCAGGTACAACTAACCGTAGTACATACCTTATGGGGATGGGTAGACCCTAACTCCTTGCACATACCTTTAACCTAGGACTTGCGAATATATATACATTGCGTCCATTAAAGCATCACATTACATTACACTTCATGGAATTCAAATCTTATTTATGAATATTGCAGGATTATGGATTACAATAGAAGAAAGACTTTGAAATATACTTTTAAAAGACCTAAACTAGATGACTTAAGGAAGCTAGGATCTTTAGTCCAAGATCGAGAAGGATTCCGTAACCGGTATGGAAATTTGTTATCTCTATTGGAATATAAAGTAAACGAGGAACTGCTCTCGGTTTTGCTACAGTTCTATGATCCCGAGTACCACTGCTTCACATTCCCCGATTATCAGCTATTACCCACTTTGGAAGAATATTCTCAGCTTGTAGGGTTACCTATCCTGGATAAGTCTCCTTTCCCTTTTTTGGAGACGGACCCTAAAGAACAGGATATTGCTAAAGCCACATGTTTGAAGGTATCTGACATTAAGGAGAATATGACTCATAAAGGTGAAATCTTTGGGTTACCTACGAAGTTTCTAATCAAGAAGTCCCAATATTATGCCGATTACTTGAGCATGCCTACCTTTGAGATGATTCTTGCCTTGCTTATCTATGGAGTGCTGCTTTTCCCTAATTTTGAAGGATTTGTGGACCTTAACGCCATCAAGATCTTCATGCAAAGGAATCCAGTACCGACCTTATTGGGTAATACTTATCACTCAGTCCATCTCCGAAACCTCCGTGGTGGAGGGGTGATTACTTGTTGTGTGCCGTTACTGTACAAGTGGTTTATTTCGCACTTGCCTAAGTCTGGTCCTTTTTGGAGTCCCACTCAAGGACGTTGGTCACAAAAGGTTATGGCTTTAACTCACTCTGATATCGATTGGTACAATCGCAGGTACGATGGAATACTACTCATTGATGGTTGTAGAGACTTCGCTAACATGCCTTTACTCGGTTTTAATGGAGGAATTAGCTACAATCCCGTCCTAGCTCGCCGACAGTTAGGGTATCCCTTAAAAGAACCGCCTAAAAGTATCTACGTAGAGAAGATCTTCTTCGAACGCAACAAAGAGCTTCAGGATCAAATTGTATCTTCTTGGGGACACTTGCATATGAAAGGTCGAGAAAGTCTGGGTAGGCCAAATTGCATTTCCATGGAGCCCTATCTTCAGTGGGTCCGAGAAAGAGCTTCCAAATTAAAGATGCCCTATCCTCGCCAAGATCCTCTGCCTCCGAGAGAGGAACCAGTCCAGTATTTCATGTCCGAGGCTGAAACGTTGAAGATCGAATTGAAAAAAGCTCATCACGAAGCAGAAACATGGAAAGACAAATACCAGGTGATGGTCAGCGAGTACAACGAACTTCAGAAACAGCTTCAGTCAAGGAATGAAGAGTTGCTCTCCTACAAGAAGAGAAAACTCTACGAGGATTTATTTTCCTCCGATTCTCCGCCTAATCGCCAAAATCATGAATAATGCTTCCTCAGGGTTCTAGAATTTTAGTTGTTTATTTTCATCGAGATTTTTCTTTTAAGAATATTATTTGTAATCCATTTTTCAATCAATAAAATTTTTCGTTATCCGCAATACTCATAAACACTTGAATTCCATGAAGTCATGTCATTCGCATTTCGCATCATATTTTTGCATTACATGCGTCTCTCGGTTTCTCATACTCGGTTCTCTCGCCTTCCAGTTTTGTCACCCTGACTCGTTACAACACTAGAGCTCAAGCTCGAAAAAGGATGGAAGAACATGCTCAAGAGATGGATCGCTTTAACAACGAGCTAGCAGACTTTCGAGGGAGTATTGGAACAATCATGGAATTACTCCATGTCATGAATGCAAAGATGGATACTCAGCCTACCGTGGTTTCTGAGATTAACGCTACTGCTGCTGTAGATCCTCCGGTTGTCTCTGCGCCAAACCTGTTTCCTTATGGCCTCTCACAAGATTTTTTGCATCCTCCTGTTGTTACATCAGCTCACCAGGCTGTTCCTAATACTACATCAGTTCAACCGGTTGTTCCTGTTATTCAGAATGTACAACAAACTGTGCCTTTGGTTTCTGAGCCTCACAAAGTGGTCCCTACTTTCACACAAGCTAATGTCCGCACTCATGTGCAGCCTTATCTTAATGAGCCTGTTTACGAAATTCTGGATGATGATGATGGAGGATGCCAACCACGGGATAGGCTTCGCGAAGAGGTGGTTACTATTGATAAAAGATTGAGAAAGATGGAAGGAGACCAAATCTTTGGCGCTGCTGCTAGAGATATCTGTTTGGTTTCCGGTTTGGTTATTCCGCCAAAGTTTAAAACTCCGAACTTTGACTGCTATGAAGGGACTACTTGCCCGAAAAGCCATTTGATAATGTACTACCGCAGGATGGCTGCTCATGTGGAAAATGACAAGTTGATGATTCACTGTTTTCAAGACAGTCTGAAAGGTGCTTCGTCGAAGTGGTATTTAACATTAGACCAATCTCGCATCAAGTCTTTTCAGGATTTGTCTGATGCTTTTATTAAGCACTATAAGTACAATATGGATCTAGCTCCAGACAGGAGACAACTGTTGAGTATGACGCAGAAAAGTTCTGAGACCTTTAAGGAATATGCCCAACGATGGAGAGAGATTGCTTCTCAGGTTGAGCCTCCGTTGACGGACAAGGAACTGGCCGATTGGTTTGTGGACACCGTCCGCCCTGAATTTTATGAGAGGATGGTGGGTAGTGTAACCACGAATTTTGCTGATATTGTTGCTGTTGGAGTAAAAGTTGAACTAGCTATGAAAAATGGAAAGATGTCTGGTGGTTCTGGCAGCACGAGTTCAAAGGACCAAACTAAGAAACCCTCTTTCAAAAAGAAGGAAGGAGAGACTCATGCTGTATCCTCCGATAGAAGGGGAAAACACCAATATCAATATCCGCCGCCGTACGCGCAACCTCATGGTTTCCCAGTTCAGTATGCTCCGCCTCCCTATGTGGCTGCTGTTGCACCATCTTTTAATCAGCAAGCCCCACAAGCTCCTGCTTATCAGCCTATGCAACAGGCTCCTATTTACCCGCCTCTCGCTTATCATCATCCTCCATCCAACTACCAGCAAGCACCCAACATTCCTGCTAATCAACAACAGAGGAATCCGACACCTCGCCCAAATGCTCCGAGGAGACAATATAAGCCGTGTCCTCCGATTCCAATGACGTTCACCGAGTTGTACCCTTACCTAGTACAGCGAGGTTTGATCACCACCCGAGCTTTGGGACCGCCTCCGAATCCTTTGCCAGCCAACTACAACGCTGCCGCTCATTGTTTATTTCATGAGGGTGCGCCAGGCCACGATTTGGAGAATTGCTATGCTTTGAAGAATATTGTGAGGGATCTGATGGAAAAGAAGATCTTGTCGTTCGATGATCCATCTCCCAATGTTAAAACCAATCCTCTGCCTACACATGCGAATGTTAATGCTGTTGATGATTCGTCTTACGAGGGTTTTATTCGTGATGTATCCCAGATTAAGACTCCTCTCAAGGCGTTCCATGCAAAGCTGTTTGAAGTAGGTCTGGTGTCTATTTCCCATGCTGATTGTATAAGTTGTGAAGGAAATGATAAAGGGTGCGCTATGGTTCAGAAAGATGTTCAGAGATTGATGGATGATGGATTCTTACAAGTAGTTAACAAGGCGAAGGAAGTTGCTGCAATTGAGCCTACTTTCAACCTGCCCGAACCAAGGGGCAGGATGCCAGTGTTTAATCTGCCAACGCCAAAGTCTGTCATGCCAATGTTCAGCATACCGATTCCTGTTACTCCAGCAGTGGACCCACCTAAGCCCTTGATCATTCAGAAACCGAGTCCGTTTCCATTCAGTGATCCCAAAGCTGTACCTTGGAAGTATGATGTAACCGCGATTGATAAGGAATCTGGGAAGGTCATCCCAAGAGAAGAAGTGAAAGTTGATAGCGAAAATGTGACTAACATAGCTGGGGCAAGCAGGATGACTCGCAGTGGTCGTGTCTACACACCCCGTTTTGATGAGGCTCCGTCCAAGGAAACCACTACCAATACTGCTGTGTCGGCTGGAGATAAAGGTAAAGGGGTTGTTACTAATGAGGAAGACGCTGAATTCTTGAGGATAATCAGGAAGAGTGATTATAAAATTATCGATCAGCTGCACCAGACTCCTTCGAAGATTTCCGTCCTATCCCTGTTATTGAATTCACCCGCGCATAGAGCCGCTTTGCAGAAGGTCTTGACTCAAGCTCA
The DNA here is from genome assembly GCA_963859935.3 of Lathyrus sativus. Classification (NCBI taxonomy): domain Eukaryota; kingdom Viridiplantae; phylum Streptophyta; class Magnoliopsida; order Fabales; family Fabaceae; genus Lathyrus; species Lathyrus sativus. Next base: position 234,430,185 of record OZ012736.1, on the reverse strand, counting down.
TGTGGCTCAAGACATCACTACCGGCCAGTTTAATAGTGTGATTGCTAATATTACCGCCTGTAATACTCTCAGCTTCAGTAATGAAGAACTGCCGAAAGAGGGTCTGAATCATAACCGTGCTTTGCATATATCCGTGAAGTGTCAGGAAGATAATTTAGCAAGAGTACTTGTGGATACTGGTTCTTCGTTGAACGTTCTACCTATGAGGGTTCTCAGCAAGATGGCTTACAAGGATACTGTGGTGAAGCCTACTTCTTTAATTGTCAAGGCTTTTGATGGTTCGCGTAGATCGGTGGTTGGAGAAGTTGACCTTCCAATTCTGATCGGCCCACACGTGTTCCCGATCACTTTCCAAATTATGGACATTAATCCTAATTACAGTTGTCTACTAGGAAGGCCTTGGATCCATGCCGCTGGGGCAGTAACTTCTACCTTGCACCAAAAGATGAAGTTTGTGGTTGATGACAAGTTGGTGATCATACATGGTGAAGAGGATTTAATGGTTAGTAATTTATCATCGTTCCGGTACATTGAGGCTGATGAAGACGCTTTGGAGACTTCTTTCCAAGCACTTGAAATTGCCAATGCTGTTCTAGTGGAAGTCGAAGAAACTGCGGGAGTCCAGAGTAGTCCATCTTTTGCATCATTGAAGAGCACCAAATCGACAATCGACAGGGGCATTCCTGAAGGTTGGGGAGAAGTAATCAACGTCAAGGCAAAGACTAATCGCTATGGGTTGGGTTACAAGCCAATTCGTGTTGAAGGACATCCGAAGGTTTTCCAAGAGGTGTTTGTCAGTGGAGGTTATCAGGTCAATGCCATCGGTGACTATGACGAAGAAGAAGATTTGAACAACTTGGTGTTTCAGAGTAGTGTAGCATTGAGCAACTGGGAGGCCATAGAGACTCCACTTATTTTCCCATTGTCAAAGTAATTTTTCATTTTTCATTTTGTGTTTTCAAATCCATAGCTCTGCCCAAGGCTATTGGATCACTTTGTAGGGCCACCTTTTCATTTCAAACAATTATTAATAAATGCATTTTGTTTCCGCTCCATTTTGTTTCACTAAGCGTCTTTTCGTTTTCACCTTTTCGAAATTGGCAATCTCTTCAAAACAAACTAAAAACATTTTCATTTTCTTTTTGCATTTTCATCGAACAGTTAATAAAATAAGCCTTTCAAACACGCAGTGACGTTACAACCATTGTTGAATCCGATGACTCTATTGTCTCTCCTGATTGGGATTCACCCATTTATCAAGCTGAAGATGAGGGTGAAGAAGATTTTGAAGTACCCGCAGAACTGACTAGATTGGTTGAGTATGAGTACACAGAGCTTCAACCGCACAAGGAACAGGTAGATTTGATTAATCTTGGCACAGATGAAGACAAGAAGGAGGTCAAGATTGGCACAGTACTTGGGGCAGAGGTCAAGCAGAGATTGATCGAGCTGTTGAAAGATTATGTTGATGTGTTTGCATGGTCATATCAAGATATGCCCGGTTTAGACACGGATATTGTAGTTCACAAGCTGCCGCTTAAGCCCGAATGTCCGCCTGTCAAGCAGAAACTTCGAAGAACGAGACCTGACATGGCTTTGAAGATTCGAGATGAGGTTAAAAAGCAGTTGGATGCGGGTTTTCTTGCGGTTGCGAAGTATCCTGATTGGGTTGCCAACATTGTTCCCGTGCCCAAAAAGGACGGTAAGGTTAGAATGTGTGTGGATTATAGGGATCTGAACAAGGCTAGTCCAAAAGACGATTTCCCTTTGCCGCATATCGACACACTTGTCGACAATACAGCTAGTTTTGCAGTTTTCTCATTCATGGATGGTTTCTCCGGTTATAATCAGATCAAGATGGATCCCGCTGACAGAGAAAAGACTACATTCATCACTCCTTGGGGGACCTTCTGTTACAAAGTTATGCCTTTCGGTCTGAAGAACGCAGGGGCAACCTATCAGCGTGCTATGACGACGCTCTTTCATGACATGATGCACAAAGAAATTGAAGTGTACGTGGATGATATGATTGCCAAATCTCATGAGGAGGAGGAGCATTTGATCCATCTGTTGAAACTCTTTGAACGACTCCGAAAGTATCAGTTGAAATTAAATCCTGCTAAGTGTACTTTTGGTGTCAGATCTGGAAAACTACTTGGTTTCATCGTCAGCCAACGAGGAATCGAGGTAGATCCTGATAAAGTCCGCGCCATCCAAGACATGCCGGCCCCGCAGACTGAAACCCAAGTCAGAGGCTTTCTGGGACGTTTGAACTACATCTCCAGGTTCATATCTAACCTGACTACTACTTGTGAGCCGGTATTCAAGTTGCTTTGCAAAGGTCAGACTGTTGATTGGAATCCAGATTGTCAGCGGGCGTTTGAAAAGATCAAGGATTACCTACAAAAGCCTCCTGTCTTGATGCCTCCTGTTCACGGAAGACCATTATTTATGTACCTCACTGTTCTTGAGAAGTCTATGGGTTGTGTGCTTGGGCAACACGATGAGACCGGACGAAAAGAACACGCTATATACTATTTGAGCAAGAAGTTTACTGATTGTGAGAATCGATATTCATTGTTGGAGAAGACCTGTTGTGCGCTAGCATGGGCTGCTAGGCGTCTCCGGCAATATATGATGGGTCATACTACCTTGTTGATTTCGAAGATGGACCCAATAAAGTACATTTTCGAAAAGCCTGCTCAGACAGGGAGGCTTGCTCGTTGGCATATGTTGTTGTCGGAATATGACATCCAATATGTACCTCAGAAAGCTATCAAAGGAAGTATATTGTCAGATTATCTTGCAAACCAACCAGTCGGAGATTATGAGCCTCTTAAGTTGGACTTTCCAGATGAAGACATTATGTGGGTAAATGATTTCGACGAGCCAGAGCCAGAGCCCGAGGATGGCCCCGAACCGGGTCTCTGGTGGAAGATGATGTTTGATGGTTCCTCCAATTACAGTGGGCATGGCATAGGTGCCGTTTTGATGAATCCAAAGGGTGGTTATACCCCATTTACCGCAAGGTTAGAGTTTGAGTGCACAAACAATGTCGCCGAATATGAAGCATGCATCCTTGGCCTTGAAGCAGCTATTGATCTCCGGATCAAACTTCTTGAAGTAAGCGGAGATTCAGCGTTGGTTATATATCAAGTAAAAGGTGAATGGGAAACCAAGAATGAGAAGTTGGTCCCTTACAAAGCCTACATTGTGGAGTTAATTAAGTACTTTGATGAGACCAAGTTCGAACATATTCCGAGAACTGAAAATCATATTGCTGACGCCTTAGCCATGCTAGCATCCATGTGGAAGGTCAAGTTTGTCAATGAAGCTCCGCTCATTCGAATCGAGCGTAGAAGGGAACCCGCCCACTGTCTGTTGATTGAAGAAGATGAAATTGATGAAAAACCTTGGTTTCATGATATCAAGAATTATTTGCTCACGCAAGAGTATCCAGCAGATGCTTCTTATCTTGACAAAAGGACCTTGAGAAGACTAGCGTCTAAATTCTTCATCAGCAACAACGTACTATACAAACGAAACCACGACATGGTTCTGCTTAGGTGTGTGGACAGACGGGAAGCAGACATGCTACTCCAGGAAATTCATGAAGGGACGTTCGGAACTCATGCCAACGGTTATGCCATGTCCAAGAAACTCTTGAGGGCTGGATATTACTGGTTAGCCATGGAATCCGACTGTATCCGATACGCTAGGAAGTGTCACAAGTGCCAAATCTATGCGGACAAAATGCATGTTCCTCCTTCGCCATTGAATGTTCTGACTTCGCCGTGGCCTTTCTCTATGTGGGGTCTTGATATGATTGGGGCAATTGAGCCGAAAGCTTCCAATGGTCATCGTTTCATTCTCGTCGCTATTGACTACTTCACCAAGTGGGTGGAGGCTGCTTCCTACGCTAATGTGACCAAACAAGTAGTTGCTCGATTCATCAGAAAAGATATTATCTGCCGTTACGGGGTTCCGAGTCGGGTCATCACTGACAATGGTACCAACCTGAATAACAAGACTATGAAGGAGTTGTGTGATACTTTCAAGATTGCGCATCATAATTCTTCTCCGTACCGTCCTAAGATGAATGGAGCTGTGGAAGCTGCAAACAAGAATATCAAGAAGATCCTGCAAAAAATGGTTAAGACCTACAAGGATTGGCATGAAATGTTGCCGTTTGCTTTGCATGGATACAGAACCACTGTTCGAACTTCAACAGGGGCAACCCCTTTCTCATTGGTATATGGAATGGACGCCGTCCTTCCCATTGAAGTTGAGTTGCCATCTTTAAGGGTGTTGATGGAAGCAAAGTTAGACGAAGCAGATTGGGTTCAAGATAGATATGACCAGCTGAATCTTATTGATGAGAAGCGCCTGGCGGCTATATGCCACGGCCAGCTATATCAGAATCGAATGAAGAGAGCCTTTGACAAGAAAGTTCGACCCCGGGAGTACCGTCAAGGAGAGCTCGTACTCAAGAAGATCTTGCCAGTTCACAAAGACATGCGTGGGAAATGGATGCCCAATTACGACGGCCCATTTGTTGTTAAGACAGTTTTCTCCGGAGGATCGCTAATTCTTACTACAATGGACGGTGAAGAGCTCGCCCATCCTGTGAATTCCGATGCAGTCCGAAAATACTATGCCTAAAAATAAAAAATAAAAAAAAAAAAATAAAAATAGAAATAAAAATGCGGCTCGCTAAGTTGAAAACCCGAAAGGGCGGCTTAGGCAAAAATGAGCGTCCCGGTGGATTGAAAACCCGAAAGGGCGATCCAGGCAAAAGTTAGGGACAAAGGCATTTCCCTGCATTGGACACCGGGCATTGCAGACACTTTTACAGAAATTCATTTCAAATCCAATCACTCTCTTCAGAAGCAAGGTTGTGGGTAGTCTCAGTCGTCAGAGTCAATAGGTTGTTGGATTCAATGTAACCTTTCCCATATTGCCAATTTCAAATTTGTAATTTCCCATGGAGCTATGCCTTTAGCAAGCTACCATTCTTTAATAAAATTTACCTTTTGCTTTTCAACGCCTTTGTGCACGTTATCTCCATTTTATTTTTGTTATGCAATTTGCTGTTGTTAATAACTTGTGAGCATGAAAAGTGTTTTTCAAAACTAAAATATATTTTCTCGAAAATGCAATCGGAAATGAAAGTTACTTTGACTAATGGAAATTTGTGAAGAAACTCTTCGTCCCTAGTAAATCCCATTGTTGCATAAACATCCATTCGTTACCAGCATCTTCCCAGTAATAGTCCCCAGCGAGACCTTAAGCTGACAACACTTTTGGGATTCATCCGATATCCCCAGTGACTCTCAAGACTGCAGAGATATCCCCGGTATCCTCCAAGTGATATATGTTCTTGAACCCCATTCTCAACGGAATTATCTGTTCCTCAGTGAAATTGTTTTACGTTCCTCAGGAAATACTTCCCAGGAGGCTTCCATATTCTCCCCAAGAGGTCAAGATACATTCCCCAGAAATGTCTGTTGATTTCTCCCCAGTAATTCTGATGAACTCTCCGCAGGGAAGTTTGATATATCTTATCCCCAGGAAGCCGAGGCACTTTTCCCAGGAGTTTGCTACACTATCTCCATGAAGTTGTCTTGCTCCACACCTTCCCCATGCAGCGGTTATTTATTTTATCCCCGAAAGTCTATGATCGAAGAGTTCTTGAGCTGATCATGGTTCATGATAGCAATCTCTCATGTGAAGTCATGACATCTTATCCCCATGCGGAGGTCATGAATCCCCAGTTGAAGTCAGGGCATCATACTCTCCGGCGAAGTCGTATCGCATCCCTATGTGGAAGTCATGAGTTTTTCTCCCCAGGGAAGTTAGAACTTTAAAGCCAGATTTGGTTCTACCATTAACTTTTCCTATTCTCGATAGATGTACTGTTGCAGAGGCCGTCGGGTATTCTTGTCTGGATGTTTATTTCATCTCCTGTCTCCTCTCCCATCCGTTTTGTCAGCATAAACATAAGCATAAGCATGACATACTCATTGCATGACAATTTCATGAACATATATATAAGTATACACGTTGGCATACGCATTAGCATTTGCATGCTTGCTATTTGTCGTCATCCTTGTCGTTACCGCCGAGTAGCTGGGTTTGTCCGCTCTCTCCAAGTAGGTCGTCAGCCCTAAGCATGAAATACCTATTTGTTTCCAGTTTCCCCATAGAGTTCAACCCTCGTGGACGATGGTTATTTCCGTTACCTTTCCGCATTAAGATAAGGTAGTCCCCATTCGAGTTCGTTTCCTCAATGGAGTTTTGTTTATCAGTTCTTTCTAGCCTGTCGGTCGTCGAACCTACCTGGACGTGCATTTATTTTGCACTATCTCTCAAGAAAAGCGTTTACAATCCTTTGCAGATATGCGACAGGTCTCGCCTGAGAAGCTTATCACTGCATTGCACAATAGACAAGCAACCGTTCCCAGCCGAGGAACTTATCACCTACCTTACACTTTACAATATACTCTATAGTTGATCTTCTCATACAAGGAGCTCATTATTACATTACAGTGATCTAGATGTTTGCCATCATCACAAGATTCTTGACAATTTACAATACAGTGATCTAGATGTTTGCCATCATCACAACTTTCTTTACAATTTACATTACCTGTTACCACCTCTACAAGCAGTTCTCACCCGAGAAGCTTATTATTGCCACTCTTGCAAATAAGCGGCATTTCTCGTCCGAGAAGCTTATCCTATCTTCATTATGACTCGCAATAAATGGCCATCTCCATCGAGCAGATGGGCTTCCATTTTCCTTTTCATTTTGAAGTGCAGGGAGGTTTTTGAACCGAATCATATTCAGGAGAGCACAGATCTTGAAGTATGAAGACGTTCGTTTACCCTTTAGTAAAAGAAGGAGCGGAATCATATTCAGGAGAGCACAGATCTTGAAGTATGAAGAAGTTCGTTTACCCTTTAGTAAAAGAAGGAGCAAAATCATATTCAGGAGAGCACAGATCTTGAAGTATGAAGAAGTTCGTTTACCCTTTAGCAAAAGAAGAAACCAAATCATGTCCAGGGAGCACAGACCTGGGATGAGAAGAAGTTCATTTTTCAGTTTATCATCCACAGATAAGCAACAATCTCTTTATTTGAGAGCTTATCTTATTTTGGCATATAAGTCCCTTCCAACGATAAGTGGCCATTCTCTCTCGAGAAGCTTATCAGGGCATTTCCCATTAAAGTCCATTTATTTTGGCATACAACCGGTTTTACCCTGTATATTTTCTACGAATTACCGAAATTTCCGTTTGATCCTGTCACGAAGGAAAAGTTTACAGAAACTCGGATGTTATTCTTTGCTCAATGCTCCAGCGTTCTGTTAATCGATCCTACAATCGTGTAGATCCAGTTATATACTGTTTATCCTAGAGTATCAACCGGTCACGCCTGAACCTATTGAATAATTACTCTCAGATATTCCCCAGTGGAGGCCGTCTCATCGGTGCCATCTCCATTTAGGATCCCGTTCGTACCATTCCCTTTCTGAAAGTGACAATTGGTCGTATTCGCACTAGTTGACCATCGCTTTAGAACTCCTCGTATCTTGCTGTTACCCAGTGCGTCACATTCCCCAGTGTGTTTCCTCGTAGCGTCTGTCCCCTGTGTCGTCGTGTCGGCTGCATCCTTACATTCTTTCATCCCAGCATGCGCATCATACAAAATTTATGGCATTGTGAGCGTTAGTTTGTCCCGTTTTGTCCATAGCATTGCATATTGCCGCATCTAAGGGCAAAATTTTCGGTTAACTATATTTAAATCCCTTCACCATGATTTCTCGAGCCTGCATCGCTCAAATCACCTGGTGAAGTTATTTAAATAGGGGCAACTGTAATACCCCAAATTTTACCCTCAGATTTGTCAGTTCCTGTCACATGTCATCTCATTTTTTGCATCAGCTAACTATTAACAGGTTACGTAGCTTGTTTCGTTTTGCAGGAACCGCGTCTGGTACACTTTAGTCGTTAAAGGGCAAAATGGTCATTTTCATGTTGTTTGCTGACTATTTTTGAAGATGAGTTATCGTCGGGGATTTATGGAATGAGTAGGGTCTCCGTCTTCGATTTCCTTATTTTCTTTGAAAGTGAACAGAAATTCACGGTAACTTTGGGCATCAGGATGTTTGAAATACAGCAATCAAGTCAACGGGCTGAGACTCTGTCGTCAGTGGATTTATGAGAAAATTATTTTGTCATGTGGGTTGGATTGTGCTGAGATATTAATTTGGTCTGGGTCAAGTCAAATGCATGAATCTGCTCTGCGGAATTTGGTTTCAACAGGCATTTATTTTTTCTGTTTCTCCTGCTACCTGCCATTAAAATCTTAAAAGGGAAGCAGTGAATTTATTTTCGACTCAAGTCTGGAGTTAATATACCTATTTAATCGTGATTTTTGGCCGAGTTAGTTCAGGACATGGGATCTAGTCATTAGAGAGACACATTGAATTTTTCAGTACAGCGGTCAGCTCTGTTTTGCTGTAATTGAATTTCTCTGCCTTTTGCTGTTTTACTTCATTCAAGGCCGGTACCGCTTCTATCACCAGGCACAATTTAATTTGGGCAGGGAATTTGGGGCCATTTTGATCTGTTTGATGAAGTTCAGTCAGAATTTGTGTCGGAGATGAGGTTAGTCGGATAAGTTGGAAGAACCAGGAATTAATAGAAATATGTAGTTGTTATTTCGTTTGAATCATTTGCATCGCATTTTATTTCATTTTTAAAATCAAAAGAACAAAAATAGTTCCTTTCCATTCTGTCAGTTCGTTTTCATGTTATTAATTTCATGTCAATTTAAATCTATCACATGTCTCTTTTTAAAAAAAAAGTTAATCGGTCATTAGTGCATTGTTTCATAATCTTATTTCATTAAAATAATTTTATTCCAATTTAAAACTTGTCCACTGTAATATATTTCTTTCTTTTAACCAAAGTTAATTTTAATAATGATTGATTTTACAATGTATAATTAAGGGTTTTATTAGAAATAATAACAAATCTCAAAATAAATGAATAAATGAATAAAGAATAAATAAATTAAAGATTTTATTAATAATAATTAAAAATTACAAAAAAAAATGTAATAAATATAAAATTACAAAAAAATTAATAATTAAAATTTACAAAATCTGAAAAGTTACATTTTTGCATAAAATATAAAAATTTCTAAAACTTCTCATGTTCTTCCGATTATCCGACTACGAGTTTCCGACCTCGTTCGTACCTGCAAAACAAGACAGACAGACAAATTTGAATCGATTAATTGGTTAGTTCGACACCCTCAGAACGGTGTCATCACCGGGTGTCCTTCCTCGGCCAATGGCCTATCCGGCAACGATCTGTTCTTACCGATATTACCGAAAGATGAAGAGGAAAATAGTTTGAAGAATTGGCTCGAGAAGTGGTTTGTTTCGGAAAGGCGGTTTGCCCGAAATTGGACCGTAACGCCAGCCATTTCCGAAAGCAGCTCAAATTTCAGTTCCGAAGAACAATTCCAACCAGTTCAGATAAACCAGTTCAAACCAGTTTAAAACAGTTCAGATAAACCAGTTCAAACAAGTTTAGAACAATTCAGAGGAAAATCAAATCAAACAAGTGGAAAACGGGTCACTGAATAAGTCGAGAGAAAGTCTCAGCTAACACGTTCAAGCAGTCCTAGTTTTCAGCCAAAGCCCACGCGAACTTCATTAAGATTCTCAAAGTCTCACCGTCAACGAAGGAAGCAACAACGATATTCTTCCATTACCTTAATAATCGCAACAAAAATCTGCCCATCCAAGACGTCACAGAAGTATAAATATCACATAATGAGGTTTTTAAAAGGGGGGCAATCCGAAAATCTCAGGAAAACAAACCCTAAGAAAAGGAATAGCGGCGGCGGATTCAGAAGCCCATTGAGCATTCATCATCATCCTTAAAGACTCAGAAAGCCTTAAGCTTCATCACGGTCCAAGTGAGAACGAAGGAAGAAGAGAACCTTTTGCGTGAATCATAGCTCGCGCAACCGGAAGACCGCCGACGCCGTCCGAAGAACGGTGGGCAATCAATCGTTCCTCACCTACAATAGAACACAGGGAAGTCCGAACAGGCTCAGGGACGAGAGCCTCATCATCGCAGCCGAAACTATAGTGTCACCGATCGTCCGCGAGAAAGCTCCCACACTTCGATACCATCATCGGAGTCGGAACAGAATCACCCTCAACCGCCGAAAAGGTAAAGGTCGGACCGAAATAATCAGATTTCTTTGTTTTTTTAATTTTCTTTTCAGGGTTTAAGTTAAGAGAAATCAGAGACATGCAGAGGAGAACGGAAATGAAAAGTGCTATGAAGCTTTAATGGACACGACGACGCCGAAGGAAGAAGAGATAGGGATTCTGCGAAAGAAATTGAGAACCCAAAAGGGTCGAATAGCAACAGACTGCATTTGCCTGTTGTGTTTTTCTTGCCAATTTATTCTCTTTAGTTTTATTTTATTATTAACTTATATTTAGGTAATTGTGTCGTCATGGTTAGTATGGATATGAATTGATAAGCCAGTTGTCTGGTTAATGGGTTTTCCTAAAAAACAAAAAACGAGAAATATCTAACAAAACAAAACTTAATCATTTTAAATTAAGCAAAATCATTTGTAAATATAGTTTAGTTCTAGGACTTTCTTTTAATTAGTTTTCTTTTAGTGAATTCGACGGGAGTATTAAAAACCGTTTTGAACTCTACACTCATTTTCCAAACTAAAGAGTTTTAGCATAAAAAAGGGTGGGGACATGGTTGTTGACCTTAACTTTTACCAATTAGTGTATTAGTTTAGCATTTTGCATTAAATTTTTATTAATTATTTTTGCATTAAAATTAAATTAGTTTAGCATTTTGCATTAAAATTTTATTAATTATTTTTGCATTAAAATTAAATTAGTTTAGCATTTTGCATTAAAATTTTATTAATTATTTTTGCATTAAAATTAAATTAGTTTAGCATGTTGCATTAAAATTTTATTAATTATTTTATTATTTTAGCATTTTCGAGTTAACTCGTTTTAGCGTCTTAAATTGAGGTGTTTTCGCATTTTTTAAAGTGTTTAGCATTTATATGAGAACTCAAAGGGCTAAAATTGTCACCTAGCCTTAAACTCTGATCAAGCACCGTGAATTTCGCCTATATTCTCGTGCCACTCCCTGCATTACTTTCTCGGTTGTACACTTTGTGGTATTTCATTTTTCTGTTTCGCGTTTCATTTTGTTCCATGGATGTAACTTACGCGAGGCCATGGGCGCGGTTTATTTGTTTATTTTTCCACGTTGCATTATTTTTGGCCCATGGGGGTTTGTAATTTACGCGAACGGTCGCAATGCTTTACTTTCTGCATTTTTATTTCTGCTATACAATATTTTCTCTGTTTGCATGTTTATCATTAATCACCCTCCGAAGGAATTAGGTAACAGTTTGACCGCCGAGTCAATACCATAGTTTCAACCATTTCAAACCCTATTAGCCTAGGCGTCCGCTGTGGACGAAAATGCCCTTTACCCTAGCTTTTAGTCCAAAGAGCTGTCGTGCTCTGTTTTAGGGTTTCCCGCCGTGGAATCCCTAATCTACCCTTTCATTACAATTTACAACTTTCAACATAGAAAATAGGAGTTTCAAAACTCCACGTAAGCATGTCCTTAAGATATGTTTATTCCCCTTTGAAACCTTGACCACAGTCAAGCCGTTTCTAACCTCCCTATTTAGGGGAACTACAATTACTCTGATTCCATTCCCGTCAGGATATGTAGGCACAAGATGCGACGTCTTGCCGAGTAAACTTAGGACTAACCCTTAGGTCTTTAGGTCACTTTATCCCTTAATTCAGTATATACAGATAATAAAATAAAATAAAGCATACAATAAACAAAAGGTTCCTGTAGAGTACTACAGAAGTTTAGGGTGCTAGTACCTTCCCTAAGCTTAACCAACCCCTTACCTAGGTCTCTCCCCGCATTGTGTTTACGATGCAAAAATAGGTTTTCCCTCTTTTGACCTTTTTCTTCGGATAAATCAAAGAGCGATTGTGAATTAAGAATTATGATTCAAATTAATTAATAGTTTGATATCCTATTTCCACCGCAACAATAGCTTACTCGTACCAACGACGAATTGGACTTTGCTGGAGAAAATGGAGGGAGTCTTCCCGCGTACTGATGAAGTTCGGATCTGGAAACCGATGCGCCAACACGGATGGGCCTCCCAGTGATTGCCAATCATGGATTTGAACTCTTAGGCTGTCCGTGATGAGTCAGGTACAACTGACGCTGGAAAACACTCTGCCTGAATCCACAGCCTTTTAGTGAAGAGTCAAGAGATAGTGACATGACTTCCCGCATTCGTCTCGCTCTCGAAAATCGACTGCATCTGCTCGAATAACTCTGTATGGCCCTGCTGATACGGAGAAGACCAATCCTTTCTCTTCTGATATGCCTCAACCTGCAGGACCTCTGTGGGGATAGTCCTCGGAAGGAAATCTGCAAATCTGTACCCTGATGGTCTGATATGAAATGCCCCAGCATTCTGAACCTCGGAGAGATGCTTCACATCAGATGCTCCTCGAATAAAGAACAAACTCTGCGCTCTTAAGACAGTCTGCCCCTGACTGCAATGACCTTGTCCCTGATTATCTGATTTAGAGTAGTGCCCCCAACTACGAGAGGTTTGCCGAATCTCGACCTGATTGCCCCGGTATTCTGATTTCGAAAGGCTGCCCTGACTGGGGATCACGGTAATAGCTTGCCCCTGCTCTCGGAACATTCGGGCGCTCTGCATTCTATCTTGACCATACTTTCCACTGTAGGAAGCTTTTCCACTGTCAAGCGCTCACTCGCCAGTAAAACAAGTTGTTCTGCGTAAAAGATGTATTAATGCAACACATATGACAGCTTTGACATCCGATCTGTTCACTGGGAAAAGGAAAAACAGTTTATGGCATATAATGCATAAAACGTTTATCAACATTAGTATCAACATGGTAAGAGGAACCCTTTTAAGAGTCAGAATCGACGCGACCTTTACCGGAGTATGCTTTCGAAACAACCTGCTTCAATTAGGACTTTTGGAGGTTGTAACGCGGTCAGGTTCACGGTTTTGAAAGAAAGGATAAAGGCTCAAAGTTTATTTTAACCCACCCATTCTCCTTGATGTTCTCCCATCCTACGTTCAGCTAATTCAACCTTAGCGCTCACCTCTCAGAGGTTGAGAGATAGGAATGATAGTTCGAGAAACTATGAGTTTTCGGAGTGACAGCCACTCACTTTTCGTCTTTGACACTTGAGGTCACACGACTCGTATTCCTATCGAGGATTTTCTTTTGATCCTTTTCATCTTTTTCTTTTCATATCCCTAACTTTTGCCTGGACTGACTCCTTTTGAGTTTCTTTTGATTTTTTAAGTCCAGCGGGATGCCCTCATTTTTGCCTAAGTCATTTGTTTTGAAGTTTTCTTGACTTAGCGGGCTTTTGATTCTTCTTTTTCCCTTTTTTTTCGAACAAGTCGTGTGACACTGGTTGTCTGACTCTTTGGGAAATGATGTGGCTGTCCCACTCTTGATTGAACCATTGTGGTCTTTTAGGCACGACCTCTAGGGACGTGATTGATCCTCGAACGGACACTCCTTTTGCAATTTGGACGCTCGGTCAAATTAGCTAACACCTACCCTGCCCCAGGTTAAAGATCGAGGATTTTTCATTCACAGAAAGAAACTCCTACTACAAGGCTCAAAGGGGTTAACAAGGGATTATCTTCCTTATATCTCCGGTGTTTAGGGATTTGAAACAATGCCTGTACATCATCAACAGGTTTTATTTCAAAAGCATAAAATATCGGTAGTTGCATGTCGGTCATTTTCGTCATCCTCCCCAAATTCTTCTTAACCAAGCGTTGAACATTTGTAAAAACAGTTAGTGAACACGAATGGATTTAATCAAAACATGCATATTCATTTCATTATCATCAATTGAATGAAAACAACAAGTTTTACAAACAAGATTACAAATTCAAACAGGAAAGCAACTACAAATGTAAAGAAATGACAAGCTAAAACAAAGAAAATATGCTAGCTTCCGAGAGCCGGGCTTTCACATTTGTCCTGATGCTGAACCAGCTATCTTTATTAGAGACAATTCGATGCTGTCTTGATCTGCTTTCACCGACCCAACCAAATTATAGAGCCTTTCCTCCTTCATTCAGATGATTTGGGGACCTTTCTGCCCGAAGCTGATTGCTGCACTATCAAGCAGATCCTGCACTTTGTGCTTAAAAGCTTTACAATTCTCAACCGTATGGCCAGGTGCCCCAGTGTGGAATTCACAAGTAGCATTGGCATCATACCCCGATGGTGGTGCCCCTGTTAAGGGGGCCATTGTCCTCTTATGAACCAATTGGAGCTGAAGCAACGTTTGCAAAAGCTGTGCATACGGCATAGGAGGAGTTTCCAAATGACGGCTTGCTAGGGGAGCCCGATTCTGATATCTTTTATACCCCTGCTGGTTCTGCTGCTGAGGCTGCTGCTGCTGGTATCGGGTTGACTCTTGAACACCCTTCGTATCAAATGCAACATCGGTTTCTTGACCTTCAATGCATTGATTAACGCCCTCCTTATGCTTAGCCATTTTCTTTCTCAGATCTGCCCCAGGAATAGGCAACGGTTGTGGGCCTGGAGATTCTGACACCATGGAGTCCAGGACACGCTTCTGACCCACTGCAGCTTTAGAAACATCTGTCATCTTAGCATCGACTGAGACAGGAGCAATACGCACAACTACGCCGCTCGGCGTGAATTCAATATTGTGCGAGTCAATCAGGTCTTGAACATTGTGCTTAAAAGCATGGCAACCCTCGATGTCGTGTCCGGATGTCCCTGAATGAAACTCACATTGCTTACTGGCATCGTACCCATGAGGGAACACTCTCGTTGGTGGTTCCAACGTTCTCTTCTCAACCAAATTAAACCTCAATAAAGTCTGCAAGAGCTCAGCATATGTCATAGGCGGTGCCTCAAATATTCTCTTTGGCTTCCCTTCCTGAATCCTCCGTTGAGCCGGATGTATCTTCTGTTGCTGCTGCTCAGGTTCCACAGGCACGGGTGGCGCGAGCTTCTTCATTGCGGCTTCAAATAGCTGATCGTCCTCTTTCCTAAGCACATTCTTGACTACCTCCATGATCAAGCTCACTTGGGTTTTCAGCTGACTGTTCTCCTCTTTGAGAATCTTCTGCTCCAGACGCATCTCTTGCATGTCTCTCATCATCTGCCCCAGCTGGCTTCGGACTTCAATCAATTCGAACTGATTCTGTTCCATATCTCTGAAGGAATTCCTGCAACAAACTGGATGACGAGGAAATAAGACCCACGGTTCTGATGTACCTGTTAAACGATAATGCAACGTAGAAAGCAAACACACATTCATAACGAGACAAAGAGAAACTCAAGCTATAAGCATACAGACGAACATCTCGCACATATGTACAACCAACAAAAACAGCACGTAGGCACAAATGAGTATGAATACAATGACCCCAGCCAACAATCCTGGTGGTGGTCGGTAGACACTAGTGCACAGAAGCTAAACGGATTAAGCAGAGAAAACAGATGCGACATCCGGCGCAAAAACCTCTAGAAACTTCTCCCACACAACTGAACTCTCTGATTGACAATCTTCAGAGCACACACTTCCTGTGGAGTCTTCCATGACATTAACTGACGAACCCACACAACTGGATGATGGAAAATCATTAATCTGAACAAAACCCTGAGGAGTGATGCAAATACGGCTAGAGTCTAACAGATCTTGAACCTGACTTCTAAGCACTTTACAATCATTTGTTGAATGCCCCTGTGCCCCAATATGGTACTCACAGCGGGCGCCGGCATCAAAACCTGGAGGATACGGTGGAATCACCGGCTTAGTCTCTTTCGGCACTATCAATCCGCTTTTGACCAGATCTGGCAACAACTGACTGTACGACACCGGTAGCCGAGTAAACTGCCTTTCAGGTTTCCTTGGTCTTCGTGGAGCATGCTGACGCGATCGGCGGTAAGATGATCGTTGACTTGAAGTGTCTGAAAACTGATCCTGAGATGCCAGAAATTCTGAGGTGGCGTCATCTCCTTCCCACTCTTCCTGAGAACTGACAACTGACTCAATCTTATCAACTGGGACGTAAGGAACATCTCGAAACTTTCCACTCCTGAGTCCTCTCTCAACAATCTCTCCCAGTCTCATCAGGCCCACAAAGTTTGTGCAACTGAACAATTTGTCAAAATAATGGCCTTCCAGAGTACCCAAGAAGATGTCAACCAGTTCCCTTTCCGGAAGCGGTGGTTGAACACTAGCTGCCAATTCTTTCCATCTTCGCAAATATCCTCTGAACGATTCATTCTCCGCCTGAGATAATTCTTGCAGATCTACGAGACTAGGAGTCAAATCCAGGTTGTAATCGTACTGCTTCATGAAAGCTCTGGCTAAATCCACCCATGATCGAATCTGATTACTCTCTAACTGCACATACCACCTCAAGGATGCCCCAGTCAGGCTATACTGGAAGCAATGGGTCATTAGTTGGTCATTTCGCACAAACGAAGTCATCCTTCGGCAGAACATCATCAAATGCAGCTTTGGACAGCTATCTCCCGTGTATTTTTCGAATTCCGGCACTTTGAACTTGTAAGGCAACACCAGGTCAGGGACCAAACACATGCCTACAGCATCCAAGTTGACGGCATCTTTCGCTTCTAAGGCTTTCATACCTTCTTCCAATGCTCGGAGTCTTCTACCATCTTCAAGAGCTCTTGGATCTACTATCCCGGCCATTGGAATATCTCTCCGGTAATTCATCATAGGGAAAGCAACACCTTGATTGCTAACAGGAGGATAACGTTCATTTCGGGTTACAAACTGCTCCTGCCGATCTCGGTTCTCACCCGTAGGCTGTACAACTTGGTCTGCAGCAAGATTGTTCGCTGGCGGGAAGCCTTTCATAGAATCATACTGATGGTTGGACGCCATAGTAAACCCTGCCAAGGCGTTAGGAGCCTGGAAATTGCCTTCAGACATAGCTACCAATTATCTATAACTGACTACACTGCTTGATTCTGCTCAAATCTGCTTGAGCCCCTTGGTCGTCTTCAACACTCCACTTTTGCCTCAAACAGTTCCCCGAGAATCACCCTCTAGTGAAAACAAAGGTTGGATAAGTGCTCTGACCTGCTAGAGAAATGCTATGCAACATGATTTATGCAGCAGAAATACAAAAATACTAACGTGCATGTGTGCATTGGAGATATTTCCCCTCCAATTCCAGTGTCAGTGGTAGCAAGACGAGATAAACCATAAAGACAATATTTGGAAAAACCCTCATATATTTATTAGAATAACTGTCTTGTCAAGAGGTTACATAACTATGCTCCATACAGCTGATGTGACAAAGAGGATCCCAGCCAACATGCCTGGTGGTGATCTCAACATACAGAATACAAGAGAGAAATCAAGCACAGGTACAGTTGCGGAAGTCCTCGACCATCTTCTTTGTCTCTGCATGATCCGGTTGATAAATCAAACCTTCTATCAGCCGATCCCTCTTTCTGACCGTCCCCTGAATGTCTCTGACAAATTCTTCCCAAGCCTTATCATTGGCACCGCCCCCAGGTTTGGGTCTCTTGGCATCTGCTCTATGCTGAAAATCTTCCAAATTCTTCATGGCATCTGTCAGCTTGCGCTCGGCCTCGTATCGGCGACAGGCTTCTTCTTCAAGCTCTTCAGTCTTCACTTTGACCTGTTCTTCTAACTGAGCAACCTGTGTCTTCAGCTCTTCTTCCCGCTCTTTGCGCTTGGTCATAGTGAGATCCCAGTGTTCTCTGAACTTAGCTAGCTTTGTGTAGGCCCTTTCCAGCTCTTGCTTCTTAGTGGCCAACACATTACTAACTGAGTCTACATCTAACTCCAGACGCTTCTTGGTTTCAGTCAATTCCAATAACGTAGTCTTTAGATGTTTCAGAGTTTCAGCCTGTTGCTTGGAAAAGTATCCTGTTTCAATCTTTTCATGACGAAGGTGGGCATTCTCCTGCTATAGAGCTTCTTTAGCCTTTGCTAGCTCTTCTTTCTCCGCCATCAGCTGCTTGAACACCTGCATGTCCACAGTGGTAGGCTCCTCCACCGGAGAAGGATGCAATGGCTGAACCGCTGGATAAGGCATCAGGAACTTCACAGCTCGCTCACGAATCCACTCCACATATGGGCCAGGAACTCGAGTATCCCCTCTGCTACCTGAAGGCTTCCCTCTCTTGTGCAAGTTCTTCCAAGCTTTCTCAAGTTTGGTCAGCATCTCTTTCCCTATTGCCCCAGTGAAATACAGAGATTCCTGTATCTCCTCGGGTTTTGGCGCTCCTTGAGGTACATACCCAAATTGCCTGATCAATAAGGAAGGGTTGTAATTGACGCACCCCTTCCTTCCTACTAAAGGAACATTCGGGAATCCTTCGCATTTGAGTATGACTTCAGCTCCGAATACCTCTTCGTTGACCCATACCACGTTCTCAGCAGTCAATCCCATTAAGCGCTCGGGCCATCCTAGAGAATCGATAGAGGTGACAAAAGGGCCTGACTTAGGCAAATGACTGGCGAACCACCTACACAGGAGAGGTACACAACAAGACACATTCCTTCCTCGCCGCTTTTCGTTCTGGTAGTGGGTAGAATGGTGGATATCTCCCAACAAAGTAGGGACTGGGTTCTTCGTAGCCAAAATATAGAAGGCATCTGAATCAACAAAATCAGGAATGTTCGGGAACAACACGATGCCATAAACACATACAGCAAGGATGACGTCAAAAACACTCCAGCTACCCTTCTAGGCATATTCCCGAGCCTTCTCTACCAAGACATCCAACGGAAATCCCCATACGTCTCCTCTTCTGATCATCTTCCCAGACAGCTCAGACTCTCTCAAGCACAGGATGGCAGAAAGCTCAGCCAGCTTAGGCTCAGCGTCCGTACGATAGAAAGGCATCTGCTCGCGGATCGGTATATCCAGAAGTGCAGAATACTCCTTCAGGGTAGGAGCCAAAACAAAGTCGGGAAATACAAAACACCTGAGCTCCGCATCATAGAACTGTAACAGAGTATAGATGCCGCTGGTCTCGTAGGCAGATGGCTGATAAACGTAGGTTAGAATCCTCCCATATCTCTTTCTGAAGTCACCCATTACCCTCTTCTTAGCAATAGTAATCAATTCTAGCAGCAAACTGATATCCGGCGACGGAAACTTGTAGGGCAATACTCTCTTCAGGGTTTCCATGTCTTGCTAGGAACAAACACCAGAACTGGAAGGGAAAATATGTACCTGCAATACACACACGTTAGTTGTATGCAAAATGGTAATGCGATGATGCAATATGATAAATAATGCAATCTGCGAACACAGGGGCTATGCTGTAGCCTGAAGAGGAATATCTCTGTGATCAAGAACAGAAAATCACCGCGGTCATCAGAACTTCAGGACACTAACTATCATCTGATACTCAAAATATCAATCCCCTGGTAAGAAAACCATCTGAACCTCTGTATCTGACGAGAATACCATCTGATAATAGCATCAACCTCAGATAAGAAACCCATCTGACCCAGACAACACACCTGGAGATGAATCAAGAACACCATCTGATAAAGGTACTGAATCATGGTTTCTGAAGGCCAGTTTTCCTGCAATAACCCAATCCCCCTCACAGGTATGATAGACCTAATCCACGGACAAAGGTACGGCATCCTATGCGGTCATCAGCGTCACAGACTTTCATGAGTGACGATACGATTCCCAGAAGGAGTGGCATCATCGAGTCATGAAGAGGCCTCACTCAGCTGACTTCCAAATGATCGGTCCCCAGAGTCGACAATCCTCACGTCTGGACTCCCCTCAGATCCTCAGGACCGGAAAGGAGCACCTCTGCAAGAATCTCGTCTGAGCGCAGATTTTCGTAGGGAACTGTGCCTGCTCAGCAGACAGGTTCGTCTACTACTTCTCCGCAACTATATCTAGGTGTGTACTCGAGCCCAGGTCCGGCTTATCACTCACAGTAACCTCCCTTGCCCACAGCAATAATCATAATAATATAATGCTGGAAAATAAATGCGGAAAGGTAAAGGTACAGAAAAGTAAAGTGCAGAAAGGTAAAACACATATGCACAACACCCAACAAATAAACATCCAAGCGCTAGGATTGACTCGCGTAGGGGATGGGAAACGGTCCCAGCATAAGGGATGGGAAAAGTCCCTAGATGCTATAAATCCCCAGCAGAGTCGCCAGCTGTCGCTACTGCGAAAATCGGCGCCGGCTTGACAGGAGAGTCGCCACCGTGCGTTATTTATCCCTCAGAGCGGGAAAGGAAACGCTCGAAGTAAACCTCGCAAAGACGGGAAAAGGTATGGTCATCGCAACCAAAACCTGGATTCGGGAGTCGGTTACGCAAGGGGAAGGTATTAGCACCCCTCACGTCCATCGTACTCGATGGGATCCACGCTTGATGTTTATAGGTAAAGGGTGTGTTATCTAGCTACGCTAATGGTCGGTCTGAAAAGAAAAAGAAAAGGACAGGACTCGATAGAACATACGGTGTTCTGGGCCTACGTATTCCCTCGTGCAATGGGAAAGTCAGAGTCAACGTAGTTCGACCTCCTACGTCTGAACGGGGGAAAGGTTGCTCGCCAGGACATCGCGTCCTGTGCCTACGTACTTTCATCTGGTATGAAAGATCAGAGCAAACGTAGTTCGACTAACTACGGGTAAACTGGCGCTCTCACACGGCAGTGAGAAAACAAACTGGTCTCTAAGGCTCGGGAACCTACAACTATGATCTGGTCTCAAATGCACTCGGGCAAGAGAAAGGGATAACAATTAGTCGTCAGCGGGAAAGTCTCGATCGCACAACCGCGAGAGAACAAAGGTTAATTGTTAGTGTGCTCGCTAGGATATCGCATCCTATGCCTACATATCCTTGTCTGGCACGAGGAATCAGAGCAGCTGTAGTTCAGCTAACTACGGATCAAGCTACTCAAAAGCTACTACTGAAAGGAAAGGGAAAAGACACCCTAAAACTATGACTGGAAAAGGGGAATCTACCTATAAACATCAAGCGTGGATCCCATCAAGTACGATGGACGTGAGGGGTGCTAATACCTTCCCCTTGCGTAACCGACTCCCGAATCCAGGTTTTGGTTGCGATGACCATACCTTTTCCCGTCTTTGCGAGGTTTACTTCGAGCGTTTCCTTTCCCGCTCTGAGGGATAAATAACGCACGGTGGCGACTCTCCTGTCAAGCCGGCGCCGATTTTCGCAGTAGCGACAATATCCAGACTCCGGTTTTTACGCTGAGCGTTCAGGCTCCGGTCAGTGTCATTGGGTATCAGAACTCTGGTTATTACGTTGAGCGTTCAGGCTCCGGTCAGTTTCGTTAGGTATCCAGACTCCGGTTTTTACGTTGAGCGTTTAGGCTCCGGTCAGTTTCGTTGGGTATCAGATCTCTGGTTATTACGTTGAGCGTTCAGGCTCCGGTCAGTTTCGTTGGGTATCCAGACTCCGGTTATTACGTTAAGCGTTCAGGCTCCGGTCAGTTTTGTTGGGTATCCAGACTCCGGTTATTACATTGAGCGTTCAGGCTCCGGTCAGTTTCGTTTGGTATCCAAACTTCACTTATTACGTTGAGCGTCCAGGCTCCGGTCAGTTTTGTTGGGTATCCAGACTCTGGTTTTTACGTTGAGCGTTCAGGCTCCGGTCAGTTTCATTGGGTATCAGAACTCTGGTTATTACGTTGAGCGTTCAGGCTCTGGTCAGTTTCGTTAGGTATCCAGACTCCGGTTTTTACGTTGAGCGTTCAGGCTCCGGTCAGTTTCGTTGGGTATCAGATCTCTGGTTATTACGTTGAGCGTTCAGGCTCCGGTCAGTTTCGTTGGGTATCCAGACTCCGGTTATTACGTTAAGCGTTCAGGCTCCGGTCAGTTTTGTTGGGTATCCAGACTTCGGTTATTACATCGAGCGTTCAGGCTCCGGTCAGTTTCGTTTGGTATCCAAACTTCACTTATTACGTTGAGCGTCCAGGCTCCGGTCAGTTTCGTTGGGTATCCAGACTCCGGTTATTACGTTGAGCGTTCAGGCTCCGGTCAGTTTTGTTGGGTATCCAGACTCCGGTTTTTACGTTGAGCGTTCAGGCTCCGGTCAGTTTCATTGGGTATCAGAACTCTGGTTATTACGTTGAGTGTTCAGGCTCCGGTCAGTTTCGTTAGGTATCCAGACTCCGGTTTTTACGTTGAGCGTTCAGGCTCCGGTCAGTTTCGTTGGGTATCAGATCTCTGGTTATTACGTTGAGCGTTCAGGTTCCGGTCAGTTTCGTTGGGTATCCAGACTCCGGTTATTACGTTAAGCGTTCAGGCTCCGGTCAGTTTTGTTGGGTATCCAGACTCCGGTTATTACATTGAGCGTTCAGGCTCCGGTCAGTTTCGTTTGGTATCCAAACTTCAGTTATTACGTTGAGCGTCCAGGCTCCGGTCAGTTTCGTTGGGTATCCAGACTCCGGTTATTACGTTGAGCGTTAAGGCTCCGGTCAGTTTCGTTGGGTATCCAGACTCCGGTTATTATATTGAGCGTTCAAACTCCGGTCAGTTTCGTTGGGTATCCAGACTCCGGTTATTACGTTGAGCGTTCAGGCTCCGGTCAGTTTCGTTTGGTATCCAGACTTCAGTTATTACGTTGAGCGTTCCGGCTCTGGTCAGTTTCGTTGAGTATCCAGATTCCGGTTATTACCTTGAGCGTTCAGACTCCGGTCAATTTCGTTGGGTATGTAGACTCCGGTTAAGACGTTGAACGTTCAGGCTCCGGTCAGTTTCGTTGGGTATCCGGACTCCGGTTTTTACGTTGAGCGTTCAGGCTCCGGTCAGTTTCGTTGGGTATCCAGACTCCGGTTATAACGTTTAGCGTTCAGGCTCCGGTCAGTTTCGTTGGGTATCCAGACTCCGGTTATTACGTTAAGCATTCAGGCTCTGGTCAGTTTTGTTGGGTATCCAGACTCCAGTTATTACATTAAGCGTTCAGACTCCGGTCAGTTTCGTTGTGTATCCAGACTCCGGTTATTACATTGAGCGTCCAGGCTCCGGTCAGTTTCGTTGGGTATCCAGACTCCGGTTTTTACGTTGAACGTTCAGGCTCCGGTCAGTTTCGTTGGGTATCAGAACTCTGGTTATTACGTTGAGCGTTCAGGCTCCGGTCAGTTTCGTTGGGTATCCAGACTCCGGTAATTACGTTAAGCGTTCAGGCTCCGGTCAGTTTTGTTGGGTATCCAGACTCCGGTTATTACATTGAGCGTTCAGGCTCCGGTCAGTTTCGTTTGGTATCCAAACTTCAGTTATTACGTTGAGCGTCCAGGCTCCGGTCAGTTTCGTTGGGTATCCAGACTCCGGTTATTACGTTGAGCGTTAAGGCTCTGGTCAGTTTCGTTGGGTATCCAGACTCCGGTTATTATATTGAGCGTTCAAACTCCGGTCAGTTTCGTTGGGTATCCAGACTCCGGTTATTACGTTGAGCGTTCAGGCTCCGGTCAGTTTCGTTTGGTATCCAGACTTCAGTTATTACGTTGAGCGTTCCGGCTCTGGTCAGTTTCGTTGAGTATCCAGATTCCGGTTATTACCTTGAGCGTTCAGACTCCGGTCAATTTCGTTGGGTATGTAGACTCCGGTTAAGACGTTGAACGTTCAGGCTCCGGTCCGTTTCGTTGGGTATCCGGACTCCGGTTTTTACGTTGAGCGTTCAGGCTCCGGTCAGTTTCGTTGGGTATCCAAACTCCGGTTATAACGTTTAGCGTTCAGGCTCCGGTCAGTTTCGTTGGGTATCCAGACTCCGGTTATTACGTTAAGCATTCAGGCTCTGGTCAGTTTCGTTGGGTATCCAGACTCCAGTTATTACATTAAGCGTTCAGACTCCGGTCAGTTTCGTTGTGTATCCAGACTCCGGTTATTACGTTGAGCGTCCAGGCTCCGGTCAGTTTCGTTGGGTATCCAGACTCCGGTTTTTACGTTGAACGTTCAGGCTCCGGTCAGTTTCGTTGGGTATCAGAACTCTGGTTATTACGTTGAGCGTTCAGGCTCCGGTCAGTTTCGTTGGGTATCCAGACTCCGGTAATTACGTTAAGCGTTCACGCTCCGGTCAGTTTTGTTGGGTATCCAGACTCCGGTTATTACGTTGAGCGTTAAGGCTCCGGTCAGTTTCGTTGGGTATCCAGACTCTGGTTATTATATTGAGCGTTCAAACTCCGGTCAGTTTCGTTGGGTATCCAGACTCCGGTTATTACGTTGAGCGTTCAGGCTCCGGTCAGTTTCGTTTGGTATCCAGACTTCAGTTATTACGTTGAGCATTCCGGCTCTGGTCAGTTTCGTTGAGTATCCAGATTCCGGTTATTACCTTGAGCGTTCAGGCTCCGGTCAATTTCGTTGGGTATGTAGACTCCGGTTAAGACGTTGAACGTTTAGGCTCCGGTCAGTTTTGTTGGGTATCCAGACTCTGGTTTTTACGTTGAGCGTTCAGGCTCCGGTCAGTTTCGTTGGGTATCCAGCCTCCGGTTATTACGTTGAGCGTTCAGGCTCCGGTGAGTTTTGTTGGGTATCCAGACTCCGGTTATTACGTTAAGCATTCAGGCTCTGGTCAGTTTCGTTGGGTATCCAGACTCCAGTTATTACATTAAGCGTTCAGACTCCGGTCAGTTTCGTTGTGTATCCAGACTCCGGTTATTACGTTGAGCATCCAGGCTTCGGTCAGTTTCGTTGGGTATCCAGACTCCGGTTATTACTTTGAGCGTTCAGGCTCCGGTCAGTTTTGTTGGGTATCCAGACTTCAGTTATTACGTTGAGCGTTCAGGCTCCGGTCAGTTTAGTTGGGTATCCAGACTCCGGTTATTACGTTGAGCGTTCAGGCTCCAGTCATTTTTGTTTGGGTATCCAGACTCAGGTTATTACGTTGAGCGTTCAGGCTCCGGTCAGGTTTGTTGGGTATCCAGACTTTGGTTTTTACGTTGAGCGTTCAGGCTCCGGTCAGTTTTGTTGGGTGTCCAGACTCCGGTTATTACAATGAGCGTTCAGGCTCCGGTCATTTTCGTTGAGCATCCAGATTCCGGTTATTACGTTGAGCGTTCAGGCTCCGGTCAGTTTCGTTGAGTATCCAGACTCTGGTTATTACGTTGAGAGTTCAGGCTCCGTTCAGTTTCGTTGGGTATCCAGACTCCGGTTATTACGTTAAGCGTTCAGGCTCCGGTCAGTTTCGTTGTGTATCCAGACTCCGGTTATTACATTGAGCGTTCAGGCTCCGGTCAGTTTCGTTGGGTATCCAGACTCCGGTTTTTACGTTGAGCGTTTAGGCTCCAGTCAGTTTTGTTGGGTATCCAGACTCCGGTTATTACGTTGAGCACTCAGGCCCTGGTTAGTTTCGTTGGGTATCCAGACTCTGGTTATTACGTTGAGCGTTCAGGCTCCGGTCAGTTTCGTTGGGTATCCAGACTCAGGTTATTACATTGAGCGTTCAGGCTCAAGTAAGTTTCGTTTGGTATCCAGACTTCAGTTTTTACATTGAGCGTTTAGGCTCCGGTCAGTTTTGTTGGGTATCCAGACTCCGGTTATTATGTTGAGGGTTTAGGCTCCGGTCAGTTTCGTTGGGTATCCAGATTCCGGTTATTACGTTGAGCGTTCATGCTCTGGTCAGTTTCGTTGGGTATCCAGACTCCGGTTATTATGTTGAGCGTTCAAACTCCGGTCAGATAAGTTGGGTATCCAGACTCCGGTTATTATGTTGAGTGTTCAGGCTCTGGTCAGTTTCGTTGGGTGTCCAGACTTCAGTTATTACGTTGAGCGTTCAGGCTCTGGTCAGTTTTGTTGGGTATCCAGATTCCGGTTATTACGTTGAGCGTTTAGGCTCCGGTCAATTTCGTTGGGTTCCAGACTCCGGTTATTACGTTAAGCGTTCAGGCTCCGGTCAATTTCGTTGGGTATCCAGACTCCAGTTTTTACGTTGAGCGTTCAGGCTCCGTTCAGTTTTGTTGGTTATCCAGACTCCGGTTATTATGTTGAGGGTTCAGGCTCCGATCAGTTTTGTTAGGTATCCAGACTTCGGTTATTACGTTCAGCGTTCAGGCTCCGATCAATTTCGTTGTGTATCCAGACTCCGGTTTTTACGTTGAGCGTTCAGGCTCCGGTCAGTTTTGTTGGGTATCCAAACTCCAGTTATTATGTTGAGCGTTCAGGCTCCGGTCAGTTTCGTTGGGTATCCAGACTCCGGTTATTACGTTGAGCGTTCAGGCTCCGGTCAGTTTCGTTGGGTATCTAGACTCAGGTTATTACATTGAGCGTTCAGGCTCCGGTCAGTTTCGTTTGGTATCCAGACTTCAGTTATTACGTTGAGCGTTCAGGCTCCGGTCAGTTTCGTTGGGTATCCAGACTCCGGTTTTTACGTTGAGCGTTCAGGCTCCGGTCAGTTTTGTTGGGTATCTAGACTCTTGTTTTTACGTTGAGCGTTCAAACTCCGGTCAGATTCGTTGGGTATCCAAACTCCGGTTATTATGTTGAGTGTTCAGGCTCTGGTCAGTTTCGTTAGGTGTCCAGACTCCGGTTATTATGTTGAGTGTTCAGGCTCTGGTCAGTTTCGTTGGGTGTCCAGACTTCAGTTATTACGTTGAGCGTTCAGGCTCTGGTCAGTTTTGTTGGGTATCCAGATTCCGGTTATTACGTTGAGCGTTCAGGCTCCGGTCAATTTCGTTGGGTATCCAGACTCCAGTTTTTACGTTGAGCGTTCAGGCTCCGTCCAGTTTTGTTGGTTATCCAGACTCCGGTTATTATGTTGAGGGTTCAGGCTCCGATCAGTTTTGTTAGGTATCCAGACTTCGGTTATCACGTTCATCGTTCAGGGTCCGATCAGTTTCGTTGTGTATCCAGACTCCGGTTTTTACGTTGAGCGTTCAGGCTCCGGTCAGTTTTGTTGGGTATCCAGACTCCAGTTATTATGTTGAGCGTTCAGGCTCCGGTCAGTTTCGTTGGGTATCCAGACTCCGGTTATTACGTTGAGCGTTCAGGCTCCGGTCAGTTTCGTTGGGTATCTAGACTCAGGTTATTACATTGAGCGTTCAGGCTCCGGTCAGTTTCGTTTGGTATCCAGACTTCAGTTATTACGTTGAGCGTTCAGGCTCCGGTCAGTTTCGTTGGGTATCCAGACTCCGGTTTTTACGTTGAGCGTTCAGGCTCCGGTCAGTTTTGTTGGGTATCTAGACTCTGGTTTTTACGTTGAGCGTTCAGGCTCCGGTCAGTTTTGTTGGGTATCCAGACTCCGGTTATTACGTTAAGCGTTCGGGCTCCGGTCAGTTTCGTTGTGTATCCAGACTCAGGTTATTACGTTGAGCGTTCAGGCTCCGATCAGTTTCGTTAGGTATCCAGACTCCGGTTTTTACGTTGAGCGTTTAGGGTCGGGTCAGTTTCGTTGGGTATCCAAACTCCGGTTATTACGTTGAGCGTTCAGGCTCTGGTCAGTTTCGTTGGGTATCCAGACTCTGGTTATTACGTTAAGTGTTCAGGCTCTGGTCAGTTTTGTTGGGTATCTAGACTCCGGTTATTACGTTAAGCATTCATGCTCGAGTCAGTTTTGTTGTGTATCCAGACTCCAGTTATTACGTTGAGTGTTCAGGCTCCGGTCAGTTTCGTTGGGTATCCAGACTTCGGTTTTTACGTTGAGCGTTCAGGCTCCGGTCAGTTTCGTTGGGTATCCAGACTCCGGTTATTACCTTGAGCGTTTAGGCTCTGGTCAGTTTTGTTGGGTATCCAGACTCCGGTTTTTACGTTGAGCGTTTAGGCTCCGGTCAGTTTCGTTTGGTATTCGGACTTCAGTTATTACGTTGAGCGTTCAGGCTCTGGTCAATTTCGTTGGGTATCCAGACTCCAGTTTTTACGTTGAGCGTTGAGGCTCCGGTCAGTTTTGTTGGGTATCCAGACTCCGGTTATTATGTTGAGGGTTTAGGCTCCAGTCAGTTTCGTTGGGTATCCAGATTCCGGTTATTACGTTGAGCGTTCATGCTCTGGTCAGTTTCGTTGGGTATTCAAACTCCGGTTATTATGTTGAGCGTTCAAACTCCGGTCAAATTCGTTGGGTATCCAGACTCCGGTTATTACGTTGAGCGTTCAGGCTCCGGTCAGTTTCGTTGGGTATCCAGATTCTGGTTATTACGTTGAGCGTTCATGCTCTGGTCAGTTTCGTTGGGTATTCAAACTCCGGTTATTATGTTGAGCGTTCAAACTCTGGTCAAATTCGTTGGGTATCCAGACTCCGGTTATTACGTTGAGCGTTTAGGCTCCGGTCAGTTTTGTTGGGTATCCAGACTCCGGTTATTACGTTAAGCGTTCAGGCTCCGGTCAGTTTCGTTGGGTATCCAGACTCCGGTTATTACGTTGAGCGTTCAGGATCCGGTCAGTTTCGTTGGGTATCCAGACTCCGGTTTTTATGTTGAGCGTTTAGGCTCCGGTCAGTTTTGTTGGGTATCCAGACTCCGGTTATTATGTTAAGGTTTAGGCTCCGGTCAGTTTCGTTGGGTATCCAGATTCCGGTTATTACGTTGAGCGTTCATGCTTTGGTCAGTTTCGTTGGGTATCCCGACTCCGGTTATTATGTTGAGCGTTCAAACTCCGGTCAGATTCGTTGGGTATCCAGACTCCGGTTATTATGTTGAGCGTTCAGGCTCTGGTCAGTTTCGTTGGGTGTCCAGACTTCAGTTATTACGTTGAGCGTTCAGGCTCTGGTCAGTTTTGTTGGGTATCCAGATTCCGGTTATTACGTTGAGCGTTCAGGCTCCGGTCAATTTCGTTGGGTTCCAGACTCCGGTTATTACGTTAAGCGTTCAGGCTCCGGTCAATTTCGTTGGGTATCCAGACTCCAGTTTTTACGTTGAGCGTTCAGGCTCCGTTCAGTTTTGTTGGTTATCCAGACTCCGGTTATTATGTTGAGGGTTCAGGCTCCGATCAGTTTTGTTAGGTATCCAGACTTCGGTTATTACGTTCAGCGTTCAGGCTCCGATCAGTTTCGTTGTGTATCCAGACTCCGGTTTTTACGTTGAGCGTTCAGGCTCCGGTCAGTTTTGTTGGGTATCCAGACTCCAGTTATTACGTTGAGTGTTCAGGCTCCGGTCAGTTTCGTAAGGTATCCAGACTCCGGTTATTACGTTGAGCGTTCAGGCTCCGGTCAGTTTCGTTGGGTATCTAGACTCAGGTTATTACATTGAGCGTTCAGGCTCTGGTCAGTTTCGTTTGGTATCCAGAATTCAGTTATTACGTTGAGCGTTCAGGCTCCGGTCAATTTCGTTGGGTATCCAGACTCCGGTTTTTACGTTGAGCGTTCAGGCTCTGGTCAGTTTTGTTGGGTATCTAGACTCTGGTTTTTACGTTGAGCGTTCAGGCTCCGGTCAGTTTTGTTGGGTATCCAGACTCCGGTTATTACGTTAAGCGTTCAGGCTCCGGTCAGTTTCGTTGTGTATCCAGACTCCGGTTATTACGTTGAGCGTTCAGGCTCCGGTCAGTTTCGTTAGGTATCCGGACTCCGGTTTTTACGTTGAGCGTTCAGGGTCGGGTCTGTTTCGTTGGGTATCCAGACTCCGGTTATTACGTTGAGCGTTCAGGCTCTGGTCAGTTTCGTTGGGTATCCAGACTCTGGTTATTACGTTAAGCGTTCAGGCTCTGGTCAGTTTTGTTGGGTATCTAGACTCCGGTTATTACGTTAAGCATTCATGCTCGGGTCAGTTTTGTTGTGTATCCAGACTCCAGTTATTACGTTGAGTGTTCAGGCTCCGGTCAGTTTCGTTGGGTATCCAGACTTCGGTTTTTACGTTGAGCGTTCAGGCTCCGGTCAGTTTCGTTGGGTATCCAGACTCCGGTTATTACGTTGAGCGTTTAGGCTCTGGTCAGTTTTGTTGGGTATCCAGACTCCGGTTTTTACGTTGAGCGTTCAGGCTCCGGTCAGTTTCGTTTGGTATCCGGACTTCAGTTATTACGTTGAGCGTTCAGGCTCTGGTCAGTTTCGTTGAGTATCCAGATTCCGGTTATTACGTTGAGCGTTCAGGCTCCGGTCAATTTCGTTGGGTATCCAGACTCCAGTTTTTACGTTGAGCATTGAGGCTCCGGTCAGTTTTGTTGGGTATCCAGACTCCGGTTATTATGTTGAGGGTTTAGGCTCCGGTCAGTTTCGTTGGGAATCCAGATTCCGGTTATTACGTTGAGCGTTCATGCTCTGGTCAGTTTCGTTGGGTATTCAAACTCCGGTTATTATGTTGAGCGTTCAAACTCCGGTCAAATTCGTTGGGTATCCAGACTCCGGTTATTATGTTGAGCGTTCAGGCTCTGGTCAAATTCGTTTGGTGTCCAGACTTCAGTTATTACGTTGAGCGTTCAGGCTCTGGTCAGTTTTGTTGAGTATCCAGATTCCGGTTATTACGTTGAGCGTTCAGGCTCCGGTCAATTTCATTGGGTTCCAGACTCCGGTTATTACGTTAAGCGTTCAGGCTCCGGTCAATTTCGTTGGGTATCCAGACTCCAGTTTTTACGTTGAGCGTTCAGGCTCCGTTCAGTTTTGTTGGGTATCCAGACTCCGGTTATTATGTTGGGGGTTCAGGCTCTGGTCAGTTTTGTTGGGTATCCATACTCCGGTTATCACGTTGAGTGTTTAGGCTCCGGTCAGTTTCGTTGGGTATCCAGACTTCGGTTATTACGTTCAGCGTTCAGGCTCCGATCAGTTTCGTTGTGTATCCAGACTCCGGTTATTACGTTGAGCGATCAGGCTCCGATCAGTTTCTTTGGGTATCCAGACTCCGGTTTTTACGTTGAGCGTTCAGGCTCCGGTCAGTTTTGTTGGGTATCCAGACTCCAGTTATTACGTTGAGCGTTCAGGCTCCGGTCAGTTTCGTTGGGTATCCAGACTCCGGTTATTACGTTGAGCGTTCAGGCTCCGGTCAGTTTCGTTGGGTATCTAGACTCAGGTTATTACATTAAGCGTTCAGGCTCCGGTCAGTTTCGTTTGGTATCCAGACTTCAGTTATTACGTTGAGCGTTTAGGCTCCGGTCAGTTTCGTTGGGTATCCAGACTCCGGTTTTTACGTTGAGCGTTCAGGCTCCGGTCAGTTTTGTTAGGTATCTAGACTCTGGTTTTTACGTTGAGCGTTCAGGCTCCGGTCAGTTTTGTTGGGTATCCAGACTCCGGTTATTATGTTAAGCATTCAGGCTCCGGTCAGTTTCGTTGTGTATCCAGACTCCGGTTATTACGTTGAGCGTTCAGGCTCCGGTCAGTTTCGTTAGGTATCCAGACTCCGGTTTTTACGTTGAGCGTTCAGGGTCGGGTCAGTTTCGTTGGGTATCCAGACTCCGGTTATTACGTTGAGCGTTCAGGCTCCGGTCAGTTTCGTTGGGTATCCAGACTCTGGTTATTACGTTAAGCGTTCAGGCTCTGGTCAGTTTTGTTGGGTATCCAGACTCCGGTTATTACGTTAAGCATTCATGCTCGGGTCAGTTTTGTTGTGTATCCAAACTCCAGTTATTACGTTGAGTGTTCAGGCTCCGGTCAGTTTCATTGGGTATCCAGACTTCGGTTTTTACGTTGAGCGTTCAGGCTCCGGTCAGTTTCGT
The DNA here is from genome assembly GCA_963859935.3 of Lathyrus sativus. Classification (NCBI taxonomy): domain Eukaryota; kingdom Viridiplantae; phylum Streptophyta; class Magnoliopsida; order Fabales; family Fabaceae; genus Lathyrus; species Lathyrus sativus. The sequence continues at coordinate 234,398,444 of OZ012736.1, read as the reverse complement.
TGGGTATCCAGACTCCGGTTATTACGTTGAGCAATTAGGCTCTGGTCCGTTTTGTTGGGTATCCAGACTCCGGTTTTTACGTTGAGCGTTCAGGCTCTGGTCAGTTTCGTTTGGTATCCGGACTTCAGTTATTACGTTGAGCGTTCAGGCTCTGGTCAGTTTCGTTGAGTATCCAGATTCTGGTTATTACGTTGAGCGTTCAGGCTCCGGTCAAATTCGTTGGGTATCCAGACTCCAGTTTTTACGTTGAGCGTTTAGGCTCCCGTCAAATTCGTTGGGTATCCAGACTCCAGTTTTTACGTTGAGCGTTTAGGCTCCGGTCAAATTTGTTGGGTATCTAGACTCCGGTTATTATGTTGAGGGTTTAGGCTCCGGTCAGTTTCATTGGGTATCCAGATTCCGGTTATTACATTGAGCGTTCATGCTCTGGTCAGTTTCGTTGGGTATCCAGACTCCGGTAATTATGTTAAGCGATCAAACTCCGGTCAGATTCGTTGGGTATCCAGACTCCGGTTATTATGTTGAGCGTTTAGGCTCTGGTCAAATTCGTTTGGTGTCCAAACTTCAGTTATTACGTTGAGCGTTCAGGCTCTGGTTAGTTTTGTTGAGTATCCAGATTCCGGTTATTACGTTGAGCGTTCAGGCTCCGGTCAATTTTGTTGGGTTCCAGACTCCGGTTATTACGTTGAGCGTTCAGGCTCCGGTCAATTTCGTTGGGTATCCATACTCCGGTTATTACGTTGAGTGTTTAGGCTCCGGTCAGTTTCGTTGGGTATCCAGACTTCGGTTATTACGTTCAGCGTTCAGGCTCCGATCAGTTTCGTTGTGTATCCAGACTCCGGTTATTACGTTGAGCGATCAGGCTCCGGTCAGTTTCTTTGGGTATCCAGACTCCGGTTTTTACGTTGAGCGTTCAGGCTCCGGTCAGTTTTGTTGGGTATCCAGACTCCAGTTATTACGTTGAGCGTTCAGGCTCCGGTCAGTTTCGTTGGGTATCCAGACTCCGGTTATTACGTTGAGCGTTCAGGCTCCGGTCAGTTTTGTTGGGTATCTAGACTCAGGTTATTACATTGAGCGTTCAGGCTCTGGTCAGTTTCGTTTGGTATCCAGACTTCAGTTATTACGTTGAGCGTTCAGGCTCCGGTCAGTTTCGTTGGGTATCTAGACTCTGGTTTTTACGTTGAGCGTTCAGGCTCCGGTCAGTTTTGTTGGGTATCCAGACTCCGGTTATTACGTTAAGCGTTCAGGCTCCGGTCAGTTTCGTTGTGTATCCAGACTCCGGTTATTACGTTGAGCGTTCAGGCTCCGGTCAGTTTCGTTAGGTATCCAGACTCCGGTTTTTACGTTGAGCGTTCAGGGTCGGGACAGTTTCGTTGGGTATCCAGACTCCGGTTATTACGTTGAGCGTTCAGGCTCCGATCAGTTTCGTTGGGTATCCAGACTCTGGTTATTACGTTAAGCGTTCAGGCTCTGGTCAGTTTTGTTGGGTATCCAGACTCCGGTTATTACGTTAAGCATTTATGCTCGGGTCAGTTTTGTTGTGTATCCAGACTCCAGTTATTACGTTGAGTGTTCAGGCTCCGGTCAGTTTCGTTGGGTATCAAGACTTCGGTTTTTATGTTGAGCGTTCAGGCTCCGGTCAGTTTCATTGGGTATCCAGACTCCGGTTATTACGTTGAGCGTTTAGGCTCTGGTCAGTTTTGTTGGGTATCCAGACTCCGGTTTTTACGTTGAGCGTTCAGGCTCCGGTCAGTTTCGTTTGGTATCCGGACTTCAGTTATTACGTTGAGCATTCAGGCTCTGGTCAGTTTCGTTGAGTATCCAGATTCCGGTTATTACGTTGAGTGTTCAGGCTCCGGTCAATTTCGTTGGGTATCCATACTCCGGTTATTACGTTGAACGTTTAGGCTCCGGTCAGTTTCGTTGGGTATCCAGACTCCGGTTATTACGTTGAGCGTTCAGGCTCTGGTCAATTTTGTTGGGTATCCAGACTCCGGTTATTATATTGAGGGTTCAGGCTCCGTTCAGTTCTGTTGGGTATCCAGACTTCGGTTATTACGTTAAGCGTTCAGGCTCCGGTCAGTTTCGTTGTGTATCCAGACTCCGGTTATTAAGTTGAGCGTTCAGGCTCCGGTCAGTTTCGTTGGGTATCCAGACTCTGGTTATTACGTTGAGCGTTCAGGCTCCGGTCAGTTTCGTTTGGGTATCCAGACTCAAGTTGTTACATTGAGCGTTCAGGCTCCGGTCAGTTTCGTTTGGTATCCAGACTTCAGTTATTATGTTGATCGTTCAGGCTCCGGTCAGTTTCGTTGGGTATCCAGACTTTGGTTTTTACGTTGAGCGTTCAGGCTCCGGTCAGTTTTGTTGGGTATCCAGACTCCGGTTATTACAATGAGCGTTCAGGCTCCGGTCATTTTCGTTGAGCATCCAGACTCCAGTTATTATGTTGTGCGTTCAGGCTCCGGTCAGTTTCGATGGGTATCCAGACTCCGGTTATTACGTTGAGCGTTAAGGCTCCGGTCAGTTTCGTTGGGTATCCAGACTCCAGTTTTTACGTTGAGCGTTCAGGCTCTGGTCAGTTTCGTTGTGTATCCAGACTCCGGTTATTACGTTGAGCGTTCAGGCTCCGGTCAGTTTCGTTGGGTATCCAGACTCCGGTTATTACGTTGAGCGTTCAGGCTCCGGTCAGTTTTGTTGGGTATCTTGACTCAGGTTATTACATTGAGCGTTCAGGCTCTGGTCAGTTTCGTTTGGTATCCAGACTTCAGTTATTACGTTGAGCGTTCAGGCTCCGGTCAGTTTCGTTGGGTATCTAGACTCTGGTTTTTACGTTGAGCGTTCAGGCTCCGGTCAGTTTTGTTGGGTATCCAGACTCCGGTTATTACGTTAAGCGTTCAGGCTCCGGTCAGTTTCGTTGTGTATCCAGACTCCGGTTATTACGTTGAGCGTTCAGGCTCCGGTCAGTTTCGTTAGGTATCCAGACTCCGGTTTTTACGTTGAGCGTTCAGGGTCGGGACAGTTTCGTTGGGTATCCAGACTCCGGTTATTACGTTGAGCGTTCAGGCTCCGATCAGTTTCGTTGGGTATCCAGACTCTGGTTATTACGTTAAGCGTTCAGGCTCTGGTCAGTTTTGTTGGGTATCCAGACTCCGGTTATTACGTTAAGCATTTATGCTCGGGTCAGTTTTGTTGTGTATCCAGACTCCAGTTATTACGTTGAGTGTTCAGGCTCCGGTCAGTTTCGTTGGGTATCAAGACTTCGGTTTTTATGTTGAGCGTTCAGGCTCCGGTCAGTTTCATTGGGTATCCAGACTCCGGTTATTACGTTGAGCGTTTAGGCTCTGGTCAGTTTTGTTGGGTATCCAGACTCCGGTTTTTACGTTGAGCGTTCAGGCTCCGGTTAGTTTCGTTTGGTATCCGGACTTCAGTTATTACGTTGAGCATTCAGGCTCTGGTCAGTTTCGTTGAGTATCCAGATTCCGGTTATTACGTTGAGTGTTCAGGCTCCGGTCAATTTCGTTGGGTATCCATACTCCGGTTATTACGTTGAACGTTTAGGCTCCGGTCAGTTTCGTTGGGTATCCAGACTCCGGTTATTACGTTGAGCGTTCAGGCTCTGGTCAATTTTGTTGGGTATCCAGACTCCGGTTATTATATTGAGGGTTCAGGCTCCGTTCAGTTCTGTTGGGTATCCAGACTTCGGTTATTACGTTAAGCGTTCAGGCTCCGGTCAGTTTCGTTGTGTATCCAGACTCCGGTTATTAAGTTAAGCGTTCAGGCTCCGGTCAGTTTCGTTGGGTATCCAGACTCTGGTTATTACGTTGAGCGTTCAGGCTCCGGTCAGTTTCGTTTGGGTATCCAGACTCAAGTTATTACGTTGAGCGTTCAGGCTCCGGTCAGTTTCGTTTGGTATCCAGACTTCAGTTATTATGTTGATCGTTCAGGCTCCGGTCAGTTTCGTTGGGTATCCAGACTTTGGTTTTTACGTTGAGCGTTCAGGCTCCGGTCAGTTTTGTTGGGTATCCAGACTCCGGTTATTACAATGAGCGTTCAGGCTCCGGTCATTTTCGTTGAGCATCCAGACTCCAGTTATTATGTTGTGCGTTCAGGCTCCGGTCAGTTTCGATGGGTATCCAGACTCCGGTTATTACGTTGAGCTTTAAGGCTCCGGTCAGTTTCGTTGGGTATCCAGACTCCAGTTTTTACATTGAGCGTTCAGGCTCTGGTCAGTTTCGTTGTGTATCCAGACTCCGGTTATTACGTTGAGCGTTCAGGCTCCGGTCAGTTTCGTTGGGTATCCAGACTCCGGTTATTACGTTGAGCGTTTAGGCTCTGGTCAGTTTTGTTGGGTATCCAGACTCCGGTTTTTACGTTGAGCGTTCAGGCTCCGGTCAGTTTCGTTTGGTATCCGGACTTCAGTTATTACGTTGAGCATTCAGGCTCTGGTCAGTTTCGTTGAGTATCCAGATTCCGGTTATTACGTTGAGTGTTCAGGCTCCGGTCAATTTCGTTGGGTATCCATACTCCGGTTATTACGTTGAACGTTTAGGCTCCCGTCAGTTTCGTTGGGTATCCAGACTCCGGTTATTACGTTGAGCGTTCAGGCTCTGGTCAATTTTGTTGGGTATCCAGACTCCGGTTATTATATTGAGGGTTCAGGCTCCGTTCAGTTTTGTTGGGTATCCAGACTTCGGTTATTACGTTAAGCGTTCAGGCTCCGGTCAGTTTCGTTGTGTATCCAGACTCCGGTTATTAAGTTGAGCGTTCAGGCTCCGGTCAGTTTCGTTGGGTATCCAGACTCCGGTTATTACGTTGAGCGTTTTCAGGCTCCGGTCAGTTTCGTTTGGGTATCCAGACTCAGGTTATTACGTTGAGTGTTCAGGCTCCGGTCAGTTTCGTTTGGGTATCCAGACTCAGGTCATTACGTTGAGCGTTCAGGCTCCGGTCAGTTTCGTTGGGTATCCAGACTTTGGTTTTTACGTTGAGTGTTCAGGCTCCGGTCAGTTTTGTTGGGTATCCAGACTCCGGTTATTACAATGAGCGTTCAGGCTCCGGTCATTTTCGTTGAGCATCCAGACTCCAGTTATTATGTTGTGCGTTCAGGCTCCGGTCAGTTTCGATGGGTATCCAGACTCTGGTTATTACGTTGAGCGTTAAGGCTCCGGTCAGTTTCGTTGGGTATCCAGACTCCAGTTTTTACGTTGAGCGTTCAGGCTCCGGTCAGTTTCGTTGTGTATCCAGACTCCGGTTATTACGTTGAGCGTTCAGGCTCCGGTCAGTTTCGTTGGGTATCCAGACTCCGGTTATTAAGTTGAGCGTTCAGGCTCCGGTCAGTTTCGTTGGGTATCCAGACTCCGGTTATTACGTTGAGCGTTCAGGCTCCGGTCAGTTTCGTTTGGGTATCCAGACTCAAGTTATTACGTTGAGCGTTCAGGCTCCGGTCAGTTTCGTTTGGTATCCAGACTTCAGTTATTATGTTGATCGTTCAGGCTCCGGTCAGTTTCGTTGGGTATCCAGACTTTGGTTTTTACGTTGAGCGTTCAGGCTCCGGTCAGTTTTGTTGGGTATCCAGACTCCGGTTATTACAATGAGCGTTCAGGCTCCGGTCATTTTCGTTGAGCATCCAGACTCCAGTTATTATGTTGTGCGTTCAGGCTCCGGTCAGTTTCGATGGGTATCCAGACTCCGGTTATTACGTTGAGCGTTAAGGCTCCGGTCAGTTTCGTTGGGTATCCAGACTCCAGTTTTTACGTTGAGCGTTCAGGCTCTGGTCAGTTTCGTTGTGTATCCAGACTCCGGTTATTACGTTGAGCGTTTAGGCTCCGGTCAGTTTCGTTGGGTATCCAGACTCCGGTTATTACGTTGAGCGTTTAGGCTCTGGTCAGTTTTGTTGGGTATCCAGACTCCGGTTTTTACGTTGAGCGTTCAGGCTCCGGTCAGTTTCGTTTGGTATCCAGACTCCGGTTATTACGTTGAGCGTTCAGGCTCTGGTCAATTTTGTTGGGTATCCAGTCCGGTTATTACGTTGAGTGTTCAGGCTCCGGTCAATTTCGTTGGGTATCCATACTCCGGTTATTACGTTGAACGTTTAGGCTCCCGTCAGTTTCGTTGGGTATCCAGACTCCGGTTATTACGTTGAGCGTTCAGGCTCTGGTCAATTTTGTTGGGTATCCAGACTCCGGTTATTATATTGAGGGTTCAGGCTCCGTTCAGTTTTGTTGGGTATCCAGACTTCGGTTATTATGTTAAGCGTTCAGGCTCCGGTCAGTTTCGTTGTGTATCCAGACTCCGGTTATTAAGTTGAGCGTTCAGGCTCCGGTCAGTTTCGTTGGGTATCCAGACTCCGGTTATTACGTTGAGCGTTTTCAGGCTCCGGTCAGTTTCGTTTGGGTATCCAGACTCAGGTTATTACGTTGAGTGTTCAGGCTCCGGTCAGTTTCGTTTGGGTATCCAGACTCAGGTCATTACGTTGAGCGTTCAGGCTCCGGTCAGTTTCGTTGGGTTTCCAGACTTTGGTTTTTACGTTGAGTGTTCAGGCTCCGGTCAGTTTTGTTGGGTATCCAGACTAAGGTTATTACAATGAGCGTTCAGGCTCCGGTCATTTTCGTTGAGCATCCAGACTCCAGTTATTATGTTGTGCGTTCAGGCTCCGGTCAGTTTCGATGGGTATCCAGACTCCGGTTATTACGTTGAGCGTTAAGGCTCCGGTCAGTTTCGTTGGGTATCCAGACTCCAGTTTTTACGTTGAGCGTTCAGGCTCCGGTCAGTTTCGTTGTGTATCCAGACTCCGGTTATTACGTTGAGCGTTCAGGCTCCGGTCAGTTTCGTTGGGTATCCAGACTCCGGTTATTACGTTGAGCGTTCAGGCTCTGGTCAGATTCGTTGGGTATCCAGACTCCGGTTATTATATTGAGCGTTCAAACTCCGGTTAGTTTCGTTAGGTATCCAGACTCCGGTTATTAAGTTGACCTTTCAGGCTCCGGTCAGTTTCGTTGGGTATCCAGACTCAGGTTATTACATTGAGCGTTCAGGCCCAAGTAAGTTTCGTTTGGTATCCAGACTTCAGTTATTACGTTGAGCGTTCAGGCTCCGTTCAGTTTCGTTGGGTATCCAGACTCCGGTTTTTACATTGAGCGTTCAGACTCCGGTCAGTTTTGTTGGGTATCTAGACTCTGGTTTTTACGTTGAGCGTTCAGGCTCCGGTCAGTTTTATTGGGTATCCAGACTCCGGTTATTACGTTAAGCGTTCAGGCTCCGGTCAGTTTCGTTGGGTATCCAGACTCCGGTTATTACATTGAGCGTTCAGGCTCCGGTCAGTTTCGTTGGGTATCCAGACTCCGGTTTTTACATTGAGCGTTCAGGCTCCGGTCAGTTTCATTGGGTATCAGAACTCCGGTTATTACGTTGAGTGTTCAGGCTCCGGTCAATTTCGTTGGGTATCCAGACTCCGGTTATTAAGTTAAGCGTTCAGGCTCCGGTCAGTTTTGTTGGGTATCCAAACTCCGGTTATTACATTGAGCGTTTAGGCTCCGGTCAGTTTCGTTTGGTATCCAAACTTCAGTTATTACGTTGAGCGTCCAGGCTCCGGTCAGTTTCGTTGGGTATCCAGACTCCGGTTATTACGTTGAGCGTTAAGGCTCCGGTCAGTTTCGTTGGGTATCCAGACTCCGGTTATTACGTTGAGTGTCCAGGCTACAGTCAGTTTCGTTGTGTATCCAGACTCCGGTTATTACGTTGAGCGTTCAGGCTCCGGTCAGTTTCGTTGGGTATCCAGACTTCAGTTATTACGTTGAGCGTTCAGGCTCTGGTCAGTTTCGTTGGGTATCCAGACTCCGGTTATTACGTTGAGCGTTCAGGCTCCGGTCATTTTTGTTGGGTATCCAGACTCAGGTTATTACGTTGAGCGTTCAGGCTCTGGTCAGTTTCGTTTAGTATCCAGACTTCAGTTATTACGTTGAGCGTTCAGGCTCTGGTCAGTTTCGTTGGGTATCCAGACTCTGGTTTTTACGTTGAGCGTTCAGGCTCCGGTCAGTTTTGTTGGGTGTCCAGACTCCGGTTACTACAATGAGCATTCAGGCTCCGGTCATTTTCGTTGAGCATCCAGACTTTAGTTATTATGTTGTACGTTCAAGCTCCGGTCAGTTTCGTTGAGTATCCAGACTCCGGTTATTACGTTGAGCATTCAGGCTCCATTCAGTTTCGTTGGGTATCCAGACTCCGGTTATTACGTTAAGCGATCAGGCTCCGGTCAGTTTCATTGTGTATCCAGACTCCGGTTATTACGTAGAGCATTCAGGCTCCGGCCAGTTTCGTTGGGTATCCAGACTCCGGTTTTTACGTTGAGCGTTCAGGCTCCGATCAGTTTTGTTGGGTATCCAGACTCCGGTTATTATGTTGAGCGCTCAGGCTCCGGTCAGTTTCGTTGGGTATCCAGACTCTGGTTATTACGTTGAGCGTTCAGGCTCCGATCAGTTTCGTTGGGTATCTAGACTTCAGTTATTACGTTGAGCGTTCAGGCTCCGGTCAGTTTCGTTAGGTATCCAGACTTCAGTTATTACGTTGAGCGTTCAGGCTCCGGTCAGTTTTGTTGGGTATCCAGACTCCGGTTATTACGTTGAGCGTTCAGGCTCCGGTCATTTTTGTTGGGTATCCAGACTCAGGTTATTACGTTGAGCGTTCAGGCTCCGGTCAGTTTCGTTGGGTATCCAGACGCCGGTTATTACATTGAGCGTTCTGGCTCCGGTCAGTTTCGTTTAGTATCCAAACTTCAGTTATTACGTTGAGCGTCCAAGCTCCGGTCAGTTTCGTTGGGTATCCAGACTCCGGTTATTACGTTGAGCGTTAAGGCTCCGGTCAGTTTTGTTGGGTATCCAGACTCCAGTTTTTACGTTGAGCGTTCAGGCTCCGGTCAGTTTTGTTGGGTATCCAAACTCCGGTTATTATGTTGAGGGTTTAGGCTCCGGTAAGTTTCGTTGGGTATCCAGACTCCGATTATTACGTTGAGCGTTCAGGCTCTGGTCAGTTTCGTTGGGTATCCAGACTCCGGTTAATACGTTGAACATTCAGGCTCTGGTCAGTTTTGTTGGGTATCCAGACTCCGGTTATTACGTTGAGCGTTCAAACTCCGGTCAGTTTCGTTGGGTATCCAGACTCCGGTTATTACGTTGAGCGTTCAGGCTCCGGTCTGTTTCGTTGGGTATCCAGACTCCGGTTATTACGTTAAGCATTCAGGCTCCGGTCAGTTTCGTTGGGTATCCAAACTCCGGTTATTACATTGAGCGTTCAGGCTTCGGTCAGTTTCGTTTGGTATCCAGACTTCAGTTATTACATTGAGCGTCCAGGCTTCGGTCAGTTTCGTTGGGTATTCAGACTCTGGTTATTACGTTGAGCGTTAAGGCTTCGGTCAATTTCGTTGGGTATCCAGACTCCAGTTTTTACGTTGAGCGTTTAGGCTCTGGTCAGTTTTGTTGGGTATCCAGACTCCGGTTATTATGTTGAGGGTTTAGGCTCCGGTCAGTTTCGTTGGGTATCCAGACTCCGGTTATTACGTTGAGCGTTCAGGCTCTGGTCAGTTTCGTTGGGTATCCAGACTCCGGTTATTATGTTGAGCGTTCAAACTCCGGTCAGATTCGTTGGGTATCCAGACTCCGGTTATTACGTTGAGCGTTCAGGCTCTGGTCAGTTTCGTTTGGTATCCATGACTTCAGTTATTACGTTGAGCGTTCAGGCTCTGGTCAGTTTTGTTGAGTATCCAAATTCCAGTTATTACGTTGAGCGTTCAGGCTCCGGTCAATTTCGTTGGGTTCCAGACTCCGGTTATTACGTTGAGCGTTCAGGCTCCGGTCAGTTTCGTTGGGTATCCAGACTCCAGTTTTTACGTTGAGCGTTCAGGCTCCGTTCAGTTTTGTTGGGTATCCAGACTCCGGTTATTATGTTGAGGGTTCAGGCTCCGGTCAGTTTTGTTGGGTATCCAGACTTCGGTTATTACGTTCAGCGTTCAGGCTCCGGTCAGTTTCATTGTGTATCCAGACTCCGGTTATTACGTTGAGCGTTCAGGCTCCGGTCAGTTTCTTTGGGTATCCAGACTCCGGTTTTTACGTTGAGCGTTCAGGCTCCGGTTAGTTTTGTTGGGTATCCAGACTCCAGTTATTACGTTGAGCGTTCAGGCTCCGGTCAGTTTCGTTGGGTATCCAGACTCCGGTTTTTACGTTGAGCGCTCAGGCTCCGGTCAGTTTTGTTGGGTATCCAGACTCTGGTTTTTACGTTGAGCGTTCAGGCTCCGGTCAGTTTTGTTGGGTATCCAGACTCCGGTTACTACGTTAAGCGTTCAGGCTCCGGTCAGTTTCGTTGGGTATCCAGACTCCGGTTATTACGTTGAGCGTTCAGGCTCCGGTCAGTTTCGTTGGGTATCCGAACTCCGGTTATTACGTCAAGCGTTCAGGCTCCGGTCAGTTTCGTTGGGTATCCAGACTCCGGTTATTACGTTGAGCGTTCAGGCTCCGGTTAATTTTGTTGGGTATCCAGACTTCAGTTATTACGGTGAGCGTTCAGGCTCCGGTAAGTTTCGTTAGGTATCCAGACTCCGGTTATTACGTTGAGCATTCAGGCTCCGGTCATTTTTGTTGGGTATCCATACTCAGGTTATTACTTTGAGCGTTCAGGCTCCGGTCAGTTTCGTTTGGTATCCAGACTTCAGTTATTACGTTGAGCGTTCAGGCTCCGGTCAGTTTCGTTGGGTATCCAGACTCCGGTTATTACGTTGAGCCTTCAGGCTCCGGTCAGTTTCGTTGGGTATCCAGACTTCAGTTATTACGTTGAGCGTTCAGGCTCTGGTCAGTTTCGTTGGGTATCCAGACTCCGGTTATTACGTTGAGCGTTCAGGCTCCGGTCATTTTTCTTGGGTATCCAGACTCAGGTTATTACGTTGAGCGTTCAGGCTCTGGTCAGTTTCGTTTGGTATCCAGACTTCAGTTATTACGTTGAGCATTCAGGCTCCGGTCAGTTTTGTTGGGTATCCAGACTCTGGTTTTTACGTTGAGCGTTCAGGCTCCGGTCAGTTTTATTGGGTGTCTAGACTCCGGTTATTACAATGAGCATTCAGGCTCCGGTCATTTTCGTTAAGCATCCAGACTCCAGTTATTATGTTGTACGTTTAAGCTCCGGTCAGTTTCGTTGAGTATCCAGACTCTGGTTATTACGTTGAGTGTTCAGGCTCCATTCAGTTTCGTTGGGTATCCAGACTCCGGTTATTACGTTAAGCGATCAGGCTCCGGTCAGTTTCATTGTGTATCCAGACTCCGGTTATTACGTTGAGCATTCAGGCTCCGGTCAGTTTCGTTAGGTATCCAGACTCCGGTTTTTACGTTGAGCGTTCAGGCTCCGATCAGTTTTGTTGGGTATCCAGACTCCGGTTATTACGTTGAGCACTCAGGCTCCGGTCAGTTTCGTTGGGTATCCAGACTCTGGTTATTACGTTGAGCGTTCAGGCTCCGATCAGTTTTGTTGGGTATCCAGACTCCTGTTTTTACGTTAGGCGTTCAGGCTCCGATCAGTTTTGTTGGGATCCAGACTCCGGTTTTTACGTTGAACGTTCAGGCTCCGGTCAGTTTCGTTGGGTATCCAAACTCCGGTTATTACGTTGAGCGTTCAGGCTCCGGTCAGTTTCGTTGGGTATCCAGACTTCGGTTATTACGTTGAGCATTCAGGCTCCGGTCATTTTTGTTGGGTATCCAGACTCAGGTTATTACTTTGAGCGTTCAGGCTCCGGTCAGTTTCGTTTGGTATCCAGACTTCAGTTATTACGTTGAGCGTTCAGGCTCCGGTCAGTTTCGTTGTGTATCCAGACTCCGGTTATTACGTTGAGCGTTCAGGCTCCGGTCAGTTTCGTTGGGTATCCAGACTTCAGTTATTACGTTGAGCGTTCAGGCTCTGGTCAGTTTCGTTGGGTATCCAGACTCCGGTTATTACGTTGAGCGTTCAGGCTCCGGTCATTTTTTGTTGGGTATCCAGACTCAGGTTATTACGTTGAGCGTTCAGGCTCCGGTCAGTTTCGTTTGGTATCCAGACTTCAGTTATTACGTTGAGCGTTCAGGCTCCGGTCAGTTTCGTTGTGTATCCAGACTCCGGTTATTACGTTGAGCGTTCAGGCTCCGATCAGTTTCGTTGGGTATCCAGACTTCAGTTATTACGTTGAGCGTTCAGGCTCTGGTCAGTTTCGTTGGGTATCCAGACTCCGGTTATTACGTTGAGCGTTCAGGCTCCGGTCATTTTTGTTGGGTATCCAGACTCAGGTTATTACATTGAGCGTTCAGGCTCCGGTCAGTTTCGTTTGGTATCCAGACTTCAGTTATTACGTTGAGCGTTCAGGCTCCGGTCAGTTTCGTTGGGTATCCAGACTCTGGTTTTTACGTTGAGCGTTTAGGCTCCGGTCAGTTTTGTTGGGTGTCCAGACTCCGGTTATTACAATGAGCATTCAGGCTCCGGTCATTTTCATTGAGCATCCAGACTCCAGTTATTATGTTGTACGTTCAAGCTATGGTCAGTTTCGTTGAGTATCCAGACTTCGGGTATTACGTTGAGCGTTCAGGCTCCGTTCAGTTTCATTGGGTATCCAGACTCCGGTTATTACGTTAAGCGATCAGGCTCCGGTCAGTTTCATTGTGTATCCAGACTCCGGTTATTACGTTGAGCGTTCAGGCTCCAGTCAGTTTCGTTGGGTATCCAGACTCCGGTGTTTACGTTGAGTGTTCAGGCTCCAATCAGTTTTGTTGGGTATCCAGACTCCGGTTATTACATTGAGCGCTCAGGCTCCGGTCAGTTTCGTTGGGTATCCAGACTCTGGTTATTACGTTGAGCGTTCAGGCTCCGATCAGTTTCGTTGGGTATCCAGACTTCAGTTATTACGTTGAGCGTTCAGGCTCCGGTCAGTTTCGTTGAGTATCCAGACTCCGGTTATTACGTTGAGCGTTCAGGCTCCGTTCAGTTTCGTTGGGTATCCAGACTCCGGTTATTACGTTAAGCGATCAGGCTCCGGTCAGTTTCATTGTGTATCCAGACTCCGGTTATTATGTTGAGCGTTCAGGCTTCAGTCAGTTTCGTTGGGTATCCAGACTCCGGTTATTACATTGAGCGTTTAGGCTCCGGTCAGTTTCGTTTGGTATCCAGACTTCAGTTATTACGTTGAGCGTCCAGGTTCCGGTCAGTGTCGTTGGGTATCCAGACTCCGGTTATTACGTTGAGCGTTAAGGCTCCGGTCAGTTTCGTTGGGTATCCAGACTCCAGTTTTTACGTTGAGCGTTCAGGCTCCGGTCAGTTTCGTTGGGTATCCAAACTCCGGTTATTATGTTGAGGGTTTAGGCTCCGGTCAGTTTCGTTGGGTATCCAGACTCCGGTTATTACGTTGAACGTTCAGGCACTGGTCAGTTTCGTTGGGTATCCAGACTCCGGTTAATACGTTGAACGTTCAGGCTCCGGTCAGTTTTGTTGGGTATCCAGACTCCGGTTATTATGTTGAGCGTTCAAACTCCGGTCAGTTTCGTTGGGTATCCAGACTCCGGTTATTACGTTGAGCGTTCAGGCTCCGGTCAGTTTCGTTGGGTATCCAGACTCCGGTTATTACATTAAGCGATCAGGCTCCGGTCAGTTTCATTGTGTATCCAGACTCCGGTTATTACGTTGAGCGTTCAGGCTCCGGTCAATTTCGTTGGATATCCAGACTCCGGTTATTACATTGAGCGTTCAGGCTCCGGTCAGTTTCGTTTGGTATCCAGACTTCAGTTATTACGTTGAGCGTCCAGGTTCCGGTCAGTGTCGTTGGGTATCCAGACTCCGGTTATTACATTGAGCGTTAAGGCTCCGGTCAGTTTCGTTGGGTATCCAGACTCCAGTTTTTACGTTGAGCGTTCAGGCTCCGGTCAGTTTCGTTGGGTATCCGGACTCCGGTTATTATGTTGAGGGTTTAGGCTCCGGTCAGTTTCGTTGGGTATCCAGACTCCGGTTTTTCCATTGAGCGTTCAGGCTCCGGTCAGTTTTGTTGGGTATCCAGACTCTGGTTTTTACGTTGAGCGTTCAGGCTCCGGTCAGTTTTATTGGGTATCCAGACTCCGGTTATTACGTTAAGCGTTCAGGCTCCGGTCAGTTTCGTTGGGTATCCAGACTCCGGTTATTACATTGAGCGTTCAGGCTCCGGTCAGTTTCGTTGGGTATCCATACTCCGGTTTTTACGTTGAGCGTTCAGGCTCCGGTCAGTTTCATTGGGTATCAGAACTCCGGTTATTACGTTGAGCGTTCAGGCTCCGGTCAATTTCGTTGGGTATCCAGAATCCGGTTATTACGTTAAGCGTTCAGGCTCCGGTCAGTTTTGTTGGGTATCCAAACTCCGGTTATTACATTGAGCGTTTAGGCTCCGGTCAGTTTCGTTTGGTATCCAAACTTCAGTTATTACGTTGAGCGTCCAGGCTCCGGTCAGTTTCGTTGGGTATCCAGACTCCGGTTATTACGTTGAGCGTTAAGGCTCTGGTCAGTTTCGTTGGGTATCCAGACTCCGGTTATTACGTTGAGTGTCCAGGCTACGGTCAGTTTCGTTGTGTATCCAGACTCCGGTTATTACGTTGAGCGTTCAGGCTCCGGTCAGTTTCGTTGGGTATCCAGACTTCAGTTATTACGTTGAGCGTTCAGGCTCTGGTCAGTTTCGTTGGGTATCCAGACTCCGGTTATTACGTTGAGCGTTCAGGCTCCGGTCATTTTTGTTGGGTATCCAGACTCAGGTTATTACGTTGAGCGTTCAGGCTCTGGTCAGTTTCGTTTGGTATCCAGACTTCAGTTATTACGTTGAGCGTTCAGGCTCCGGTCAGTTTCGTTGGGTATCCAGACTCCGGTTATTACGTTAAGCGATCAGGCTCCGGTCAGTTTCATTGTGTATCCAGACTCCGGTTATTACGTTGAGCGTTCAGGCTCCAGTCAGTTTCGTTGGGTATCCAGACTCCGGTGTTTACGTTGAGTGTTCAGGCTCTGATCAGTTTTGTTGGGTATCCAGACTCCGGTTATTACATTGAGCGCTCAGGCTCCGGTCAGTTTCGTTGGGTATCCAGACTCTGGTTATTACGTTGAGCGTTCAGGCTCCGATCAGTTTCGTTGGGTATCCAGACTTCAGTTATTACGTTGAGCGTTCAGGCTCCGGTCAGTTTCGTTGAGTATCCAGACTCCGGTTATTACGTTGAGCGTTCAGGCTCCGTTCAGTTTCGTTGGGTATCCAGACTCCGGTTATTACGTTAAGCGATCAGGCTCCGGTCAGTTTCATTGTGTATCCAGACTCCGGTTATTATGTTGAGCGTTCAGGCTCCGGTCAGTTTCGTTGGGTATCCAGACTCCGGTTATTACATTGAGCGTTTAGGCTCCGGTCAGTTTCGTTTGGTATCCAGACTTCAGTTATTACGTTGAGCGTCCAGGTTCCGGTCAGTGTCGTTGGGTATCCAGACTCCGGTTATTACGTTGAGCGTTAAGGCTCCGGTCAGTTTCGTTGGGTATCCAGACTCCAGTTTTTACGTTGAGCGTTCAGGCTCCGGTCAGTTTCGTTGGGTATCCAAACTCCGGTTATTATGTTGAGGGTTTAGGCTCCGGTCAGTTTCGTTGGGTATCCAGACTCCGGTTATTACGTTGAACGTTCAGGCACTGGTCAGTTTCGTTGGGTATCCAGACTCCGGTTAATACGTTGAACGTTCAGGCTCCGGTCAGTTTTGTTGGGTATCCAGACTCCGGTTATTATGTTGAGCGTTCAAACTCCGGTCAGTTTCGTTGGGTATCCAGACTCCGGTTATTACGTTGAGCGTTCAGGCTCCGGTCAGTTTCGTTGGGTATCCAGACTCCGGTTATTACATTAAGCGATCAGGCTCCGGTCAGTTTCATTGTGTATCCAGACTCCGGTTATTACGTTGAGCGTTCAGGCTCCGGTCAATTTTGTTGGATATCCAGACTCCGGTTATTACATTGAGCGTTCAGGCTCCGGTCAGTTTCGTTTGGTATCCAGACTTCAGTTATTACGTTGAGCGTCCAGGTTCCGGTCAGTGTCGTTGGGTATCCAGACTCCGGTTATTACATTGAGCGTTAAGGCTCCGGTCAGTTTCGTTGGGTATCCAGACTCCAGTTTTTACGTTGAGCGTTCAGGCTCCGGTCAGTTTCGTTGGGTATCCGGACTCCGGTTATTATGTTGAGGGTTTAGGCTCCGGTCAGTTTCGTTGGGTATCCAGACTCCGGTTTTTCCATTGAGCGTTCAGGCTCCGGTCAGTTTTGTTGGGTATCCAGACTCTGGTTTTTACGTTGAGCGTTCAGGCTCCGGTCAGTTTTATTGGGTATCCAGACTCCGGTTATTACGTTAAGCCTTCAGGCTCCGGTCAGTTTCGTTGGGTATCCAGACTCCGGTTATTACATTGAGCGTTCAGGCTCCGGTCAGTTTCGTTGGGTATCCATACTCCGGTTTTTACGTTGAGCGTTCAGGCTCCGGTCAGTTTCATTGGGTATCAGAACTCCGGTTATTACGTTGAGCGTTCAGGCTCCGGTCAATTTCGTTGGGTATCCAGAATCCGGTTATTACGTTAAGCGTTCAGGCTCCGGTCAGTTTTGTTGGGTATCCAAACTCCGGTTATTACATTGAGCGTTTAGGCTCCGGTCAGTTTCGTTTGGTATCCAAACTTCAGTTATTACGTTGAGCGTCCAGGCTCCGGTCAGTTTC
Source organism: Lathyrus sativus (assembly GCA_963859935.3). Lineage (NCBI taxonomy): Eukaryota > Viridiplantae > Streptophyta > Magnoliopsida > Fabales > Fabaceae > Lathyrus > Lathyrus sativus. The sequence continues at coordinate 234,381,718 of OZ012736.1, read as the reverse complement.
GTTGGGTATCCAGACTCCGGTTATTACGTTGAGCGTTAAGGCTCTGGTCAGTTTCGTTGGGTATCCAGACTCCGGTTATTACGTTGAGTGTCCAGGCTACGGTCAGTTTCGTTGTGTATCCAGACTCCGGTTATTACGTTGAGCGTTCAGGCTCCGGTCAGTTTCGTTGGGTATCCAGACTTCAGTTATTACGTTGAGCGTTCAGGCTCTGGTCAGTTTCGTTGGGTATCCAGACTCCGGTTATTACGTTGAGTGTTCAGGCTCCGGTCATTTTTGTTGGGTATCCAGACTCAGGTTATTACGTTGAGCGTTCAGGCTCTGGTCAGTTTCGTTTGGTATCCAGACTTTAGTTATTACGTTGAGCGTTCAGGCTCCGGTCAGTTTCGTTGGGTATCCAGACTCCGGTTATTACGTTAAGCGATCAGGCTCCGGTCAGTTTCATTGTGTATCCAGACTCCGGTTATTACGTTGAGCGTTCAGGCTCCAGTCAGTTTCGTTGGGTATCCAGACTCCGGTGTTTACGTTGAGTGTTCAGGCTCTGATCAGTTTTGTTGGGTATCCAGACTCCGGTTATTACATTGAGCGCTCAGGCTCCGGTCAGTTTCGTTGGGTATCCAGACTCTGGTTATTACGTTGAGCGTTCAGGCTCCGATCAGTTTCGTTGGGTATCCAGACTTCAGTTATTACGTTGAGCGTTCAGGCTCCGGTCAGTTTCGTTGAGTATCCAGACTCCGGTTATTACGTTGAGCGTTCAGGCTCCGTTCAGTTTCGTTGGGTATCCAGACTCCGGTTATTACGTTAAGCGATCAGGCTCCGGTCAGTTTCATTGTGTATCCAGACTCCGGTTATTATGTTGAGCGTTCAGGCTCCGGTCAGTTTCGTTGGGTATCCAGACTCCGGTTATTACATTGAGCGTTTAGGCTCCGGTCAGTTTCGTTTGGTATCCAGACTTCAGTTATTACGTTGAGCGTCCAGGTTCCGGTCAGTGTCGTTGGGTATCCAGACTCCGGTTATTACGTTGAGCGTTAAGGCTCCGGTCAGTTTCGTTGGGTATCCAGACTCCAGTTTTTACGTTGAGCGTTCAGGCTCCGGTCAGTTTCGTTGGGTATCCAAACTCCGGTTATTATGTTGAGGGTTTAGGCTCCGGTCAGTTTCGTTGGGTATCTAGACTCTGGTTATTACGTTGAACGTTCAGGCACTGGTCAGTTTCGTTGGGTATCCAGACTCCGGTTAATACGTTGAACGTTCAGGCTCCGGTCAGTTTTGTTGGGTATCCAGACTCCGGTTATTACGTTGAGCGTTCAAACTCCGGTCAGTTTCGTTGGGTATCCAGACTCCGGTTATTACGTTGAGCGTTCAGGCTCCGGTCAGTTTCGTTGGGTATCCAGACTCCGGTTATTACATTAAGCGATCAGGCTCCGGTCAGTTTCATTGTGTATCCAGACTCCGGTTATTACGTTGAGCGTTCAGGCTCCGGTCAATTTCGTTGGGTATCCAGACTCCGGTTATTACATTGAGCGTTCAGGCTCCGGTCAGTTTCGTTTGGTATCCAGACTTCAGTTATTACGTTGAGCGTCCAGGTTCCGGTCAGTGTCGTTGGGTATCCAGACTCCGGTTATTACATTGAGCGTTAAGGCTCCGGTCAGTTTCGTTGGGTATCTAGACTCTAGTTTTTACGTTGAGCGTTCAGGCTCCGGTCAGTTTCGTTGGGTATCCGGACTCCGGTTATTATGTTGAGGGTTTAGGCTCCGGTCAGTTTCGTTGGGTATCCAGACTCCGGTTTTTCCATTGAGCGTTCAGGCTCCGGTCAATTTTGTTGGGTATCCAGACTCTGGTTTTTACGTTGAGCGTTCAGGCTCCGGTCAGTTTTATTGGGTATCCAGACTCCGGTTATTACGTTAAGCGTTCAGGCTCCGGTCAGTTTCGTTGGGTATCCAGACTCCGGTTATTACATTGAGCGTTCAGGCTCCGGTCAGTTTCGTTGGGTATCCATACTCCGGTTTTTACGTTGAGCGTTCAGGCTCCGGTCAGTTTCATTGGGTATCAGAACTCCGGTTATTACGTTGAGCGTTCAGGCTCCGGTCAATTTCGTTGGGTATCCAGAATCCGGTTATTACGTTAAGCGTTCAGGCTCCGGTCAGTTTTGTTGGGTATCCAAACTCCGATTATTACATTGAGCGTTTAGGCTCCGGTCAGTTTCGTTTGGTTTCCAAACTTCAGTTATTACGTTGAGCGTCCAGGCTCCGGTCAGTTTCATTGGGTATCCAGACTCCGGTTATTACGTTGAGCGTTAAGGCTCTGGTCAGTTTCGTTGGGTATCCAGACTCCGGTTATTACGTTGAGTGTCCAGGCTACGGTCAGTTTCGTTGTGTATCCAGACTCCGGTTATTACGTTGAGCGTTCAGGCTCCGGTCAGTTTCGTTGGGTATCCAGACTTCAGTTATTACGTTGAGCGTTCAGGCTCTGGTCAGTTTCGTTGGGTATCCAGACTCCGGTTATTACGTTGAGCGTTCAGGCTCCGGTCATTTTTGTTGGGTATCCAGACTCAGGTTATTACGTTGAGCGTTCAGGCTCTGGTCAGTTTCGTTTGGTATCCAGACTTCAGTTATTACGTTGAGCGTTCAGGCTCCGGTCAGTTTCGTTGGGTATCCAGACTCTGGTTTTTACGTTGAGCGTTCAGGCTCCGGTCAGTTTTGTTGGGTGTCCAGACTCCGGTTATTACAATGAGCACTCAGGCTCCTGTCATTTTCGTTGAGCATCCAGACTTTAGTTATTATGTTGTACGTTCAAGCTCCGGTCAGTTTCGTTGAGTATCCAGACTCCGGTTATTACGTTGAGCATTCAGGCTCCGTTCAGTTTCGTTGGGTATCCAGACTCCGGTTATTACGTTAAGCGATCAGGCTCCGGTCAATTTCATTGTGTATCCAGACTCCGGTTATTACGTAGAGCATTCAGTCTCCGGCCAGTTTCGTTGGGTATCCAGACTCCGGTTTTTACGTTGAGCGTTCAGGCTCCGATCAGTTTTGTTGGGTATCCAGACTCCGGTTATTATGTTGAGCGCTCAGGCTCCGGTCAGTTTCGTTGGGTATCCAGACTCCGGTTATTACGTTGAGCGTTCAGGCACTGGTCAGTTTCGTTGGGTATCCAGAATCCGGTTAATACGTTGAACGTTCAGGCTCCGGTCAGTTTTGTTGGGTATCCAGACTCCGGTTATTACGTTGAGCGTTCAACCTCCGGTCAGTTTCGTTGGGTATCCAGACTCCGGTTATTACGTTGAGTGTTCAGGCTCCGGTCAGTTTCGTTGGGTATCCAGACTCTGGTTATTACGTTAAGCGATCAGGCTCCGGTCAGTTTCATTGTGTATCCAGACTCCGGTTATTACGTTGAGCGTTCAGGCTCCGGTCAATTTCGTTGGGTATTCAGACTCCGGTTATTACATTGAGCGTTCAGGCTCCGGTCAGTTTCGTTGGGTATCCAGACTCCGGTTATTACGTTGAGCGTTAAGGCTCCGGTCAGTTTCGTTGGGTATCCAGACTCCAGTTTTTACGTTGAGCGTTCAGGCTCCGGTCAGTTTTGTTGGGTATCCGGACTCCGGTTATTATGTTGAGGGTTTAGGCTCCGGTCAGTTTCGTTGGGTATCCAGACTCCGGTTATTACGTTGAGCGTTAGGGCTCTGGACAGTTTCGTTGGGTATCCGAACTCCGGTTATTACGTTGAGCGTTCAGGCTCCGGTCAGTTTCGTTGGGTATCCAGACTCCGGTTATTACGTTGAGCGTTCAGGCTCCGGTCAGTTTTGTTGGGTATCCAGACTTCAGTTATTACGTTGAGCGTTCAGGCTCTGGTCAGTTTCGTTGGGTATCCAGACTCCGGTTATTACGTTGAGCATTCAGGCTCCGGTCATTTTTGTTGGGTATCCAGACTCAGGTTATTACTTTGAGCGTTCAGGCTCCGGTCAGATTCGTTTGGTATCCAGACTTCAGTTATTACGTTGAGCGTTCAGGCCCCGGTAAGTTTCGTTGTGTATCCAGACTCCGGTTATTACGTTGAGCGTTCAGGCTCCGGTCAGTTTCGTTGGGTATCCAGACTTCAGTTATTACGTTGAGCGTTCAGGCTCTGGTCAGTTTCGTTGGGTATCCAGACTCCGGTTATTACGTTGAGCGTTCAGGCTCCGGTCATTTTTGTTGGGTATCCAGACTCAGGTTATTACGTTGAGCGTTCAGGCTCCGGTCAGTTTCGTTTGGTATCCAGACTTCAGTTATTACGTTGAGCGTTCAGGCTCCGGTCAGTTTCGTTGTGTATCCAGACTCCGGTTATTACGTTGAGCGTTCAGGCTCCGGTCAGTTTCGTTGGGTATCCAGACTTCAGTTATTACGTTGAGCGTTCAGGCTCTGGTCAGTTTCGTTGGGTATCCAGACTCAGGTTATTACGTTGAGCGTTCAGGCTCCGGTCAGTTTCGTTTGGTATCCAGACTTCAGTTATTACGTTGAGCGTTCAGGCTCCGGTCAGTTTTGTTGGGTATCCAGACTCTGGTTTTTACGTTGAGCGTTCAGGCTCCGGTCAGTTTTGTTGGGTGTCCAGACTCCGGTTATTACAATGAGCACTCAGGCTCCGGTCATTTTCGTTGAGCATCCAGACTCCAGTTATTATGTTGTACGTTCAAGCTCCGGTCAGTTTCGTTGAGTATCCAGACTCCGGGTATTACGTTGAGCGTTCAGGCTCCGTTCAGTTTCATTGGGTATCCAGACTCCGGTTATTACGTTAAGCGATCAGGCTCCGGTCAGTTTCATTGTATATCCAGACTCCGGTTATTACGTTGAGCGTTCGGGCTCCAGTCAATTTCGTTGGGTGTCCAGACTCCGGTGTTTACCTTGAGTGTTCAGGCTCCGATCAGTTTTGTTGGGTATCCAGACTCCGGTTATTACATTGAGCGCTCAGGCTCCGGTCAGTTTCGTTGGGTATCCAGACTCTGGTTATTACGTTGAGCGTTCAGGCTCCGATCAGTTTCGTTGGGTATCCAGACTTCAGTTATTACGTTGAGCGTTCAGGCTCCGGTCAGTTTCGTTGAGTATCCAGACTCCGGTTATTACGTTGAGCGTTCAGGCTCCGTTCAGTTTTGTTGGGTATCCAGACTCCGGTTATTACGTTAAGCGATCAGGCTCCGGTCAGTTTCATTGTGTATCCAGACTCCGGTTATTACGTTGAGCGTTTAGGCTCTGGTCAGTTTTGTTGGGTATCCAGACTCCGGTTTTTACGTTGAGCGTTCAGGCTCCGGTCAGTTTCGTTTGGTATCCGGACTTCAGTTATTACGTTGAGCGTCCAGGTTCCGGTCAGTGTCGTTGGGTATCCAGACTCCGGTTATTACATTGAGCGTTAAGGCTCCGGTCAATTTCGTTGGGTATCCAGACTCCAGTTTTTACGTTGAGCGTTCAGGCTCCGGTCAGTTTCGTTGGGTATCCGGACTCCGGTTATTATGTTGAGGGTTTACGCTCCGGTCAGTTTCGTTGGGTATCCAGACTCCGGTTATTACGTTGAGCGTTCAGGCACTGGTCAGTTTCGTTGGGTATCCAGAATCCGGTTAATACGTTGAACGTTCAGGCTCCGGTCAGTTTTGTTGGGTATCCAGACTCCGGTTATTACGTTGAGCGTTCAACCTCCGGTCAGTTTCGTTGGGTATCCAGACTCCGGTTATTACGTTGAGTGTTCAGGCTCCGGTCAGTTTCGTTGGGTATCCAGACTCTGGTTATTACGTTAAGCGATCAGGCTCCGGTCAGTTTCATTGTGTATCCAGACTCCGGTTATTACGTTGAGCGTTCAGGCTCCGGTCAATTTCGTTGGGTATTCAGACTCCGGTTATTACATTGAGCGTTCAGGCTCCGGTCAGTTTCGTTTGGTATCCAGACTTCAGTTATTACGTTGAGCGTCCAGGTTCCGGTCAGTGTCGTTGGGTATCCAGACTCCGGTTATTACGTTGAGCGTTAAGGCTCCGGTCAGTTTCGTTGGGTATCCAGACTCCAGTTTTTACGTTGAGCGTTCAGGCTCCGGTCAGTTTCGTTGGGTATCCGGACTCCGGTTATTATGTTGAGGGTTTAGGCTCCGGTCAGTTTTGTTGGGTATCCAGACTCCGGTTTTTACATTGAGCGTTCAGGCTCCGGTCAGTTTTATTGGGTATCCAGACTCTGGTTTTTACGTTGAGCATTCAGGCTCCGGTCAGTTTTATTGGGTATCCAGACTCCGGTTATTACGTTAAGCGTTCAGGCTCCGGTCAGTTTCGTTGGGTATCCAGACTCCGGTTATTACATTGAGCGTTCAGGCTCCGGTCAGTTTCGTTGGGTATCCAGACTCCGGTTTTTACGTTGAGCGTTCAGGCTCCGGTCAGTTTCATTAGGGATCAGAACTCCGGTTATTACGTTGAGCGTTCAGGCTCCGGTCAATTTCGTTGGGTATCCAGAATCCGGTTATTACGTTAAGCGTTCAGGCTCCGGTAAGTTTTGTTGGGTATCCAAACTCCGGTTATTACATTGAGCATTTAGGCTCCGGTCAGTTTTGTTTGGTATCCAAACTTCAGTTATTACGTTGAGCGTCCAAGCTCCGGTCAGTTTCGTTGGGTATCCAGACTCCGGTTATTACGTTGAGCGTTAAGGCTCTGGTTAGTTTCGTTGGGTATCCAGACTCCGGTTATTACGTTGAGTGTCCAGGCTACGGTCAGTTTCGTTGTGTATCCAGACTCCGGTTATTACGTTGAGCGTTCAGGCTCCGGTCAGTTTCGTTGGGTATCCAGACTTCAGTTATTACGTTGAGCGTTCAGGCTCTGGTCAGTTTCGTTGGGTATCCAGACTCCGGTTATTACGTTGAGCGTTCAGGCTCCGGTCATTTTTGTTGGGTATCCAGACTCAGGTTATTACGTTGAGCGTTCAGGCTCTGGTCAGTTTCGTTTGGTATCCAGACTTCAGTTATTACGTTGAGCGTTCAGGCTCCGGTCAGTTTCGTTGGGTATCCAGACTCTGGTTTTTACGTTGAGCGTTCAGGCTCTGGTCAGTTTTGTTGGGTGTCCAGACTCCGGTTATTACAATGAGCACTCAGGCTCCAGTCATTTTCGTTGAGCATCCAGACTTTAGTTATTATGTTGTACGTTCAAGCTCCGGTCAGTTTCGTTGAGTATCCAGACTCCGGTTATTACGTTGAGCATTCAGGCTCCGTTCAGTTTCGTTGGGTATCCAGACTCCGGTTATCACGTTAAGCGATCAGGCTCCGATCAGTTTTGTTGGGTATCCAGACTCCGATTATTATGTTGAGTGCTCAGGCTCCGGTCAGTTTCATTGGGTATCCAGACTTTGGTTATTACGTTGAGCGTTCAGGCTCCGATCAGTTTCGTTGGGTATCTAGACTTCAGTTATTACGTTGAGCGTTCAGGCTCCGGTCAGTTTCGTTAGGTATCCAGACTTCAGTTATTACGTTGAGCGTTCAGGCTCCGGTCAGTTTTGTTGGGTATCCAGACTCCGGTTATTACGTTGAGCGTTCAGGCTCCGGTCATTTTTGTTGGGTATCCAGACTCCGGTTATTACATTGAGCGTTCAGGCTGCGGTCAGTTTCGTTTAGTATCCAGACTTCAGTTATTACTTTGAGCGTCCAGACTCCCGTCAGTTTCGTTGGGTATCCAGACTCCGGTTATTACGTTGAGCGTTAAGGCTCCGGTCAGTTTCGTTGGGTATCCAGACTCCAGTTTTTACGTTGAGCGTTCAGGCTCCGGTTAGTTTTGTTGGGTATCCGGACTCCGGTTATTATGTTGAGGGTTTAGGCTCCGGTCAGTTTCGTTGGGTATCCAGACTCCGGTGTTTACGTTGAGTGTTCAGGCTCCGATCAGTTTTGTTGGGTATCCAGACTCCGGTTATTACGTTGAGCGCTCAGGCTCCGGTCAGTTTCGTTGGGTATCCAGACTCCGGTTATTATGTTGAGCGTTCAAACTCCGGTCAGATTCGTTGGGTATCCAGACTCCGGTTATTACGTTGAGCGTTCAGGCTCTGGTCAGTTTCGTTTGGTATCCAGGACTTCAGTTATTACGTTGAGCGTTCAGGCTCTGGTCAGTTTTGTTGAGTATCCAGATTCCAGTTATTACGTTGAGCGTTCAGGCTCCGGTCAATTTCGTTGGCTTCCAGACTCCGGTTATTACGTTGAGCGTTTAGGCTCCGGTCAGTTTCGTTGGGTATCTAGACTCCAGTTTTTACGTTGAGCGTTCAGGCTCCGTTCAGTTTTGTTGGGTATCCAGACTCCGGTTATTATGTTGAGGGTTCAGGCTCCGGTCAGTTTTGTTGGGTATCCAGACTTCGGTTATTACGTTGAACGTTCAGGCTCCGGTCAATTTTGTTGGGTATCCAGACTTCAGTTATTACGGTGAGCGTTCAGGCTCCGGTCAGTTTCGTTGGGTATCCAGACTCCGGTTATTACGTTGAGCATTGAGGCTCCGTTCATTTTTGTTGGGTATCCATACTCAGGTTATTACGTTGAGCGTTCAGGCTCCGGTCAGTTTCGTTTGGTATCCAGACTTCAGTTATTACGTTGAGCGTTCAGGCTCCGGTCAGTTTCGTTGGGTATTCAGACTCCGGTTATTACGTTGAGCGTTCAGGCTCCGGTCAGTTTCGTTGGGTATCCAGACTTCAGTTATTACGTTGAGCGTTCAGGCTCTGGTCAGTTTTGTTGGGTATCCAGACTCCGGTTATTACGTTGAGCGCTCAGGCTCTGGTCATTTTTGTTGGGTATCCAGACTCAGGTTATTACGTTGAGCGTTCAGGCTCTGGTCAGTTTCGTTTGGTATCCAGACTTCAGTTATTACGTTGAGCATTCAGGCTCCGGTCAGTTTCGTTGGGTATCCAGACTCTGGTTTTTACGTTGAGCGTTCAGGCTCCGGTCAGTTTTGTTGGGTGTCCAGACTCCAGTTATTACGATGAGCATTCAGGCTCGGTCATTTTCGTTGAGCATCCAGACTCCAGTTATTATGTTGTACGTTCAAGCTCCGGTCAGTTTCGTTGAGTATCGAGACTCCGGTTATTACGTTGAGTGTTCAGGCTCCATTCAGTTTCGTTGGGTATCCAGACTCCGGTTATTACGTTAAGCGATCAGGATCCGTTCAGTTTCATTGTGTATCCAGACTCCGGTTATTACGTTGAGCATTCAGGCTCCGGTCAGTTTCGTTGGGTATCCATACTTCGGTTTTTACGTTGAGCGTTCAGGCTCCGATCAGTTTCGTTGTGTATCCAGACTCCGGTTATTACGTTGAGCACTCAGGCTCCGGTCAGTTTCGTTGGGTATCCAGACTCCGGTTTTTACGTTGAGCGTTCAGGCTCCGGTTAGTTTTGTTGCGTATCCAGACTCCGGTTATTACGTTAGGCGTTCAGGCTCTGATCAGTTTTGTTGGGTATCCAGACTCCGGTTTTTACGTTGAGCGTTCAGGCTCCGGTCAGTTTTGTTGGGTATCCAGACTCTGGTTTTTACGTTGAGCGTTCAGACTCCGGTCAGTTTTGTTGGGTATCCAGACTCCGGTTACTACGTTAAGCGTTCAGGCTCCGGTCAGTTTCGTTGGGTATCCAGACTCCGGTTATTACGTTGAGCGTTAGGGCTCCGCTCAGTTTCTTTGGGTATCTGAACTCCGGTTATTACGTTGAGTGTTCAGGCTCCGGTCAGTTTCGTTGGGTATCCAGACTCCGGTTATTACGTTGAGCGTTCAGGCTCCGGTCAGTTTTGTTGGGTATCCAGACTTCAGTTATTACGTTGAGCGTTCAGGCTCCGGTCAGTTTCGTTTGGTATCCAGACTCCGGTTATTACGTTGAGCATTCAGGCTCCGGTCATTTTTGTTGGGTATCCAGACTCAGGTTATTACTTTGAGCGTTCAGGCTCTGGTCAGTTTCGTTTGGTATCCAGACTTCAGTTATTACGTTGAGCGTTCAGGCTCCGGTCAGTTTCGTTGTGTATCCAGACTCCGGTTATTACGTTGAGCGTTCAGGCTCCGGTCAGTTTCGTTGGGTATCCAGACTTCAGTTATTACGTTGAGCGTTCAGGCTCTGGTCAGTTTCGTTGGGTATCCAGACTCCGGTTATTACGTTGAGCGTTCAGGCTCCGGTCATTTTTGTTGGGTATCCAGACTCAGGTTATTACGTTAAGCGTTCAGGCTCCGGTCAGTTTCGTTTGGTATCCAGACTTCAGTTATTACGTTGAGCGTTCAGGCTCCGGTCAGTTTCGTTGGGTATCCAGACTCTGGTTTTTACGTTGAGCGTTCAGGCTCCGGTCAGTTTTGTTGGGTGTCCAGACTCCGGTTATTACAATGAGCATTCAGGCTCCGGTCATTTTCGTTGAGCATCCAGACTCCAGTTATTATGTTGTACGTTCAAGCTCCGGTCAGTTTCGTTGAGTATCCAGACTCCGGGTATTACGTTGAGCGTTCAGGCTCCGTTCAGTTTCATTGGGTATCCAGACTCCGGTTATTACGTTAAGCGATCAGGCTCCGGTCAGTTTTATTGTGTATCCAGACTCCGGTTATTACGTTGAGCGTTCAGGCTCCGGTCAGTTTCGTTGGGTATCCAGACTCCGGTGTTTACGTTGAGTGTTCAGGCTCCGATCAGTTTTGTTGGGTATCCAGACTCCGGTTATTACGTTGAGCGCTCTGGCTCCGGTCAATTTCGTTGGGTATCCAGACTCTGGTTATTACGTTGAGCGTTCAGGCTCCGATCAGTTTCGTTGGGTATCCAGACTTCAGTTATTACGTTGAGCGTTCAGGCTCTGGTCAGTTTCGTTGAGTATCCAGACTCCGGTTATTACGTTGAGCGTTCAGGCTCCGTTCAGTTTCGTTGGGTATCCAGACTCCGGTTATTACATTGAGCGTTCAGGCTCCGGTCAGTTTCGTTTGGTATCTAGACTTCAGTTATTACGTTGAGCGTCCAGGTTCCGGTCAGTGTCGTTGGGTATCCAGACTCCGGTTATTACGTTGAGCGTTAAGGCTCCGGTCAGTTTCGTTGGGTATCCAGACTCCAGTTTTTACGTTGAGCGTTCAGGCTCCGGTCAGTTTAGTTGGGTATCCGGACTCCGGTTATTATGTTGAGGGTTTAGGCTCCGGTCAGTTTCGTTGGGTATCCAGACTCCGGTTATTACGTTGAGCGTTCAGGCACTGGTCAGTTTCGTTGGGTATCCAGACTCCGGTTAATACGTTGAACGTTCAGGCTCCGGTCAGTCTTGTTGGGTATCCAGACTCCGGTTATTACGTTGAGCGTTCAAACTCCGGTCAGTTTCGTTGGGTATCTAGACTCCGGTTATTACGTTGAGCGTTATGGCTCCGGTCAGTTTCGTTGGGTATCCAGACTCCGGTTATTACGTTAAGCATTCAGGCTCCGGTCAGTTTCGTTGGGTATCCAGACTCCGGTTATTACATTGAGCGTTCAGGCTCCGGTCAGTTTCGTTTGGTATCCAGACTTCAGTTATTACGTTGAGCGTCCAGGCTTCGGTCAGTTTCGTTGGGTATCCAGACTCTAGTTATTACGTTGAGCGTTAAGGCTTCGGTCAGTTTCGTTGGGTATCCAGACTCCAGTTTTTACGTTTAGCGTTTAGGCTCTGGTCAGTTTTGTTGGGTATCCAGACTCTGGTTATTATATTGAGGGTTTAGGCTCCAGTCAGTTTCGTTGGGTATCCAGACTCCGGTTATTACGTTGAGCGTTCAGGCTCTGGTCAGTTTGTTTGGGTATCCAGACTCCGGTTATTATATTGAGCGTTCAAACTCCGGTCAGATTCGTTGGGTATCCAGACTCCGGTAATTACGTTGAGCGTTCAGGCTCTGGTCAGTTTCGTTTGGTATCCAGACTTCAGTTATTACTTTGAGCGTTCAGGCTCCGGTCAATTACGTTGGGTTCCAGATTCCAGTTATTACGTTGAGCGTTCAGGCTCCGGTCAATTTCGTTGGGTTCCAGACTCCGGTTATTACGTTGAGCGTTCAGGCTCCGGTAAGTTTCGTTGGGTATCCAGACTCCAGTTTTTACGTTGAGCGTTCAGGCTCCGTTCAGTTTTGTTGGGTATCCATACTCCGGTTATTATGTTGAGGGTTCAGGCTCCGGTCAATTTTGTTGGGTATCCAGATTTGGTTATTACGTTCAGCGTTCAGGCTCCGGTCAGTTTCGTTGTGTATCCAGACTCCGGTTATTACGTTGAGCGTTCAGGCTCCGGTCAGTTTCTTTGGGTATCCAGACTCCGGTTACTACGTTAAGCGTTCAGGCTCTGGTCAGTTTCGTTGGGTATTCAGACTCCGGTTATTACGTTGAGCGTTCAGGCTCCGGTCAGTTTCGTTGGGAATTCGAACTCCGGTTATTACGTTGAGCGTTCAGGCTCCGGTCAGTTTCGTTGGGTATCCAGACTCCGGTTATTACGTTGAGCGTTAAGGCTCCGGTCAGTTTCGTTGGGTATCCAGACTCCAGTTTTTACGTTGAGCGTTCATGCTCCGGTCAGTTTCGTTGGGTATCCGGACTCCGGTTATTATGTTGAGGGTTTAGGCTCCGGTCAGTTTCGTTGGGTATCCAGACTCCGGTTATTACGTTGAGCGTTCACGCACTGGTCAGTTTCGTTGGGTATCCAGACTCCGGTTAATACGTTGAACGTTCAGGCTCCGGTCAGTTTTGTTGGATATCCAGACTCCGGTTATTACGTTGAGCGTTCAAACTCCGGTCAGTTTCGTTGGGTATCCGTACTCTGGATATTACGTTGAGCGTTCAGGCTCCGGTCAGTTTCGTTGGGTATCCAGACTCCGGTTATTACGTTAAGCATTCAGGCTCCGGTCACTTTCGTTGGGTATCCAGACTCCGGTTATTACATTGAGCGTTCAGGCTCCGGTCAGTTTCGTTTGGTATCCAGACTTCAGTTATTACGTTGAGCGTTCAGGCTTCGGTCAGTTTCGTTGGGTATCCAGACTCTGGTTATTACGTTGAGCGTTAAGGCTTCGGTCAGTTTCGTTGGGTATGCAGACTCCAGTTTTTACGTTTAGCGTTTAGGCTCTGGTCAGTTTTGTTGGGTCTCCAGACTCTGATTATTATATTGAGGGTTTAGGCTCCGGTCAGTTTCGTTGGGTATCCAGACTTCGGTTATTACGTTGAGCGTTCAGGCTCTGGGCAGTTTGGTTGGGTATCCAGACTCCGGTTATTATATTGAGCGTTCAAACTCCGGTCAGATTTGTTGGGTATCCAGACTCCGGTTATTACGTTGCGCGTTCAGGCTCTGGTCAGTTTCGTTTGGTATCCAGACTTCAGTTATTACGTTGAGCGTTCAGGCTCCGGTCAATTTCGTTGGGTTCCAGATTCCAGTTATTACGTTGAGCGTTCAGGCTCCGGTCAATTTCGTTGGGTTCCAGACTCCGATTATTACGTTGAGCGTTCAGGCTCCTGTAAGTTTCGTTGGGTATCCAGACTCCAGTTTTTACGTTGAGCGTTCAGGCTCCGTTCAGTTTTGTTGGGTATCCAGACTCCGGTTATTATGTTGAGGGTTCAGGCTCCGGTCGATTTTGTTGGGTATCCAGACTTCGGTTATTACGTTCATCGTTCAGGCTCCGGTCAGTTTCGTTGTGTATCCAGACTCCGGTTATTACGTTGAGCGTTCAGGCTCCGGTCAGTTTCTTTGGGTATCCAGACTCCGGTTTTTCGTTGAGCGTTCAGGCTCCGGTTAGTTTTGTTGGGTATCTAGACTCCAGTTATTATGTTGAGCGTTCAGGCTCCGGTCAGTTTCGTTGGCTATCCAGACTCCGGTTTTTACGTTGAGCGTTCAGGCTCCGGTCAGTTTTGTTGGGTATCCAGACTCTGGTTTTTACGTTGAGCGTTCAGGCTCCGGTCAGTTTTGTTGGGTATCCAGACTCCGGTTACTACGTTAAGCGTTCAGGCTCCGGTCAGTTTCGTTGGGTATCCAGACTCCGGTTATTACGTTGAGCGTTCAGGCTCCGGTCAGTTTCGTTGGGTATCCGAACTCCGGTTATTACATTGAGCGTTCAGGCTCCGGTCAGTTTCGTTGGGTATCCAGACTCCGGTTATTACGTTGAGCGTTCAGGCTCCGGTCAGTTTTGTTGGGTATCCAGACTTCAGTTATTACGTTGAGCATTCAGGCTCCGGTCAGTTTTGTTGGGTATCCAGACTTCAGTTATTACGTTGAGCATTCATGCTCCGGTCATTTTTGTTGGGTATCCAAACTCAGGTTATTACGTTGAGCGTTCAGGATCCGGTCAGTTTCGTTTGGTATCCAGACTTCAGTTATTACGTTGAGCGTTCAAGCTTTGGTCAGTTTCGTTGGGTATCCAGACTCCAGTTTTTACGTTGAGCGTTCAGGCTCCGGTCAGTTTTGTTGGGTGTCAACACTCTGGTTATTACAATGAGCATTCAGGCTCCGGTCATTTTCGTTGAGCATCCAGACTCCAGGTATTATGTTGTACGTTCAGGCTCCGGTCAGTTTCGTTGGGTATCCAGACTCCGGTTATTACGTTAAGCGTTCAGGCTCCAGTCAGTTTCATTGTGTATCCAGACTCCGGTTATTACGTTGAGCGTTCAGGCTCCGGTCAGTTTCGTTGGGTATCCAGACTCCAGTTTTTACATTGAGCGTTCAGGCTCCGGTCAGTTTTGTTGGGTATCCGGACTCCGGTTATTATGTTGAGGGTTTAGGCACCGGTCAGTTTCGTTGGGTATCCAGACTCCGGTTATTACGTTGAGCGTTCAGGCTCTGGTCAGTTTCGTTGGGTATCCAGACTCCGGTTATTATATTGAGCGTTCAAACTCCGGTCAGTTTTGTTGGGTATCCAGACTCCCGTTATTACGTTGAGCGTTCAGGCTCCGATCAGTTTCGTTTGGTATCCAGACTTCAGTTATTACGTTGAGCGTTCAGGCTCTGGTCAGTTTCGTTGAGTATCTAGATTCCGGTTATTACGTTGAGCGTTCAGGCTCCGGTCAATTTCGTTGGATATGTAGACTCTGGTTAATACGTTGAACGTTCAGGCTCCGGTCAGTTTCGTTGGGTATCCAGACTCCGGTTTTTACGTTGTGCGTTCAGGCTCCGGTCAGTTTCGTTGGGTATCCAGACTCCGGTTATAACGTTGAGCGTTCAGGCTCCGGTCAGTTTCGTTGGGTATGCAGACTCCGGTTATTACGTTAAGCATTCAGGCTCCGGTCAGTTTTGTTGGGTATCCAGACTCCGGTTATTACATTGAGAGTTCAGGCTCCGGTCAGTTTCGTTTGGTATCCAGACTTCAGTTATTACGTTGAGCGTCCAGGCTTCGGTCAGTTTCGTTGGGTATCCAGACTCTGGTTATTACGTTGAGCGTTAAGGCTTCAGTCAGTTTCGTTGGGTATCCAGACTCCAGTTTTTACGTTGAGAGTTTAGGCTCCGGTCAGTTTTGTTGGGTATCCAGACTCCGGTTATTATGTTGAGGGTTTAGGCTCCGGTCAGTTTCGTTGGGTATCCAGACTCCGGTTATTACGTTGAGCGTTCAGGCTCTGGTCAGTTTCGTTGGGTATCCAGACTCCGGTTATTATGTTCAGCGTTCAAACTCCGGTCAGATTCGTTGGGAATCCAGACTCCGGTTATTACGTTGAGCATTCAGGCTCTGGTCAGTTTCGTTTGGTATCCAGAGTTCAGTTATTACGTTGAGCGTTCAGGCTCTGGTCAGTTTTGTTGAGTATCCAAATTCCGGTTATTACGTTGAGCGTTCAGGCTCCGGTCAATTTCGTCGGGTTCCAAACTCCGGTTATTACGTTGAGCGTTCAGGCTCCGGTCAGTATCGTTGGGTATCCAGACTCTAGTTTTTATGTTGAGCGTTTAGGCTCCGTTTAGTTTTGTTGGGTATCCAGACTCCGGTTATTATGTTGAGGGTTCAGGCTCCGGTCAGTTTTGTTGGGTATCCAGACTTCGGTTATTACGTTCAGCGTTCAGGCTCCGGTCAGTTTCGTTGTGTATCCAGACTCCGGTTATTACGTTGAGCGTTCAGGCTCCGGTCAGTTTCTTTGGGTATCCAGACTCCGGTTTTTACGTTGAGCGTTCAGGCTCCGGTTAGTTTTGTTGGGTATCCAGACTCCGGATATTACGTTGAGCGTTCAGGCTCCGGTCAGTTTCGTTGGGTATCCAGACTCCGGTTATTACGTTAAGCGTTCAGGCTCCGGTCAGTTTCATTGTGTATCCAGACTCCGGTTATTACGTTGAGCGTTCAGGATCCAGTCAGTTTCATTGGGTATCCAAACTCCAGTTTTTACGTTGAGCGTTCAGGCTCCGGTCAGTTTTGTTGGGTATCCGGATTCCGGTTATTATGTTGAGGGTTTAGACTCCGGTCAGTTTCGTTGGGTATCCAGACTCCGGTTATTACGTTGAGCGTTCAGACTCTGGTCAGTTTCGTTGGGTATCCAGACTCCGGTTATTATATTGAGCGTTCAAACTCCGGTCAGTTTCATTGGGTATCCAGACTCCGGTTATTACGTTGAGTGTTCAGGCTCCGGTCAGTTTCGTTTGGTATCCAGACATCAGTTATTACGTTGAGCGTTTAGGCTCTGGTCAGTTTCGTTGAGTATCCAGATTCCGGTTATTACGTTGAGCGTTCAGGCTACGGTCAATTTCGTTGGGTATGTAGACTCCGGTTAATACGTTGAACGTTCAGGCTCCGGTCAGTTTCGTTGGGTATCCAGACTCCGGTTTTTACGTTGAGCGTTCAGGCTCCGGTCCGTTTCGTTGGGTATCCAGACTCCGGTTATAACGTTGAGCGTTCAGGCTCTGGTCAGTTTCGTTGGGTATCCAAACTCCAGTTATTACGTTAAGCATTCAGGCTCCGGTCAGTTTCTTTGGGTATCCAGACTCCGATTATTACATTGAGCGTTCAGGCTCCGGTCAGTTTCATTTGGTATCCAGACTTCAGTTATTACGTTGAGCGTCCAGGCTTCGATCAGTTTCGTTGGGTATCCAGACTATGGTTATTACGTTGAACGTTAAGGCTTCGGTCAGTTTCGTTGGGTATCCAGACTCCAGTTTTTATGTTGAGCGTTTAGGCTCCGGTCAGTTTTGTTGGGGATCCAGACTCCAGTTATTATGTTGAGGGTTTCGGCTCCGGTCAGTTTCGTTGGGTATCCAGACTCCGGTTATTACGTTGAGCGTTCAGGCTCTGGTCAGTTTCGTTGGGTATCCAGACTCAGGTTATTACTTTGAGCGTTCAGGCTCTGGTCAGTTTCGTTTGGTATCCAGACATCAGTTATTACGTTGAGCGTTCAGGCTCTGGTCAGTTTTGTTGAGTATCAAGATTCCGGTTATTACGTTGAGCGTTCAGGCTCCGGTCAATTTCGTTGGGTTCCAGACTCCGGTTATTACGTTGAGCGTTCAGGCTCCGGTCAGTTTCGTTTGGTATCCAGACTCAGGTTATTACATTGATCGTTTAGGCTCCGGTCAGTTTCGTTGGGTATCCAGACTCCAGTTTTTACGTTGAGCGTTCAGGCTCCGTTCAGTTTTGTTGGGTATCCAGACTCCGGTTATTATGTTGAGGGTTCAGGCTCCGGTCAGTTTTGTTGGGTATCCAGACTTCGGTTATTACGTTCAGCGTTCAGGCTCCGGTCAGTTTCGTTGTGTATCCAGACTCCGGTTATTACGTTGAGCGTTCAGGCTCCGGTCAGTTTCTTTGGGTATCCAGACTCCAGTTTTTACGTTGAGCGTTCAGGCTCCGGTTAGTTTTGTTGGGTATCCAGACTCCAGTTATTACGTTGAGCGTTCAGGCTCCGGTCAGTTTTGTTGGATATCCAGACTCAGGTTTTTATGTTGAGCGTTCAGGCTCCGGTCAGTTTTGTTGGGTATCCAGACTCTGGTTTTTACATTGAGCATTCAGGCTCCGGTCAGTTTTGTTGTGTATCCAGACTCCGGTTATTACGTTAAGTGTTCAGGCTCCGGTCAGTTTCGTTGGGTATCCAGACTCCGGTTATTACATTGAGCGTTCAGGCTCCGGTCAATTTCGTTGGGTATCCAGACTCCGGTTTTTACGTTGAGCGTTCAGGCTCCGGTCAGTTTCGTTGGGTATCCGAACTCCGGTTATTACGTTGAGCGTTCAGGCTCCGGTCAGTTTTGTTGGGTATCCAGACTCCGGCTATTACATTGAGCGTTCAGGCTCCGGTCAGTTTCGTTTGGTATCCAAACTTCAGTTATTACGTTGAGCGTCCAGGCTCCGGTCAATTTCGTTGGGTATCCAAACTCCGGTTATTACGTTGAGCGTTAAGGCTCCGGTCAGTTTCGTTGGGTATCCAGACTCCGGTTATTACGTTGAGTGTCCAGGCTCCGGTCAGTTTCGTTGTGTATCCAGACTCCGGTTATTACGTTAGGCATTCAGGCTCCGGTCAGTTTTGTTGGGTATCCAGACATCAGTTATTACGTTGAGCGTTCATGCTCCGGTCAGTTTCGTTGGGTATCCAGACTCCGGGTATTACGTTGAGCGTTCAGGCTCCGGTCATTTTTGTTGGGTATCCAGACTCCGGTTATTACGTTGCGCGTTCAGGCTCTGGTCAGTTTCGTTTGGTATCCAGACTTCAGTTATTACGTTGAGCGTTCAGGCTCCGGTCAATTTCGTTGGGTTCCAGATTCCAGTTATTACGTTGAGCGTTCAGGCTCCGGTCAATTTCGTTGGGTTCCAGACTCCGATTATTACGTTGAGCGTTCAGGCTCCTGTAAGTTTCGTTGGGTATCCAGACTCCAGTTTTTACGTTGAGCGTTCAGGCTCCGTTCAGTTTTGTTGGGTATCCAGACTCCGGTTATTATGTTGAGGGTTCAGGCTCCGGTCGATTTTGTTGGGTATCCAGACTTCGGTTATAACGTTCATCGTTCAGGCTCCGGTCAGTTTCGTTGTGTATCCAGACTCCGGTTATTACGTTGAGCGTTCAGGCTCCGGTCAGTTTCTTTGGGTATCCAGACTCTGGTTTTTACGTTGAGCGTTCAGGCTCCGGTTAGTTTTGTTGGGTATCTAGACTCCAGTTATTATGTTGAGCGTTCAGGCTCCGGTCAGTTTCGTTGGCTATCCAAACTCCGGTTTTTACGTTGAGCGTTCAGGCTCCGGTCAGTTTTGTTGGGTATCCAGACTCTGGTTTTTACGTTGAGCGTTCAGGCTCCGGTCAGTTTTGTTGGGTATCCAGACTCCGGTTACTACGTTAAGCGTTCAGGCTCCGGTCAGTTTCGTTGGGTATCCAGACTCCGGTTATTACGTTGAGCGTTCAGGCTCCGGTCAGTTTCGTTGGGTATCCGAACTCCGGTTATTACATTGAGCGTTCAGGCTCCGGTCAGTTTCGTTGGGTATCCAGACTCCGGTTATTACGTTGAGCGTTCAGGCTCCGGTCAGTTTTGTTGGGTATCCAGACTTCAGTTATTACGTTGAGCATTCAGGCTCCGGTCAGTTTTGTTGGGTATCCAGACTTCAGTTATTACGTTGAGCATTCATGCTCCGGTCATTTTTGTTGGGTATCCAAACTCAGGTTATTACGTTGAGCGTTCAGGATCCGGTCAGTTTCGTTTGGTATCCAGACTTCAGTTATTACGTTGAGCGTTCAAGCTTTGGTCAGTTTCGTTGGGTATCCAGACTCCAGTTTTTACGTTGAGCGTTCAGGCTCCGGTCAGTTTTGTTGGGTGTCAACACTCCGGTTATTACAATGAGCATTCAGGCTCCGGTCATTTTCGTTGAGCATCCAGACTCCAGGTATTATGTTGTACGTTCAGGCTCCGGTCAGTTTCGTTGGGTATCCAGACTCCGGTTATTACGTTAAGCGTTCAGGCTCCAGTCAGTTTCATTGTGTATCCAGACTCCGGTTATTACGTTGAGCGTTCAGGCTCCGGTCAGTTTCGTTGGGTATCCAGACTCCAGTTTTTACGTTGAGCGTTCAGGCTCCGGTCAGTTTTGTTGGGTATCCGGACTCCGGTTATTATGTTGAGGGTTTAGGCACCGGTCAGTTTCGTTGGGTATCCAGACTCCGGTTATTACGTTGAGCGTTCAGGCTCTGGTCAGTTTCGTTGGGTATCCAGACTCCGGTTATTATATTGAGCGTTCAAACTCCGGTCAGTTTTGTTGGGTATCCAGACTCCCGTTATTACGTTGAGCGTTCAGGCTCCGATCAGTTTCGTTTGGTATCCATACTTCAGTTATTACGTTGAGCGTTCAGGCTCTGGTCAGTTTCGTTGAGTATCTAGATTCCGGTTATTACGTTGAGCGTTCAGGCTCCGGTCAATTTCGTTGGATATGTAGACTCTGGTTAATACGTTGAACGTTCAGGCTCCGGTCAGTTTCGTTGGGTATCCAGACTCCGGTTTTTACGTTGTGCGTTCAGGCTCCGGTCACTTTCGTTGGGTATCCAGACTCCGGTTATAACGTTGAGCGTTCAGGCTCCGGTCAGTTTCGTTGGGTATGCAGACTCCGGTTATTACGTTAAGCATTCAGGCTCCGGTCAGTTTTGTTGGGTATCCAGACTCCGGTTATTACATTGAGCGTTCAGGCTCCGGTCAGTTTCGTTTGGTATCCAGACTTCAGTTATTACGTTGAGCGTCCAGGCTTCGGTCAGTTTCGTTGGGTATCCAGACTCTGGTTATTACGTTGAGCGTTAAGGCTTCAGTCAGTTTCGTTGGGTATCCAGACTCCAGTTTTTACGTTGAGAGTTTAGGCTCCGGTCAGTTTTGTTGGGTATCCAGACTCCGGTTATTATGTTGAGGGTTTAGGCTCCGGTCAGTTTCGTTGGGTATCCAGACTCCGGTTATTACGTTGAGCGTTCAGGCTCTGGTCAGTTTCGTTGGGTATCCAGACTCCGGTTATTATGTTCAGCGTTCAAACTCCGGTCAGATTCGTTGGGAATCCAGACTCCGGTTATTACGTTGAGCATTCAGGCTCTGGTCAGTTTCGTTTGGTATCCAGAGTTCAGTTATTACGTTGAGCGTTCAGGCTCTGGTCAGTTTTGTTGAGTATCCAGATTCCGGTTATTACGTTGAGCGTTCAGGCTCCGGTCAATTTCGTCGGGTTCCAAACTCCGGTTATTACGTTGAGCGTTCAGGCTCCGGTCAGTATCGTTGGGTATCCAGACTCTAGTTTTTATGTTGAGCGTTTAGGCTCCGTTTAGTTTTGTTGGGTATCCAGACTCCGGTTATTATGTTGAGGGTTCAGGCTCCGGTCAGTTTTGTTGGGTATCCAGACTTCGGTTATTACGTTCAGCGTTCAGGCTCCGGTCAGTTTCGTTGTGTATCCAGACTCCGGTTATTACGTTGAGCGTTCAGGCTCCGGTCAGTTTCTTTGGGTATCCAGACTCCGGTTTTTACGTTGAGCGTTCAGGCTCCGGTTAGTTTTGTTGGGTATCCAGACTCCGGATATTACGTTGAGCGTTCAGGCTCCGGTCAGTTTCGTTGGGTATCCAGACTCCGGTTATTACGTTAAGCGTTCAGGCTCCGGTCAGTTTCATTGTGTATCCAGACTCCGGTTATTACGTTGAGCGTTCAGGATCCAGTCAGTTTCATTGGGTATCCAAACTCCAGTTTTTACGTTGAGCGTTCAGGCTCCGGTCAGTTTTGTTGGGTATCCGGATTCCGGTTATTATGTTGAGGGTTTAGACTCCGGTCAGTTTCGTTGGGTATCCAGACTCCGGTTATTACGTTGAGCGTTCAGACTCTGGTCAGTTTCGTTGGGTATCCAGACTCCGTTTATTATATTGAGCGTTCAAACTCCGGTCAGTTTCATTGGGTATCCAGACTCCGGTTATTACGTTGAGTGTTCAGGCTCCGGTCAGTTTCGTTTGGTATCCAGACATCAGTTATTACGTTGAGCGTTTAGGCTCTGGTCAGTTTCGTTGAGTATCCAGATTCCGGTTATTACGTTGAGCGTTCAGGCTACGGTCAATTTCGTTGGGTATGTAGACTCCGGTTAATACGTTGAACGTTCAGGCTCCGGTCAGTTTCGTTGGGTATCCAGACTCCGGTTTTTACGTTGAGCGTTCAGGCTCCGGTCCGTTTCGTTGGGTATCCAGACTCCGGTTATAACGTTGAGCGTTCAGGCTCTGGTCAGTTTCGTTGGGTATCCAAACTCCAGTTATTACGTTAAGCATTCAGGCTCCGGTCAGTTTCTTTGGGTATCCAGACTCCGGTTATTACATTGAGCGTTCAGGCTCCGGTCAGTTTCATTTGGTATCCAGACTTCAGTTATTACGTTGAGCGTCCAGGCTTCGGTCAGTTTCGTTGGGTATCCAGACTATGGTTATTACGTTGAACGTTAAGGCTTCGGTCAGTTTCGTTGGGTATCCAGACTCCAGTTTTTATGTTGAGCGTTTAGGCTCCGGTCAGTTTTGTTGGGGATCCAGACTCCAGTTATTATGTTGAGGGTTTCGGCTCCGGTCAGTTTCGTTGGGTATCCAGACTCCGGTTATTACGTTGAGCGTTCAGGCTCTGGTCAGTTTCGTTGGGTATCCAGACTCAGGTTATTACTTTGAGCGTTCAGGCTCTGGTCAGTTTCGTTTGGTATCCAGACATCAGTTATTACGTTGAGCGTTCAGGCTCTGGTCAGTTTTGTTGAGTATCAAGATTCCGGTTATTACGTTGAGCGTTCAGGCTCCGGTCAATTTCGTTGGGTTCCAGACTCCGGTTATTACGTTGAGCGTTCAGGCTCCGGTCAGTTTCGTTTGGTATCCAGACTCAGGTTATTACATTGATCGTTTAGGCTCCGGTCAGTTTCGTTGGGTATCCAGACTCCAGTTTTTACGTTGAGCGTTCAGGCTCCGTTCAGTTTTGTTGGGTATCCAGACTCCGGTTATTATGTTGAGGGTTCAGGCTCCGGTCAGTTTTGTTGGGTATCCAGACTTCGGTTATTACGTTCAGCGTTCAGGCTCCGGTCAGTTTCGTTGTGTATCCAGACTCCGGTTATTACGTTGAGCGTTCAGGCTCCGGTCAGTTTCTTTGGGTATCCAGACTCCAGTTTTTACGTTGAGCGTTCAGGCTCCGGTTAGTTTTGTTGGGTATCCAGACTCCAGTTATTACGTTGAGCGTTCAGGCTCCGGTCAGTTTTGTTGGATATCCAGACTCAGGTTTTTATGTTGAGCGTTCAGGCTCCGGTCAGTTTTGTTGGGTATCCAGACTCTGGTTTTTACATTGAGCATTCAGGCTCCGGTCAGTTTTGTTGGGTATCCAGACTCCGGTTATTACGTTAAGTGTTCAGGCTCCGGTCAGTTTCGTTGGGTATCCAGACTCCGGTTATTACATTGAGCGTTCAGGCTCCGGTCAGTTTCGTTGGGTATCCAGACTCCGGTTTTTACGTTGAGCGTTCAGGCTCCGGTCAGTTTCGTTGGGTATCCGAACTCCGGTTATTACGTTGAGCGTTCAGGCTCCGGTCAGTTTTGTTGGGTATCCAGACTCCGGCTATTACATTGAGCGTTCAGGCTCCGGTCAGTTTCGTTTGGTATCCAAACTTCAGTTATTACGTTGAGCGTCCAGGCTCCGGTCAATTTCGTTGGGTATCCAAACTCCGGTTATTACGTTGAGCGTTAAGGCTCCGGTCAGTTTCGTTGGGTATCCAGACTCCGGTTATTACGTTGAGTGTCCAGGCTCCGGTCAGTTTCGTTGTGTATCCAGACTCCGGTTATTACGTTAGGCATTCAGGCTCCGGTCAGTTTTGTTGGGTATCCAGACATCAGTTATTACGTTGAGCGTTCATGCTCCGGTCAGTTTCGTTGGGTATCCAGACTCCGGTTATTACGTTGAGCGTTCAGGCTCCGGTCATTTTTGTTGGGTATCCAGACTCAGGTTATTACGTTGAGCGTTCAGGCTCCGGTCAGTTTCATTTGGTATTCAGACTTCAGTTATTACGTTGAGCGTTCAGGCTCCGGTCAGTTTCGTTGGGTATCCAGACTCTGGTTTTTACGTTGAGCGTTCAGGCTCCGGTCAGTTTTGTTGGGTGTCCAGACTCCGGTTATTACAAAGAGCATTCCGGCTCCGGTCATTTTCGTTGAGCATCCAGACTCCAGTTATTATGTTGTACGTTCAAGCTCCGGTCAGTTTCGTTGGGTATCCAGACTCCGGTTATTACGTTGAGCGTTCAGGCTCCGTTCAGTTTTGTTGGGTATCTTGACTCCGGTTATTACGTTAAGCGTTCAGGCTCCGTTCAGTTTCATTGTGTATCCAGACTCCGGTTATTACGTTGAGCGTTCAGGCTCCGGTCAGTTTCGTTAGGTATCCAGACTCCGGTTTTTACGTTGAGCGTTCAGGCTCCGGTCAGTTATGTTGGGTATCCAGACTCCGGTTATTACGTTGAACGCTCAGGCTCCGGTCAGTTTCGTTGGGTATCCAGACTCTGGTTATTACGTTAAGCGTTCAGGCTCCGATCAGTTTCGTTGGGTATCCAGACTTCAGTTATTACGTTGAGCGTTCAGGCTCCGGTCAGTTTCGTTGGGTATCCAAACTTCAGTTATTACGTTGAGCATTCAGGCTCCGGTCATTTTTGTTGGGTATCCAGACTCAGGTTATTACGTTGAGCGTTCAGGCTCCGGTCAGTTTCGGTTGGTATTCAGACATCAGTTATTACGTTGAGCGTTCAGGCTCCGGTCAGTTTCGTTGGGTATCCAGACTCTAGTTTTTACATTTAGCGTTCAGGCTCCGGTCAGTTTTGTTGGGTGTCCAGACTCTGGTTATTACAATGAGCATTCAGGCTCAGGTCATTTTCGTTGAGCATCCAGACTCCAGTTATTGTGTTGTACGTTCAGGCTCCGGTCAGTTTCGTTGGGTATCCAGACTCCGGTTATTACGTTGAGCGTTCAGGCTCCGTTCAGTTTCGTTGGGTATCCAGACTCCAGTTATTACGTTAAGCGTTCAGACTCCGTTAAGTTTCGTTGTGTATCCAAACTCCGGTTATTACGTTGAGCGTTCAGGCTCTGGTCAGTTTCGTTTGGTATCCAGACATCAGTTATTATGTTGAGCGTTCAGGCTCTGGTCAGTTTTGTTGAGTATCAAGATTCCGGTTATTACATTGAGCGTTCAGGCTCCGGTCAATTTCTTTGGGTTCCAGACTCCGGTTATTACATTGAGCGTTCAGGCTCCGGTCAGTTTCGTTGGGTATCCAGACTCCAGTTTTTAGGTTGAGCGTTCAGGCTCCGTTCAGTTTTGTTGGGTATCCAGACTCCGGTTATTATGTTGAGGGTTCAGGCTACGGTCAGTTTTTTTGGGTATCCAGACTTCGGTTATTACGTTCAGCGTTCAGGCTCCGGTCAGTGTCGCTGTGTATCCAGACTCCGGTTATTACGTTGAGCGTTCAGGCTCCGGTCAGTTTCTTTGGGTATCCAGACTCCGGTTTTTACGTTGAGCGTTCAGGCTCCGGTTAGTTTTGTTGGGTATCAAGACTCCAGTTATTACGTTAAGCGTTCAGGCTCCGGTCAATTTTGTTGGATATCCAGACTCAGGTTTTTACGTTGAGCGTTCAGGCTCCGGTCAGTTTTGTTGGGTATCCAGACTCTGGTTTTTACGTTGAGCGTTCAGGCTCCGGTCAGTTTTGTTGGGTATCCAGACTCCGGTTATTACGTTAAGTGTTCAGGCTCCGGTCAGTTTCGTTGGGTATCCAGACTCCGGTTATTACATTGAGCGTTCAGGCTCCGGTCAGTTTCTTTGGGTATCCAGACTCCGGTTTTTACGTTGAGCGTTCAGGCTCCGGTCAGTTTCGTTGGGTATCCGAACTCCGGTTATTACGTTGAGCGTTCAGGCTCCGGTCAGTTTTCTTGGGTATCCAGACTCCGGTTATTACATTGAGCGTTCAGGCTCCGGTCAGTTTCGTTTGGTATCCAAACTTCAGTTATTACGCTGAGCGTCCAGGCTCCGGTCAATTTCGTTGGGTATCCAGACTCCGGTTATTACGTTGAGCGTTAAGGCTCCGATCAGTTTCGTTGGGTATCCAGACTCCGGTTATTACGTTGAGTGTCCAGGCTCCGGTCAGTTTCGTTGTGTATCCAGACTCCGGTTATTACGTTAGGCATTCAGGCTCCGGTCAGTTTTGTTGGGTATCCAGACTTCAGTTATTATGTTGAGCGTTCATGCTCCGGTCAGTTTCGTTTGGTATCCAGACTCCGGTTATTACGTTGAGCGTTCAGGCTCCGGTCATTTTTGTTGGGTATCCAGACTCAGGTTATTACGTTGAGGGTTCAGGCTCCGCTCAGTTTCATTTGGTATTCAGACTTCAGTTATTACGTTGAGAGTTCAGGCTCCGGTCAGTTTCGTTGGGTATCCAGACTCTGGTTTTTACGTTGAGCGTTCAGGCTCCGGTCAATTTTGTTGGGTGTCCAGACTCCGGTTATTACAATGAGCATTCAGGCTCCGGTCATTTTCGTTGAGCATCCAGACTCCAGTTATTATGTTGTACGTTCAGGCTCCGGTCAATTTCGTTGGGTATCCAGACTCCGGTTATTACGTTGAGCGTTCAGGCTCCGTTCAGTTTTGTTGGGTATCTTGACTCCGGTTATTACGTTAAGCGTTTAGGCTCCGTTCAGTTTCATTGTGTATCCAGACTCCGGTTATTACGTTGAGCGTTCAGGCTCCGGTCAGTTTCGTTGGGTATCCAGACTCCGGTTATTACATTGAGCGTTCAGGCTCCGGTCAGTTTCGTTTGGTATCCAGACTTCAGTTATTACGTTGAGCGTCCAGGCTTCGGTCAGTTTCGTTGGGTATCCAGACTATGGTTATTACGTTGAGCGTTAAGGCTTCGGTCAGTTTTGTTGGGTATCCAGACTCCGGTTATTACGTTGAGCGCTCAGGCTCCGGTCAGTTTCGTTGGGTATCCAGACTCTGGTTATTACGTTGAGCGTTCAGGCTCCGATCAGTTTCGTTGGGTATCCAGACTTCAGTTATTACGTTGAGCGTTCAGGCTCCGGTCAGTTTCGTTGGTTATCTAAACTTCAGTTATTACGTTGAGCGTTCAGGCTCCGGTCATTTTTGTTGGGTATCCAGACTCAGGTTATTACGTTGAGCGTTCAGGCTCCGGTAAGTTTCGTTTGGTATTCAGACATCAGTTATTACGTTGAGCGTTCAGGCTCCGGTCAGTTTCGTTGGGTATCCAGACTCTGGTTTTTACGTTTAGCGTTCAGGCTCCGGTCAGTTTTGTTGGGTGTCCAGACTCCGGTTATTACAATGAGCATTCAGGCTCAGGTCATTTTCGTTGAGCATCCAGACTCCAGTTATTATGTTGTATGTTCAGGCTCCGGTCAGTTTCGTTGGGTATCCAGACTCCGGTTATTACGTTGAGCGTTCAGGCTCCGTTCAGTTTCGTTGGGTATCCAGACTCCGGTTATTACGTTAAGCGTTCAGACTCCGTTTAGTTTCATTGTGTATCCAGACTCCAGTTATTACGTTGAGCGTTCAGGCTCCGGTCAGTTTCGTTGGGTATCCAGACTCCGGTTTTTACGTTGAGCGTTTAGGCTCCGGTCAGTTTTGTTGGGTATCCAGACTCCGGTTATTACGTTGAGCATTCAGGCTCCGGTCAGTTTCGTTGGGTATCCAGACTCCGGGTATTACGTTGAGCGTTCAGGCTCCGGTCAGTTTTGTTGGGTATCCAGACTCCGGCTATTACGTTGAGCGTTCAGGCTCCGGTCAGTTTCGTTGGGTATCCAGACTCAGGTTATTACATTGATTGTTCAGGCTCCGGTCAGTTTCGTTGTGTATCCAGACTCCGGTTATTACGTGGAGCGTTCGGGCTCCGGTCAGTTTCGTTTGGTATCCAGACTCCGGTTTTTACGTTGAGCGTTCAGGCTCCGGTGAGTTTTGTTGGGTATCCAGACTCTGGTTTTTACGTTGAGCATTCAGGCTCCGGTCAGTTTCGTTGGGTATCCAGACTCCGGTTATTACGTTGAGCGTTCAGGCTCCAGTCAGTTTCGTTAAGTATCCAGACTCCGGTTATTACGTTGAGCGTTCAGGCTCCGGTCAGTTTCATCGGGTATCCAGACTCAGGTTATTACATTGAGCTTTCAGGCTCCGTTCAGTTTCGTTTGGTATACAGACTTCAGTTATTACGTTGAGCGTTCAGGCTACGGTCAGTTTCGTTGGGTATCCAGACTTCGGTTTTTACGTTGAGCGTTCAGGCTTCGGTCAGTTTTGTTGGGTATCCAGACTCTGGTTTTTACGTTGAGCGTTCAGGCTCCGGTCAGTTTTGTTGGGTATCCAGACTCCGGTTATTAGGTTAAGCGTTCAGGCTCTGGTCAATTTCGTTGGGTATCCAGACTCCGGTTATTACGTTGAGCGTTCAGGCTCCGGTCAGTTTCGATGGGTATCCAGACTCCGGTTTTTACGTTGAGCGTTCAGGCTCCAGCCAGTGTAGTTGGGTATCCAGACTCCGGTTATTACATTGAGCGTTCAGGCTCCGGTCAGTTTCGTTGGGTATCCAGACTCCGGTTATTACATTGAGCGTTCAGGCTCCGGTCAGTTTCGTTTGGTATCCAGACTTCAGTTATTACGTTGAGCGTCCAGGTTCCGGTCAGTTTCGTTGGGTATCCAGACTCCGGTTATTACGTTGAGCGTTAAGGCTCCGGTCAGTTTCGTTGGGTATCCAGACTCCAGTTTTTACGTTTAGCGTTCAGGCTCCGGTCAGTTTTGTTGGGTATCCAGACTCCGGTTATTATGTTGAGGGTTCAGGCTCCGGTCAGTTTTGTTGGGTATCCAGACTCTGGTTATTACGTTGAGCGTTCAGGCTCTAGTCAGTTTCGTTGGGTATCCAGACTCCAGTTATTACGTTGAGCATTCAAATTCCAGTCAGTTTCGTTGGGTATCCAGACTCCGGTTATTACGTCGAGCGTTCAGGCTCCGGTCAGTTTCGTTTGGTATCCAGACTTCAGTTATTACGTTGAGCGTTCAGGCTCCTGTCAGTTTCGTTGCGTATCCAGACTCCGGTTTTTAAGTTGAGCGTTCAGGCTCCGATCAATTTTGTTGGGTATCCAGACTCCGGTTTTTACGTTGAGCGATCAGGCTCCGGTCAGTTTTGTTGGGTATCCAGACTCCGGTTATTACGTTGAGCGAGCAGACTCCGGTCCGTTTCGTTGGGTATCCAGACTCCGGTTATTACGTTGAGCGTTCAGGCTCCGATCAGTTTCGTTGGTTATGTAGACTCCTGTTATTACGTTGAGCGTTCAGGCTCCGGTCAGTTTCGTTGTGAATCCAGACTTCGGTTATTACGTTGACCGTTCAGGCTCCGGTCAGTTTCGTTGGGTATCCAGCCTCCGGTTATTACGTTGAGCGTTAAGGCTCCGGTCAGTTTCGTTGGGTATCCAGACTCCGGTTATTACATTGAGCGTCCAGGCTCCGGTCAGTTTTGTTGTGTATCCAGACTCCGATTATTACATTGAGCGTTCAGGCTCCGGTCAGTTTCGTTGGGTATCCAGACTCCGGTTTTTACGTTGAGCGTTCAGGCTCCGGTCAGTTTTGTTGGGTATCCAGACTTCAGTTATTACGTTGAGCGTTTAGGCTCCGGTCAGTTTCGTTGGGTATCCAGACTCCGGTTATTACGTTGAGCGTTCAGGCTCCGGTTAGTTTCGTTGGGTATCCAGACTCAGGTTATTACGTTGAGCGTTCAGGCTCCGGTCAGTTTCGTTTGGTATCCAGACTTCAGTTATTACATTGAGCGTTCAGGCTCCGGTCAGTTTCGTTGGGTATCCAGACTCTGGTTTTTACGTTGAGCGTTCAGGCTACGGTCAGTTTTGTTGGGTGTTCAGACTCCGGTTATTATAATGAGCGTTCAGGCTCCGGTCATTTTCGTTGAGCATCCAGACTCTAGTTATTATGTTGAGCGTTCAGGCTCCAGTCAGTTTTGTTGGGTATCCAGACTCCGGTTTTTACGTTGAGCATTCAGGCTCCGGTCAGTTTTGTTTGGTATCCAGACTCCGGTTATTACGTTGAGCGTTCAGGCTCCGGTCAGGTTCATTGGGTATCCAGACTACGGTTATTACGTTGAGCGTTCAGGCTCCGGTCAGTTTTGTTGGGTATCCAGACTCTGGTTATTACGTTGAGCATTCAGGCTCCGGTCAGTTTCGTTGGGTATCCAGACTCCGGCTATTACGTTGAGCGTTCAGGCTCCGGTCAGTTTCGTTGGGTATCCAGACTCAGGTTATTACATTGATCGTTCAGGCTCCGGTCAGTTTCGTTGTGTATCCAGACTCCGGTTATTACGTTGAGCGTTCGGGCTCCGGTCAGTTTCGTTTGGTATCCAGACTCCGGTTTTTACGTTGAGCGTTCAGGCTCCGGTCAGTTTTGTTGGGTATCCAGACTCTGGTTTTTACGTTGAGCATTCAGGCTCTGGTCAGTTTCGTTGGGTTTCCAGACTCCGGTTATTACGTTGAGTATTCAGGCTCCAGTCAGGTTCGTTGGGTATCCAGACTCCGGTTTTTACGTTGAGGGTTCAGGCTCCGCTCAGTTTCATTTGGTATTCAGACTTCAGTTATTACGTTGAGAGTTCAGGCTCCGGTCAGTTTCGTTGGGTATCCAGACTCTGGTTTTTACGTTGAGCGTTCAGGCTCCGGTCAATTTTGTTGGGTGTCCAGACTCCGGTTATTACAACGAGCATTCAGGATCCGGTCATTTTCGTTGAGCATCCAGACTCCAGTTATTATGTTGTACGTTCAGGCTCCGGTCAGTTTCGTTGGGTATCCAGACTCCGGTTATTACGTTGAGCGTTCAGGCTCCGTTCAGTTTTGTTGGGTATCTTGACTCCGGTTATTACGTTAAGCGTTCAGGCTCCGTTCAGTTTCATTGTGTATCCAGACTCCGGTTATTACGTTGAGCGTTCAGGCTCCGGTCAGTTTCGTTGGGTATCCAGACTCCGGTTATTACATTGAGCGTTCAGGCTCCGGTCAGTTTCGTTTGGTATCCAGACTTCAGTTATTACGTTGAGCGTCCAGGCTTCGGTCAGTTTCGTTGGGTATCCAGACTATGGTTATTACGTTGAGCGTTAAGGCTTCGGTCAGTTTTGTTGGGTATCCAGACTCCGGTTATTACGTTGAGCGCTCAGGCTCCGGTCAGTTTCGTTGGGTATCCAGACTCTGGTTATTACGTTGAGCGTTCAGGCTCCGATCAGTTTCGTTGGGTATCCAGACTTTAGTTATTACGTTGAGCGTTCAGGCTCCGGTCAGTTTCGTTGGGTATCTAAACTTCAGTTATTACGTTGAGCGTTCAGGCTTCGGTCATTTTTGTTGGGTATCCAGACTCAGGTTATTACGTTGAGCGTTCAGGCTCCGGTAAGTTTCGTTTGGTATTCAGACATCAGTTATTACGTTGAGCGTTCAGGCTCCGGTCAGTTTCGTTGGGTATCCAGACTCTGGTTTTTACGTTTAGCGTTCAGGCTCCGGTCAGTTTTGTTGGGTGTCCAGACTCCGGTTATTACAATGAGCATTCAGGCTCAGGTCATTTTCGTTGAGCATCCAGACTCCAGTTATTATGTTGTATGTTCAGGCTCCGGTCAGTTTCGTTGGGTATCCAGACTCCGGTTATTACGTTGAGCGTTCAGGCTCCGTTCAGTTTCGTTGGGTATCCAGACTCCGGTTATTACATTAAGCGTTCAGACTCCGTTTAGTTTCATTGTGTATCCAGACTCCAGTTATTACATTGAGCGTTCAGGCTCCGGTCAGTTTCGTTGGGTATCCAGACTCCGGTTTTTACGTTGAGCGTTTAGGCTCCGGTCAGTTTTGTTGGGTATCCAGACTCCGGTTATTACGTTGAGCATTCAGGCTCCGGTCAGTTTCGTTGGGTATCCAGACTCCGGGTATTACGTTGAGCGTTCAGGCTCCGGTCAGTTTTGTTGGGTATCCAGACTCCGGCTATTACGTTGAGCGTTCAGGCTCCGGTCAGTTTCGTTGGGTATCCAGACTCAGGTTATTACATTGATTGTTCAGGCTCCGGTCAGTTTCGTTGTTTATCCAGACTCCGGTTATTACGTTGAGCGTTCGGGCTCCGGTCAGTTTCGTTTGGTATCCAGACTCCGGTTTTTACGTTGAGCGTTCAGGCTCCGGTGAGTTTTGTTGGGTATCCAGACTCTGGTTTTTACGTTGAGCATTCAGGCTCCGGTCAGTTTCGTTGGGTATCCAGACTCCGGTTATTACGTTGAGCGTTCAGGCTCCAGTCAGTTTCGTTAAGTATCCAGACTCCGGTTATTACGTTGAGCGTTCAGGCTCCGGTCAGTTTCATCGGGTATCCAGACTCAGGTTATTACATTGAGCTTTCAGGCTCCGTTCAGTTTCGTTTGGTATACAGACTTCAGTTATTACGTTGAGCGTTCAGGCTACGGTCAGTTTCGTTGGGTATCCAGACTTCGATTTTTACGTTGAGCGTTCAGGCTTCGGTCAGTTTTGTTGGGTATCCAGACTCTGGTTTTTACGTTGAGCGTTCAGGCTCCGGTCAGTTTTGTTGGGTATCCAGACTCCGGTTATTAGGTTAAGCGTTCAGGCTCCGGTCAATTTCGTTGGGTATCCAGACTCCGGTTATTACGTTGAGCGTTCAGGCTCCGGTCAGTTTCGTTGGGTATCCAGACTCCGGTTTTTACGTTGAGCGTTCAGGCTCCAGCCAGTGTCGTTGGGTATCCAGACTCCGGTTATTACATTGAGCGTTCAGGCTCCGGTCAGTTTCGTTGGGTATCAAGACTCCGGTTATTACATTGAGCGTTCAGGCTCCGGTCAGTTTCATTTGGTATCCAGACTTCAGTTATTACGTTGAGCGTCCAGGTTCCGGTCTGTTTCATTGGGTATCCAGACTCCGGTTATTACGTTGAGCGTTAAGGCTCCGGTCAGTTTCGTTGGGTATCCAGACTCCAGTTTTTACGTTGAGCGTTCAGGCTCCGGTCAGTTTTGTTGGGTATCCAGACTCCGGTTATTATGTTGAGGGTTCAGGCTCCGGTCAGTTTTGTTGGGTATCCAGACTCTGGTTATTACATTGAGCGTTCAGGCTCTAGTCAGTTTCGTTGGGTATCCAGACTCCAGTTATTACGTTGAGCATTCAAATTCCAGTCAGTTTCGTTGGGTATCCAGACTCCGGTTATTACGTTGAGCGTTCAGGCTCCGGTCAGTTTCGTTTGGTATCCAGACTTCAGTTATTAAGTTGAGTGTTCAGGCTCCGGTCAGTTTCGTTGCGTATCCAGACTCCGGTTTTTAAGTTGAGCGTTCAGGCTCGGATCAATTTTGTTGGGTATCCAGACTCCGGTTTTTACGTTGAGCGATCAGGCTCCGGCCAGTTTTGTTGGGTATCCAGACTCCGGTTATTACGTTGAGCGAGCAGACTCCGGTCCGTTTCGTTGGGTATCCAGACTCCGGTTATTACGTTGAGCGTTCAGGCTCCGGTCAGTTTCGTTGGTTATGTAGACTCCGGTTATTACGTTGAGCGTTCAGGCTCCGGTCAGTTTCGTTGTGAATCCAGACTTCGGTTATTACGTTGACCGTTCAGGCTCCGGTCAGTTTCGTTGGGTATCCAGACTCCGGTTATTACGTTGAGCGTTAAGGCTCTGGTCAGTTTCGTTGGGTATCCAGACTCCGGTTATTACGTTGAGCGTCCAGGCTCCGGTCAGTTTCGTTGTGTATCCAGACTCCGGTTATTACATTGAGCGTTCAGGCTCCGGTCAGTTTCGTTGGGTATTCAGACTCCGGTTTTTACGTTGAGCGTTCAGGCTCCTGTCAGTTTTGTTGGGTATCCAGACTTCAGTTATTACGTTGAGCGTTTAGGCTCCGGTCAGTTTCGTTGGGTATCCAGACTCCGGTTATTACGTTGAGCGTTCAGGCTCCGGTCAGTCTCGTTGGGTATCCAGACTCAGGTTATTACGTTGAGCATTCAGGCTCCGGTCAATTTCGTTTGGTATCCAGACTTCAGTTATTACATTGAGCGTTCAGGCTCCGGTCAGTTTCGTTGGGTATCCAGACTCTGGTTTTTACGTTGAGCGTTCAGGCTACGGTCAGTTTTTTTGGGTGTTCAGACTCCGGTTATTATAATGAGCGTTCAGGCTCCGGTCATTTTCGTTGAGCATCCAGACTCTAGTTATTATGTTGTGCGTTCAGGCTCTGGTCAGTTTTGTTGGGTATCCAGACTCCGGTTATTACATTGAGTGTTCAGGCTCCGTTCAGTTTCGTTGGGTATCCAGACTCCGGTTATTACGTTAAGCGTTCAGGCTCCGGTCAGTTTCGTTGTGTATCCAGACTCCGGTTATTACGTTGAGCGTTCAGGCTCCGGTCAGTTTCGTTGGGTATCCAGACTCCGGTTATTACGTTGAGAGTTCAGGCTCCGGTCAGTTTCGTTGGGTATCCAGACTCCGGTTTTTACGTTGAGCGTTCAGGCTCCGGTCAGTTTCATTGGGTATCCAGACTCCGGTTATTACGTTGAGCGTTCAGGCTCCGGTCAGTTTCGTTGGGTATCCAGACTCCGGTTATAATGTTAAGCGTTCAGGCTCCGGTCAATTTCGTTGGGTATCCAGACTCCGGTTATTACATTGAGCGTTCAGGCTCCGGTTAGTTTCGTTTGGTATCCAGACTTCAGTTATTACGTTGAGCGTCCAGGCTACGGTCAGTTTCGTTGGGTATCCAGACTCCGGTTATTACGTTGAGCGTTAAGGCTCCGGTCAGTTTCGTTGGGTATCCAGACTCCGGTTATTACGTTGAGCATCCAGGCTCCGGTCAGTTTCGTTGTGTATCCAGACCCTGGTTATTACGTTGAGCGTTCAGGCTCCGGTCAGTTTCGTTGGGTATCCAGACTCCGGTTTTTACGTTGAGCGTTCAGGCTTCGGTCAGTTTCATTGGGTATCCAGACTCCGGTTATTACGTTGAGCGTCCAGGCTCCGGTCAGTTTCGTTGGGTATCCAGACTCCGGTTATTACGTTGAGCGTCCAGGCTTCGGTCAGTTTCGTTGTGTATCCAGACTCCGGTTATTACGTTGAGTGTTCAGGCTCCGGTCAGTTTCGTTGGGTATCCAGACTCCGGTTATTACGTTGAGCGTTCAGGCTCCGGTCAGTTTCGTTGGGTATCCAGACTCCGATTATTACGTTGAGCGTTCAGGCTCCGGTCAGGTTCGTTGGGTATCCAGACTACGGTTATTACGTTGAGCGTTCAGGCTCTGGTCAGTTTCGTTGGGTATCCAGACTTAGGTTATTACATTGAGCGTTCAGGCTCCGGTAAGTTTCGTTTGGTATCCAAACTTCAGTTATTACGTTGAGCGTTCAGGCTCCGGTCAGTTTCGTTGGGTATCCAGACTCCGGTTTTTACGTTGAGCGTTCAGGCTCCGGTCAGTTTTGTTGGGTATCCAGACTCCGGTTATTACGTTGAGCATTCAGGCTCCGGTCAGGTTCGTTGGGTATCCAGACTACGGTTATTACGTTGAGCGTTCAGGCTCCGGTCAGTTTTGTTGGCTATCCAGACTCCGGTTATTACGTTGAGCATTCAGGCTCCGGTCATTTTCGTTGGGTATCCAGACTCCGGTTATTACGTTGAGCGTTCAGGCTCCGGTCAGTTTCGTTGGGTATCCAGACTAAGGTTATTACATTGATCGTTCAGGCTCCGGTCAGTTTCGTTGTGTATCCAGACTCCGGTTATTACGTTGAGCGTTCAGGCTCTCGTCAGTTTCGTTTGGTATCCAGACTCCGGTTTTTACGTTGAGCCTTCAGGCTCCGGTCAGTTTTGTTGGGTATCCAGACTCTGGTTTTTACGTTGAGCATTCAGGCTCCGGTCAGTTTCGTTGGGTATCCAGACTCCGGTTATTACGTTGAGCGTTCAGGCTCCGGTCAGGTTCGTTGGGTATGCAGACTCCGGTTTTTACGTTGAGCGTTCAGGCTCTCGTCAGTTTTGTTGGGTATCCAGACTCCGGTTATTACGTTGAGCGTTCAGGCTCCGGTCAGTTTCGTTAGGTATCCAGACTCCGGTTATTACATTGAGCGTTCAGGCTCCGGTCAGTTTCATTAGGTATCTAGACTCAGGTTATTACATTGAGCGTTCAGGCTCCGGTCAGTTTCGTTTGGTATCCAGACTCTTGTTTTTACGTTGAGCGTTCAGGCTACGGTCAGTTTTGTTGGGTGTTCAGACTCCGGTTATTATAATGAGCGTTCAGGCTCCGGTCATTTTCGTTGAGCATCCAGACTCTAGTTATTATGTTGTGCGTTCAGGCTCTGGTCAGTTTTGTTGAGTATCCAGACTCCGGTTAATATATTGAGCGTTCAGGCCCCGTTCAGTTTCGTTGGGTATCCAGACTCCGATTATTACGTTAAGCGTTCAGGCTCCGGTCAGTTTCGTTGTGTATCCAGACTCCGGTTATTACGTTGAGCGTTCAGGCTCTGGTCAGTTTCGTTGGGTATCCAGACTCCGGTTATAACGTTAAGCGTTCAGGCTCCGGTCAGTTTCGTTGGGTATCCAGACTCCGGTTATTACATTGAGCGTTCAGGCTCCGGTTAGTTTCGTTTGGTATCCAGACTTCAGTTATTACGTTGAGCGTCCAGGCTCCGGTCAGTTTCGTTGGGTATCCAGACTCCGGTTATTACGTTGAGCGTTAAGGCTCCGGTCAGTTTCGTTGGGTATCCAGACTCCGGTTATTACGTTGAGCGTCTAGGCTCTGGTCAGTTTCGTTGTGTATCCAGACTCCGGTTATTACGTTGAGCGTTCAGGCTCCGGTCAGTTTCGTTGGGTATCCAAACTCCGGTTATTACGTTGAGCGTTCAGGCTCCGGTCAGTTTCGTTGGGTATCCAGACTCCGATTATTACGTTGAGCGTTCAGGCTCCGGTCAGGTTCGTTGGGTATCCAGACTACGGTTATTACGTTGAGCGTTCAGGCTCCGGTCAGTTTCGTTGGGTATCCAGACTTAGGTTATTTAATTGAGCGTTCAGGCTCCGGTAAGTTTCGTTTGGTATCCAGACTTCAGTTATTACGTTGAGCGTTCAGGATCCGGTCAGTTTCGTTGGGTATCTAGACTCCGGTTTTTACGTTGAGCGTTCAGGCTCCGGTCAGTTTTGTTGGGTATCCAGACTCCGGTTATTACGTTGAGCATTCAGGCTCCGGTCAGGTTCGTTGGGTATCCAGACTACGGTTATTACGTTGAGCGTTAAGGCTCCGGTCAGTTTCGTTGGGTATCCAGACTCCGGTTATTACGTTGAGCGTCCAGGCTCCGGTCAGTTTCGTTGTGTATCCAGACCCCGGTTATTACGTTGAGCGTTCAGGCTCCGGTCAGTTTCGTTGGGTATCCAGACTCCGGTTTTTACGTTGAGCGTTCAGGCTCCGGTCAGTTTCATTGGGTATCCAGACTCCGGTTATTACATTGAGCGTCCAGGCTCCGGTCAGTTTCGTTGGGTATCCAGACTCCGGTTATTACGTTGAGCGTCCAGGCTCCGTTCAGTTTCGTTGTGTATCCAGACTCCGGTTATTACGTTGAGTGTTCAGGCTCCGGTCAGTTTCGTTAGGTATCCAGACTCCGGTTATTACGTTGAGCGTTCAGGCTCCGGTCAGTTTCGTTGGGTATCCAGACTCCGATTATTACGTTGAGCGTTCAGGCTCCGGTCAGGTTCGTTGGGTATCCAGACTACGGTTATTACGTTGAGCGTTCAGGCTCCGGTCAGTTTCATTGGGTATCCAGACTTAGGTTATTACATTGAGCGTTCAGGCTCCGGTAAGTTTCGTTTGGTATCCAGACTTCAGTTATTACGTTGAGCATTCAGGCTCCGGTCAGTTTCGTTGGGTATCCAGACTCCGGTTTTTACGTTGAGCGTTCAGGCTCTGGTCAGTTTTGTTGGGTATCCAGACTCCGGTTATTACGTTGAGCATTCAGGCTCCGGTCAGGTTCGTTGGGTATCCAGACTACGGTTATTACGTTGAGCGTTCAGGCTCCGGTCAGTTTTGTTGGGTATCCAGACTCCGGTTATTACGTTGAGCATTCAGGCTCCGGTCAGTTTCGTTGGGTATCCAGACTCCGGTTATTACGTTGAGCGTTCAGGCTCCGGTCAGTTTCGTTGGGTATCCAGACTCTGGTTTTTACGTTGAGTATTCAGGCTCCGGTCAGTTTCGTTGGGTATCCAGACTCCTGTTATTACGTTGAGCGTTCAGGCTCCGGTCAGGTTCGTTGGGTATGCAGACTCCGGTTATTACGTTGAGCGTTCAGGCTCTGGTCAGTTTTGTTGGGTATCCAGATTCCGGTTATTACGTTGAGCGTTCAGGCTCCGGTCAGTTTCGTTAGGTATCCAGACTCCGGTTATTACATTGAGCGTTCAGGCTCCGGTCAGTTTCATTAGGTATCCAGACTCAGGTTATTACATTGAGCGTTCAGGCTCCGGTCAGTTTCGTTTGGTATCCAGACTCTGGTTTTTACGTTGAGCGTTCAGGCTACGGTCAGTTTTGTTGGGTGTTCAGACTCCGGTTATTATAATGAGCGTTCAGGCTCCGGTCATTTTCGTTGAGCATCCAGACTCTAGTTATTATGTTGTGCGCTCAGGCTCTGGTCAGTTTTGTTGAGTATCCGGACTCCGGTTAATATATTGAGCGTTCAGGCTCCGTTCAGTTTCGTTGGGTATCCAGACTCCGATTATTACGTTAAGCGTTCAGGCTCCAGTCAGTTTCGTTGTGTATCCAGACTCCGGTTATTACGTTGAGCGTTCAGGCTCTGGTCAGTTTCGTTGGGTATCCAGACTCCGGTTATAACGTTAAGCGTTCAGGCTCCGGTCAGTTTCGTTGGGTATCCAGACTCCGGTTATTACGTTGAGCATTCAGGCTCCGGTCAGGTTCGTTGGGTATCCAGACTACGGTTATTACGTTGAGCGTTCAGGCTCCGGTCAGTTTTGTTGGGTATCCAGACTCCGGTTATTACGTTGAGCATTCAGGCTCCGGTCAGTTTCGTTGGGTATCCAGACTCCGGTTATTACGTTGAGCGTTCAGGCTCCGGTCAGTTTCGTTGGGTATCCAGACTCTGGTTTTTACGTTGAGTATTCAGGCTCCGGTCAGTTTCGTTGGGTATCCAGACTCCTGTTATTACGTTGAGCGTTCAGGCTCCGGTCAGGTTCGTTGGGTATGCAGACTCCGGTTATTACGTTGAGCGTTCAGGCTCTGGTCAGTTTTGTTGGGTATCCAGATTCCGGTTATTACGTTGAGCGTTCAGGCTCCGGTCAGTTTCGTTAGGTATCCAGACTCCGGTTATTACATTGAGCGTTCAGGCTCCGGTCAGTTTCATTAGGTATCCAGACTCAGGTTATTACATTGAGCGTTCAGGCTCCGGTCAGTTTCGTTTGGTATCCAGACTCTGGTTTTTACGTTGAGCGTTCAGGCTACGGTCAGTTTTGTTGGGTGTTCAGACTCCGGTTATTATAATGAGCGTTCAGGCTCCGGTCATTTTCGTTGAGCATCCAGACTCTAGTTATTATGTTGTGCGCTCAGGCTCTGGTCAGTTTTGTTGAGTATCCGGACTCCGGTTAATATATTGAGCGTTCAGGCTCCGTTCAGTTTCGTTGGGTATCCAGACTCCGATTATTACGTTAAGCGTTCAGGCTCCAGTCAGTTTCGTTGTGTATCCAGACTCCGGTTATTACGTTGAGCGTTCAGGCTCTGGTCAGTTTCGTTGGGTATCCAGACTCCGGTTATAACGTTAAGCGTTCAGGCTCCGGTCAGTTTCGTTGGGTATCCAGACTCCGGTTATTACATTGAGCGTTCAGGCTCAGGTTAGTTTCGTTTGGTATCCAGACTTCAGTTATTACGTTGAGCGTCCAGGCTCCGGTCAGTTTCGTTGGGTATCCAGACTCCGGTTATTACGTTGAGCGTTAAGGCTCCGGTCAGTTTCGTTGGGTATCCAGACTCCGGTTATTACGTTGAGCGTCTAGGCTCCGGTCAGTTTCGTTGTGTATCCAGACTCCGGTTATTACGTTCAGCGTTCAGGCTCCGGTCAGTTTCGTTGGGTATCCAGACTCCGGTTATTACGTTGAGCGTTCAGGCTCCTGTCAGTTTCGTTGGGTATCCAGACTCCGATTATTATGTTGAGCGTTCAGGCTCCGGTCAGGTTCGTTGGGTATCCAGACTACGGTTATTACGTTGAGCGTTCAGGCTCCGGTCAGTTTCGTTGGGTATCCAGACTTAGGTTATTTAATTGAGCGTTCAGGCTCCGGTAAGTTTCGTTTGGTATCCAGACTTCAGTTATTACGTTGAGCGTTCAGGATCCGGTCAGTTTCGTTGGGTATCCAGACTCCGGTTTTTACGTTGAGCGTTCAGGCTCCGGTCAGTTTTGTTGGGTATCCAGACTCCGGTTATTACGTTGAGCATTCAGGCTCCGGTCAGGTTCGTTGGGTATCCAGACTACGGTTATTACGTTGAGCGTTAAGGCTCCGGTCAGTTTCGTTGGGTATCCAGACTCCGGTTATTACGTTGAGCGTCCAGGCTCCGGTCAGTTTCGTTGTGTATCCAGACCCCGGTTATTACGTTGAGCGTTCAGGCTCCGGTCAGTTTCGTTGGGTATCCAGACTCCGGTTTTTACGTTGAGCGTTCAGGCTCCGGTCAGTTTCATTGGGTATCCAGACTCCGGTTATTACATTGAGCGTCCAGGCTCCGGTCAGTTTCGTTTGGTATCCAGACTCCGGTTATTACGTTGAGCGTCCAGGCTCCGTTCAGTTTCGTTGTGTATCCAGACTCCGGTTATTACGTTGAGTGTTCAGGCTCCGGTCAGTTTCGTTAGGTATCCAGACTCCGGTTATTACGTTGAGCGTTCAGGCTCCGGTCAGTTTCGTTGGGTATCCAGACTCCGATTATTACGTTGAGCGTTCAGGCTCCGGTCAGGTTCGTTGGGTATCCAGACTACGGTTATTACGTTGAGCGTTCAGGCTCCGGTCAGTTTCATTGGGTATCCAGACTTAGGTTATTACATTGAGCGTTCAGGCTCCGGTAAGTTTCGTTTGGTATCCAGACTTCAGTTATTACGTTGAGCATTCAGGCTCCGGTCAGTTTCGTTGGGTATCCAGACTCCGGTTTTTACGTTGAGCGTTCAGGCTCTGGTCAGTTTTGTTGGGTATCCAGACTCCGGTTATTACGTTGAGCATTCAGGCTCCGGTCAGGTTCGTTGGGTATCCAGACTACGGTTATTACGTTGAGCGTTCAGGCTCCGGTCAGTTTTGTTGGGTATCCAGACTCCGGTTATTACGTTGAGCATTCAGGCTCCGGTCAGTTTCGTTGGGTATCCAGACTCCGGTTATTACGTTGAGCGTTCAGGCTCCGGTCAGTTTCGTTGGGTATCCAGACTCTGGTTTTTACGTTGAGTATTCAGGCTCCGGTCAGTTTCGTTGGGTATCCAGACTCCTGTTATTACGTTGAGCGTTCAGGCTCCGGTCAGGTTCGTTGGGTATGCAGACTCCGGTTATTACGTTGAGCGTTCAGGCTCTGGTCAGTTTTGTTGGGTATCCAGATTCCGGTTATTACGTTGAGCGTTCAGGCTCCGGTCAGTTTCGTTAGGTATCCAGACTCCGGTTATTACATTGAGCGTTCAGGCTCCGGTCAGTTTCATTAGGTATCCAGACTCAGGTTATTACATTGAGCGTTCAGGCTCCGGTCAGTTTCGTTTGGTATCCAGACTCTGGTTTTTACGTTGAGCGTTCAGGCTACGGTCAGTTTTGTTGGGTGTTCAGACTCCGGTTATTATAATGAGCGTTCAGGCTCCGGTCATTTTCGTTGAGCATCCAGACTCTAGTTATTATGTTGTGCGTTCAGGCTCTGGTCAGTTTTGTTGAGTATCCGGACTCCGGTTAATATATTGAGCGTTCAGGCTCCGTTCAGTTTCGTTGGGTATCCAGACTCTGATTATTACGTTAAGCGTTCAGGCTCCGGTCAGTTTCGTTGTGTATCCAGACTCCGGTTATTACGTTGAGCGTTCAGGCTCTGGTCAGTTTCGTTGGGTATCCAGACTCCGGTTATAACGTTAAGCGTTCAGGCTCCGGTCAGTTTCGTTGGGTATCCAGACTCCGGTTATTACATTGAGCGTTCAGGCTCAGGTTAGTTTCGTTTGGTATCCAGACTTCAGTTATTACGTTGAGCGTCCAGGCTCCGGTCAGTTTCGT
Source organism: Lathyrus sativus (assembly GCA_963859935.3). Lineage (NCBI taxonomy): Eukaryota > Viridiplantae > Streptophyta > Magnoliopsida > Fabales > Fabaceae > Lathyrus > Lathyrus sativus. The sequence continues at coordinate 234,339,710 of OZ012736.1, read as the reverse complement.
TGGGTATCCAGACTCCGGTTATTACGTTGAGCGTTAAGGCTCCGGTCAGTTTCGTTGGGTATCCAGACTCCGGTTATTACGTTGAGCGTCTAGGCTCCGGTCAGTTTCGTTGTGTATCCAGACTCCGGTTATTACGTTGAGCGTTCAGGCTCCGGTCAGTTTCGTTGGGTATCCAGACTCCGGTTATTACGTTGAGCGTTCAGGCTCCGGTCAGTTTCGTTGGGTATCCAGACTCCGATTATTATGTTGAGCGTTCAGGCTCCGGTCAGGTTCGTTGGGTATCCAGACTACGGTTATTACGTTGAGCGTTCAGGCTCCGGTCAGTTTCGTTGGGTATCCAGACTTAGGTTATTTAATTGAGCGTTCAGGCTCCGGTAAGTTTCGTTTGGTATCCAGACTTCAGTTATTACGTTGAGCGTTCAGGATCCGGTCAGTTTCGTTGGGTATCCAGACTCCGGTTTTTACGTTGAGCGTTCAGGCTCCGGTCAGTTTTGTTGGGTATCCAGACTCCGGTTATTACGTTGAGCATTCAGGCTCCGGTCAGGTTCGTTGGGTATCCAGACTACGGTTATTACGTTGAGCGTTAAGGCTCCGGTCAGTTTCGTTGGGTATCCAGACTCCGGTTATTACGTTGAGCGTCCAGGCTCCGTTCAGTTTCGTTGTGTATCCAGACTCCGGTTATTACGTTGAGTGTTCAGGCTCCGGTCAGTTTCGTTAGGTATCCAGACTCCGGTTATTACGTTGAGCGTTCAGGCTCCGGTCAGTTTCGTTGGGTATCCAGACTCCGATTATTACGTTGAGCGTTCAGGCTCCGGTCAGGTTCGTTGGGTATCCAGACTACGGTTATTACGTTGAGCGTTCAGGCTCCGGTCAGTTTCATTGGGTATCCAGACTTAGGTTATTACATTGAGCGTTCAGGCTCCGGTAAGTTTCGTTTGGTATCCAGACTTCAGTTATTACGTTGAGCATTCAGGCTCCGGTCAGTTTCGTTGGGTATCCAGACTCCGGTTTTTACGTTGAGCGTTCAGGCTCTGGTCAGTTTTGTTGGGTATCCAGACTCCGGTTATTACGTTGAGCATTCAGGCTCCGGTCAGGTTCGTTGGGTATCCAGACTACGGTTATTACGTTGAGCGTTCAGGCTCCGGTCAGTTTTGTTGGGTATCCAGACTCCGGTTATTACGTTGAGCATTCAGGCTCCGGTCAGTTTCGTTGGGTATCCAGACTTCGGTTATTACGTTGAGCGTTCAGGCTCCGGTCAGTTTCGTTGGGTATCCAGACTAAGGTTATTACATTGATCGTTCAGGCTCCGGTCAGTTTCGTTGTGTATCCAGACTCCGGTTATTACGTTGAGCGTTCAGGCTCTGGTCAGTTTCGTTTGGTATCCAGACTCCGGTTTTTACGTTGAGCGTTCAGGCTCCGGTCAGTTTTGTTGGGTATCCAGACTCTGGTTTTTACGTTGAGTATTCAGGCTCCAGTCAGTTTCGTTGGGTATCCAGACTCCTGTTATTACGTTGAGCGTTCAGGCTCCGGTCAGGTTCGTTGGGTATGCAGACTCCGGTTATTACGTTGAGCGTTCAGGCTCTGGTCAGTTTTGTTGGGTATCCAGATTCCGGTTATTACGTTGAGCGTTCAGGCTCCGGTCAGTTTCGTTAGGTATCCAGACTCCGGTTATTACATTGAGCGTTCAGGCTCCGGTCAGTTTCATTAGGTATCCAGACTCAGGTTATTACATTGAGCGTTCAGGCTCCGGTCAGTTTCGTTTGGTATCCAGACTCTGGTTTTTACGTTGAGCGTTCAAGCTACGGTCAGTTTTGTTGGGTGTTCAGACTCCGGTTATTATAATGTGCGTTCAGGCTCCGGTCATTTTCGTTGAGCATCCAGACTCTAGTTATTATGTTGTGCGTTCAGGCTCTGGTCAGTTTTGTTGAGTATCCGGACTCCGGTTAATATATTGAGCGTTCAGGCTCCGTTCAGTTTCGTTGGGTATCCAGACTCCGATTATTACGTTAAGCGTTCAGGCTCCGGTCAGTTTCGTTGTGTATCCAGACTCCGGTTATTACGTTGAGCGTTCAGGCTCTGGTCAGTTTCGTTGGGTATCCAGACTCCGGTTATAACGTTAAGCGTTCAGGCTCCGGTCAGTTTCGTTGGGTATCCAGACTCCGGTTATTACATTGAGCGTTCAGGCTCCGGTCAGTTTCGTTGGGTATCCAGACTCCGGTTATTACGTTGAGCGTTCAGGCTCCGGTCAGTTTCGTTGGGTATCCAGACTCCGATTATTACGTTGAGCGTTCAGGCTCCGGTCAGGTTCGTTGGGTATCCAGACTACGGTTATTACGTTGAGCGTTCAGGCTCCGGTCAGTTTCGTTGGGTATCCAGACTTAGGTTATTTAATTGAGCGTTCAGGCTCCGGTAAGTTTCGTTTGGTATCCAGACTTCAGTTATTACGTTGAGCGTTCAGGATCCGGTCAGTTTCGTTGGGTATCCAGACTCCGGTTTTTACGTTGAGCGTTCAGGCTCCGGTCAGTTTTGTTGGGTATCCAGACTCCGGTTATTACGTTGAGCATTCAGGCTCCGGTCAGGTTCGTTGGGTATCCAGACTACGGTTATTACGTTGAGCGTTAAGGCTCCGGTCAGTTTCGTTGGGTATCCAGACTCCGGTTATTACGTTGAGCGTCCAGGCTCCGGTCAGTTTCGTTGTGTATCCAGACCCCGGTTATTACGTTGAGCGTTCAGGCTCCGGTCAGTTTCGTTGGGTATCCAGACTCCGGTTTTTACGTTGAGCGTTCAGGCTCCGGTCAGTTTCATTGGGTATCCAGACTCCGGTTATTACATTGAGCGTCCAGGCTCCGGTCAGTTTCGTTGGGTATCCAGACTCCGGTTATTACGTTGAGCGTCCAGGCTCCGTTCAGTTTCGTTGTGTATCCAGACTCCGGTTATTACGTTGAGTGTTCAGGCTCCGGTCAGTTTCGTTAGGTATCCAGACTCCGGTTATTACGTTGAGCGTTCAGGCTCCGGTCAGTTTCGTTGGGTATCCAGACTCCGATTATTACGTTGAGCGTTCAGGCTCCGGTCAGGTTCGTTGGGTATCCAGACTACGGTTATTACGTTGAGCGTTCAGGCTCCGGTCAGTTTCATTGGGTATCCAGACTTAGGTTATTACATTGAGCGTTCAGGCTCCGGTAAGTTTCGTTTGGTATCCAGACTTCAGTTATTACGTTGAGCATTCAGGCTCCGGTCAGTTTCGTTGGGTATCCAGACTCCGGTTTTTACGTTGAGCGTTCAGGCTCTGGTCAGTTTTGTTGGGTATCCAGACTCCGGTTATTACGTTGAGCATTCAGGCTCCGGTCAGGTTCGTTGGGTATCCAGACTACGGTTAATACGTTGAGCGTTCAGGCTCCGGTCAGTTTTGTTGGGTATCCAGACTCCGGTTATTACGTTGAGCATTCAGGCTCCGGTCAGTTTCGTTGGGTATCCAGACTCCGGTTATTACGTTGAGCGTTCAGGCTCCGGTCAGTTTCGTTGGGTATCCAGACTAAGGTTATTACATTGATCGTTCAGGCTCCGGTCAGTTTCGTTGTGTATCCAGACTCCGGTTATTACGTTGAGCGTTCAGGCTCTGGTCAGTTTCGTTTGGTATCCAGACTCCGGTTTTTACGTTGAGCGTTCAGGCTCCGGTCAGTTTTGTTGGGTATCCAGACTCTGGTTTTTACGTTGAGTATTCAGGCTCCGGTCAGTTTCGTTGGGTATCCAGACTCCTGTTATTACGTTGAGCGTTCAGGCTCCGGTCAGGTTCGTTGGGTATGCAGACTCCGGTTATTACGTTGAGCGTTCAGGCTC